>CM038217.1:154003310-154628822 GCA_021442155.1 Cymbidium sinense | reverse complement strand
TAGAAAAAAAGAGAAATGAATATATATTGCTGCATTTGTCTTCTCGTTTAAAGGCCTTGTTATGCTCATTAGCATGACAAGATGGAAATCGATTGTGGTGTGAAGACACCACTCTCTCATTAGCCTTCGAGTAAGCCAAAACACTCGATGCTCCATGGGGATGATGTGGAGGCTGAAATTTCATCAATTTTTTTTTTGGACTTAAACTCAAACTATGAATGTCCAATTAATTATGAAACATAAAGTCCTAAAACAAAATGAATCCAAATAAAATTTTAAGCTTAAAATTGAATTCAAAAAATTCAGCTTGTGAGATAGATAGTCAACAAGAATTTAGCTTAATTGAGATTAAAATAAGATGAATGCTTACAAGTGAATATGGACAAAGTAGTTTACTAGATTTTTGGATCATTTTTGTAATTCATTTAGAAACGATTAAAAAGAATTTCAATTGGCTATGTAATTGAAGTGCAGAGGGGCTTATGAGATATATGGGTGCTTGGTCACAAAGCAAATGCAATGAACTTCAAATAAACTTGATTGCACATATTTTGAAGCAATTTGTAGTTTTATTCACTCAAGTCAAACTTGAAACTTTTAATTATCGATGTGACACTTTCATACATTATGAGATATGTTCACATCTACTAGTTCATCAATATATATATATATATATATATATATATATATATATATATATATATATATATATATATATATATGCTTAAATATACTATGTGACTTATATTTCAAAGTAAATATTCTTGCTTCAAACTAAATATTTTAAAATTCACATAGCATTTTAAAAGAAACAAATATTCATGCATATGCTAAGGCAATCACTTTCTTGATTTAGATATCTTGAAATGTATGTGAGAGCTTGAACAAAAAGAATGAAAGCTTACATATGTCTTTGAAGCAATTATATGTTTATCCAAGTGCTTCAAAGCTTGTGAGTTTTCAAACAAATGAATTGGGAAAAATCAAAAAGTCCATAGAAGATTCTTAATGAAATTGAATGATTGTTGATAAACATAAATGATGAATCCTTGGAAAATATTTGAAAACATATTATTGCTTTATCAAATACTCAAATTAGATCAAGAAATTGAGTATAGTTGGAGATGAATTTGAGAATCGTCATAAGCAAAATCTATTGAATATTCAAAGACTAATCAATTTGGAATCAATTAAATATTAATTCAATGAAATATTAGATCAATTTACAATTCTGGGATTGTAACACTTTGTACAAGTGATCAAAAGGCATTAATTAAAGCATTCTTAAATACATTTGAATTGGCCCTTGATGTTGAATGTTTAGATTCAAGTGTCGAGGATCTTTTCGGCTTCCCTAATTTAGTCTTAGCATTGGGTCCAACTTCACAAAACTTAAAAATTTATTATAAAAACTTAACTTAGTAAAATATCCATTTTGTCATGTGATAGTATGATCCCTCATTAGAATAAGAGTGTATCAAGTTCTTAAATATATTTGTCGGTTACGTATTGCTCAATGATGGTTGTGTTAAATGGTGATTTCAACCAGAGGGGATACTTCCATCAAAATGCGATTCTAATTTCAAATCAAATTAACTCAAATTTGAGTGTCAATCTAAAACTGTTTAAATAAAACTCTATCATTAAAATCTTAAAGCAAAAATCAATCAATCCACCTTCTGCAATTGTTTATCGAGGATGACAAATTAAGAAAACTCTAGCTTACAAAAGAGCCAATGTTAAATCAAGTGTTCTACTATGTTCACTCTTAATCAATCTCACGCAGTGGCATGTGTGTCCTCTAATGTGGCTTGTAGGCTCCACAGATGAAGCAATTGATCGAGTCCTCGATTGAGTGGTTTAACAATCAAGCTCCATTATATTATGATCACCATAGCTTTATGCTACCAATGGCTCCCTTTGAGTTGTGAATCATAGGGTATACTTGATAGAGCAAAAATCTCTCTATCAGCTAAGGTAGATATAAGTCTGTCTCCATAGACAAACACCACCCCAGGTCTATAAGGATTTCTTGGACGACATAACCCATGTGTTGCTGATAAGGATTCTTCGGTCAGGTTGGGTCCACTACCTCCTCTGACTAAGTAGACTAAGGATCACGACATCCCAGGATGATAGAACCATGGGATCTAGATCGGGCACGTCATCATTCCCCCACCATCCAATTTAAGCTAAAATGATGAATTTCATAATCTTAAATTCTAAAACTTCATATACTGTTAATATACGCTACGCATTTACTGATGTAACAACTAGCCTTAATTGAAAGTTCTCTCTCACTTACTAAGAGAGATAATTAACTATAGGGGCTTGCGCCTATAGGAAACCCAGAACCAGATTTAAAGTCCTCACCAAATGAGGATGAAATCTCTAAGTAGTGTCTTATCTACTATCTCATCTGCCTTTTGAAAATTACACCGACACTTTAAATTATACTCTCTTCAATTCAATATTGATGAGAGGTCGGAAAATTTTTTGGCCACTGAATACTTGACTCATCATCAGCCTTAGACAAGAATGCCCCTTACCTCATTTTATGCATCATTATGGATGCAGTTGAATTTTTAAGAGAGAATTGCTTGGATGATTTGAAGGTATCTTGAGGGGAAACTCTTATATTATCATTTTCTTGTATGATGATGATCTCAATTTTGGTAAGGCCATCATTCATAATATGGAAGCTCTCAAAACCATTATCTCTGAAAGTTATAAGTGTTCTAGGCTTAATATTAGTTCTAAAATGTATATTATATTCTCTTCAAAATTGCAATTTTTGGATTTATTAAAATATTTTTTTAATGACCCTATATCTCCAAAATTCAAATATCTGGGAATTATGTTAAATATAGCTTCATTTATAAGATTTTTAACCTCTTTTTGTGTAAGCTTATTTTGATTTTAGATGGCTAGAAAGCGAAAGTCTCTTTTATAAGCAGGTTGCAACTCATAAAATTCCTTATTTGTAGTTACATTGCTTACTTGATTATCTCTACTAACATCCCTAAGGATTGTCTCAAGTTTATTAATAGAAATTATGTTAAATTTTTATATCATAAGACATTCCACAATAAGCTTCATTTGATGTCCTGAGATAAAACATGCATGTAAGGGTTATGGATCTCTAGACCTTCCACTCGCCTTATACATTCTTATAGATGTTCTCTTATATGGTGACTATTTTATTTCACTTCACTCAAAATATTATACAATATTCAGTTTAAAATTCAACCAATTTGAACATTGTAATTTGGGGCCTATGTAACATATGGATTATGTAACTTGGTACACTATATTACTAAATACGTTTCGGGTCACCTCAAACTTATAAATAGAGAGAACCTCAGTTCAAGGATCTAGATCTTTTCTTATAGGTGGTGGTAAATCAGATAATTCAAGATTCAACAATTTCTACTTACGACTTTTACATTCTTATAGATGCTCTCTTATATGGAACCTTTTTTTTTCAAGAACCTACTCTCCTCCTAGTGAAATCTTCCTACGATTCAATTTGGAAACTTGGATTTAACAACACACTCCCCTTCTGAAAATTTCCTTCGGCCTGAAAGCTAATATTCTTTCCAAATTTTTTATGGTTGTTCATTTTCTTTATATTTAGATCTTTGGGTCAATGGTAAGTCCTTAATTGAGAGCTCTTTGACCAAAGTTGTGGGCTTCAAAAATTTGACACTGACCTCTTGCAAATTATTGATATATTGAATTGAAGAGAGTATGATTTGAAGAGTCAGTGTAATTTTTAGAAGATAGATGGAATAGTAGATAAGACACTACCCAGAGATTTCATCCTCATTTGGTGAGGACTTTAGATCTGGTTCTGGTTTCTATAGCAAACCCTATAGTTAATTACCCTCTCAATAAGTGAGAGAGAACTTTTGATTAAGGCTAGTCATTAGATCACTTGATTGTAGCATATTAGTAGCGTATTTTAGAATTTTAAGATATGAAATTCATCATTTTAGCTTAGGATGGTTGGGGAATGATGGCATGCGTCTAAATCTGATTCTGTCATCTCGGCGTCCAGTCTACTTAGTCGAGGAGGTAGTACATGAAAGATCCTCATCATGATGTTGTCCAAGAAATCTTGTAGACTGGGTGGTGTTTATCTAAGACACTTAAGTTTACCTTGACAAAGGGTTATTTTCTATCAGTATACCTATGATTCACAACTCAAGGCGAGCCAATCATGGGCTACGGTCATGATAATATAATGGAGTTGGCAAACCACCGTCGAGGACTCGTCATTTACTTCATATGTGGATCTATTGGCCAAGCCGCGTGGTAGAGGATAGGGCCACATCTTTTCGGAGATGATTGATTATAGTAAACACATTGATTTGACATTGGATCCTTTGAGCTAGAGTTTTCTTAATTTGTAAAATAGTTGTGGAAGGTGGATATATTGTGGGTTTGATTTAAGTTTTAATGATAGAATTTATTTAAGTAGGTTCAGATTGCTACTTAATTTGATTAAGAAAATTGATTAATTGGAATATGTTTAAGAGCTTTAGATCCTTTCAACTCTGCTTAGCTGCTAACAGAGGATTAGATCTACTGTCACCTGACAAAATCAATTTCTCAGATATTTCACTGATTTAAAACTCTTAATATAGTTTTTAGGTTTTTTATTAACGATTGTCTAAGACTAAAGCAGAAAGCAATCGCGACATCTTCGACACTTGAATTTAAGCATTTGAGATAGTGTCGGGGCCCATGCGTGTATAGTAATTTTAGATAATTTTATGTTTGAATTATGTGATTGATCAAATTTTCATTTAATTCAAACTTTAACGCGATTTTTAGACATTAAAATTTATACTTGAAATCTCTATGTTAGCACATGCGGTGTTTATAACTTAGTTAATTTCATCATTAATTTTGAAAATCATAATTAGAATGAAATCCCTCAATTTTTGATTAAAGGAAGCCCTATAATTTTTGTAGAATTAGATTTAATGTCACCTTCTGTCTGCTTGTACAAAGAGTTACAGATTCAGTGGCAAGGAATGTATTATAACTTGATCTAATATCTTATTATATTTTTAGATAATATTTAATATAATCCAATTTAGCCTACGCATCCTTTTCAGACATTAAAATTTGCACTTAAAATCTCTATGTCCGAGCACATGCAGGTGTTTACAGCTTAGCTAATTTTATCTAATTAATGAAATCATTGATTTTGAGAATCATAATTAGAATGAAATCCCTTAATTTTTGATTGAAGGAAGCCCTATAATTTTTTTTGAATTGGTTTTAGTGTCGCCTTACGCATTGTACAAGAGTTATTATGGTGAAGAATGCATTATAAATTGATCTAATATCTTATTGATTTTTAGATTAATATTTAATATATTCCAATTTCTTTTCTAGACTATTAAAATTTGCACTTGAAATCTCTATGTCAAAGTAGGAATTTATAACTTAGCTAATTTCATCTAATTAATGAAATCATTGATTTAAAATCATAATTAGAATAAAATTCTTTAATTTTTTATCAAAGGAACTATGATTTGTAGATTTTGATTTAGTATCACCTTTTTGCTTATACAAAGAGTTGCATATCCTGGGAAGAATTTTGAAGAGTTCAAAGGATAATTTAATTTGTTATTTTAAGAAGAATATTTACTCCTCAAAGTAATTCTCATTTTCCCCCTCTTTTATTCAAACTTGTTTTCCCCCCTCTTTTCTTTGAAAACAATCCACTCACTACCTCTTCTAATTTTATAAATAAGGCCAAGAGAGTCTCTCTATTCCATTTGTTTGAAGGATTAGAGTTAGGACATTTGAAAGGGCGGTTAGGAACTTTAGTGGGCTTTCATTCACCAGATAAATTTTCAGTGCTTTTATCATTCTTTTTTTATTTTCTTTTATTATGCGTTGTCATTTTACTTCCTTTGTTTAACACTTTTAGTTTAATATTATTTTAGTTTCTACTTAGTGTTCTTAAGTCTTTATTTCACTCTCTTTTTTCTAAGTCAAAAGATTTGATGCAATTTTGGCGACCTCCGACTTCTCATCCCTGTAGGTTGCATCAAGGGTGTTTGGCTCTGGTGCGCACTTGAGATGAGTGGTGTCTTGACACATGCCATCTTTCATCTCGTCGCCTGTGAGCACGATGTCTTTAAACCAAGAAGACAAATGCAATATTCATATTCATTCCCCTCTTCCCCCTCTTTTATTCTAAGTCTAGAAACTAGACAAAATTTTGGCAGATTCAAGGGGCGACAACTAATGTGTTGGCTTTTCGGTATGCCCCTCTTGATGAGGAAGCGTGTCTTCGACACCATCTATTTTTTTCATCTCGTCATCTCTTGAGTACAATGGTCTTCAAACAGCAAAAGAAACACAAAACATATATATATATTGATCACACATTCCGATGCATTTTTGATCTTGAAGCAGTAATGGGGTTAATATGCAATTGGGGAATGTAAAAGAGTGCGATCAATTGAAAGAAGAATATGCCTCTTGTGATGTTCTTCCATGGTTTATGCACGAAGGTAGGAAGGCTAAGCGAGAGAATGATGCCATAAATTGAAAAGAAGAATTGCCTCTTGATGATGTTCTTCCCAATTGTGGTGAAGAAAATTAGAAGGGTTCTGAGTGCGAACAAATCAAAAAAAAATTTACCTCTTGATGATGTTCTTCCCCATTAGGGATGGGTAAGCGAGTGTGGAGAAGAAGAATTCCCTCTGTTACGTATTGCTTCCACAATTTCGCATGAAAAGTGGAGGGTTTGTGGGCAGCGGGAAGCAGGCTCGTCCATTTCAACTCAAAATGCGCATCGTCACTTTCGACCGCACGATTTTCACACAGACTCATCCAAATTGAGTGTGAATAATATTACTTGATAGATTTTGACATTTCAAAGCTAACGGCACAATCAATTTCATGAATTGAGATCATTTGATCCTCGTCAGCACCTCTTGACCTCGATATGTGTAGCGCATTGGTCTTGATCGCGATTGGTTGATCATCAAGTCATACAATATTTATATTCTAATCATTTTAACATTAGATATGGAGAAGTCTGTTCATCGATCGAAAGTTATTTGAGTTGATTTTGGTTATGTCCAGCGCATTTCACCCTCGGTTTGCCCATTTTCATTTGAAATCATTTAAAATTTCCACAGACTCATATGACTTGAGCACAGACAGTCTCATTTGATAGATTTTGACATTTCAAAGCTAACGGTGCAATCAATTTCATGAACAGAGATCATTTGGTCTGCGTTGGTGCCTCCTAATCTTGATATGTGTGTAGGCATGTTGATGACTCATGTGCTTGATCAGTTGATCATTAAATTGTGTAATATTTATATCTTGACCAATTTCAATATTTTGAACATGACGGCAAAGTCCATTCATCGATTAGTCATTTGAACCATTTTTTAGATGACACTGCATTTAAATCGATTTATGCATTGTCACTTCAAATCATTCGACATTTGCACTTCATAATTGGCGTGGATGGTCTCATTTAATGGTTTTTGATATTTTAAGTTAACTGATCAATTTTATGAGCGAGGTCATAATATTGTCATAACTTCGACTCGATAAACATGTCAACACATTGATAGCTTCGTGCTTAATCGATTGATCGTTAGATTTTGCAATATTTATATTTTGATCAATTTTGATATTTTAAATGCAAGCAAGTCCTTTCATCAATCGGAGGTCATTTGACCATTTTGGTGGCATCTGTATTTTGATCCACGATTTGTGCATTGAAGTCCATTAATTGACTTGACTTGACTTATGTCACCTATGTGGAGGTCAACAAATGCCCCCAACAAATGTGATTCATGCATGAAGCGAGTCACATTTGTTGAAAACTGGTTGACCCTTTGGGCTGGATCATTTACTTCTTGATAGCTTATAGAGCTTTAATAGGATTTGTCATTAGTATGTTGCCTTATTCAGGACATGTTAAATGACAGGCTTGAACAATTTGTCATAATCGACTTATTGGATTGATAAGACCTCTTACACCATCTACTCTCTGCTTCATTGGCTTTATTGAAGATCTCTTTCTTCTATATTGTTTGGGTTTGATGGAAGAATTGATCTTATTTTGATGAAAAGGACTCATTTGGGGAAGTTTATTCATGCTTGGATTTGAAATTCCTTCATCAGCTTTTAAGCTTGAGACTTGATGAAGGGGACTGATTTGTCCCTATTGACTTGTCGGGGAAGTGTATGTATGCCATGAACCATGTTCTTTGCTTTGATTATGTTGAAGGGTACATATAGATGATCACGACTTATATAGGGTCAATGTTGAGTTATTAGTCTTGCAACGTGTGCTTTAACAAACTGAATAACCATAAAATTCCATTAGTTCAGTCGTCATCTTTGTTTGAACTATGGAATTGCTTCCTCGATCCTGTGTTTTCTTCTTTGATGGACTTGATGAGGAGATTGGATTTGATCTGCGTTTTGAGCTTGATCAGATTATTTGAGAATATATTGGATATCACCATGCGGGCAATATAAAGATTGACTTGAGGTAGCCTTGAATTGAGTATTTCCTCATATTGCCTAGATCTATCGATCAAGTAGAGATCTCTTGGATCACTTTGCTTGTAACACTAAGTTGGATGTTTGAGATTGAGCTATCATCATTAGGCGGCAATGAGCTCTTTCACTGCGGCCTTTTCTTATGGCTTGTTGAGTGAGGAAGCATCGAACTCGACACATTTTGGCTTGTTGAGTTGACCTTTAGAACTACTCGTCTTTGACTTAAGCTATAGTGGGTTGGTGGTTTTATTGTGACTAATGAGCGGGGCTCTTTCCATGGCCTTTTCTTATGGCTTGTTGAGTGACCTCCATGTTGGGCATTGTAGTTGATGTTTCTCAACTTAATTGATTGAACCTCAGCGGGAGTTCTTAGACTTGATCTCGATTTGTAAATGGGAGATAAATTTTTTTTGACATTTATTGATTTCATGCTAAATAGATTCTTTTTTGTTCTGACTCAACTTAACATGATAATTTATATATATTATATCTTTTATATATATATATATATATTTTTTATATATATATATATATATATATATATATATATATATATATATTCAGATTTTTGGCATAATGCTCGATGTCAACTGAATGAATATATTTGAGGATCTCGTCTTATGACACAATATCAACTCAAATAAACTTAATAAACTAAAAAATACCCCTGTCTTGTAGGGGAATTCTAAAGTACGTTTAGGAGAATTTTTAAGATAAAAATATACAAATACATCCATATTTGAATTGATGTACTCTAAAAGAGATTTTAACATACAACATTGATTTCATCTATATATAAAAATCTAAAAATGTCCCATATATAGGAATTTTCGAAAAGTTCTTCATGGTATATTTATTTAGGGATCTCGGCATGATGTCAACCTAAATAGATACTAAAAAAATGCCCCATGTCTTGAGGGGATTTCTATTGTACCTGAGAATGTGGTTCAAGTATAGTACTTTTCAAGTATCAACCATTAATTGGCGGCATTGGTCTTTCACCCTTTAGGTTGAGTTGGTATGCCCCTCTTTGACATACATTTTTCAATGACAAAGGGCCTTCCCAATTAGGCTCAAATTTGCCATCAAATTTTGATTGGGGATAATTGGTCTTCTGACGACAATTCTCCTTTTGGAATGTTGAGGCTACCGTATGGTCAAAAGCACTGGACATCTTTGCTCGATATACTTCTAGATTTTGATGAGCTTGTAATCTAACTTCATCAAGCACGTTGAGTCCCTCCATTCTCAGATAAGCATTTTGATCTTGGTTAGATTGTATTGGATGGCTCAAAGTGAAGGCAACTCGGCGAAGCTTTCAATTCCAAATACCAATGAATAGGGAGTGGCTTTAGTCGACATCTTGTAGGTAGTTCGATATGCCCATAGAGCCTCTACTAGCTTGGTATGTCATTCTCTCTTATTTTTAGTGAGAATCTTCTTGAGCAACTTGACTAATGTCTTGTTGAAGGCCTCCAAACCATTTTCTCTTGGATTATATATTGAAGAGTATCGCCAATCAATTTTTGTATCGATCGAATATTTATAAATCTTTGCACTTTTGAAAGTGTCATTATCGAAATTATTGTGACACTCCAAATCTATAGACCATTATGCATGAAGAAGTTGATCACTTTCGATGAGTAACTTCTTTAAATGGGGGTAGCTTTAGCCCACTTAGAGAAATAGTTAGTCACTGCTAGGATGAAGTAGTGTCCAGGTGATGATGGTAGATCAATTGGTCCAATTACATCTGTACAACATTGAATGGCAGATGCTATTGGGTGTAATGGATTTGGAGGTTGATGGATTATATTCTCATGTACTTGACATTCATGACACCTCTTAGCATGATTGATATAATCTCTCACCATAGATGGTCAATAATAGCCCCTCTTTTTTATCTTTACTGCCATCTTGGGACCTGATTGATGTGCACCACAAAGTCCTTCATGAACTTCAACCATCACTTTGCTAGCTTCATCTACATTTAGGCATCGTACATTTGTTCAAAGGATCTACGATATAAAGTATTATTGAGAAAGCATAGCGTAGCATTCTCTCTCAATTTGGCCGGTGATTTATTATTTGGTAATTTTCTTCTTTAAAGTAGTGATGAAGGCTTGCCTCCAATCATGTGACTCTTCTATAGGCTTCCGCAAAGCAATGTCATTAGCTCTTCGGTATAACTTCATGTTGATTTTGGGAGTATGAGGAGCAACCTAGTCCATCTGTTTTAAATTTGGTAACCCTCTACTGCGGGATTGATACTTCTTGGCTCTAGAACTCATCGGTAAATATGTCGATCATGACATAATCACCATTCATACTTGTCATTTCTTAGCTAATTTTGCGGCAATGACTATTCTTGGATCAAGAGACTTCGAGTTAGTGTAATATTTGGTATCTTCATAAGAACTTCGCTTGTGAAAGCTAACTCAAGCTTGTTGATTTTATAGATGCCAAGTACTTGATTTATAATAAGGCGAGAATCAAAAAATGCAAGTTTTGAATTATGAAAATAGCTTCTTCAAATCGCCACTAATGCTTCATATTCAACTTCATTATTAGTTCTTGGCTGTCAATCCATGATGTCTCATTATCCCTCCTTCGGTGTTATGAAGATGATCATTTTGCTCTTGAAATTTAGATGTTGGACTTGTTTGATCGATGAGGCTCCATCAAAGTACATTTCTCAAATTTGTGATTTCTCTTTCATGAATGAGCATAATTTGCTCATCGGGAAAATCATCATTAAGAAGAGTCCGAGGATGGGATGTGCCAGAAAATCTTGCTAAGACTTGTCCCTTCCTTTGCTTTTGAACATAGTGATATCAAATTGTATAAGCAATCGCCCATCTTGCTGGCGACCTATCACTTGGTCTTGTCATCAAGTACTTGAGATCAATCCTTGAGATGAGGGTAATCTTGTGAGATAATATATATGAAACTTTTGGTACAAAGATCAATGCTTGCAGTGCTATCGGAGTATCTCAAGCTAATCCTTTGACTAATATAATAAAGAGTTTCTCTTTACTTTTCATTGTGTTATGTCAATAATGCTCAAGGGACTCTTCTAATGCATTGTTTATAGAATGAGGGCTTCCCAGAATAATTCGGATTGGTGGATTTAATAGTAGCTTTTAATCTTTAAGGCTTCTTGGCACTCCTTGTCCCATTTGAATGGAGTGTCCTTCTTCATTAACCACTTGGTTGTTGACATAGGTTTGATATAAATCGATGGATGAATGCAAGTTGTCCTTGTAAAGAATGGAGGCAAACTCTTGATGGAGCATCTCCACAATTGCCTTGATTTTAGCGATTGATTTCAATACCTATTACATGTACCAGAATTTTGAGGATACCGAATGCACATTTTAGAGGATTCATCTTGAGATCATATTTTTGATTCTCCAATACAATTCTCAAGTCTTTTGAAGTGGTTTCAGATTTAAGCTCTTCACTCATCATCGACATAACATTCCACTTTGATGGTCAACTCATCAAAAATATCATGGCTCTTTGGTATGTAGCTCATTTTTCAAGCCAAAGGGCATGATGTGTAATAATTGATGCCAATATGTTACGAATGATGTATGTTTTCATCTTGGTGCCATTTTGATTTGATTGTATCCCAACAATCCATCCATAATGAGAACATATCATAGTTGGAAGTGTTGTCCACCAATAGTTCGATATTGGAAGCGAAAGTCATCTTTTGGGCATGCCTTATTTAGGTCGAAAGTCAATGCAGATGATTTGGTATTCTTCTTCTAACTTGGGATAATGTTTTGCTATCAATCTATACTTCTCCTCGGATGAAGCCTACTTATCTTTTTTTAGTTTCAATTACATTCTTCAATCTCTCAATCTCATTGCTAGGAGCTTATTTGCTGCAGTTTAATAGCTAGTTTAAACTATTTACATTAGGGGATAAGCACGGCTTTTGAGAATATATCAGCAAAGCAATCTTTGAATTCACAAAGTAGCATTTTTAGCTCTTCAACTTTCTCATCGTGAAGGGCACTGAAAGTTGGATGGGGATCATCCTCGCTCTAGGTTGACTTCTTTAAGTTCATCCATAGTAGTTATTTGTCCACCATCTTCAATTCTTCATGTGAGCTTGGCTTACTTCTTCATCATTTTTAAGAAGAATTTCATGGGAATCATCTTCTTCATTACTATGAATCTCGATCTCAGCTTCTATTATATTATAACAGACTCTATCTTGATGAGATTTGCGGATAAACTCCAGACCTTTAGTGATAAACTTATCACTTCTTCATGATGTTTGAGGACTTTTGTTGGCTCCACATCTTGTTAAAGATTTAGTCATGTTTAGTAGTTTCCATGAATCAAGCTTATGCATCATTCTTCATAATTTTTTTGTGGATAATATTGGTATTCTTGTTGGTACTATCTAATCAAAACTTTATGTTGAGCGGTGTTCAAAATTTTGAGGCTCTTAGATTTATAAAATAGAGTTCTGTTATACTCTTAGTCACGGCACATAGAATGTTATCAATTCTTCAATATTATGAACCTCCAGTGGGTAATTTCTTTGAAACCTTGTTGAGGGATGGGTATAATTTTGAGTGAGTCATCGACTCGCTAAGTGAGCTATCCTCTTGATGCGAATCTAAACTTATTTCTATAAGTAGATTCAAAGTCATAGTCTAAATCATAATGGCTTATTTCATACTCTACCTTTCTTGAGAGCTTATAAGTTCGCTTAGGCTTGACAGGAATATCTTCTCCTTCTTTCGTGTCACTTCCCAAATGAGGAACTGATTTTCTTGATTTGGGTGCAAAATCAAGTGCTTTAGGAAGCGTCGGCATTGCCTTCTTTCCTCCTCTTTGCTTCTGCTCTTTCACTTTATGAAATTGCTTTTTAGTTCCTTAAGTGGATAATACCGCTTCAAGAGGCTCTATTAGCTTAGGCGCTTTGAGGATGAAGTACTTTGCATCTTCATAGATCTTTGCTTCATTGATGGAGAATGGTTGTAGGTTACCGGGAATTCTAAATTCTTCTCCATCTTTCAGATACTTCATACATTTATGATTTCCCTTGGCATTTCAAAGTAACTGATGTTGAAGAATATCTGACATCACATAGATGATTTGGCATATCTCTACTAGACAAGATTCACCATTATCTTCTTCATCTAATTCAAAGAATGTTTAGTATAAACCGCAGTTTTAAATGGTTGTTCTTGCCGGTGATACTCCTCTAGATTGTTAATGATCTTTTGAGTTTTAGTTCTCTTCTTGAACTTCTTTTTCTTAGCCAACTTCTTTGATTTATGAGGCTTGCATTTAGTAGACTGCTTCTCATGTTGTGATGAAGTAGCCTTATTAGAATGTCGTTGAGAAGCCCAAATACTTTATTTAGGTATCTCTCTTAAGTATAATATAGGTTCAAGTGGTGATTTTCACTTAACACTAGGGATATTTTTTAGTTGCTTCAGCATTTTTACAGTCTTTTTGGAGACTACTGTTTGTAATTCTTCAGTATTAACTTATTTCTACTTTTTTTTGTCTTTATTGGATGATACGGAAGAGGTCGTGATCATCCTTGTAGATTCTCTTTTTGGGTTAGCTAGAACACTGTCGGATAGTGTAAATTTATCTCGCTGATACTTCCTTTTTAGCAAATCTTTGAAGATATAACAATCTTTAATAGGATGATTAATCATTCGATGATAGGGACAGTAATTTGGATTACTTACTTGATCATCTTCTTCAGGCCTCTTAATTTCTGGTAACTGTATCCTAGCTTTGACTGCTTGCTGAAATAATTTAGCCACACTATCCCTTCTAAAGGAATATTCTTTGTTCATCTTTTCCTTAAGAGATAGCTGCATTTGTTCATCATCTCTTGTTGCTGTTTTGGATGCTCTCCACCACTTGGAAAAGTCTGAGGTTTGTCATTACCTCTTAATATCAATTTTGGTTGTGGATTAGAATGAATAGGCTTTTTACCCTTATCATCATTGTACATCGGCTGCTTTCCTTTATCCACATTATATATCACCCACTTTTTTTCATTTAAGCTATAGGAAGCAATGTGAGTTTCATTTCTTCTTGAGTCTGAAGGTTTATTTCTTTTATCCAGAGATGACTTACTGATATTCATCTTTCTAAATTTAGCCACCCTATCGAGCAAGTCCTAGAATGTTGCAATTGATGACATGCATAAAATGGTGCCATTTTATCATCCATATTGCCCATTAGCAATTGGATCGCATGTTCTTCTTCCAATTGTTGCTCGTACTTCATACTTAGGTTGCACCAACGACTTATAATTTTTATCATTGACTTGTCTTTCCTCCTTTTCCGCAAGGCGAGGTCAGCGATTGTGATTTTCTCGGTTGCACTGGCAAACCTCTTCATAAATATAGTCTCTAATTTAGAAATAATTTAACCGAATCATTCTCGATACCATTTGAAAGAGGTTGAGGTCGCCAATTGACTGATAAAAGCAATGCATCGTTCCCTCCTGTGTTACCACAAGTAGCTTTAAATTAGGCTAGATGTTATTTTGGATTACCAAGTCTACTGAAAGTATTAAATTTTGGCACTGAGTAACCTTTCGGGTATGGCACTTAGTCATATTCAGTTGGGTAAGGTGACCCTTACTCACCAACTTTTCACCGCTGGTATGACGCCTTTATCTTTTCATTGATTATTATTTCTCGAAAGCATTACGTTAAGTGTGTGTAGCTGATTTTGAATTATTGGAGAGGTTGTTAAATTCTCTTCTTCAAAGCATGTAGTAGGAGTTTGAGGTACAAGTCGGTGGTATAGTGTTGTATTATTAGCTGTCTGTTGATTAGCAGACAAAATAGGTGCTTCACTTGATATGATATTCTTCTGCAACATCTCAATCACGATGTTCATTTGTACCATCATATCATTCATTTGGTACCAACCTATGCAATCTCCTTATCTTTGACCTCTATTTGATGTAGTATTTCTCTTTGCTCTCTAGCTAGTGCCATGACGTCAATTAGTGCAGGCTCTTCTTCTTCTTCTTCATCTTCTATTTCTTATTATTATTCTGCTCCTTGCTCATTTTCAGGAGAAGAACTTGACTGTCCTTCTACTTGTGCATTTGTAGAGACAACTGTTATGGGAGTTGTACGACTATGCTGATTATAAAAGCGTGTACCAGGCTGATCATTTTATGGTTCAACCATATAGACAGCTTCGACGCACATGATATCTTTCTCATTCTAGTCTTCTTCTTCTTCTTCTTCAGCAAAGATCGAAGATCCATCTTCTATTTGCTTCTGTGAAGATTCTTCTTCATAAGCATCAAATTCAGGTTCAGATTCCCTAGATTCACGTTGATGTTGATGGTGTTGAGCGGGGAGTTCATCTATATCTCTGACTATATAGACAACTTCCACTTTTATAGAATTTTCTTCATTATTTTCTTCTTGCACATGAATTTTGATCGACGATTTCCGGATCTAGTGCAATGTGTGGAACAACCACTTCTTCTAAAGGACCACGATCATGTCAACCTTCAGGTGAAACTGATCATGATGGGATCCCAGAGGATTCTCAGTGTTATCCTTTCTTATGGGTATCCACTTCTGATGAGTTGATTTTGAGGCGTATTTCTAAGTATATGTATCAAATGTCACACCTCTTACATTCTTCAAAGTTTCATTACGGGGCCTTGGCCTCCATATTTGTTTACCCTTTTGCTAGGACCTTTCAGCAGTGAATTATTAAATGCGAGGTCCAAGTGTCACGCTCCAATTCTCATCATGCGAAGCGTACTGGGCTCGCTGGCCAGTTACCATAAGAGATGGCAACTTTCTTGGTGGAGCTTCGGTATTTTTCATCACCATAAGCCTCTGAAATCTTCTTTTCATTAGGCCTCTATCCTTAATTACTTTGAGAACTTTATGTATCCTAGCATACAGTGTTTCAGGTTGTCTCCTCTATGGTCGTGAAGCTTGATGTGGTTGGTTCCAGAAGGATTTTCTTATTTCACCAGTAGAGCTATTACCCACTTTAGGTTGTCAAAGTTGTTGTGGGTAGGAATACTCGCTTCCAGTGGCAGTATTGCTTGTTCGCTAGGTCGTTCAAAGGGGATCTGTTAAGCCCTTAACCCGGCCCTTCTTCTCTCTGTCTTTACGGTTAATTTGCTCGATGAGGAAGCTTCATGATCATACTACGGGTACAAATAGTTCAATTGGCCTTGGGTAATGCACGAAATTAAAGACATAGTTTTGCCACTGACGGTCCTTTTCATCACAGGAGCTTCAGATTAACCTAGCCTTTTGAAAACTGAAGTTCTCTGTCGGGAGAACACCTTAACAGTGATTGGTTGTTGAACTGGTTGGCGCATGTGGCTAGAAGGAGCTTCAGTAACTTGAGGCCTTCTAGCATGGCCTCGGATGTATGTACCACGGGTGGGTACTTCAGGAGTTACAGCTACGATAGTCGAGAAATTCAAGCTACCAAATTGAATGGTAGCCCCGACATCACCTGTGTTGATGACGGCATTGCTAGGTGATGTTTGCACCACAACAAATAACAAGGAAGGAATTAGCAATTATTATTATTTCACCCCATACTTTCAAGATGTAGAAGCCACTGTAACAAAATAATGATGTAATAAAGATATACTCACGTAATAATTCATTCTACATACCATATTGAATTTATTACACACTTAAATCATCATTTTTTTGAATTTTCAAAAGTTTTATTATAGCAATATATATGACTTAAAGATGGAAAGAGAATCATGTCCCTAGCGGAGTCTCCAGAAACCTGTGGCCTCCAAAAATTTGCTACCGATCTCTCGACAATTATTGATATATTGAATTGAAGAGAGTATGATTTAAAGAATCAGTGTAAATTTCAGAAGGCGGATGGAATAGTAGATAAGACACTACCCAAAGATTTCATCTTCATTTGGTGATGACTTTAGATCTAGTTCCAGGTTTCCTATCAGCGCAAGCCCCTATAGTTAATTACCCCTCTCAATAAGTGAGAGAGAACTTGCGATTAAAACTAGTCATTAAATCGATAAATGCATAGCGTATAGTAGTAGCATGTAGAGTTTTAGAATTTAAGATATGAAATTCATCATTTTAGCTTAAACCGGATGGTTGGGGGAATGATGACGTGCTTGATCTAGATCTCACGGTTCCATCATCCTGGGCAGTCGTGGTCCCTAATCTACTTAGTCAGAGGAGGTAATCATCCCAACCAGACAACACATTGGTTACGTCGTCTAAGAAATCCTTGTAGACATGGGATTGTGTTTGTCAAAGGAGACAGACTTAAGTATACTTTAGCTGACAGAGGATTGTTTGTCCTTGTTTCGATCTATTTGTCGTAGCCCGCCTCGACCTTCGAATATTGGGTGGCTAATACTAACTGTGCTCGTGACCGAAAGATGGCCACGGAACGCTCAATGGAACACATTTATGTATCGCCCTTAGCCTTCAAGGTCACCTGTGATTTCGAGATTTATTAGGATAGGAAGGACCATCGAAGTAAACATCGTTGTCCCACTCTCTCTTAGTCTGGCACATCCGGGCATACTCGTTTATGGACAACATCTAACTCTCACTGTCAATATTTCGGAGTGAGTGAATTCTTAGAAGATCACCGTAGACTCAGTGGCTTCTCGAGCGGCCATCATCACTAATATCACTCACCACTTGAATCAATACCGATACTTCCTCGTGACGAGGTACATATGGTTCCTCTGAACGATAAACATCATCGCTGCCACAAAACTCATAAGTTGGACGATAACCAATCATACTAATTATTACAACTGTAAGTAGGGAAAGATTGACAAGATGTTACCTGGGAATTAACTCATCAAAGTTGTGTTGTGTCCCTAGAGGTGCATGGGCGATGAAATCCTAGTGTGTCGTTAGTGGTATATCTACTGACATTATTATCAGATCAGCTGATGTGGATGCAACATTAACATCCTACACTAACATCTGACGGAAAGCTTCGTCCAGTGTTACTTCACAAACGTCATCGTCAGATATTACAGACTCTATAAATTCATTACCCACCAGATAACGACCTATAAGAGTGATTGTCTGACGCTCTGAATCAATGTGCAAGGTTCTCAATACGCTGTTCAATTCCAGACGCAGAACCTTAACTGGATGATTTCACCTCCCACATAACTTGGATCAATTGCTCATCGATACTCGCCTTCCATAAAAAAGAATCAAAACAAATTCTCTATTCATTCTTGAAAAACAAGCTATATGAATAATTAGAAATTTATATTAATCGACACCCTAAGTAATATTACCCTTGACAACTTAAAACCTAAACCGCAACGCCAACACAAGCCTACAAATCAAATCTCAAATAAAAGTCTAATCATACAACTTTAACCCCTAGCACACGTACTCTATTAATTTATAAATTGATAAAAAAAAGTGATTTACCATGTGTTTATGAAGAACGACGGGGAAGTGCGCAAAAAAATGTAGAATCCGCCAAAGGAATTTTCCTCGAATGAAATGGAGCTGCCGTCGCCGAAAGCTAATGTTGACTTCCAACGGCTGCTAGATGGGAGAGGGAAGTCGTCAAACGGCGTGAAAGCGGTTGTCGGGAAAAAAAGGAAGTTCCTTTCGATTACCTGGACAAGATGCACAATGCAGGCGGTTGGAGCTACGCCGACGGCGGCGGGAAGTTCCGAGAGGGAGAGGACCATGCTCGGACGGAAATGAAGGGCAGTCGTAGCTCCTATAGGCGGAGGAAATGAGTTCGGGGCCGAATCGAGCAAAACCGAGAGATAGATCGATCGGGTAATGCGACCGCCCACTTAATGGACGCCGCCTAAGCTGCGAGATCATTTCAACGGTACCACGCCACATCAGATCCGACGTTAGGCCGGATTGAATGACTATTTTTTGAAATTTTTTTAATCCATACTTAATTACCTAATTAGCATTCTAATAATACTTATTTTAAAAAAATTGCCTTTTTATTCAGGAACACACTTCCACAGTTCCTGTAAGGATAATCATATTTATAAGAATCCTTAGTGTGCTTATCCCTATAATGAGATTTCATGGCATTTGTGATCTTCTGCCGCTTAGAATCAATGCAATCATTCCTCAGCACACAAGCCAGAGAAAAGTGTAATAATCTCCTTTCCCTTTGAAAAGCAATTGTGCACCATCTTATATAGTTTTGAAATTTTCTCTGAAATAGTATTTCATCTTATCCCTCTTTCACCAAGCATGAATTATCCTCATCTTCCTCTGATAAATCAATATGATTTTCTCAGCCTTGCGTTCATGAGGAATAATCGCAGTGATCCTAAGCAAAAGAAGACCATGAATGCTATGAAATATCATTATAGGGATAAACATAGTAAGGATTCATATAAATATAATTATCCTTGCAAGGACTATGGAAGTGCCTTCCTGAGTAAAGATGAGCTTAAGGACTGGTATACCTTCTGCACTCCTAACGAATCATATAAATACATGATTATCATCATAAGCACTGTGGAAATACGTTCTCGAGAAGAGATGAGCTGAAAGACTAATTTACTTTCAGCACCGCCAAGAAGATTAACATTAAAACAGATGATGTCTTGTTTATTTTATATTTGTAAATGTATTGACTTTTTTTAGCTAATAGCCCAACAAAAAATAATAAAGTACTCATCATAAACTTGTTTATTAGCTTATTAAACTTCTCACTTAAATTTTTATATGATCTCATTTCTATGCTATGCATCATAAGAAGAGTATATTAATAAAATTATAAATATGAATGGCAGTTGTAATGTCAAAGTTTGTTATAGACTTCTTTTTTAATCTTAGTTTCTATTTTTATTAACATTTGAATATTGATGTGGTTCATTGGTCTCTGTAGAAGACTGATGTTATGTCACGGTAAATAGAACAAAAGATGAACTTTTACTTGAATGTTAGGCAATTGATTTTAAAAATTGAATCAAATCAAAAATAATAATAATAATAATAATAAATTGAGATCTAAAATAGAAGTAATCTCCTTTTTTTTAATACATCAGCTCATAAAAAAAACAAATTTATAACTAATTTATTAGATTATCTATCAAATCAAAAATACCTTTTTTATAAAAGGAATAGCCTAATGTCATTTTTTAAAAAAAAAAAAAGATAATTTACATCTATAGCAAATAATTTTTATGTATGTATATATTTAACATCTAAAATTTGATACTCATAAAAATAGTATTTTTTTTATCCATAAAAAGTGTATATTTCACTTAAAAAAAGTATCGATTATATTATTTTTAATATAATAATAATAATTTAAGCATTATTTAATTAAACATGAAAGTTTATATATATGTAAATACCTTTTAAGAAAATAAAAATGTAACAACTTTTAGTTCCATTTTGTTGACCAAATTAAAATCATTTTTGAATAATGTAAAAATAAATTACACCGTTATGCATATATAACAACGTATTCTTTTCATTTTGTTGACCAATTAGATAATTTTTTATAACCATATTATCCTTTTTCATGTCATTTTTAATTAATTTTTCCAGCAATTATAAACTGTATGATATATGATCTTTAGGAGATCTGATTCTGATAAGGAAATTTCATATATTTTCCCTAAGGTTTTGCCTATTATCTTATTATACATTGAGGCTTTGTCAAACCATAAAAAAACCTCTCTCATGTTATGTTTTTCATTCAACTTTCATTACTATAATTACATTTTTTAAATTAAAATTAATATTTAATAACATATCATTAATTATCAATAGTATTCAATTAAATTAAATTAAAATTACAAAAAAAAATACTAAATTAGTTTAAATTATTTAAATCTAATTAACTACCAAACTCTAATTTCATTTAATAATTTATAATAACACATCAATACTTAGTTAATAATATTAAATTAAAATTAACTTAACATATTATATTAATTAAGCAATAGTTAATGAAATTAATTAAAACAAAGTTTATGTTAAATTAAATTAAGAATAACTTCATTTTAATAATATTTTTATTATGGGAGATTTAAGTACATATCATACAAATCTTATGTATTTACATATCTAACACTTAAATTTCAATACTTACATATATAACATCTTAATCTTCATTATCACATCAAAAATATCATCATCACTCATCTAATAAATTATAAAATTAATCAAAATTAAGATTTATTAATTTAAAAATTAAAAACATAAATAATGTAATCTTCGTTCTTTTTAGTGCTTAAAAGTGGCAAACCTCGTTCTTCTCTAGCGTAGAACAATGGCGATAGGGAGCTCGCTATCGAATGCATCGATGTGATCTTAGCGTTTCAAACCCTCGTTCTTCTCGCCCTTCTACTTCATTATAATCTGTGGGCTCCAAAAATTCACCACCAACCTCTCGACAATTTTTTGTATTGAATTGATGAATTGAAGAGAGTGATTTGAAAGTGTTGTAATTTTCAGAAGGCAAATGGAATAGTAGATAAGACACTACCCAAAGATTTCGTCCTCATTTTGTGAGATTTGATCTGGTTCCAGATTTCTATCCAAGCCCTAGTTAATTACCCATCCCAGTAAGTGAGAGAGAACTTTTGATTAAGGCTAGTCATTAGATCGCTGAATGCGTAGCGTATAGTAGCAATATGTGAAGTTTTAGAATTTAAGATATGAAATTCATCATTTTAGCTTAAACCGAATGGTTAGGGGAATGATGATGTGCCCAATCTAGTTCCCATGGTTTCGTCATCCCAGGCAGTCGCGGTCCCTAGTCTACTTAGTCAGAGGAGGTAGTCGACCCAACCCATGTAAGGATCATTATCGAACACATGGGTTACGCCATCCAAGAAATCCTTGAGTGGTGTTTATCCAAGGAGATAATTTTAAGTTTACCTTACCGAGAGGTTATTTGCCCCATCAAGTATACCATATGATTCACAAACTCAAAGTGAGCCATTGAGGAGCATATGCTACGGTCGCGATCGTAATATAATGGAGCCAACCGGAAACCACCCGATCGAGGACTCGATCGAACTACTTCATCTCATGAGCTTAGCCAAGCCACGCATAAGACACAGTCACCTTACTAGCGTGAAATTGATTGAGAGTAAATATAGCAGAACACTTGATTTGACATTGGCTCCTTTGTGAGCTAGAATTTTCTCAAATCATCCCCGATAAATAATTATGGAAGGTGGATAGATTGGGTTTGATTTAAGTTTTAATGATAATGTTTCATTTAAGCAATTTCAAATTGATATTTGATTTGAGTTAATTTGATTAGAAGAATTGATTAATTTAAATATGTTTAAGAGCTTTAGATCATGTCAACTCTGTTTAGCTGTTAACAGAGGATCAAATCTACTATCATCTCACGTAATTAATTTCATATATTTTACCGAGTTGAAATTTTATAGATTTTAAGTTTTGTTAACCAACCAGTCTAAGACTAAACCAGAAGCAACCACGCAAAGATCCTCAAACACCGAATTTAAACAGAGTGTCGGGCACTGGTGTATTCAAGACTTTATGTAGTGTTTATTTCTGAATCATAAGATTGATATGAGATTGCTATTTAATTTGATTTAGAAAATTGATTAATTTGAATATGTTTAAGAACTTTAAATCATGTCAACTCTGTTTAGTTACTAACAGAGGATTAGATCTAATACCACATGATAGAATCAGTTTCTCAGATATTTCACTGATTTGAAACTCTTATTATAAATTTTTAAGTTTTGTTAACCTGGACCCAAAGACTAAACGGAAGACACTCAAAGATCCTACACTTGAATTTAAGCATTCAGTAGTGTGCACATGTGTGATTAGTAATTTAGGTAATTTTATTTCAATTATAAGATTAATTTTATAGTTTCATTTTTTATTCCAATTTATTACTACCTTTTCTACATTAAAATTTGCACTTGAAATCTCTATATTCGAACACATGCAAGAATTTATAGCTTAGATAATTTTGCCTAATTAATGAAATCATTGATTTTGAAAATCATAGTTAGGATGAAATTCCTTGATTTTTTTTATGAAAGGAGACCCTATGATTTTTATATAATTGGATTTAGTATCACATTCGCCTACTTACAAAAGGGTTGCAGATCCGGTGGCGAAGAAGACCTTATAAATTGATCAAATATCTTATTAGATTTTTAGATTAATATTTAATATATTCCAATTTAACATGCGCAGCCTTTTCAGACATAAAAATTTGCATTTTAAATCTCTATGTCTGAGCACATGCATGTATTTATAACTTAGATAATTTCATATAATTAATGAAATTATTGATTTTGAAAATCATAATTAGAATGAAATTCCTTAATTTTTTTATTAAAGGAAGCCCCGTGATTTTTATAGAATTGGATTTAGTATCGCCTCAGCAAAGAGTTACGATCCTTAAATAAGGCATTTTGATTTAGAAAAAGATAGTTTAATTTATTATTTTGAAAGAAGATTTATCCCTCATAGTAGCTTTCATTTTTCCCCTCTTTTTTTATTTTATTTTTGTGTTTGTTGTCTGTTATTTTTCCTCCCCTTTTTGTTGTTTGGAGTTTTTTTAATTTGAATTTTAGCTTTAGATTTCAATGCTTGACATTCTTAAGTTGATTCTTTTATTTTCAATTTTTTAAGTCAAAAGATTTGTTATAGCCTCCGTAATCCCATCGCTACATCGGAGTGTTTTTACCCACACTCTAATGAGCGACGGTGGTGTTTTGAAGCACCTCACCGACCTTCATCTCATTAAGCTCGATAAGCATAACTTTCAATCCCGCATAAAAGCAAATATGTAAATATTCTAAATTTAGGCAACATTTCTAAGATATACATCTACCGCTACCTGAACGTGAATATTAAATGCTCATGACACCACTGTAATTTTATCTCGCCACCATGAAAATGACGATATTCAATATATATATATATATATATATATATATATATATATGCATATATAATTTCCAATTCACATTATACATCCATTTTGAACTTGCTTCTATGATAGATTCCGTTGATTCTTTTTTTTCATGTATTTTTTTCATATGTGAAGTGGTTAAATTCTTAGGAGATGAAAAGGGCGTAGCTTCACTATGATTTTTTTTTCTTCAAGGACAATATTTGATGCCTGGAAGTGAGAAGAATCTTTCGAAGGATTTTACCTTCATTCTGTTAGGAAGCCCTTTGAATTCTTCTTTTACTATAGATTCATATAAATGAGAATACTTTTCCAAGGAGTCATTAAGAGATTGAGATCTTTGGATACTTTTCTTGACATGTTCGTTATTCTTGTTCCAACTAGAATGTATCGAGTCTTCTCCATCAGGTTTGGTGATATACTTTTCATTGGTATACTTTTCATTTGATGCTTTATGATGTTGACTTTGTCTTCCTCTAACGGCACGCTTTTCATCGCCATGCTTTCAATACGCTAGCATCGTCATCATTCTGAGATGAAGATGATGATGTAGATCGAGAAAGTGCACCAGGCCTTTCATGAAACCCGGAAAAGACATTCCGTACTTCTGCTCTTCCATTTAATCCTCGCAACCAGCAACAAAGGAACAAATCGTGAGACAGAAAATAAATGGCTTTTTTTTTTGCTTTCGAAGATGATTCAGAGAAGATGAAGAAGGTCGCTGGCGAGAATCTTCTGCGATCGAACTAGGCACATATCATAGGACAGTACGAATACTTTCTCGGTTAGGAGACCTAGAGGCTATTACCATTAGATGGAGAGGAACAGGACAAGATAAAGCCAGCGGTGACGAGCTGTACAGCGGAGCATGAAGGGTACTCGATGAGAGAATACTGGATGCGGTAGATAACCTCCGCGATGGACATCGGCGGAGCCATTGCCGCAAGCCGCAAGGTCAACAAATGGGCAAGAGCCAATTCCAAACCCCATAGTCATGCCATCTATCCAGCAAATATACGACTTTCTATATTCATGAATCTTACATATCAGTGATATTCTGCAGTGAAAACCTGCTGAAAAAGCACATGGTTTAACATCGAGGATCAATCGTGAGACGGGGAAGTGCGCAATGAAGGCTGATCTCGTAAAAAGGGTAGGGAGAGCACTTCTGCCTTCAACGAGCGCAGCAAAGGAGTCAAAGGTAGGGAGAGCATAGACAGCATGCAGCAATGACATCTCACGTGAGCTCGCCGAGGGGAGTCGAATGCACAAAACACTGCATGTGTTCCCTAGTCAAGATGACGTTGCGTGCGGCCATCGTGGTTGAGATTCTGAGAATCAGGCGTATTGCGGTAATTTTTTTAAAAATGCACGTTTAATTGAGATCAATAAAATATAGAAAATTAGCTACCGCCACGCGTCACCGCGCGTAACGAAGAGCCGCCCGGCCACATATCCGCCAGGCGAATTAGCGGCCGATCGGCCAGATAGGAGCGCCGCCTGACACGCTTCGATATCTTTAGATCGTCCCGACCCTTCGCTGCTTTGCTCGATTCCTTCAACGCCGCTCTCGTAGAACGCCGAACTCGCACCGAGCACGGTCTCCTCCGCCGAACTTCGGCCACGTAGATCCGACCTTTTTTTTGTCCCGCTACACTTCTTCTGGTATTTTTTCTGTTTATCACTTGATCTGCTTGGTCGAGAGAACATGTTAAAGATCTCAACACATAGCTTATGTGATTTGATATATGATTAGGTGACATCTTAGCACACTATCACTTCTTCTAGGTATTTTTTGTCATCAAGTATTTAAAAAAATATCATCAATCTTTGTCATACATGCTTGGGACTGATATTGATAGTTTTAAATTTTTTTTTTAGTAATATTTATAACAAAGATAAACTAAATGTGAAAAAAACTTATAATTGATGACGTTTGCTCTTTGTATTCTAAAAGCATTGAGTGTTATTTCATTTGTTGATATTAAATTAAATGATCAAAAGATCATTCATTCATTAATCTCTAATTCTATTTTATAGTCAATTTTTCATAATATTCATAGTAGGAAAAAAAACCTTTTTAACTCACTTTAGTAACAATAAAGTTAATGCTAGTTTTAATGATTTGAAAATATGAGAATATAAATTGTCTTTCTTTTCAACCTTTTTCCATTTTTCATGAAGTATTCAAATATATTCTAAGAATAAAATTATTCATCAAGATATATATTCATGCTTGGGACTGATATTGATAGTTTTAATTGTTTTTTTAGTAATATTTATAACAAAAGATAAACTAAATGTGAATAAAAACTTATAATTGAAGATCATTAACTTATAGTTATTTTCTCAGAATTCTTATGTGACTTTTGGAGAGCCTTTCATCTTCGATTTAACTAAACTTCTATGTATGCATTCAGGTTGTCTTGGAGAGTTGTTTTCTTTCTCTGAATTCAAGCAATTCATCATGAATTATAATTTTGTTGTGAATCTTGCTATTTGAGTGAATTTAGAAAAAAATTATTGTAGGATAAAATTGTAAATATAGCCATGCTTAGTTTGATTAGTTTTAAGTAGTTTGATTTGAAATTCACTCAAGATTATATATTGAGTTGGGAGCTTGAATTTATTTTTATTCGACATGCCTTTAATATATAAATCATAAAGAAGTTTTTATTTCAAAATAAATATGTAGTAATCCATTTTTAACTAAGTAGTAAATTTTTATTTATAATTTATTTGTAATTTATAAGATTGTTTAGGCTTTCATGTAGCCAAGTTATTCTTGAGAAAAACATTTGTTTATGTGGATTTCCCACTCATTATATGTGATAAGAATGTAAGGTCTTAAGATTTATTTCTCACTTTTATTTTTACGATGATCGTTATTTCATAATTTGTATGTATTGATTGTAACCATAATCTTCTACTTTTTTTGACAGTGGCGAGGAGCACCGCAAGTCGGTGGACGAGGCATTAGGGAGGCCACCACCATTGGAGGCACCCGAGGTTCATCCTAGTATGTTCTCACGTAATGCGATCGAGCCATCCCGATAAGTGAATTTTTTTAATGTTACGCGCTTACCTTGGACGGTTTTAGATTTTTTTTTCGTATAATCAGACTTAAGGCCGATCACACTTGCTTATCGAAGGAGTGGCCCATTTATAATTGAAGTCGATTCAATCGGACGCCATGAAATTTGTCCGGCCCAGCCAGTGAAAACATCATCTCTTTGAGTATTCAGAAATGAACGGTGCTTAAGAGTTAGACCATTTGGATAATGATTTAAGTATTCATCAAACATCATCTCTTTTGAGTTCCTTCAAATACATTATATATAAGAATAAAATAGTTAGTATTTTGTATGATATCAAATTCTTTTCATACAACATTTTAGAAGCCTTGCAAGCATATTCCATCCTAGAGTTGGCACATTTACTTCCCAATTTGAGCACTTAAACATACACTAATAAACCAATTCATTTCACAAATGGACAAGAAACAAAAGTTCATTACGCCGTAATCAAAGTTACATTGTACATGACTCAAGTTGGTAATCAAACAAAAATAAAATGTAAATGACACTATCCTAAACCCTACACCGGTGACAACCGCCGTCCCGGCCTATATCGCTCTTATGTCGCCGACATGCGGTGGCTCTCTACCATCATTGAAAGAATCTCAAATATATATTAATATTGTAAAATCTTAGTAGAGGTAACCTCGAAAGAGAAAATAAGCATTGTCCTATTGAAAAATATATACCGCCAATGTTATGGGGCAATGACGTGACCGGATGTTTTGCATATGCTACAAGTTCTCGCTACTTGAACCTATCCATCCATCAATCAGCGTGATCGGCCGACCTTCTACGTGGGTTAGTGCAACGTGACTAATCCATGCTCTTCATCGATAGATGGCCAATCGTATCCGAGTGTAGTATATGAACATTATATACGAGAGTGTAATACGGACACGACGCGAGATGGTTTAACCGCCGAAATCCCAATGCGACAATGACATGTGGGCATGGACAATGATATATGATCGCCATAACACATACGCCATTATCTAGTAAATCAACTCGAATGATCGGACTGGACTAAAACCTCGCATCTCATGTGAGTTTATTCACACGTGTGGAAATTCCTAGCCTCCCTTTCAAGACGCTATGTGTGGAGAACCTCGGGTATAAATAGACAAGTTGACTTCCTTTGAGTAGCGTGGATAATCGTTTCATGAACAAAGCTACTAAGTTGTAATAGATAGCGGATTAAACCCCGAATCGGTAAACCCGCGTGCATTTCAAGACACCGTTAAAGCACTCAGATGCATTCGTTGTCATTGTCCCATAACGCATACCACCATCGTGCACAAGGGACCATTTTACAGGGTCACGCTCTACAAGCCAATTGTACGCTTCTTCTTTCACATTTTTAATGTCTAGCATTAAACGGTTGAATTGACGAATATCATCAGTGTTACCTGCCATGTACATCTTTTGGCATAGAAACTCAACATCAGCAATTCCCTGCGACGACTTTTTAAAATTCTCACGCGAATGGCGCAAAACAATGCCTACGCCAAGGAAAAATCTCTTTGCATCCACGCAAGAGACCAAAGATGTTTATCGATATTATGCATAAATCACGCCTACTAGACACTACGGTAACATATCATGCACAACAACAAAACCACAACCACGAATCAACATTTTCTCGATTCCACAACAAAGAAAAGCTAAAGGAAACAACCCATTATTGCACGATTCCTACGGCAAGTTAATAATGTGCCACGCATACTTGCCCAACAAATGTACCGTTTGCTTAAAAAAATCAAAGAACTCCATCCCAGATTGAAGGTCCAAAGCCCAAAAAAGTCTCTCAAATATTGCATCGGGTAGATTGAATTCGTAGACTGCATTGTAAAGTAATAGTACATATAAAGACTGAGAGTCCTGTAGGACTCTTCCCACTAATATTGCTTTTATTGCCTTACGCCTTGCATCCCATGCTTTCATATATGAAACTTTAACATTAAATTTTGACTCCATCCTACCTATAATCTCTCTAGGTTTCAAATCAATGCCTGATCACAAGTTTGATGTAGCTATGAAACTTGAACGCATCACGCATGACCTGATCTTATCGACAACACATCTATGATTTTCACCAACTTTTGATATTCTCCAAGCACCCCTAATCGCTCACGAATGCTACAATGTAAACGCCAATTACAGGGCCTTGTAGGACTATCGTGCTGCACACATACAACCGTGTAGTTCTTCTGGTTAGAGGTAACTGTTCGGAATTGTACATTATTTACTATGGACCACCCGACAATAGCAAATTGCAAACTCCGCACTTGCAAAACATACCTTTGAATGTCATTTGGAATTTCAATTTCATCATGTCGCCGATGGGCCGCCAAAGTAAACATCGTTGTCCCACCGCCTAGTTTTACACATCCGACATACTCGTTGTGGACAACATTTGACTCTCAGCCAACATTGCGAAATAAGTGATTTCCAGAGTATGACTTTATATTCTCGGCTTTTCTAACCCAACCAATCCATCATCACTAATACCCCGCCGATTCACCACTTGAGCCACTACTCATCCGATACTCATCTCCAACCGCAAAGACTTCGGTACATACGGTTCATCCAACTGAGATCATCACGCCACATAACTTATAAGTTCGAACTAATTATCATATTAATTGTTACAAGTTTAATCGATAAATTATGACGATAAACTACCCGGGAATAAACTCATCGAGTCGCGTATCCGGATGTTCTTGTGCGATGAAATCCGTATGTGTTAGCGGTATATCTATTGACCTTACTAATGGATGATGTGGATGCAATATTAACATCTTCCACTTACATACAACACCAACATCCGACGGAAGCTTCGTCAAGTGTAACAAACGCCATCGCCGATATGACAGCTATAAATCCGCTACCCACTGGATAACGACCTGTTAGAGTGACAGTGTGGCGCTCCAGATCGATGTGCAAGCTTCTCATAATTGCTTTTCAATGTTGCAGTGACGAACCTTAATTGGACGATTTCACCTCCCACATAACTTGATCAATTGCTCATCATCGCCTCGCTCCATAGAAAGTATCAAAAACAAATTCTCTATTCATCTTGCACTAAAAAATGTAGAATAAAAGAGAATTTTTCAACCGAAATGAAGAAGAATCGCCAAAGCTAAAGTTGACTTCCAACGACCGGTAAATGAGAGAGGAAGTAGTTAAACGCCAAAGCGAATGCCGGAAAAAATAAAGTTTCTATCGAATACTGGACAAGACGCCAATGCAGGTCGATCTATGCCGTGGAAGTTCCAAGAGGGGGGGAGGACCGTGGTCGGAGTTCGGTCGACGTTCTGAGCAAGAGCGCTCGGGGAAAGGAATCGAGCAAGTCGAGAGATAGTCGAGGACCGATCGCCTAAAGATATGCAAGCCGCCACCCAACTAGTGCAACCTGCTGTACTGAAGCCGCCACTAAGCGACGGCTTCAAGAGACTGAGAAGCCTCAATTGGGCGACGCCACTTTTTCACGTGAACCACGCCACGCCGGAGACGACGAGGTACCGCCTAATTGGGAATTATACCTATTCTTAAATTTTTTTATTGATACTCAATTAGCTAATTCAGATTTTAACGACTCAATTTAAAAAATTGCCGCACGTAATAATATGGACGTATTCTGCTTGGGAAATGGAGAAGACAAGCGGTTTATGGACCTTGAATGAAGATTGATCTCATTTTCATGAATGAAATGGAAGACAAGAACCGCTTCAAGTTAGGGGAGATCAAAATGGGCAAATTCAAAAGTTCGCAGAAAGTCTGAACCTCAACTATTTCCATGCATTGGAGGTGAGAGAGAGTTGATCTTTTGTTTCTCAGAAAACCGAAGGGGAGGGAACAGCTTTGAACCGAGGCGGATCGCTTTTCTTTCGGAGGGAACGGTTGAAGGAGCTGCGCGAGCTGATAACGGGTCGAAAGTATCGCACACGAAGATTAGGGCTGATTTGAGTTATTAGAAATTAATAGACTTTTTTAATTAATTTTTCAAATATTAATCAATTTTAAAATGAATTTTACGCCGACATCATTATATGATCAATATATATATTGATTGAAGGTTATTTCGATGTTCTGAACACAACGTCGCAATCCGTTTCGCGATCGGAGACCATTTGGTTCGAGTCGGCGTCAAATTGAGTTAATTTGAAATACACGCACCGCCGACATTCGCGCAGACTTGAAGGAGTGCTAACCGCCTCACTTGATAGATTTCGACGCTTCAAAGCTAACAAAGAGTGTGCATTCGGCCGATTGACGGTTTTTTAATTTGCTAATCCATTCGCTTTGAAATTTAATCCAAAATCGATCCATATAAGATTTAATATAAGCGAACCAATCCAATCCAAAAAAAGTTTATATTTTTCTTTTAAAACCGAAAATAATTAAAATCCAAAACGTTATGTAATTTTGTGAATATTCTTATGGATTCCACGCTTACCAATAGCCAAAATAAATAGGAGGGATTCAATACCAATAGCCAACTTAAATCCCAAGACACCAAGCCAATGCACAAGCATCCAAGGCAAGATAGCATCCAATCCCAAGTCACCAAGCCAGAGAGAGCCACAACTAGCCCTCAGCAAACACTAGGCCAATCCCAAAGGAGTAAATCAAGAACCAAGATGCATGTAGAAAAAATAACCACAACCATCTCCTCCAGTTAACAAAAACCCAAGTCTAGAAGAAAAAAGAACCACAAAGCAGCTATCCTCATACCAATCAATTGATAAAACAACCAACAAAAAAAACACCCAAACCAAAAACAACAAAAAAGAATTGAAAACCAAAGGTAAGAAAATCCTAAAGAGACCACTATACCCACACAACCAACCAAAGTTCAATTCAAGAAAGGGAGTACCAACCAAAATAAAGGTTAACCCAATATAGAGCCCAAAATAGAGCAAAAGAACAATAGCACGATAGCCATAACCCACCTAGAGATCTCCAAAAAAACCAAGAAACAAAATTGGTAGCCACTAGAAAAAAACCAAAGTATAAAATGCCTAAGAGAACCACCCAACCACAAGCAGTAAATCAGCGAGGAAAGGAATAAGACCAGAGGGAAATAAAGCCCCTTCCAAACCCTATAGAGTAGACAATCACCACAAAAGAGAAAACAGGAGGGCAACAACTAGAATAAAGCTTACAAATGCTCAACGTTTCAAAGAGAGGGGCACTAGATGTATGGAGAATCGAGACATATAGAAAAACAACAGAAAGTCAGAACGAATCAGCCTGCATAACAAAATAACCCATTACTCCATTCAGCCGATAAGCAATACCACATAATAGAAACTAGAGCCAATCGAGCTGATAGTAAAGAACTCCAAGTCTCCAAAGCAGAAAACACTAAAATACCATAAAAAAGAATCCATGAGAATCAAGACAACTGCATATTTGAATCTGGAGAACCTACCACCGGAGTCCGTGAGAATCGAGACCGCGAGAGCCGAGAGCCCGAGAGAAAAACTTAGAGAAGAGAACGAAGAAATTCAAAGTTTTCGACTTTCAGAGTTCAAACTATAAGGATTACCGTATTAGGGTTGCCTTGCGGATTGCCAAAGAGGCAAACTCAAAGAGCAATGGCAAAATTTTGAGCCTTATTGCGAGACGAGAGCGAAAAGCCAAGAAGAGAACTGATGGACAGAATGAAAAAGTCGACAACTACAAGTGGAAAATGGAAATTGAAAACAAAGAGTCAAAGAGAAGTGGACGAGAAGTAGAGAACCATCTCGCGGTCGCGGGGATTGCCTTTGCCCTTTTGCCTTCCTTAATCGCTTTTGGCCTTAGGTTTTTAACTTTTAAGGATTTTCATTTTTACATGAGCATGACGACAAGCAATTTCTAACTAATTGGTTTTTTGGATTATAAATTTTTAATCCGATCCATAATCCAAAAACCGAATTTAGCTAAAATTAAATCCTAAATCCAAAATAAAATTAAAAAATTGATCCAAATTTAAAATTTTGGTTCAGTTTTAATCGGATTTTCTATTTAAATTGAATTATGCACAGCCCTAAATGGCGTAATCAATTTCACGAATGGAGGTCGTTTGGCTTACATCATCGCCTCCTCATCTCGATATGCATACAGGCGTGTTGACGACTCGAGCACTTGATCAGCTGATCATCAAGTTGTGTAATATTTATATCCTAACCAATTTCAATGTTTTGATGCAGTGATGAAGTCCGTTCATCGATCAGAGGTCATTTGAGTTAATTTTAGTGACATCTTGTGCATTTCATGCTCGATTTGCACAATGATACTTCAAATCACTCGACATTTGCACAGACTTGTCTGAATTGAGAGCGGACAATCTCATTTGATAGTTTTTGATATTTCAAAACTAACGGCATGATCAATTTCATGAACGGATGTCGTCATCAAGAAGCTTTTCTAACTCTAATATGCACGTCGACACATTGATTGCTCGAGCGCTTAATCAATTGCTCATTAGATTTTTCAATATTTACATTTCCATCAATTTTGATATCTAAACACAACGTCAAAGTCCGTTCATCGATCGGAGGTCATTTTGATAATTTTCGGACGCCCGATATTTTCCTCATTTATGCCGTCATCTCTGAAGTCCGTCGAATTTGATTTGTAGACTTAACTTTGACTTATGGCACACATATGGAGGTTAACAAATGCCCCTCAAAAAATGTGATTCGTGCATGGAGCCAGTCACGTTTGTTGAAAACTGGTTGACCATTTGGGCTGACCATAGAGCTTAGATCATTTTAGCTTCGATTGCAATAGCTTACGGAGCTTTGCGAGGATTTGTCATTAGTATGATGCCTTATTTAGGACATGCTAAATGATGGGATTGATCGATTTGTTAGAATCGACTTGTCGGGTACATAAGAGTTCTTACACCATCTACTATCTATTTCAATAGTTTTGCTGAAAATCTCTTTATTTTATGTCCTTGCAGATTTGAGTTTCCTCGAACCCTAGCTTCGTTCTTGGTTGAGTTTGATGGAGGAATTGGTCTACTTATTTTGATGAAGGACTCCACTAGGGAATCGATTTATCCGTGTCGAATTTAAAATTTCTTATCCTGCTTCAACTTTCAAGAACTTGATGAAGGACTGACCTGATTTGTCTATATTGACTTATCAAGAAGTGTATGTATGCCATGAACCCTATGCTTGTTGCTTTGACGAATTCGTTGAAGGGTATATACAGATGACCCAACCTTCTGGCTTATATAGGTCAATGTTGAGTTATTAGTCAAGAATGTGCTTTAACATCCGAATAATCAAATTTGTTAGTTCAGTCATCGGCTTTGTATGAACTATGAAAAGTACTTGGTCATGTGCTTTCTGTTTTTGATGAACTTGATGAGGAGATAGACTTTGATCCGTTTGCTTTGATGCATTATTTGAGAATAGATTGAAATATCACCTTGCAAGTAATATGAAGATTGATTTGAGGCAACCCTGAATTGAACATTTCCTCATGTTGCCTTGATCTATCGATCAAGTAGAGAGATCTCTTGGAACCTGGTTGCTTGTACTCACTAAGCTGGATCTAATTTAATATTGAACAACAATCGTCATTAGACTGACAAGCAAGAGCTCTTTCACTGTGACCTTTTCTTACAGCTTGTTGAGTGAGGAGAGCATCAGCAACTTGGCCATATTTAGGCTTATTGAGTTTAACCTTTAGAACTTATTCAAGTCTTTGACTTGAGCTATAGTGGTTGGTGGTTTTATCATCAGACTGACGAATAGAGGCTCTTTCACTATGGCCTTTTCTTACGTTATTGAGTGAGAGCATTTTCGGCCATTGTGGGCTTATTGAGTTCGACATTTACCCTATTCTGTCTTAGACTTAGAAGGTTGATATTTTTCCAATTGAATTGATTAAAGCTTAAACGAGAGTTCTTGATCTGAATTTGACAAATCTGGGATATAATCTTCTTGACATTTAGAACTGTCTTTTCATGCATAAAAATAAATTTTTTTTGTTCCTGCATGACTCTGTAACTTAACAGTAACAATTATGGATATTTTTTCCAATTTCTTTGGCCTGGTTGTTCAGATTATATTCATTACATTCTAGTGGAAGCAATTTGGTAGTTGTTTGGATGGTTTCTGGGAGATTTTTATATCTGTACTCTCTGTACTCTCATGAGAATACAGAGCATTTTGGTCATTTTTTTCCTATTTCTTTGGCCTTTTTGGAAGAAATATGTTCATTATAATCCATCAGGAATAATTTGGAGGCTATTTGGTTGATATTTTAGTGTTATTTTATATTTGTACTCTCTGTACTCTCTTGAGAGTATAGATAATTTGTGATATTTTTTCCGCTTTTGGCTTGTTAGATTATGTTCATTACATTTAAGTGGAAGCAATTTGGTGGCTGTTTGGATAATTTTTGGGAGATTTTTGCATCTGTACTCTTTGTACTCTCATGAGAGTATAGAGCATTTTGGTCATTTTTTCTATTTCTTTGGCCTGTTTGGAGGAAATATGTTCATTACAATCCATCGGGAATAATTTGGAGGTTGTTTGGCTAGTTTTTTAGTGTTATTTTGCATCTGTATTCTCTTGAGAGTATAGATGATTTAGGGACATTTTTTCCAGTTTCTTTGGCTAGTTGTTCAGATTATGTTCATTACATTCTAGTGGAAGCAATTTAGTGGCTGTTTGGATGGTTTCTCGAGGATTTTTGCATCTATACTCTCTGTACTCTCATGAGAGTATAGAGCATTTTGGTCATTTTTCTATTTCTTTGACCTGTTTGGAGGAAATATGTTCATTACAATCCATCAGGAATAATTTGGAGGCTATTTGGTTAGTTTTAGTGTTATTTATCCATCTCTATACTCTCTTGAGAATATAGATGATTTTATGGATAGTTTTTTTTAATTTCTTTGGCATTGTTGTTCAGATTATGTTCATTACATTCCAGTGGAAGCAATTTGGTGGCTGATTGGATGGTTTCTGGAAGATTTTTGCATCTATACTCTCATGAGAGTACATAGTATTTTGGTCATTTTTTCTTTTCTTTGACCCGTTAGAGGAAATATGTTCATTACAATCCATCGGGAATAATTTGAAGGCTGTTTGGTTAGTTTTTTAGTGTTATTTTGCATCTGTACTCTCTTGAGAGTATAGATGATTTTGTGGACATTTTTTTCCAATTTTTTTGGCCTAGTTGTTCAAATTATGTTCATTACATTCCAGTGGAAGTAATTTGGTGGCTGTTTAGATGATTTCTGGAGGATTTTTATATCTGTACTCTCTGTAGTCTCATGGAGTACATAGCATTTTGGTAATTTTTTTTCTGTTTCTTTGGCCTATTTGGAGGAAATATGTTCATTATAATTCATCGAATAATTTGGAGATGCTTTGATTTTTTATTATTTTGCTTACTCTATGTACTCTAAGAGTAATTTTGTGGATATTTTTTCTAATTTTTGGCCCGGTTATTCAGATTATGTTCATTACATTCTAGTGGAAGCAATTTGGTGACTGTTTGGATAGTTTATGTGGGATTTTTGCATCTGTATTTTTTATACTCTCATGAGAGTGCAGAGCATTGATCATTTTGAGGCTGATTGGTTAGTTTTTTAGTGTTATTTTGCATCTATACTCTTTGTACTCTCTTGAGAGTACGGATAATTTTGGACAATTTTTTCAGTTTTTTTGTCCTGTTTGGAGGAAATATGTTCATTTCATTCCATTGGAAGCAATTTGGAGGGATGTTTGGATGGTTTCTGGGAGATTTCAGACGCTCTAGACTCTCATGAGCATTTTGGTCATTTTTTTTCCACTTTGGCCTTCAGAGGAAATATGTTCATTACAATCCAGGAATAATTTGGAGGTCGTTTTGGTTTTTTTATTTTATTACTCTGATTCTCTGTATTCTCATGAGATTACAGAATATTTTGATCATTTTTTCCTTTTTCTTTGGCATGTTTGGAGGAAATACGTTCATTACAATCCATCAGAAATAATTTAGAGGCTGTTTGGTTAGTTTTTTAGTGTTATTTTGTATTTGTACTCTTTGTACTCTCATGAGAGTACAGATGATCTTATGGACATCTTTTTCTAGTTTCTTTGGCCTATTTGGAGGATATATGTTCATTACAAATCAATTGGGAATAATTTAGAGGCTGATTGGTTGTTTCTTATGGGTGATTTGTATATGTACTTTCATTAACTGTCTTTTCATTTTGAAGTTTACCATGTCTGGGAAAAGGATAACTTCGAGATGCAGGTCTACCACTATTAGAACGGTGTTCAATAATATTGCAGCATGATTTATTGATGAAGTCATTGACATTTTAAAGAGGCTTCATCTGCATCAATTCATTAGACTCCACAGAATTTAGCAAGACTCAATAGCCATTACCTCAATCCTGTCTTGCTGGGAGATAGAGAAGTAAGCTTTCTTTCTGGGTGGGCAGTGCATTTCTTTCACCCCGATGAAGTTCGAATTGTAGGGATGCCAAACGAGGGGAGAAGGTCTTATGGAAGAAATCCCGTCCATTCGAGGACTATAAGACTATGCTTGAGCATGGATAGCTCATTGCCTACGCAATGCTTGTACATATATTTTCTCTTCAAATTTTTTTGTATATCATAACTATAGTGTGGCATCGAATTGATTTCACGCCAATGACATAGATAAATTTTGAATACTAGACGAGAGGTCATTTGGGCCTTCTAGTTTCAATTTGATAGTATTACATCAAAGATTCATACCTAAGACACGTACATGAGTGGCTTTGTCACTCTTCTTATGGTATATTTTATATCTTCAGTTATGTATTATTTGATGCATTGAAGTTAACTTATATAAATATTAATTGTAGATGGGCGGGCAGCATAAGCATCATGAGGCCATCATCTCCATTTGTAAAGCCAATGTGCGATGGTATAAAAAATAAAGTTTTAGATGAAGCCTTCATGGTTTAGAGGACACCAGTGACATATAATAATATCACTTAGTTTATATAAGAGTGTATTTATTTATGTTATATTTATCACATTTTTTTATCGATTTAACATAGGTTTGCCTTTCATTCGAGGTCATATCAGAAGACGAGACATGGCTCCTTGAATCATTTTTCCTTGCCCAACATGCAATACATGTTGAGCCTGATAGCAATCCCATTCTAAGTCCACTGAGTTCAGCCCCACTGAATCTCCATATGTCTCTCCTCGATATTCTCCCCATCCAGTGTATCTACCCTCCTGCTACTACCCCACGAAGGCTTTTGTTGGAGAGATACTTACGTTTAGGGACTTGAAAGATATAGTATCTTCTTTTCAACAATGACAGAGAGAATGGATGATTGATGGTTGATCCATGAGGTTCTTCCGGGCATGGGGTCCCACCATCCCTGCTCTGGAGGTCACCACAAGGGGAATTCTGAGGAGGCATGGGAAACACCTATGAAGGCTACTAGAAGAGCTTCCCCTATGGAGGCTAGCACAAGGGAGTCTCCTGTGGAGGCAACTACAGCTGCGCCTGTGGATACTTCCACTTGGGAAGCCCCTGAGGTAGCCTCTACTAGGGAAGCCCCTGTTGAGTCCACCATAGGGGAAGCTGTTGTGGAGTCCTCCATTGCACATGAAAATGCTCCAAAGCCTTTAATCGGTAACATTGAGCATGGTGTGAAGGCTCAGCAGATAAAGAAGAGGAAAGTTATTTGTTCCTTCTTCACACACACTTACAGGAATTCACAAGCAACAATAAGTTATGTGGTGGCCTCCACTCAAGATGAGAAGCCGGCAGCAGAGGTATTAAGTTACTTTCTTTTAAATTTGAGATAATAGAAATAGATTTCACTAAATTTTTTTATAGGTTCGCAAAGATGAGTCAATAAAGGTTGATGACCCATAGACTACTATCATTATGGTGGAGGAGCATCAGTAGGAGGTATGCATCATCTCAGTCGATCAATCCTTAATTCATCACTAACTTTCATCGTCAGTAATTTCATTGCAGCCAGCAGAGGCACATCATTTTGTTGACTTCTCATCCAGAGCTATTCTGCCTAAGCCGATGCTCCATCTTATTGACACATCGTGCTCTCGATTCAAGGACAAGTAAGTCAATCTTCAATCAACTCCTTCATACATAAAATAACATATTCATTTAATTAAGCTTGCTTTAAAATATTTCTCACTTGTAGGATACGATTCATGGAATATCATTATTGCACGAGGCGATCGATGAGTTCGACATATCGATCTCTCGATGCACGTCGATGCCTTCGCCTTATTATTGGTCGAGAGTACTCGCTTCATCGTCAGTATGTCCCCTATTTGTACATCTCATGCTTGCACTGGGTAAGTTACCCCACAGATATGCAGTGTATTATGATTTAATACTTATTTGTATAAATGAAAACTACAATTTATAAATATTTTCTTCTTTTCTTACAGAGCTATGTGAAATATGGCTTACATAAGAAAAGCAAAATGTTCATCCAGCATGTCACTGTAGACAGTGTGTCAAGGGCTAAGCTACTCTTACTTCCAATTATATATAATCAGCACTAGACACTCCTGGTTGGGCATATTAAGCTAGGGGCTTGGTATTTTTATGACTCATTACCAAAACCAACCCATAAGATCATTCTTCCTAAGATTGTAATAGTTGTTTCCAATTTGGTTTTCATAAACTATTTTTTTACCCCCTTATTGACTATACTTGCTTCGATCAAATTATTTGTTAAGATGTCGGTCTTTTATGAGCGATCTCACAAAATGGTCAATCGAAATGGTGAGTGGACTGCCAGTCCAAGATAACAGTGTTGATTGTGGGATGTTTGTCTGCAAGTACATGGAGGCAGCAATTAGGAAATCTCCACTTAACTGGGTTGACCACCAAGATTGGCTGAAGAAGATGAATTACTTTAGGACCGAGTTTGCTTACGCTATCTTTTTTTTAGGAATTAAAAAGTCAAACTAAGAATTGTACATTTAAAGTTTGATAAGTAGGAAATAATTGTACAGGGTATTTCTTTTATTTTTTTTTCAATATCCTTAGGTAGTTTGGATCTTTTATTATTAGCAGAAACACCTGCAGCAATTTGGTTGACGCTAGAATGCTTTACTGAGATGTATTTCATCTGTACTCTATATACTCTCCTGGTAGTATACACAGGATTTCATCTATTTTTCTTTAATTTTCATTGGTGCTTTGGATACTCTGGTTACTTTTTTATGAGTTTTCAGGCTTTGTATGTGAACCCTCTCTATACTCTTGTACCCTATTCTCAGATTTTCAGACTTTCTATACTCTATACTCAGACTCTATATTCTCTATATCTCTCAGATTCTCTCTCTCATTCTCTATACTCTATGTACTTTCATTCTCAGATTCTTGTACTCTACTCTATTCCATTGCGTGTAGTTTGACTATAAGAATATTTGAGGTAGCTTAACTTTTGTATTCTCCTCATGGTACATTATTTGCTTATTTTTTCCCATTTCCATTTTTTTCTTTGCGGTGATCTGAGAGGAATTGTTCACTATAACCTTAAAGCAAGTTCTCCTGGTTGCTTTTATGAGTTTTAGGCTTTGCATGTGAACCCTCTCTATACTCTCTCAGATTCTCTCAGATTCTCTATACTCTCTCAGATATCTTACTCTCTGCATTCTTGTACTCTTTATACTCTATTCCATTTAGAAAGTTTGAAGGACTATAAGAATATTTGAGGTGTTATGTAGTTTAACTCTTTGTATTCTCCTCATAGTACAGATTATTTGCTTTTTTTTTCCATTTCCACTTTTGCTTTGCAGGACGGAGAGGAATTGTTCATTATAACCTTAAAGCAAGTTGGATGCTCTTAGGTTGCTTTTTTATGAGTTTTTTGAGCAATTTTGCATGTGAACCCTCTTTATACTCACTGTACTCTATACTCTCACTTAACTCTTTAATAAAGGAAATTATGATCTTTAAAATGTGGTAAAATTTTGTGAATGCATAAAATTACTTTCTACCAAATAAAATCATGCTTCTTAAAACCTACTTTCTAAACATGTGCTTAAAATAGACAAATAATCGATGATGCACCAATGTCTTATTCAAAAATTTAAATTTTGAAGGTGTGGAGCAAATTCTATATTTTAAGATGAGAAATTTTTTCAAATAATGTAATAACTGAAAGTATCATTTGAATTAAATTAATATTATTGATAAATTTATAAATAATTACTAAACTAATATCATTAGTACTAATATCATCTTCATCATAGAATTTTTTTTCTTCGGCTTCTACTAAACTTGTTGATAGGAACATACGGGCTTATCAAAAATTGTAATGCATGCAATAAAAATCATTTCATAAAATGTAGAGTACTTTATAGAGTATATATCAAACTATGTAATGTCTGCAATGAAAATCAGCTCATCCTCGTAAGCAAGGTAGACTCATCAATCGAAATTATAATTTGATAAAATATGAGAAATTACCACCTAAAGATTAAAAGTCCTTAATAGGGGTAAACTCTATGCATCACGCTTTAAGAGCAACAAACAAATAGTGAGAAAAAACTAAGCAAAAAATAATTGACCCATATTAAAGTCCATTTGGACCTTCACGATTTCAAGCAAGTTATGTACCCCACTCTCTGTACTCTAGAAATGATTGCGAACACATAACTAAATGATATCATGCATTGAAATATTTTACTGTAATAATATTCATCATCAACTTAGTGTACCCTTCAGCCGACTTACTGATTGTTGAGCTCGAGTTGAATTCCTGAGGTAGAACATCGTATCAGTTAATGATTTTTTACAGCATCGATGTGTGCTATTCTGTGTATACCTCTGAAAAATACTCTTGCATAGCAGAGAAAGGTGTTGCAATAGGTGATGAAATACGTTCTACGCACTATCAGTTTGTACTTTGGTTTTTGTAACAACAAAAATAGGATGGTTTAAAGATTAGCAGCAATATTTTAAATACTAAAAATTAAGAGGCAAATAGAGAATTACTCTTGGCTTTCTTGGATCTCTCTCAATATCCCTTAAGCCTTGCGTTGGAAACAACCTTTGGACGTTGCTTAACTGGATCCTTTAAGATGTCTTTTCCCTTGTCTGTTGTGGTTGACTTCTTCTTCTTAGTTGCTCTATCAGTTGGAAGAGAATTCCCACTTATTATAGTCGACATCAGTATAGTTTTAAGGATTGAAGCATATACCTCACTCTATTATTACCTGCGTCTTACGCTTATTTGATATGCATATCGACTAATGTTATTCAAAAAATAATGAAGCATTTCCATCTGTGTCTTCCACATCTCTTAATTTTCTATATACACTATCGATGTAAATATCTCTATTTGCTCTGGTAGACCATCGTATGAGAAGATACTTATCCGGAATGCGCACTACATCTTCCTGACTAAGAACTCTGATACAATGGGCACAAAGTAATCTCATCATTTCAAATTTCTTACAAGTACAAGTTACATCTAGGGTAGTCCCATTGAAATGGACAGTCCATATTTTGGATGAATTTTTATTCTCTATATTTCTCACCAAATACTCCATAGGTTGTCATCGACACAATCGATAGGCCTCCAACTCCGTGCAAAAATTCTTCCTCAAATATAGTATAAAGCTTTCTTGTATAAAATATAGTTGCTTGTTTTAGAATTAGACTGGTCTTAACAACAAGAACAATCAATGACTGGCTACACTTGAAGTATTCGTCATGTTCATTCTGGCATCATGTCTTCATAACCTTCTCCAACCCCAAGAAATAATCTGTAAGCAAACTTATTGGTTTAGAGATTCTGTGACATACGTTGTTCATTGACTCACTACGTTGCATTGACAAGATGCCCCATAATGAGTCTTTCCGAATGAACCACTCTAATTTTATAAAGCTCGATACCAAACATGATCATGCAAATTGCCTTCTTCTAGCATGGCGACCAAGCTTCTTCAAATTTTCCTCTCGAGTCACATTTGTTCATGCATAAAATAGCCCTCCCTCTTATTACTATTAAAGCGGAACCTTGGAAGGAGCTTTCTTCAAAATATGCCATTGGCACAACCTTTGATGAGTATGCGTATATCTTTTGATAGCTCATGCCATAGCCTGATCTTGATTAATGAATATTATTGTAGGATGTTTTCACTCATCAACCAAAGAAATGAAAGGAATAGCCATGAGAATGACTCAATCATCTCTTCTGATAAAAAGGCTACTCTAAATAACACATTTTGCCAGTGATGATTCACTCCAACAAGAGGGGCACAAACAAGATTATATTTATTGAATCGATGGCTTATATCAAAAATTATCACATCACCAAAATAATCATATTCTATCATAGACATGTCATTGCTCCAAAAAAACTTACTAAGCAATTTGACTCATCAACTTGTACATCCCATGCAAACATCCCGTCCGCTGCTTGTCTTTCTTTGAACAGTTGTATTAATGCATTGATGCCACCATTCGCAATCCTCGATCTTTTCTCTTTCTGAATAAAATTGAAAGCATCTCTTTTTGTGAATCCAATATTCTCTACGCCAACTTCCTCACTTAGATAGTTGAATGCATCAGTTGCTCTAATTCCGGCCTCTATCATTGTCTTCAACACGGAAGCCTTTTCATCGCTAATGCATCTGTGTGATCTGAGAAGATGTAGGTCAGCAGGCTTTGCCAATGAATGATTATGACTTTCTATATATTTTTAACCATCCAGTTTCCCTCCAAGTCAACAAAAAATCTAATAATGGCCGGACAAGCAGTCCTTGTATCAATTTTCTGGAATTTTGCTAAGCGTTTAGACTGACAGATTTCTTCCGACCTACTTTTGCACATAAAAAATCTTTTGATTTTAATTTCTTGGAGTTTTGCCAATAACTAGTATGGTCCTTCTAAACATTAAAGCCAGTTTGATGTGCGTAGTCACAGTACAGTGCATACGTCTTCGTTTCGTTCTAAACAGTGGTGCCAAGGAGTCTCCCCAAATTTGGGTCATTAGAGATCACGACTTCGTCATCGCACTGCTTATTGACCGCATTCACCTACCCAGACAGCTCCACATAAATGTGACATATAAAATAGCTCCATAAATAAATATATTCCCTCCAAATAGGCCAAAGAAAGTGAAAAAATGAGCTAAATACTGAGAGTACATAGAGTACAGATGCAAAAATCTCCCAGAAACTATCTAAACAGCCACTAAATTACTTCCACTGGAATGTAATGAACATAATCTGAACAACCGGGCCAAAGAAACTGGAAAAAAATGTCCACAAAATCATATGTACTCTCAAGAGAGTACAGAGAGTACATATGCAAAATAACACTAAAAAACCAACCAAACAGCCTCCAAATTGTTCCTGATGGATTGTAATGAGCATATTTTCTCCAAACATTTTCATAAAAACTGGAAAAATGCTAAAAATACTTTGTACTATAGTACAAAGAGTACACATGCAAAACTCTCCTAAAAACCAACCTAAATAGCCTCCAAGTTACTTCTAATGGAATGTAATGAACATATTCTCTCCAGACATGCCAGAAACTCATGAAAAATAATATGAAATTGGTCAGTACTCTCATGAGATTACAGAGAGTACCCATGCAAAGCAGATCCTCAAAACAAGCAAAGTCTTCTTGCAAGGAACTCCAAACAGTATAGAAAATATACACTAAATAAAAGAATTTCAATGAATAACACTAACAAAGTAAAAAAATTATACATATACAACGGTTAAGAAAAATTACCGATGAAATATAAACAGTATTATATCAAGTTACCCATGAGTTGAGAAGAGTGCAGAGAGTACAGAGAGTCTGAGAGAGTGCAGTCTGAGAGTATAGAAAGTACTGAGAGATAAGAGAGTATAGAGTATAGAGTAGAGGAGGGGCGCTTCTTGCTCAGTAAGGCTTCTTTTGCTTTGTGTTTTTACCTTCAAGATGCTCTTTAAGGGCTTCCTCACTGGAAGTGCTGACCTCATAGATAGCACATTTCTTTTTATGCCATAAGACCTTCTCCCCCTCTATTTGGTATCCCTATTATCACTACAACTTCATCGGAGGTGAAAGGAATGCCCACCGAAAGAAAGTGCTATATATGTCCCAGGAAGATAGATTGAGATAATAGAATTGAGTCTTCAATTGGTGAGTCTAATGAATTGATGCAGATGAAGCCTCTATAAAATGTCAATGACTTCATTACTAAAGAGTGTTGTAGTATTATCAAACACCATTAGAGCGGTGGCAGGACTGCATCTCAAAGTTATCCTTTTCCTGGACATGGTAAACTTCAAAATGAAAAGTCAGTAAATGACAGTACAAATGCAAATCAACCAAATCACCCTACAAAATTACTACTAATGGATTGTAATAAACATATTTCCTACAAACAGCCAAATAAATTGCAAAAATATTGAAAAAATTATATGTACTCTCATGAGAGTACTGAGAGTATAAATACAAAAATTTCCTAGAAACCATCCAAACAGCTGCCAAATTTCTTCCAACGGAATGTACTGAACCTAATCTCAACAACCAGGGCAAAGAAACTGAAAAAAATGGCCAAAAATCATTTATACTCTCATGAGAGTACAGAGAGTACAAATGCAAGAAAACACTATCAAATCAGTCAAATAACTCCCAAATTGTGCCTAATGAACATATTTCCTCCAAACATGCCAAAGAAATAGGAAAAAAATGACCAAAATGCTTTGTACTCTTAGAAGAGTATAGAGAGTACATAGAATACAGAGAGTACAGAGAGTATAGAGTACAGATATTACATGAGAGAGTATATAGATGAGAGAATCTGAGAGAGAGTAATGAAAATAATCTCAACAACCAGTCTGATGAAACTTTAGAAAATGTTCAAAAATCATCTGTACGCAAAATAACACTAAAAAACAACCAAATAGTCTCCAAATTATTCGTGATGGATTGTAATAAACATATTTTCTCCAAACAGACCAAAGAAAACTGCTTCTAATGGAATGTAATAACCATATTCTCTTCATCCAGGCAAAATAAACTGCAAAAATATTCAAAAAATTATCTATACTCTCATGAGAGCATAGAGAGTACAGATGCAAAAATCTATCAAAATAAGCAAAGTCCTCTTGCAAAGAACTCTAAACAGTGTAGAAAATATACACTACATAAAAGAATTTCAAGGAATAACACTATCAAAGTAAAAAAAATTGTATACAACGGTTGAGAAAAATTACCGATGAATTTTTATTTAATACATCCTCAGCTATTTCCTCAAGGTCATAACTTTTAAATTCGTTCTTTATCTTCATGGTTCTTTCGTAAAAAAGAAATGAGATTTTCTCTTACTCTCTCTGAGCTCGGTTTGTAAGAAAAAATACACCCATAAACTCTAAATCTAGATATATATTTCTTTTAAATTCCTCTAGTGCATTCCAACGATGTTTCTTCTCCCGCTATTTGAGCAGGCGAGGGCCAGATAAAGCGGCGTCGTCCATCCCGTCATTCTGACAGTTAAGCATTAAAACGGGAAAAAACTACTGGACATGCGTCGGGCCAGGATTGGAGTCCGCACGTAAAGCTACGTGCGGACTCCGGACGTAATATTTTCTCGTAAGATTAGGGCCGATTTGAATCATTAGGAATTAATAGACTTTTTTAATTAATTTTCTAAATATTAATCAATTTTAAAATGAATATATATATATATATATATATATATATATATATATATATATATATATATATATATATATATATATATATATATATATATATATATATATATATATATATATATATATTGATTGTTCGATGTTTTGAGCACGATCCGTTTGCGATCGGATCTTTGTTTGGTTAATTGGCGTCAGAGTCCATTTTATTTCAAATGCGCACCGCTGACATTAGTGCAAACTTGGATTGAGTGCAAATAGTCTCACTTGATAGATTTTGATGTTTCAAAGTTAACGACGCAATCAATTTCATGAACGGAGGTCATTTGACTTATGTCGATGCCTCCTGATCTCGATGTGCGTGCAGGCGTGTTAACGACTCAAGCACTTGATCAATTGATCATCAAGTTGTGCAATATTTATATCCTGACCAATTTCAACGTTTTGAACGTAGTGGCGAAGTCCGTTCGTCGATCGGAGATCATTTGAGTTGATTTCGTTGACATCCCGGCATTTCGACCTCGATTTTACGCGTTCTTCAAATCACTGACATTTTGACTTTTATGCGAATTGAGAAATCTGATCTCATTTGATAGTTTTCTATGTTTCAAAGCTAACGACATGATCAATTTCATAAACGGAGGTCGTTCTGACATCGTCGCAGCTTCTCGACTCCGATATGCACGTTGACACATTGATAGCTCGAGCGCTTAATCAATTGCTCGTTAGATTTTTCAATATTTATATTTCAATCAATTTTAATGTTCTAAACGCAACGACGAAGTCCGTTCGTCGATCGGAGGTCGTTTCGACTATTTTCAGTAACGTCTAGTGTATTTTAAGCCTCAATTTGCGCACTGTCACCTCCAAAGTCCGTCAAATTCGATTTGTAGACTTGACTTTGACTTATGACATACATATAGAGATCACACATAATCATCGAGGAAGAGATACAAGACTTCACAATGGTAACCCTCACGTTTCCGCCCACCTTCTTTCTTCTCACACCTCAGATTGTGTGAATCCTATAAATTCACGTGCCAACTACATTTACTAAATTAGGAATTTAAGAAAATTTAAGAAATTTACAGGATTTATTAAAATAGTGTTTTATTAAATTTTTTGAAACAGAATTAAATAATTTAATTGCTTAAATCTCCCCTCTTATCATTTAAATTTAGTGAAATTTACATACATACGAAATGGTATATTAATATTTACAAAATTAAAAAAAAAAAAAAAAAATACAATTTAAATACAAGATTTGACATTTAAGAAAATTAAAATGATGAAATCTAAATTCATGAATTGCTACTATGTAAACTCTTAAATTTATTATATCTAACGAAGAAAGTGATTTATATGCAAAAAAAAAATACATATTTAAATACAAGTGACTAGATCCGCAAATGAACCTACAAGCTACTCGGCTCAATTAGAGCTCATGGACACTTTATAAATATTCGATCTCTGATGAATAAGCTTAAACACTTTATTATTTGATATGCTCATGAAGAGTATCATTGAAAACTTATTTAAGCTCCCTAAATAGTTTCATTAATACTTAATTATAACTCGGTTAAGGCTCAATCAAGACTTATTTGTGAGTAATATCATTTAAATTTTTATTTTTTAGAATTAATAAACTTTAATTGATATAATTTGTATATATTTCTTAACAAGTTATTTATGAACAAACTCTATGAAAGTATAATTAAAATTCATTTATTTCATTAAATAATCTTCTTATTTGCAGGCTTCATAGATTCTATCTGAATTGAGCTCGTGAATAAATTTTAACTAAATCTGAACAATTTTTTTTTTTTTTAAATGAGCTCAAATTTAAATAAATTTGTAAAAGCTCGTATCAAGCTAAGCTCTGAAGGTCGATATTGCTAAATGAGCTTCAGCTCGAGCAAGCATATACTAGTCTCGGCTCGGCTCTGTTCGTGTGCAGCCCTTGTGGCTACCGTTGTACGCGCTTAATTCCTTCCTACCACAAGTGCTGAGCATGCTCTTCTTGCCGTGTTGCTTGAAGACGCACCTCCCCCCAGTTAGCTTCATCGTGGAATCCCATCTCCAATCGGCCACAGTTCTCCGGCAGTGCTTGCGGCTTCTCGCTCATTCACCGTCTGTGAATAGTATCAATCTAGACCAAAATTCTAGAATTTCTCCATTGATCCATGACTCCAGCTCTACCTTCGTCTTCTCAGAGGAAACATGCCTCCATTTCCTCTCGTATTGCAAATCCATGTCGTCACCCAAAGAGGGATATTGTGTCCATTCCCCAATCATCAAGCTCGGTCTTGACAGACACCTTCTCATCTGCAACAACCTTCTATCTCTCTACTCAAAACATGGACAGGCAATCGTTGCCCGCAAACTGTTGGAGGAAATGCCGTATAGAGATGTCGTCTCCTGGACTGCAGCTATATCAGCCTTGGTTCAGAGTAGCAATTATGATGGGGCACTGTGTGTCTACCAGCAAATGTTGCTTGCTGATTTTGTCCCCAACCATTTCACATTATCCAGCATCATGCGTTGTGCTGCATCTGTAAGGGATTTTGATCTAGGAAGGAGCCATCATACCGTTATTCTTAAACGTGGTTTCAGATCAAATTCTGTTCTTGAGAGTGGTCTTCTAGATTTCTACTCCAAGTGTGGTATGTTCGATGATACTTTCCTGGTATTTGAACTTATGACTGATAGAGATATTGTCTCCTGGACGACAATGATTTCTGCATTGGTGCAAGCTGAGAATTGGAACAAGACTTTTTGTCTCTACATATCCATGCTCAGAGATGGGGTCTTCCCTAATGAGTTCACTTTCACCAAGCTTCTCACAGCTTGTTGCAATCTCGAGTCTCACCATGGTGAACTAGTTCATGCTCATATGATCCTTCTTGGGATCAATCTCAACCTTGCAGTGAAGACTGCACTTGTCAATATGTATTCTAAATGCAACAACATGATCAATGCCATCAAAACCCTGCATCTGACAGCTGACTTCGATGTAATGCTATGGACGGCAATCATTTCAGGCTATGCCCGAGCTGGGGATTGCAGCAAGGCAGTTTCATCCTTCCGGGAGATGCACACTGTAGCAGCATTTCCTCCCAACTCATTTACCTACGCTGCTCTTCTCAGTGCATCCTCCTTTTCTGCATTGCCTGAGCTGGGAAAAGTGTTCCATTGCCTTGTGGTAAAGGTTGGACTTCAGCATGATGTTTCGGTTGGCAATGCCATTGTTGATCTTTATTATTCAAAATGTTCTCCTCATTTAGATGACGTAGTAAAGGCCTTCGAGGAGATCTCCTCTCCAAATGTTGTATCCTGGACAGCTTTTATTTCTGGACTTGTTCTGCATGGAGAAGATAGTGCTGCAATGGTGGTGCTCGCAGAGATGCAAGCGGCCGGGGTGAAGCCCAATTCCTTCACTTTGTCCACCATCCTCTCTGATTTGAGCTCTGTAGAGGGAGCAGCTTATGCACAGAAACTCCATGCAATTGTGCACAAGACCAACTTGGACACTCGGGATATTACCATTGGCAACTCCCTTGTAGACGCTTATGCTAAATTGGGCAAGCCAATTGATGCTGGGAAAGTATTTGATGATGTGCCGCACAGGGATGTCTACACCTACACAAGCCTGGCCAAAGGCTTGAATCAGGCAGGACTCCACAGGCAGGTTCTCTTGCTGATTGGCCCCATGAGAGCTGAACTCAAGTGCATTGATAGCTTCAGTCTAGCTTCCTTCCTCTCCGCTGCTGCAGGTCTAGCTGCAGCAAAGTGCGGCAGACAACTGCACTGTTACTCCCTCAAATCAGGTCTCGGTGCATCTATCTCAGTCTTGAATGGCCTTGTCGACATGTATGGCAAGTGCGGTCGCATTGCTGAGGCCCGTGCCATTTTTGCTTCAATTCACCAGCCAAACGTTGTGTCATGGAATGGCTTGATCTCAGGGCTAGCTTCCAATGGGTGTTTTGCCAATGCCTTGTCGACATTCGAAGACATGAGAATGACTGGAATCCTTCCAGATTCTGTCACCTTCCTGATAATCCTTTATGCCTGTAGCCATGGTGGGCTTGCAGATGTCGGAATGGACTACTTCAACTTAATGGAAGAACATTTTGGGTTGGTTCCAGGGGAGGATCATTATGTTTGCCTTGTGGATATGCTTGGAAGAGCAGGGAGGCTGCAAGCGGCAGTGGAAACCATAGAGACCATGGCATATCAGCCTGGGGCTTTGATATACAAGACTTTGCTGGGATGCTGCAGGCTCCACGGAAATGTTGCAATGGGGGAGTGGGCGGCAAGCCAAGCAATGGAGCTGGACCCTTTAGATTCAGCAGTCTACGTGTTGCTTGCTGGCATGTATGATGATGCTGGGAGGGTGGAATTTGGAGAGGAGATAAGGAAGTTGATGAAGGTGAGAGGAGCGACCAGATCTCCTGGCAGAAGCTGGATGTAGAGCAGTTCTATTTATTTAAGGATTCAGACTCCTCTCCTACCTTGTGAGATGTGAACAATCACTTCAATTCTCTTTGGTGCAGTTGGAGTTCATGGTCTTATTAACGGTCTTGAGTTTCAAGATATGGTGACAAATCTCATAAACCTAGTTCTATATATCAATCTCACTTTATTCATTGCACAAGGAACTGATTGTTTTCATGTATCTTTGTTAGATAAAGAGCAAACCTAATTTTTTTTAATGCACGAGGCTTTGTTTGTACTGAAGGAAAGAGAAGGAAGTAAGTTGAAATCCAATGAATTTGTTGGTTGATTATAAAGCGGACTCAATTTTCCATTTCCTTCTTGTCAAATTCCTTACATCCAAGAACATATTAAATGATAGAACTAGGTTTATTCAAATAGTGAAAACTGTTTGTCAATAAATTTCTATTCATTTGCTTAAGCAAAGCTCACAGCAGACGGAAGGGTTGGTTCTTCTTTGAGGGGATCAATGAGCAGTGGAAGAATGGACTAAAGACTCCATTAGAATAAACATAAGAACAGTAGAATAAAAAAGAGCATGGCCTCTTCCGAACAATTTCCAAACCAGATCTGGACAAAAATTCTAGAAGAAATTCCTTATACAATTTACTATGAGGAAGGGAAGAGAGTATGAAGTTTTGTGCATGGACAGTTGTTGGGATTGTAAAAATACTTATTTGATCATGCATCGATTTCAGATTTTAGTGAAGTCTTCTTCTACTTTTAGTATAATCAGCATCATATTTTTTTTAACAATTATTTTTCAACTTTTAGGATTCCTTTTGGATCACTTTTGCTTATTCATTTATTTATTTTATTTCATTTATAATTTGATTCAAAATAAATTATTATTATTATTATTTAAAACACAAAACACTTAAAAAATAATTTTGAGTATTTTTAAAAATAATTTGATTTATTTAAAAAAATGCTTAAAAATATATATATATATATATAATATTCAATTTTAATCAAAATCAAAGAAGAGCAAAATAATTTTGACAACTGAAAGGCGAATATTTTGATATGAAAAAAAAATTAATATAATATTAATTTTAAAATAAATTTAATAATTATTAGATTCATTTTAATCAAAATTAAAAGAGAATATTTTGATATGAAATATTACATGAGTATATCCAATTATTTGAATTATTATATTGAAAACAAAATTAAATGAGAGAAGAGGAAAATAATAATAATAATAATCGGTATTTACATACATATTATAAAATTCATATATATTTATATATATAATATTCAATTTTTTAACATCACATAAAATATATTAATATTATTATTTCTTTAAAAAATGATTACGCCTTTTTATGTATAAATAAAATATTATAAATATAAATATCAAATTTTAAATATTAAATATATAAATACATAAGACATGTATGTCAATGAGGCACAAGAAGGAATCCTATATATGATTAAAAATCAAGAGAAAATTATGTACACCCCTAACAAATTAATCATGTAAGTGTCCTCCAAACTTATCAAACTCCATCACAAGTAAAGTAATTGGGATCCTATGTAGCAAGCACCGATGCTTCCACCGATGCAATCACAAATATATCTCACAAATTTAAAATATTATCGTCGTGCTGTTGTTGCCTTACAACTGTCTTCATTTTATGGATCTGAGCTAAAGTCCTTTATTAAAAACAACTTAGCATCTATGTGGTTTCGGATCAATAGAAAATTTGGTTCAAGAGATTAAAATAATCAAAACCAAATTGTCTTTTGGAAGGCATTGATGTTAGCAAATTATATTTAGTCTAGAATCATGATTAAGTAAGTAAAAAATGAATTATAATCAGATTTGGGTAAGCTGTAGATCGGATTAAATGTCATATTGAAGATTATGATATTATATATATATGAAAATTGAAGTTTAGGTGTTAGATATGTAAATGCATAAGAATTATGTGATATGTATGCAAATTCTCCTAAAAAATAGATCTTTGTTGTCTTATAGATTGAATCATTGCTAAAAAAATAATAAGTTCAATAAGGAACTCTTAGATGTCAGAGCATTTATAGCGGTAGATAAATTATTTATTAACATTGACTGAAAATCTCTAATAAATTTAGTTATTTTACATTAAGTGCAACTCAAAAAAGATTTAAATGTTTTATTTGAAAAACTAGAGAAGGAAAACAAATAATAGTTCTAGCTCAATCAAAATAATTCCACTATCATAAGTTCAATTACGAAGATTTCATTTTCCATTGATTAGATAAGGCACTGATACAATATAATATGCACATGAATTATAGGAGTTATCTGCTATTAAGAGGGTGAGTGGAGCTTTGGGATGTTAGAGTTGTCATTAAATGAATGTTAGTAATATGCTCTATTGTTTTTCTTATAGGATAAATGAAAAGGATACATTTGGTATTGGTGGATCATAGACGTCAAATATTGGTGAGATAATGGGCATCAACCATGCATGGCTTCAACAATGGGTGAGTAACTCGTGATGATAGTGTCATGTTAGTGATAATAAGTATTAGTGTTTTGTGGTGACTATGGGTCTCGAAATTATTTGTAATTGTGGATGTTGAAGTTCTTATCAACAATGGGCTTTATTGGTATTGGTGTGGTAAGTTTTAGCTAGGGCTGTCAAAAAAGCTTGTTGTTTCGTGTTCGGCTCATTAACTAAACGAGCCAAATATGAACAGACATTTCAAGCTCGATATATAAACTAGCCGAATACGAACAAAATAAATTTCTAATGAGCTGAACACGAACAAGAGTTATGTTCGCTCAAGCTCGGCTCGTTTACACCCCTAGTTTTAGCCTTATTAGAGACAACATGCACTAAAATAGTTAGCAATAGTATGTTATAACCTCATGAACAATAACAAGAACTCTAAAATTTATTGTTAATGCCATCAACCGAGATGACAATGACATCCATTAATCTTAATGACAATGGCAAGCATCAACATTAACAACAATGGTGGGCGTTAATATTATTGAACAAAAGGTATAAGCTCTAGTGAAAATAATGTGCGCTAATATTTGTAGTGATGGTAGGTATTGGCTTTAATAATAGTGACAATTATTGGTGTTTGTTGATGATAAACATTAGGGGTTGATGATTGCATCTTTAAAATTTTTTAGGTCTAATAGTTCAATTTGGTGAAGTTCTTTTTAGCCCTCTCCTTGAATGCATATAATAAGGGATATTTATAGATTTTAGGATGGAGCATGTTGATTATTTTGTAAGAAATTAAAACACTCTATCAAATGGTTATAGTTGATCCTTTTGATTACTTAATGTTTAGTACTCGTCAAAGCTTTGATAATCTTGAAATTAAGTGATCATGGGCTTTTATAATTCATCTCATTGAAAAGCTCATCTTAATTATAAGCACATAAAATTTAGATGATGTTTCCAACTATATTTTTGTGTACTTGATTTTGGTTTATTTCAACATTGATCGACTTAGTATTTATACTATCAACTTTATTTCATCTAAATGTTTTTCTTACTATAATTCTCCAAAATAATTATATGGCTTCATAGTCAATTTTGAAAAAAAATTTGTTTGAATATGTATGTACTTTGAGATTTAAATTTGAATACTTAAATGCTTTGAGATTCAAACAATAAATTAAATTTTATGTTTGATCTAATTAATTTTTGGTTACATATCAATTGTCTTTATTTTTTAAAATCAAAATCTTTAATTCCAAAAATGATTCAGTTCATAAAATATTCATTGCAAAAAAAATAAATTCAAAATTTAAAAAAAGTTATGAGAACAATCACTCCTTGAATGCCAATGGAGATATATATATCTATACTTGAATGCATGAATGAAATAATTCTCTTTCAATCATAATGTTGAAGGCTATATATTTTTTGGGACCAAATTTGTTAAAAATAAATAAATAGCCCACCAGTATCCCAAATTAACTCTAGAGACAAAATTGTCATAATTGAGTTTAAATTGTCAAAAAAGTCATCACATGGAGTCCAAAATTATTGAAAAAGCTTTCCTGATCTAAAAAAAGTATGAAACATACACATCTAAGCTCTGACAACATATCACCGCAATTGTTTTTTTTTTTTTTTTTTTGAGATGTTAAGCCTTAATGGCAAACTAAAGCGCCGCCGAGCGTGTGTCATCCGGTTGGGAGAAGCTTCCGACAGACTCGATCTTACTCCTTCTTTCACTCACCAATAGCTACCAAATATGTAAGGTAAGATTTTGAAACAAATTTTTATTTTTTAAAATTGATTAAATAAAATTTTGTTTTAATTTTATTTTAAATAATATTTTACTTATAAAAAAGTAATAAATATCTTTAAAAATCATAAATATTTTACAGCCCTTATCCTTAAAAATGTATAAAATCCTTTTCTCTCAAAATCTTGATTTTTCTTTTAAAATAAGCTTAAATTGATTTAGAATCAGGTGCAATTATGAGCAAAAGCTGAGACTTGGTATCCAAGGTTCGAGGCATTTAAAATGGGCTTAAATTAATTTCTTTTTCATTTATTAGGTTCAATTTTTCTCTAAAAATATAATTGATTGTCCGCATTTAGACACATAAGATTTGAGGATTTGTATCCAAAGTTTAAAATTCTTATAGTAAAGCTCTATTCTTCTTCTAAAAATAGGATTAGTTATTCATATTTGAATATATTAAATTAGGAGAAGATTCCTAAGATTCAAATTCTCTATTTCTCCACAAATAGAATTGTTTATCATAATTTGAATGAATTAGCAAAATCACAAGGATGATGCATCAAATCTTTCTTTGGAAATGGAGTTGGCTTTGGTCTAGCCTCCACTTAAAATGGTGATGATTTTGGTTGTTTCTACAAATTAGATCCACAAAGATGATGCTTGAAGTTTAAAGTTCTTGTAGTAAGGCTTTAATTTTTCTCCAAAAATGGAGTTTAATATCCTTAATTAGATGAATAAGGCTTGAGGGAAGTTGCCTAATATCCAAAATCTTTACAATAAGGCTTTGATACACCTTTGAAAATGAGATTGATTGTTTTTATGTTATAGGATAAGATTTAGAGTGTGTTTGGAATAGCTTTTTTTTTATTATTTTTTTAAAAAATTTGTAGTGAAAAATTATTTTTAAAGACTACAACTTCTAAAATATGAAAATTGTCATAAAATGTTATTTGAATTTAAAAAAATATATTTATAACACTCATAAATTTTTTAAAAAAATTGATTTCCCTAAAATAGTTCTATAATTATCTTTATAAAAAATTATAGTTGCCACAGAATAATGTTTAACTTCAAATTATTCTTAATAGGGTCTGCTTGGAGTTCAAAATAAAAGTAATATTATTTAAGTTAGATATTAATAATTTCAAACAAATTGAAAGAAAAAATATAGCCTGAAATATTAAAATAATCACTGTTTATAAAAATTATCACTTAATTATCTTGATTTAATAAAATTATCATCAACATTTAAAATTAATAACAAAATTATTAACTTTTATTTCCAAAATTTTATTAAAATATTAATGATTTGATTTTCGCGTATGAATGTACGAATTTATTATGTTTTTCTTTGCATGGGCAATAATTTTTAAATAGATTTCATTTTGATGATCCTCATTTAGTTCCCCGTTAAGTAAAATTAACTTTTTTTTTTTTGAAAAGGAAATTAACTTTTAATAAGCTTGAAATTAATTCATTGTGATTAGAGTCACTGGAAAAATTTTAAATCAGAATATTTTGATTAAATATTAATTAAAAATAAATTTAAAATTATTAGATTTATTAAGCTTAATAAATAAATAAATTTAGTAATATACTCATTTTAAAATAAATTAAATAAATTAGAATTTATTAAAAATTTTATGGGAATATACTCGATTACTTCGACTCCAACTGAACTCCAAGTTCTCATCGAAGAAAGGCGACCGTTGCTGCAATTGCGAAGTAGAATGCACGAAACGGATGAGAGAGAACCTCTCTCTCTCTCTCTCTCTCTCTCGCGATTCCCGCTTTCAAGGAAACTTCCTCCCTCCATCTTTTTTCTCAAGTACGTGATGGCTACCTACTCTTGCATAAATGAACCCCTAACACCCGATCCTAATTTGTTCCACTCTCTTTTCTGCTCACATTTATCTGTTTATCTCCTCTACTCACTAGTCACCATCTGTGTTTTCATTCATTTTAGGCTCTTTTTTTTCTTCTTCTTGTAGAGTTTATATACTTCGTCCTCGTCGCAGAACCATGGAGATTATAGGTGGGCGGCGTCTCAATGTCGACGCACAACCTTCTTTTCCGGTACTTTTCGGATTTTTACAATCTAAAAATCTGTTGATTATTTATCCTTTTTAATGTATTCTTTTGATTATCATTGAATTAAATTTAATTGACTTTGAAATTGTTTGAAGATTGCTATCTTGCATCCTCATTTGTGCTTAATTTAATTTGTGCGAATGCTTAAGGAGAATGAAAGAGAAGAGAAAAACGCCTTGGCATAGGACCAGTCATGAGGGGCTCTTAAAAGCTGGAGTAATAGTCATATTGTTTCGGCATTTTGCTAAAAAATGCAACAAAACTTAAGTTTTTGGAAAGAATTTGCAGAACTGTAACAAAAAATAATCCATATTCTATCTTCATCAGTTTTTCAGTCCAAAAAAGAGCATGAAAGAATGCATTTTAACATCTGGAATAAGAGAAGAGGTGCATGCTGGCTTCAAAATGTCCACTTGCCTATGTTATATATTTATGGGTTGAATTTTCAAGGCCAACTCATAGGTTTCACTCTCTTGGAATGCTTTTATGATAATGATTAGAGATTTTCTTTGGTAAAAGTGCCTATGGTTAATTATTCTTTTCAATCATTCAAGAGAATTTTTAATTAAGATTAATCTATAGGCTCTTTAATGCTTTGCTTCAATAGCAATAATTTGGCTTGGGGTAATAAACATATATCAACAATTGCACATAATGGATGGTTGGATGAATGATGATAAGCCCAGTTAAGATCTCATTCCATCATCCCTGGAAGCCATAAGCCTTGGACTACTTAGAGGAGATAGTCAACCTAACTTGATCAGAAAATTCTTGGTAGTCAACTATGATCCATCACATGCTACCTAACACACTAGACAGAAAGCTTATCAAAGGGATAATTTCATGATTGGCCTTGACTAATAGAGGGCTTCAAGCCTAGTTTGTGTGCCTTATAGATTATATTTCATATGCTTAACCATTAGTGAATATCCAAGCTTTGTTCTTCATTCAATTATCATACTTTAGCTATTTTGGGGAGCATTTTAGGTGTAGCTATGTAGATCAAAAGGAGCTTGAAACATTTTTATTGGCATGGATTTCTTAGTGTGATTATATGAATGCACTGTATATAATATTGCCACTTTGTGATTGAGCTTTGATGATGGTTGGATTTTGTCATCCTTGGTGAATTCGTGCAAAAGATGAATTGATGTCATCTCTAAGTTCAAAGAAACCAACTAATTTCTTAAACTTTTGATTATATATATATATTATATTTTAAAATTTTTAAGGTGCTTGTTTTAATTGGAGGCTTGGCTTGAGAAGGAATATAATTCAATCGAGATTTGCTGAAATTTATTTGTCTCAAAATTTAAGAGAGCATATTTTATGATGAGAATTCTCTCTTATTATGATTTACTGATAACTTAGCCCATCAGTGGGGATATTCTTGAAGTATGCTTGCCATCATAATGGGGAGCTTTACTAATAAAATTTATTTCTCCATTTATGATATTTTGATAATTAAATTTATCATTGGTGTGGTATACCTCCCTGATTATGATTTACAATAATTTTGCTTAATGTAGGATATCTTTAGGCATGTGAGCCTTTGTTATTTGAAGCATGGTATTTAGTGGCAAAGTCTTTCAACTATGATATAGAATAACAACGCTCATCATGAGTTTAGGGGTTATCTTAAGTTTTTATTTTTTTAGTTTTTGAGTGTATGATTACAGTTATGATATCTTTCAACTAAATCCCTCATAAGAGAATGAAGTCTCATATTAAGCATAGGATCCCACAACATAAGATATTTCATATTTTGCATTGTGGGAACGATTTGGATATTGACATAAAAAATAAACCAAACAATGCCTAAACTAGTGTTTAAAATGTTTTTTTTTTATATTTGTATTTTGTATTTTGGTTCTCCTACTTTTGTTCAATTTTAATAAATTTAATGTTTATCACATTTCTTATGATTATTTTGAGAGCTTTGCTTTTATCTTTTCATCAACTATCACCAAAAAGAATAAATTGTCCTCAATGAAAAGGGTAGTTGGACTGCTTCATATTTTTATTATTCTTTGATTTGGACAATTGTTGTATTGTAAGCTGTGTTGAAATCTGAAGTTGAAAAAGGCTAAGGAGTTTGCAATGAAAAATTTAGCTGCTGTTAAATAAATCCTTGAGATGAGAATTACAGGGAATAATAGTCTTTTGAAGCTATCATCAGAAGAATATGTGAAGAAGGTGTTTAGCAAGTTCAAACTGCTAAATGCCAAGGCTTTAAGTACTCCTTTGAATAGTCACTATAACTGTCACAGAAATAATTGTCTTCAATATATAATGAACAATCCTATTAGAAAAATGTGCCTTATGCTTCAATTATTAGTAGTCTCATGTATCTGTGGTGTGTGCCAGACTTTTAAGTAGATATATAAGTTATCCATGCATACAACATTAGAAGGCATTGACATGGATTATTGAGTATTTTAGAGGTATTATAAATTATGATCTATGTTTTAGGAATTATGACTTGAAATTGTAAGGATATGTTAATGTTGACATGACTGGAGATATTGATTATATGAAAAGTACTGTCATATGTATTTATACCTTGGAGGTGTTACAATTGTGGGATCCGAAAATTCGCCACCGACCTCTTTTGGAATAAAAAGAGTTATTTTAGTGTTAGTGAAAATTTCAGAAAGCAGATGAATAGTAGATAGGACACTACCAGAGATTCCGTTCTCATTTGGTGAGAACTTTTATATCCTGTTTCTATAGTGCAGCTCACATAGTTAATTACCTCTTGAGAGAGCTTTCGATTAAAATTTAGTCGATGAATCGTTAAAGAAACGAGTATATAATTGCGATGAGTGAAGTTTAGAACTTATAAAATTTATTATTTTAATTTAAAACTTTTGTGGGGAGCGATGTGGCGCCCGATCTAGATCCATGGTTACGTCATCCATGCGATCCCGGTCAGTGAGGAGGTAGTCAAGAGGATCCTTGTCGAACATGAGTTACGTCGTCAGTGTCAGACTGTGGAGTTGTCAAGACAAATATAAATCAACCTTATAACATGGGGCTTTTTTCCAACCAAATCATTCTACATTTCATTTCAAAGAAAGTTTAAGAACATACGGCCCGTGGCCGTAATTTAGTGTGTCATATCCGTGAACCACCCGGTCGAGAGCTCGTAAACCATTTATGTGGTGTCATTTGGAAAATCAGCGGACGAAGGGCCACGCGTCACTACGCTTTAGGAATATTTGAGTGTGAAGATAGTTATGCATTTGATTTGGCGTTGAACTTTTGTGAGCAAAAGTTTTCTTAATTTGTCACTCCAAGACAAACAGTTGCGGAGGGGTGGATTGATTTTTAAGTTTTAATTTAAATAATTAATTTCAATTTTTAAATTTTTTATTTATTTGAAATTTTGATCATTTTATGATTGATCTAGATTTGAATATATGATCATTTATCATTGAAATTTTAATTATAATTAAATACCGATCATGGGTAATGTCGATTAATAGGCTCACTACGATTTTCTGACGGTCATTCGTTCTCAGAAGTATAATCCTTCAAACCTACTTGAGCTTGAGCATGGGATCGAGTTTGGGACATTTCTTCTTGAGGGCTTGAACTTCAGAAGCCGTATTAGTTGATTTATATCTTGTGATTACATGACAGAATTAGCTTCTTATAATATCAAAATTTTTTAGGTTTTGTTAACGGGACGGTCAGAAGACCGGCAGGAAAAATAGACTGTCACTCATTTATCTTCTTGCATAGGATCGGATCTAGATTAATTATTTCAAGATCATTGTTCTCGGCCTTGTCAACTTTAGATTACATAGAGGATCGACTTTGACTTCTTGAGATCTTGAACTTAAGAATCATTAATAATAATGATCTTAGATAGATTTATCTTTTGTCTATGATATAATTACTTTTAAGATTCTGATAACATCATTAGATTTTTTAGGTTTTGTTAACGGGACGATCTAAGACCAAGCAGGAAAATAGGCTGAACTCACTATCTTCTTGCGAGGATCTAGATTAATTATTTTAAGATATATTGTTATCAGCTTCGACTCAGATTGTATGGGATTGAGCTTGAGGCTTTCTTGAGATCTTGAACTTAAGAGAATACATTATGATGATCTGGATAGATTTATCTTTTGTCATTCTATGATAAATTAACTTTTAAGATTTATAATAATCATTAGATTTTTTAGGTTTTGTTAACTTCGGACGTCCTGCTAGGAAAAATAGACCTGTCGACTCATTATCTTCTTGCAGGATCATCTAGATTAATTATTTCAAAGATCTATTGTTCTCCAGCTCAACTCTAGATTGTACATAGAGGATCGGTTTGAGACTTTTCTTCTTGAGATCTTGAACTTAAGAGAATCGTGCATTAACTTGATAGATTTATCTTTTGTCATTATGATGGAATTAACTTTTAAGATTTATAATAACATTAGATTTTAAGGTTTTGTTAACGGGGCCGTCCCAAGACCCAGGAAAAATAGGCACTTGACTCATTATCTTCTGGGATCAAATCTGATTAATTATTTCAAGATCTATTCTCCAAACTTTTGTCAACTAGATTATGCATGATTGAGCGAGACTTTTCTTCAGATCTTAAGCAGAGAATCATTAACAATGATCTTAGATAGATTTATCTTTGTCGTTCATGATAAAATTAAACTTTTAAGATTCTGATAACATCATTAGATTTTTAGGTTTTGTTAACGGGACGTAAGAGGAATATAGCATATGTTCTTATTTATTTTTTTTTTTTTTTTGCATTTTGATTTCTTTAAATGTTTGATCGATATAGATCTTGTTCAACATACATATGTGCATATGTTCTTTTTTTTTAAATGTTGTAGTTGAATTGTATGTTTAGTATGATATATCACCTTTAATATATCTTTACTGATAAGTAATAATTTTTTCTTTGATCAAACATGTATACATTCTTTTTTGGCATTTAACACTCCCATCTGAACATAATTCATATAAATTTGCATATCATAATCATCCTCTCATGCATATTAGGATTTGGGTGATTGAATGTCAATTCTCTAGGGACAAGTTTCATGTGTAGAAAATGATTTTGGAGAATCATATCAATATAAGTTGAATGTCCCTATGGTAGCGGCACAGACATTATCAATCGACCAAAAGAGGTTTAAAATGTATCCAATGTGACATTTTGAAGGCCCATTGACTCAAATGTAATGCTTTTATGTAAGACATAAATTTGACACTTATTCATGAATAAACCATAAAATAATGACATTTTTGATGACCAAACAAATGATCTCCTTTATGTAACCAATCAGCAAACAAAAGTGGTTAAAATTAGGCATTTTAAAGCATTTGATCAAGTATAATGTTGTTGGTGTAAGATAAAATTGGTATTCGTCCAAAACATGATATGAATATTGTTGTAGGCCAAATATCTTTTCTGTGACAAATCGTGCAAGAGAAAGAGAAATATATCATTTTGAATTTGATCAAGTATAAAGTAATGGATCCAAGATATATATAGGCATTTATTTAGAAGTATGATATGAATATTATTATTTGGGCTAAAAATCCTCTTATATAACAAATCGAAGGAAAGAGGCGAAATAAATCACTTTTGAAGCTCAGAGAGTATAAAGTAATGGATCCATATAAAGAAGGAATACACTAATTAAATGGGCCTTCTTTACATATATATATTTTAATCCAAATGAATGAAAAATAACCCATAATACTATGATCCATACCGTGTTTCTCTTAATAAGGGAGGAGAAGACAGACATGAGTAGATGTCATATAATTAAGAGATAAATGATAAAGGTAGGAATGCATGTGTATAAATGTTATTAGGAGTGAGTGAATTAAAATGAGTCTTCCTGCATGCAAACTCATGACAAAAGGACAAGTGGCAAAGGATAGAATTACATGTCATGTATTAAGAGACAAATGGATTAATTAAAATCCACCTCAGCTGTCATCTTATGACAAAGAGCAATCTCATCAAATTTTATCGGGGATATGACAAAAGGAGAGTTTATTTTTCCCTCAAACTTATACTTTTGTCATATGATATTAAAGGATGGATGATAAAAAAAATAGAAATTTCTCACATATGAGATGCCATAAGAAAATGACAAAGGAATGAGATGTCATATATCATTAAGGATAAATGACAAAGGGGAATCTAAAATCTTCTCATGCATGTGTGCGTGCAGCGTGACATGACTTAAAATTGAATTAATCTCCTGCGTACAAACTTATGACAAACATAAAACAGTGTCATAAAATTAATAAGAGGAGAATGTTAAGGATCTATAAATAAGAGGATTCACTCTCATAAACCTTATTTTCTACTTTTTTTTCTCCTTACTGATACTACAAGTCTAAGTCTTCCAACTTGCAAAGAGTCAATTTGTGCCACTTTGACTTGTAAGTTCTTTCTAACTTGATATTTTCTAATTTGATATTTTTCATAGTAGATGTCATACCACATTTGCAAATTTAACTCAACATCATTTCATATGTGTTTCTTCTATGTTTTTTTTACCATGCCTCATGAATGTGTATAGATCATTGTAAAAATGAGTAACTAAAGTAAAAGTAGATGGCAAGCTAAATTTATGTACACAAATCCAATATTTATCTCATAGTATGTCAAGCTAAGTAGAGATTGAGATAAAGCACATCACATTCATATAATAGGATAAAACTTTGCGATCGCATTAATACATATGTATGACATGAAAAATACTTAAGCATTCCATCTTTCTTTCTTTTTTTAATCAAAATTTTGGCGACCTCCGCGTCATCCCACATATACGCCGGAGACTAGACTCCACGCCGAAAGTGTATGGTAGATGTCGTGAGACACGGTCAATTTTATTGCCCACGTCGAAAGGCGTGTATGGGTTAGCATATTGTAATTGTCGTATGGTATGATGAATAAGCTAATAAGCATGAATATATGCACATACCTTCCTTTTCAAGCACTTAGAATTTTTTTACACATTTTGTTTACCAAAATTTTTTCGACCTCCGTCATCATCTCCATAGGGGTACCCTAGGTCTTCCCACCACGCCGTGAAAGTGTATGGTAGTGTCGTGAGACAAGCGACTAAAATTTATTTGCGCCCGAAAGGCGTGTATGGGTTAAGCATAAGATTTTCGCGTTGGAGAAGCGTGGTGAACACTTATATCATATGATTTCCACATGTTGGAGAAACATGAAGCGGTTATTTATAACAACAAATTCCGCATGTTGGAGAAATATGTGCAGTACTTATCCAGTTTCCCGTCACATTGGAGAAATGTGACGATACTTATAAATGAAGATTTGCATTCACATGTATATGAAATTAAAGTATAATTGATACCCCTTGTAGCATCATTTTTATCATTCTTTCTGAATTTCACATTTGACATATGCAAATAATAAGGCGTAATATAAGCTTTTAATTATATGTAAGCACCTAAATCAATTTCATATTTCAGTTATATTCATTCTGCTAATAAGATATCAGTGATAGAAATGAAAAGTATCAAGTAGGAACTAAGCTCAAAAGCCAATCATTCCTTTCTTCCTCTTGCAAGATTTTGCATAATGTGTCATATAGAAATATAGGAAATGCCTTTTAAAACTTGTTTTAGCATTCCCAACTCCATTTTAAACATGTAGAGTATGCTTTAGCAGTATCATTCCATTCAAATAACTTAAAACTGAAATATAAACGGAAATAATCTTGCATAGAATTTTAAAGCTTAATCCATGCATCATTTCAAACACTTCTCCCATATTTCTAATTTTACTTTGCACATATGTAGGAAGCTCAACTAGAGTTGTTTCATTCTAATAGTCAAAATTGAAGCTTAAAATAGAAGAAAATCTGCATGTAGCTTTAAACTTGAGCCACACAACATCTCTAAACATCTCTCTGTATTTTTAGTTTAATTTTTAGCAAGTAAAAAGAATTCCAGCAAACATTATTTCACCCAAACAACAGAAATTGAAATGTAAAGAGAGGAAAGCTTGCTAATAGTTTAGGATTTTGAACCAATCAACACCCCATAATCCATTTCCAAGCCAAGGTAACAAGAATGAAACCCATAAAGGAAAGCAAACAATTTCAGATTTTGAAATTTCAGATTTTGGAATTTCACAACACCCAAGGCCTTCTATGCTTTAAAATTTCAGATTTCATTTTTTTTATAGGTAAGAAAGACAATTTCAGCAAGCATTACTTCCTTCAAATGATGAGAACATAGGATTAAGGATAAGAAATACTTGCATCTAGCTTAGGAATTCCATTTTCTACCCTATGCAAATCGTTTCGCAAGATAAAGCATAGATATCCATAGGAACAAGAAGCAACATAATATTTGGGCCATACATCATATATTTTCAGAAACTAAACATCATAAAATCCATGCATGATAGAGAATAAAACGGGATTTGGGCCATACATCATCCCAAATCCCTAAAAGAAACTCTTAGCATAATCCCAAGCATAAGATATAGCATATTTAACAAAACCCTAATTCTCAAAAGCACTTTAGTGTATGAAAATAGGTTTAAGGTTAGAGACGACACTGGAAGTGTCGAGCTAAGAGGAAAGGAAGAAAAGGGTTTTGGTTTGCTTAGAAAAGCAAAACGGGTCAAACAGACGGAAGAGAGCGAAGCTAGCGTAAAGCCTAGAGCGAGAAATGAGGAAGGAAAAATCGCGAGATAAGGGAGATCGAGAGCAGCCGAGAGGAGGAATACTGTGAGAGACCAAGGAGTAGTGTGCGGGAAATGCCGCCTGCGTATTCTTTTCGGCCTTTAGGTTAAACCGCCCTATTTGATTGGTCGCCTAAACGGCGTCCAATAGGGATTAGTGGTCGGCTGTTTTAATTGGAGGCTTGGGCGGCTGATTTAGATTAGGGATTAAGAGATTAAGAGGGATTAGGCAGCCGCTAATTAATCTAATTGCAAATTAATATCATTTCGCATCGATTATGAGGAATTTATTTTATGCAATAAACCCTAACAATATGGGTGTTAATTTTAGCTGTTTCCGTTGTGCCAAACCCAACGGCGTGATCAATTTCGCGATCGGAGGTCGTTCAAACGTCGTCGGGGCTTCCCAACTTCGATATGCGTGTAATTTCATTAAAAATTAATTTTCATTATTTAATTGGTCATTAATTGATTCAATATTTTTTTATTCAATTAATTTCGATATTTTAGGCGCATTACGCAGTCGAATTTTTAAATCGAAGCGAATTTAATCAATTTCGATCACGATTATGGGGGTTTTAACCTCTACTTTATTTATTTAATTTCAAGTGGACATAGTTGTAGGTCAACAACAATAAGTTAGGTTTCAAAGTTGTAAGAGATATTTTCTTTTTCTACTACTGAGGTAGAGCATGTTGCAATGACTAAAGCAAACAAAATGATGAATTGGTTGCATTCATTCTTTGAAAATTGAGTCAAAAGCGTATAAAAGTATGTTGCATTGAGACAATTAGAGTGCTATTCATGCAGAAAAATAATTGATTTATTACTCTAGAACAAAGTCTATTCAAGTTTGTTATCATTACATCAAGTCAACATTGGAAGAAAATATTTTTTTAAAAAGTGTGGGAGGTGAGAGGCATTGTTTTATGCAGAAAATTATAAGTTAAAGTTATATTTTTTTCACAATCAAATCATTATAAAATTTTAGTGATGACACAAAATATTGTTCATTGGGTGAAGCTAAATAAAACTCTTGTATATTTTTTTTGCATTGATCTTCTTTTCTTTTTTGTGCATAGTGCTTAAATTAGATCTGACTTTTTGCCAAAAAGTTTGGTCAATCAACATGGTGATGCAACTTCAATATTACATTATGTGTTCTTATCATGCTCGCTATCTAATTGAAGTCTCCATGCTTGCTCAAAAGTCTGAACAAGAATCTGATTCCATTAGTTTTTTACATTGCTTTTTTAAGATATTCAAGCTTGAAATTAATCCATTTCTTCTATCATGAACAGCTGGAGAAGTTCGAAAACAAAGGACACATGTCTGTGTCTCACTCTCATCTTGAAGTAGGTCTTCTAAGCAACACCTAATTCAAAGCATATATATATATATATAGATTCAAGTTCTAAATTGACTTACTTGGCCTGAAAATTTTGAATTTATTCATAACATTGATAAATCTGATATCTTTTTTCTTCTTGAAAGTCTGACTTTGTATCTGTGGAGAAATTTTTTTTCCTTAACTCAAGCATTCTCTTTGCTTAGATGGGAAAACTTGATGGACAATTGGAGCATGAATTTGAGGATGAGTGCTGTGTTGGCCCTTCCCCTCTTATTAGAAATAGTTCTTCCCCAGAGATTGAAAGCCACAATGGTTCCTTCTCGGTTGCTGGCGAAGAATATAGTATAAGCTATATGAAGGATAAAGTCTTCAGAAGCCTCAACATAGTGTTATTTTCAGCAAAGATTAATCTACTGTTACCTTGTGGCCCTGCAGCTATTGTTGTAAAGTATTTGACTGGCCAGCATGTGCGTAGACTAATCTATTCATTTTTTTTCTCTATTTATGGAATATTTATCTTGATATGATTCTGATTCCATCTACTTGAACTGACAATTATTTATTCTTTCTGATATTTTTGTTCAGGAATGGGTTTTCTTGCTAAGTTTGTTAGGAGTTGTACCTTTAGCAGAGCGCTTAGGATTTGTGACTGAGTAGGAAAATCATTTCTCTCGTCTCCATATGATTTAAATCTTATTCAATTACTGTATACTCGCAATGACCAGTAACATTAAAATATTATCTTTTTCTTTGATGCAGGCAACTGGCTTTCTTCACTGGACCAACAGGTTAATGTCCTTGTATTTATTAAATATAAATATGAAGCTCGTTAATTATTTCCTTATAATTTTCTCTTGATTATTATACATGTCACAAAAGTTATTTAGGCTCTATTGTTGTCCTTTAGGTGATCAAGTCATTAATAAGAGTGAGCGATTCAAATATTTAGGCTCTATTGTTCAAAATGATGGTGAAATAGATGAAGATGTTATTAGTAGAATTCAAGTTGGATGGTTGAAGTCGAGGAATGCATGGCCTATTATGATGATAGAAAAGTTCCTTAAACTTAAGGGAAAATTTTATAAGATGGTGGTAAGACATGCAATGACTTATGGTGCGAGAATGTTGGCCAATAAAGAAACATAAGACTAAGTTAAGTGTTATAGAGATGAGGATGCTCAGTGGAAGAGTGGCTTTACCCTTAGAGATAGAATGCAAAATGAGTATGTTAGGAAAAAGTTGGAGTAGCTCAGTGGTAGATAAGATTAGGAGAGTCGCCTTAGATGATTTGTAAAGTGTCACGTCCGATGATCCGATTAGGAGAGTAGATGCATTAGATTTGCCTTATGTTAAGAAAGGTAGAGGTAGACCTAAAAAGACTTGGTTAAGATGTATAAAAAATGATCTTAGTATACTTGAATTAAATGAGAATTTGACACATAATAGAACACAATGGAGACGAAGGATTCATGTAGCCGACCCCACCTAGTGGGATTAAGGCTTGTTGTTGTTGTTGTTGTATTATACATGTCACAAAAGTTATAAACAGTTGTAAAGCTGGATGGTGGTGTAACATAAATTATTATTATTATTATCCATAAATATATCGTCCTGCATATATTTTCTCTGTTCATTTTGAAATTGAATATGCAAGTCATTGATCTGAAAGAGGAAAATTATTATCATTCTGTTACAACTTAATTAATTGTTATGTGCTGTCAGAAATTTGTCAGTTGGAGGGTGGCTTTGGAATAGTGCCTCCATTGTGATATGGAGGTCACAAATTTGATTCATGGAATAACCTCCCCACAAATGCAGGAAAAAATTGTGTGCATTAAACCTATCCCCATGCCATGGGCATAATTGAGTTAAATTGATTCCGGATTAGCTCAATAAATCTAAAAAAAAAGTGAACTTAAGTCCCCAGGCCAGGGATCATTATGTGCATTCTATATCCCTTTCTAATTCCAACTGATTTCTTATTATTTTTATCATTTTCTAAGAATAGTTACATGGATTAAAATCTTCTTTTTTTCATAATAAATGAGCTGGCTTGAACTTGTAGAATTATGCTCAAACATGAATCAATTAATTAATCAAATTCTAGCTTGAGCTCGACTCAACTTATTTACACCTTGTCCCATATGCTCCATACTCGGATATGAACACCTATTATAGCTGAAAAAGAACAGTATCACATGATGGTAGCACAAAGAAAGCTCAGTCATACTTAGTACCCATAAAAAGTTAATAATTTCACTTTATGTTTGTTCATTATCTAATACAAAAATCTGCCTGTGCAGTTGGAGGGCTTCTCAACGCCACATTTGGAAATGCAACGGAGTTAATCATATCGATTTACGCACTAAAAAAAGGCATGATTCGTGTGGTTCAACAGTCATTGCTGGGTTCTATATTATCAAACATGTTACTGGTTCTTGGGTGCTCTTTCTTCTGTGGAGGGATAGTTTATAGTAAGAAGGACCAGGTTTTCAATAAGGTATCAAAAATTTCTAACCAGTTATGACTTTCTATATTCAAGGAGGATAGAGACTCTTTATGTTTCTGTGGGCAGGCAGCTGTTACGGTGAACTCTGGACTACTTCTAATGGCAGTCATGGGTCTGCTATTTCCAGCTGTGCTTCACTTCACTCACACTGAAATACATTTCGGAAAGTCAGAGTTGGGGCTTTCAGATTTAGCAGCTGCATCCTCATGACTTATTCTTCATATATTATTTTTCAGTTATGGGGTCAAAATAGTTCTTATGATGATGACGATGAGGTTAGTTGTTTGCTTTGATGTAATATTATGCTGATTATGATGAGTGGCATTTGGTTTGATGCTATCTTTTATATTGAGGTTATTTGAATAGCGTGAGTTGTCAAAACGAAAGTAATTTGTATAAGCATGATCTGCATTAAAATAGGCATTTATTAACATATCAATTATTATCAGTAAATTATGGTGAGAAATAGGTATCATTAATTAGTGTAATTGTCAATATTATATTAGGAATATAATAATTTTTTATTTTATTAGGACTAATCTAATCTAGCAAATCATTGAATCTCTGCCATTTATGTTACTACTCTTTTATATATGATGAGTTAAACCTTTTAGAAAACGGATTTAATTTTGCATCAAACCTTGTTTGTTAATCTTGGTAGCAATTAAATTAGATGCTATTTAGATTACTTGAATCTTGATAGTTTAATAAATGGAAAATTTTAATCATCCTTAATTATTCTAAATAACATTCCACTTATTAAATAAGATGACACTAAGAGTGCATTTGAGAGAGTGTTTTGCTTATGCGGTGTGCGATTTGAATCACACCACTAAGGCGTTGAGGAGCAGTGGCGGAATTGTGGTGGAGTTGTGTTTTGAAGAATCTGAGGTGAGAAAGCTACGTTTGCAAACTTGACTTGGCTACCTACAGTGGCGATTAGAAAGTTATAGTATGACTTTTAAAAAAAAAAATTGTATACCCACCAAAACTTCTTCATATATCACCTTACGTAGCCTTTATCATTTATTTTTTCATACAATTCATCTCAACAGATCCTAAATCAAATACACAATAATTGAAAAATAATATTGTTATTTGAATAGCATTGTCACCTAGATAATAAAATTATTTAAATAATATATAACCAATTAACTTCTTAATTAAAAAAAGAAAAACCCTAGTGATCATTTTAAATTTGCTCAGAAAAATTAAACATCTTTTAATTTTAAGCATTTGCCTTCTACATTTTATAATTTATCTTCTTTTCCTGACACAAAAGATATCATTATATTCTTGTGTATTTTTGTTTTTTGGGCAATGTATGGGTAATAAGCTCAATTTGTAGTATCTCTAATGTTAGGAAAAGAGGAAGCACTGTGCAAAGAGCTTAGCCTACTAGCAAAGTGAAGTGTAATATTTACTCTGAGACGTGATTCGCGATTCTCTTATTGTTTTTAATATTTTAAATGTGTTAGAAGATACAATATCCTAAAAATATAATTGTTTAGGAAAATAGATAAAAAAGAAACTTGGGGAAAGAGAGAGAGATTTGATGAATTTTATATATGATATGATTAATGTTCGATATCAAAATGTGATCTTTCCAGGTCTAGAAATAAAAATGTGGGATATTGGAATGAATTAATCAAATATTTTGATGCAATTATAAATTATTGCGGAACCACAGTTGCTGATTCTGATATAACTGCAAACTAGTGAAGTGTATCCTTACAAAAATGGATGAGCTTTAAAGAATTATATTATTAAAAAGAACTACAACATGAAAAGAGCATGTTTACCCAACCTTGAATGAAATATATGCCCAACGAATGAGATGGATTCATTATATGCTTTATATTAAATGAGCATAAGCTTTTGGTGGGCTGAACTGAGTCTGAAACATAAGTTTAAAGGGCCTCAAACTCATAACTGTAGCGTCAAAACATTTTGGGACCATCTAAGAACACATAAAAGCAAGCTTTGAAGTGAGTTTTTATCATTAATTTTCTGCTCACATGAAAGCAAGGGCTGAAGTGAGTTTTTATCATATTCTGTAGTGCTTGGATATCATTTTAGCTCAGATATGATTGCATGTACTTGAAACTTTTTAATTAAATTAGTAAGATCATTAATTTTCTGCTCACATGTTTCTGTTTGTCTTCTTAATGTGGAAGTATTGTGATTCCTTCGAGATAAAATGAGCATATCTTTTGCTGTCTACAACCATTATTACTGCATCATTGGGTGCTTCACTGATAATAAGTAATGAGATATCGTTCTTATTTTTTTTAACTGTTTTTAAATTTCTAATGTATTTAAAATAGCGTGGAGAAAGCCAGAAGGAGGAGAATGAAGAGGTTCAGACTTCAAAGGGGGAAGCAGTCGTCTGGCTTGCAATTGTTACCGTTTGGATCTCAGTCCTCTCTGAATACTTAGTCGATGCAATTGAGGTAACATTTCATATCTTAGTTGCTATTTAGTGGGTCAAAGAAAGATTTTAGAGAAGCATAAGACTAAGTTAAGTGTTACAGAGATGAGGATGCTTAGGTGGATGAGTGGCTTTACTCTTAGAGATAGAATGCAAAATGAGTATGTTAGGAAAAGTTGGAGTATGATATGATCCCAAATCATATAATAGCCTTTCAGAAATCGAAACCAATTATGAATAGCAACATTAACTTTCCAACGAGAACTTACATTAAATAGTACAAGAGCTTCCCAATGAAAATATACAACGAGATATTGCTAAAGAATAGATAAGAGAACAACACAACTTATGACAACAAGAACAAGGCTTTCATAATACTAAATCCAACCCAAGAAGATGCGACAAGGACGTGAGATCAAGAAACCTAAATGGCCGACCTGACATCAACGTAAGATTAAAAGCATGAGATCGGACCACGGCAGAGCAGCAATATCCAAGCAGAATAGCATGGAGTTCTGAGCAAACGAAACTATAAATAGAGATCGAGAGGAATGAAAAGGGATGAAGAATTTATCTCAAGACTTCTCTGTTCTCCCTCCCCAGGCTCTCTCTCCCCTGCACTCAAATCCCACCGGTGGAAAGCCGGAAAACCCCAAAAGCAGGCGGATAAAATCCCCGGAGCTCCTCCAAACTCTCTCTGTTCAAGTGGTTCAGGCATCCTCGGGACATACCTACGGTGGATCTTCCCTTTGGATAGATCTTCTCCGAATCTCGACCATCTCTCCCTAATCTTCATCCATCTCCCTCGGTTTCCCTCAGAAACCCTAGCAGAGCCGAACCGATAAGCTGAAAAGGAAAACCATATCATTGGTGCTCTCGTTGAATCCCACAACTCAAACAATGGCTGAAGGCACAAGACACACAACTATTGAGGAATGTGTAAGCGAGCTAAACAAAGCGATGAACAAATGCAATTCATCCTATGATACTCGATGAGTATCCAGGAAGACTCTCTTCAATTGAAGAAAAATTGGAAAATAATCTGCAAGAACAACAATCACAGTATGTACCTCACTCACGAAATCTCTTTTCCTCTAGACAACAAACTCAAAACAACAATAGGCTAGTAAAAGTAGACATGCCTAGATTCAATGGAGAGAATCAAGGGTTGGGTTTAAAATTCTTTCAATATTATAGCCTCTCGGAAGACCAAAAATTCTTAATAGCATGTTTACATGGGACCAGCATTAAGTTGGTACCAATGGATGCATCTTAATCACCAATTACACTCTTGGACACAATTTAAAGAGCAAGTTATTGAGATTTGGCCCCTCATTGTATAGAGATTTAAGGGGTGAACTTGCAAAATTACAACAGAAAGCAAGTGACAATTTTATAATTTGAGGAATTAGCAAAAATATCGAATTCCACGAATTCTTACGAGTTGCTTTGAATCGGTTTAAGGCAAGACATAAAAGGGAAGTTAGAGCATTGCGACTAGCTCACTTGTGGCTTTCCAGTTAGCTAAATTGATGGAGGATAGGCTTCGAAGATATAATACCAAGATATACAGAACATACCAAGCCCAGAGTAAACAAAACCGAGAACTATCAACCACCTTTCGCCAACACCCCCACTAATGCCGAATTAATCAAAGCAATGGAATACCCAATAAACAAAACATTCCCATACGTAAATTGACCCCACACAACTGGATGAAAGAAGGAAGAAGGGATTATGTTTTAATTGTGATGAGAAGTATCACGAGGTCATATTTGCAAATCAAAAATGTTTACTCTAGAATCAATGAGGACCAAGACCGGTATTTATAGCAAGAAAATGAGTCTGGAAATACAAAATCGCAAGAATATCAACTTCTGACATTATAACCACTTCGGTGGATACAAGAAAATGCCTTAGAACCAAACTTCAAATATCGACCATTCAATCCGGTTAAGAGGCAGACATATAAATGTCTAATTATAAAATAGCCTAAATAAGTTGCATAGTTACGAACATAGAATTAGCCTAGATATATAAGTCGGATATAACCCAATTATCTAGCATAAGATAGTCCACAGTGATAAGTCATGGGGCACAACAATTCCTTCCAACTTCAAGTAGAATGGCCACAAGAATTCCCACAGTCTGATCAACCTTCCGACCACATTACAAAGGTAATCGATAAAGTCAAGAGAAAGGATTGATATAAAGTAAGGATCCTAAGGGGAGAATTCAGCCAAGACTATTACAGTTGGGCTCACATAACTGACTACTGAAAGAATCAAACACAAATTACATACAACGGAATCGGATTTACTACAATCGACCCAATTACTATGCTTAACCCTCAATTCGAAATTAAACTCTATCATTAGAGCGACAAGCAGACTAATCCGAGAAAATAGGCTGATCACGAGGCGATACTACAGAGGGATCAACACAATTACTGAGAGAAATTATGGCCAAATGTTTAAAATCCAAGACTACTAAATCACGAGACAAGCTTTTACATTACAAGCAGTTGCTCTGTAAAAGTCGAAGGAGGAAAGTATCAACGAGAAATAGATTGAAGAAATACGTAAAGCATCCCAGGAAGATTGACCTTGAGGACAAGGTGTGTGAGGAGGGAGTAATGATATGATCCCAAATCATATAATAGCCTTCTAAATCGAAACCAATTATGAATAGCAACATTAACTTTCCAACAGAGAACTTACATTAAATAGTACAAGAGCTTCCCAATGAAAATATACAACGAGAGATATTGCTAAAGAATAGATAAGAGGAACAACACAACTTATTACAACTAGACAACAAGAACAAGGCTTTCATAATACTAAATCCAACCCAGAAGATCTGACAAGGACGAATTGAGATCAAGAAACCTAAATGGCCAGACATCTAAAGCGGAAGATTAAAGCATGAGATCGGAGACCACGGCAGGCAGCAGAATATCCAGAATAACAGAAATGATTCTGAGCGAGCAAGCGAAAACTATAAATAGAGATCGAGAGAGGAATGAAAAGGGATGAAGAATTTATCTCAAGACTTCTGTTCTCCTCCTCGCCTCCTTCTCCTTTCCCCAGCTCTCTCTCCCCCTGCAGCTCAAATCCCACGATGGAAACCGGAAAACCCCAAACAGGGCCAAATCCCCGGAGCTCCTCCAAACTCTCTCTCAAGGTTCCGGCATACTGGGACATACCGGTGGATCTTCACTCGATAGATCTTCTCCGGTAAGAATCTCCGGCCATCTCTCCCTAATCTTCATCCATCTCCCTCGGTTTCCCTCAGAAACCCTAGCAGAGACGAATCGGCCAGCTGAAAAGGAAAACCAAGAAATGAATTAGGGTTTACCGATTCGATCCGTAATTGAATAGTGCGCCGATTGTCGACATCTTATCACTAAGCTCATCAACGCTCGATCAAAAGCCGGATCACACGAGGATTGAACACCGTAATCCACTCGGGATAGCAAGAATCGGCCGCAAGATCGAATAACAAATCAAGGGTTAGAAATAAACGCGAAATCGGCGGCTCAAGTAAGAAGAAAAGAAGAACTTCGATCAAGGAGCCCATCCAACGGGCGCTAGATCCAACGGATCTAAAAGCTCCCGATAACGTTTCCTTCTTTTACTCAGCCGGGTTAACTCACTTGAAAAGGGTTTGACTCAATTTCTTGACTCAACTCACATCCAACCCAATTGGAGCGATGTGAGCCGGACTTCAATTGAAGGAATTTATCACTCAACCTCACGTATCAAGCTAATTACAGTTAATCACCCTCTCGGTAATTACGAGATATTAATACATATCGAGTAGCTCCAGTGGTAGATAAGATTAGGGAGAGTCGCTTAGATGGTTTGGCCACATAAAGCGTCGTCCGATGACCGATTAGGAGAGTAGATGCATTAGATTTGCCTTATGTTAAGAAAGGTAGAGGAGACCTAAAAGACTTGGTTAAGATGTATAAATAATGATCTTAGTATACCGAATTAGATGAGAATTTGAATAGGACACAATGGAGGCGAAGGATTCATATGGACACCTAGTGGGATTAAGGCTTGTTATTGTTGTTGTTGTTGTTGTTGAAAGAAAGATTAAGTTGTTAAGGCTAAAGATATTTGTTTGTCATTTACACTTTCTCTATTCTTTTATTCAAAGTGTTGAAGAATACTTAAGTTGGAATAAGAAATGCTGTTGAAGAATACTTAAGTTGTTAAGGCTAAAGATATTTGTTTGTCATTTACACTTTCTCTATTCTTTTATTCAAAGTGTTGAAGAATACTTAAGTTGGAATAAGAAATGCTGCAGAAGAAATTATTTATATTATCAGAAATTACAGCACACATTTCAAGATTTGGACGAACACATCTCAACCTGATTCTTCTCTGGTTAAGATTGGCTTAATATGATTTGATTTGTTCTCAAGCCAAGCAATGCTCGGCTATAAGATGACTCAATTTGATCTAGATGGGAGCTATGTTTGGTTCATTTATTTTGATCCAAAGTAAATTAGAGCCAAAAATCAATTTGATTTCAATTGAATTTCAGTCTTCTATTTTGAAAATTAATTGTCAACCTACAAACAAGCACCCAAACAAAATTCTTGTCCTCCTAATGAAAACTAATCCCTTAGCTGTTTTTAACAATTTGACAGGGGGCTTCAAAGGCATGGAATATCCCCATTGCTTTTATAAGTGTTATTTTACTTCCAATAGTTGGCAATGCTGCTGAACATGCCAGCGCCATTATGTTTGCCATGAAAGACAAACTAGTAAGTTTCTTGATTCCACCAAAATTTTAAATTTTCTTGTACAATAGTCTCATTTCTTTCATCTTCTTATTTAGGACATTTCTCTTGGAGTGGCAATTGGCTCATCCACACAAATATCAATGTTTGTGGTAACTGCACTTTTCTTGCAATTTGTTTTATCCACAATAGGCAGTGAGGATGTGCATTATTTGGTTTTAACCAAAAAATCAAACCGTACCAAAGTTTTTGAGTAGTTTGGTTCAGTTTTGAACTTAGTAATTTGGATTTTGGTTTTAATTAATGAAAACTTTGGTTTTTGGTTTTTGGATCGGTTTGTTAAATAAAATTTTGGATGAAATCAAATAAACAAAAGTAATATGTATGATATTATTAATTTATGTATAATAGCTTATCTATTATACACTTATTTTTATTTATTTTTGAATACTTAGTAGGTGCTTTTTTGGGGGATCATTATCCAATTTTTTAAAATATTTTGGTCTCTTAATATGGTAATATGGTTTCATCAACTTCTAAGTTTAAAACATCATTTAGGTAAGTAAAAATTAGTTTTAAATATTTTTTTAGAGCATGAAGTAGTTAATTGCATTTTTTTTATTATATTTATGTTATTTTTCTTATTGCTTATTCATTATATAATAAAAATTATGCAAATAATTTTTAAATGTAGTCAACTTTGGTTTATCCAAAACCAAACCAAATTATTATATTATTTGGTTTGTTTGGTTTTATATTTTATTTGGTCAGTTTGATTCAATATTTTTAGGAATCCAAAACCAATCGGTTTTAAAAATTTATCATCCAATCCATCTAAATCAACTAGACGCACACCCCTAATAGGCAGCTACAGACATACAAACCACCTTTCCTTAGCAACATTTCTGTGATCATATAACAAAACGAGAGACAGAAAAGGCTTAAAAAATACAATTTATCAAAAGAATAAATCCCAAACACAGCGTTAAGCACTCTAACAATATATTCAACGTTATTATCTGAATAACAATAAATCAAATAAACCTTTGTGAACATTTTTGCGGCTTATTATCTCTATTTTAAAAAAATATATCAGCATAATTTCCAGCTTTTATTACTTCATATTTGCAGATTCCTTTCTGTGTGGTAGTAGGATGGATAATGGAGAGGCAGATGGACTTAAACTTTCAGCTTTTTGAGACAGCTACACTCTTCATAACAGTACTAGTTGTTGCCTTCATGTTGCAGGTTTGTCTCTTTGTCTTAGACTGTACAGTGAAATGATAATTTTGTCTGGGCTCATTCTGATAACTTCTTCTCCTTCACTTCAGGATGGAACCTCAAACTACTTCAGAGGAGTGATGCTTATTCTCAGCTATATAATTGTAGCAGCCAGCTTTTATGTACATGTTGATCCTACATCCGGTGAGTCTAATCTGCCATCCTGTTTGTCAGCTCTTCTTCTTTATAAACATTATAAGCATTTCATCGCTATTTTTCCCAGATGTGAACTGTTTGATAATGTATCATTTGGTTTTTGTAGAAGAGAATTCTCCCAGAAACTAGAAAGATAGGGGAATCAGGCATTCTTTCAAGGGAAAAATAAGGTAAGGAGGAGACATTCCGGCCTACAAATGTTTAAGCCTGCTGGTTTAATGATATGAGATCATCTTGATTTTGTTGATTCCATGTATAAGACAATCTTCTTGCTCTACCTTAGTGTAGATTATTTCTTTCAATTAAATATATGTAAAATTTGTAATAACCATTATCCTTCTCCAACTGCATTTTTTTTCTACTTTCGTCCTGTTTGGTAGTCAACATATCTGCAATGTAATGAAAAGTTGAGCTGCTTGAAATTTTTTTTTTTTCTGGTCTTTTATATGCAAAGTTGAAGGTCATTATTGAAATGTTATTATACTAAAGATCAGTAATCAATACAGAGTTAAACAGACAACTTGAGAGAATAACTGGGCTGTGGAGTTAAGGCCATAATTAAGGAGTTAAGCCCGGCATTGTCTTGTTATGTTCTTTTATTTATTTTTTACAAATTCAAATTGAGTTTGAATGACTCGGTTTTCAAAATCTTATTTAAGAATGCTTATTAGTGTGTTTTTTTTTCTCGAGTTTAAGCTGTGATTCAATTTTAATCATAATTAATTATATATTTGATGTTAATAATTTAAATCTATGATCTAATTACTAGGCATATTTGGATTTATAGAGTTTTATCAAATTTTATGTAATTATTTAGGTATTATTTAAACTGCTTGATGATGCTTAAATATTATTTATGATATATTTAAGTTTAAATAAATAATTATTTATTTGATATATTTATTATATGTATCTCAATAAACATAAATTTTAAATGTATTAAATATTTAAAAAATAGTGCAAAAACATTAAGTCTTGGTTAAATGAGCATTTTTTATTAATCGAGTTATATATGTATCATTCTATTTAGTTACAGTTCATTTTGATTGGTTTAACATAGATCGAATGTTCTCGGAATATTTTGAGTGAATTGTAATTTTTGTCTTGAACCTAGTTGAAGGATTTGATCATTATTTCAAAATTGGTCCAAGAGTAATTTGGTTATAGAGTGTTCAACTAGTACGTCACAAGTGAGGCTGTCAAAAGAGTTCGTTGTTTAACAACGTGTGTTCTCGTTGAGTAGCTTGTTTACTTTCGTTAAGTAGCAGTTAAATCTGAACAAGCATTTCAAGCTCAATTTATAAACGAGTCGAACATGAACAATCTTTTGTTTAATCGTGTTCGGTTCGATTTAGCTCAAAATAAAAAATTATATGAAGCATTACTTAGTGATTAAAATTTTTGTTATGCAAGAGATTGGCTCAGGTTTGAATCTGTCTCTTACAGATTTTTCGGATTATTATATTTCGAGTCATTTCGAATAATTCAAGCCGAACACGAATAAAATAATTTTCAAATGATCTGAACATGAACAAGGGCTTAGCTCACTAAAGCTTAGCTCGTTTACACCCCTAATCGCAGGATAAACTGAGAGCCATAGACAAGTGTGTTTGATAGAAGGAGATGATAAAGGAGAGCTTTTATGAAGTAAAAAAATGTAACTTTTGAGCTTATGATAGCCAATGAGTTTAGGCCACACATGATATATTCTAAAATTTGTATAAGACCTACATTAAGCAATACAAGAAATAAACACAAAAAGGATTATGAAAAGATTAGTTTAGCATGATGATACCTGCATATATGACTAAAAATAGTGTTTTTATTGATTACTCTATTGTAAGATAAAGCATAAACAGATATGTAAATTATGAAAGCTCTTGGTATCATGTAATTAAATTATGATGTTTATTAGAAACGTTGTAATTCAAGGAATGAAAAATTTTAGAATGCTCGAGTAATTGAATTGTGATAAACAGTGGATGCATGCGAATCAGGAATTATATTGTTACTAAAGTTCTCAATCAAATAATTATAAAGTAATCTTTTATCGTATTTTTTTTTATATTGTATTTAATCAGCAATGAACATAGGCAATGAGTAGACATCTCCCAAGAAGCAACCAATATGTCACTAAAGCAGTCGAAGTTAATGGAAGCTGATGTGCTGAAATTCGAACCAGTTTACGACGGAGTGGAGGAAGGAATTCTTAGTTACTACCAAGGTCACAAAAAGCAAGAGATAAATAAGAAATCCAACCCATTAATGTTAATACCAAGGGCATAAAACGTGAGAAGAAAAAAATATCTAATTTCTGAGCATCAATGGGTTTTGCTTCGGCAATCTTCATGTAACAGTAATCGATGCATTCATGGTAGGGATTGGAGGAAGAGTTGATGCATTTTGGATGAACTCTTACTTTCCTCTCCATCTTCACAGATTTAAAAAATAACATTTCATTAACCCATTTACCCTGCGTGCGTCATGAATCTTCCTCCGCAATCCTACTCGGTCAAATACTCTCCATCTTTCACCGTCCGACTGCCTAATTCTCGGCTTCTTTACTCGGGGTTGAAATCCACTTAAGATGGTTCAAGAGGTGGTGGCCGATTAAAGGAGAGGCAGCGCAGTCATGTTCAAGTCAAGGTTGAACTTTTTTGAGAGGTTTGCCACTTCCTAATAATAGCGATGGCGTTGTCAGTTAGCTCAATGGCATTGAGGAGGGCGGCGGCCACCTCAGCGTTTAGCTTCGATGACGGCGAGACAATTGTTGTAATAGGAGGTGACCATGCTGAGCTGCCTGGAATGATGGTGTATGACAAATTTCAAATTGCCTAGCGAAGAGTTTTAGGAAGCCAAACAAACTCTTTTGCAGATTAAGTGCCATAACACATTCAAGATGAGTTGATGCTCACATATGAATCATATGATGCTCGATAAAGTATGTCCCATTCACACCAACAACAAACTATAGCTATCTCGTCATGAATTTCCTGATTACATATTTAACAGAGTTGTAGAAGAAATTTCTATTTATGACTCCAAAAGGAAACTTAAATATCATGGATTTCTTGATTAGTAGGAAACACACTATATATTCTTAATAATAGAATCAAAGGAAAAGGAAATAAGTTCACACTTCTCCAAATTAAGAAATTTACGACTTTATGTCCTTTGTTTGGTTGAACTAACAAATTAGATTTTTAAAAATTGATTATACAGCTCTCAATTTGGGTTTAGGGTTTAGTATTGATCTAATATAATATAACAGCAAAGTCATTTATATCATTATTAAAAATTTTGATGGGTCTAAAATAGTTTATTTCTGTCAAAATACAAATTCTGTAAGCAACTTACTTGGTCACACAATGTAAAAGAAAGAGCAATGAATCATATCGAATCCAATTCCACTGATTTAAATCAAGTTAAAACTCCCAAGTAACCAAATGCATGGTTCATTATGATCTAAGCTTTCACTTTTATATTTTTTTTTCAATAGGAAAAATGTCAAATATTTTGCACCTGGTTTAATATTTTGTTCCCTTTCCCCTTCGTTAAACTATTCTTTCACAACCATCATTCTCAACTATGTAATCTAAGTAGATTTTACAGAATACAATTCAAACGTCATGTTTATTCTTTAAAACTTTTGGATTCTTTGGTTTAAAATCTGAAAAAACATTTTCTTTTGCTTTTTTGAAAGAAAAAGCGAACTTCGATTGAGATGGGCTAAAACCGGTTTAGCCATTATTCAAATATCAAAATTAAAAATTCAACTCAGCGCACTAAAAAAAGCTCTCCGAAATACATGTAGCCAACATTTTGAAGAAAAAACAACCTCAGACTCTTTCACTGTTGGGCCGAGGTAAATGGTTAAATAAGTCTTAGGACTAAAGAGGATTAGAAGAACTAGACTAGTGCACAACCTATGTGATGAGTCAACTTCGTCTTCTTCAAAGTAACCCCTTGCTTTACCTCCTTAGCAGCTGGAATAGAGGTGCAGAGAGGTGGTTGCTTACTCGTTCCCATGCGAATTGTCGTCGTTCTTGCCTGATTATTAGTGTAGAAGATACAGTAGGTTAATAAGAAAGAATATGATTTTATGTGCTATGTATGTAAATAATGAGTTTTGTGTATAAGATATGTAAATAGGGATATTTCAAATACTTAGTATGTAAAACCCCCATTTAGTAAATTTTTCTAAAAGCAATCATAATTAAAGGAATTAAAATATAATTATTATAAGATAACATATTAATTAATTATTAATTCAAATTTAATAATTAATCAGAAATTATTAAATTTATATCAATTGTATTTAATTTTATTAAATTATAGTTAATCTAAGATAATGTATTAAATTATTAATTAATTATTAATTACATTTTAAGCATTCTATATATAAATATATAAAAATTATGTACTATTTTTGTAAATACCCTTTAAGTTAAAGAGAAATTTACATACATATCACTGAATTCTTATACATTTATGTATTTCACATTCAAATTTAAATATTTTTGGGACTTCTATCGCCGGGATTTCGGCTCTGGGAACCCTCGTCTTTCTCCTCCTTCCGCTCCCGCTGCCCGAAAAAGAGAAGGGAGACGTCGCGAAGTAAAGTAACCCTCGTCTTTCCTCCCACCCCCATCGCGCGCTAAATTATATTTACTAAAAACTTTTATGTTAAGATATTGTATTCTGGATCCAAAGTTCCGCCCCTAAATTTTGATCTTTTTTGGTTTCTCTCATCAGCTACAACCTGTGAAGATGGAGAGTAAAGCAAGAGTTCATCCAGAATGCATAAACGCTTCCAATCCCTACCATGAATGCGTCGATTACTGTTACAGGAAGATTGCCGAAGCAAAAGCCCTTGATACGGAGAAATTAGGTTTTTTTCCGCTTACTTTTTATGCCCTTGGCATAAAAACTAATGTGTTGAATTTATTATTTTTCTTTTGCTTTTTACGAGCTTTCATTATTGATTTTTTTTCTTTTCAATTATTTTTGTTGTAGATGAAGATCAGGATGTGGTGAAGGATCCTGAAGGGCGGGAGGTACATCCGGATTGTATCAATTCATCGAATCCGTACCACGAGTGCAGCGAGTTCTGTTTCAGGAGAATTGCTGAGATGAAGTACAAGACTGCCGGGGATGAACAAGGTCTGTTTGTTTTGACTCCTCTTCTCTTATTAGTCTCTCTCTCTCTCTTTATATATATATATATATATATATATATATATATATATATATTCCTAGTTTAGTAGTTTAGTAGTATTTTAATTCATTATAATTTTCGTCACAATTTTGAATTTAGAAGGATTTAAGTGTTTGATGCGCTTTATGCTGCCTTAAAATATTGATCTTGTTAACTGTTATGTTGTGTAACTTAATTTTTTGCATGGCTAAACTCATATAGAGGCGGGTGTAATTTATATAAAATTTTCTTGAGAAATTTTTTTGACAATTTTATTATTATTCCTTGATAAAGAGGGGCAACGTCTGTTTGTTAAATCTGAAAAGTTAGGGCTGTAAAACCTCCACAATTGTAATGAAATCTGCGATGGAGATGACCTAAAGTAGCCATCAAGTGGGCAATCTGGATAAGATTCTTTTTGTGTTTTGTGCATCGACCTTTTATATTTTCTGTTATTTTTTTTTCTCTTGGTGATTGAATCAGGTTTTGGTTTTTCTCCAACATTAGCTAAATTTCTTTGAACATTAGTACACTAGCATGGTGATTGATAAAGATGCTGTTACTTTTTTTTGGGTGCATGTAAGCATCATCTTCGGGACCTATATTTGTTTCAGACTATGAATAGATTGAATCGTTTCTTACGTCTGTCTCTTTTATTTAGTTATTCCTGCACTTGGTTTTAGTCTCCTATAGTAACTAATTCTTTTTAAATTGCTTTTTTTCTAGGTCATTTTGGATGAATGACGTTATTCTTTGGTCCTCTTATGCACATAAATCAATTTAATTAATCGTTAATGAATTTCAAATTTTTTTACTCACTTTACATGTTTTCTTCACTACTTTTGGTGCTTATTTTTCTTACCTTATTGTTTTGACTATTTTTTTTTTGGTATGCTATGCACCTTTTTTTGCCTAATTGGTTTCGAAAATGGTATGGCTGACAAAGCCAACGAAAAAAAAAGCTTCTAAACTGATAAGCTGTATTCTTAGGAAATAAAAACAAGGATGATATGTTAGTTAAATCAGATGCTATGTAGTATTCGTTTGCATGAAAAGATCATGATTCAACAATTTTAGTTGAGTAATAATTGTTCTAAAACTGATGAGAAATTGCTCAAATGGTGTTGGCTCACTTCACAAAATGTAAAGTTAGAGGATTGATTCATCCTAAAGTATCTCATCCCCAAGTTTTTTCTTTTCTTTTTTCTTTTATGGGCAAACCACATCTTGCATGTTTTGTGAGTGATGCCCCACACATGTGAATTAAATCCCTGATGTCCAAACCAAATATTTCTTATGTTATGCACGACTTCATTTAGGAAAGCAAGTAGAGGAATAAGCTTGCACTTTCCCACTCTATAAAGAATTATAAAGAATTCTTGCACTCCCGCTATCCCTTGCAAAACTTCAGGATCTAGCATTTTGACATGAGCCAAATAGGTAGAGAATGCATCAAATCATTATTTGTAGCACTTCTTGTTCTTGATGTAGCACATAAATGGAGCCATATCAAGATAAGCTTCACAACATTTTGTATTGCTTCTTTTGATGGATAATCTTTGTGTAGTGGTTACCATGTCATTGTTGGAATTGTGTGTTGTCATGTTATTTTTTGTAATTGTTTTAAGATCAAGTGTGTTTTGGTTGTAATCAGTAGACTTAAAGTGATTTATTAGGTTCATCTTATGCTTTTGGATTGAAGGTGTCTAGAAGTTTGTATTTTTGCATGGCCATTTAAAATAGTCGGCCTAACCTATGTGTGGGATCCAAAAATTTACCACCGACTCTCGATTAAGAGAGTATGATTTAATGTCGGTTAAATTTTCAGAAGACAGATGGAATAGTAAGACACTACCTAGAGATTTTGCCCTCATTTTGTGAAGATTTTAGATATGGTTCTAAGTTTTCAATAGACACGAGCACTTATAGTTAATTACTCCTCCCAATGCTGAGAGAGAACTTTCGAAGTCATTAGATTCTAAATGCAAGATATAAGTAGAAAGATGTGAGTTTTGGAATTTAGATTTATGAAATTTATTATCATTTAGCTTAAAGCGGTTGGTTGGGGGAATGATGACGCACCCGATCAAGATCCCATGTTATCCTCATTGTCGTACTACTTAGTGAGAGGTAGTCAACCCGATCGAAGGATCCGCCGCCATAGGTTGCGTCAAGAAAACCTGTAGATCCGAGATGACGTTTATCTAAAGAGATATTTCCCACCTACTAACATAAGACTTTCGCCTATCAAGTGCATCCCATGGTTCACAACTCAAACAACAAAGTATTGTAAGATAGCCACAACTATATAATGACGTTATTGGCAAGAACTACCGGATCAAAAGGACTTTGGTCGAACTCCATCATATGTAACTACCAAACCACGCGGCAGAGACACACCTATCGATATGAGATTGTTTGAGAGTAAATATAGTTGATTGACATTACCTTTATGAAGCTATTTTTTCTTGATTTGTCACTCCACAAACGCGAAAAAGGTGGATATATTATTTTACTTTAAGTCTTTAAAGATTGAATTTCATTTAGACATTTATAGTTTAATGACATATTGAATTTAACATTTAGATTGATACTTAATTTGAGTTAATTTGATCTGAAATTGCAATAACATTTTGATGAAAGTATCCCCTCTAGTTGAAATCTTCATTCAACATAGCCATCATTGGGGTGGATGTATTATTTTGTTATTTCAAATTCTGTTAACTCTATTAATTTAATAATAGAAGATCAGATTTACTGCCATGTGACAGAATTTGCTTATCAGATATTTTACTTAAGTTGAAATTTTTATAATATTATTATTGGATTTTTAGGTTTTATTAACTGACTGGCCCCAAGACTCCAGGGAATCAACTCGCACAACATCCTCGCATACCTAAGTTTAAGATTTAACGTAATGCGCTTACGTGCAGATTTTAGATTACTTGCATAATTCTAAGGCATTGAATTTGAGTTTTAATCATACTTTATAATGTGTGCAAAGTTCATCCCAATAGTTTATTTACAGCATCTCGATACTATAAATTTGAATATATGATTGCCTCATGTTGCATATACTCTTTGTTTGATTGAAAACTTTGATTGTTTGCACACATTTTGAGATGATGAATTTAATTATAAGCTCACTTCATAATGCATGCAAGAGTTCAATTGAAGTTTTAATTAACGTCTTTTATTCGCTTATACATGTGTTGCAAATCGTGCGTAACATATTTTAACTTTTGTTCAATTATTTGAAGTAATATCCATCTTTTCATATTTAGTTCGGAATTCATTGAATTTATAAGTTTTGATGAAGCTTAATTTATTCTTATTGTTGAGCTTCCGATTCTCCACAAGTTCATCATATTTAGTATTGATTCTCATTCATGGACATACTGTTGCATCTTCTTTATGCTTGCTCATGCGTATCCAACTTTTTGGTTCTTTCAAGACAAAATATAAGTATCATCTAATGTTTACCGAAAGATCACATATAATACATATAGGTGAATGTAGAGCTCATTATAAGCTTCTATTTCTTCTTCTTTTTTTATTCCTTCAGCTCTTCTTAATAATTCCAAAGAGAGCTAAAACAAAATCTGATAATTCATTTAATAGCTTTATTTGCATTAGATGAAAAGCTATCAAGTCATGTTCTTGCTTGCAAGACCCATCAAGCTCTCTTGTAAGTGACCTTTCAAATCTAACTTGAGCTTTATTTTCATGTGGGAGATGATCTTCAAACATAGTATCCTTTATATGCTTTGTATAAGTTCTAAGTTTTGCTCACATTTGAATTGAGTTCTTATAATTATTTGGATACAATACAACCAAATATTCATTAAAATCACCATTTGAGAAGTATAGAATCTCTTTTAAGATTTACTTTGCATTTCTTTTTGTTGAAGGCCACGCTCTTAAATTCATGATAAGTTTCATTTGTACTCATGATGAGCTATTGAGTCTGCATTATGAATATCATTTGAATTTGTTTGTTGTAGCTTGATTTTTCTTAATTTGATGTTTTAGAAGTCTTATATTCAACTTTAATTTTGATTTGATATTCAATTTTAAGTCTAATAATCTGGCTAAATATCGGCAGCCTCACATGCATCGTGATGGGTCGACGGGCTATTCGACCTTCCCGTCAACTCTATCAAGATAATGCGGTCATGACACTAGTTTTCTAACCCGCCAAATTTCTACCGAGCATGGTCTTCAAAACCTGCATAAAAAGAACATATATATATGTTTATTTTTTAATTCATCATTCTCAAATAAGTTCAATTCGTCAACATTTTTATTTGATCTTATTTAAGTCTCCGTTAAATTTCAAATTTGGCCTGTCTTTCCTTACATGGGGCTACATCGGAGTCTGCAGCCTTTCGCCATGCTTAAGAAAGCGATAGTAGTCGATTCTGATCCCCAGATAACAAAATAGGTAGCAGTTGTGCAATAGTGCTTTTGATTGCAGCCTTCATTTCAGTAATAAGAGTTTCCCGGTAGATCCTCAAAACAGCATGAAGCTTGGCTGTCTTGAGTAGTCCAAAAATTAGAGGAAGAAGACGATCATGAAGAACCAAGCCTTCATCATCATTACTTTCACCTCATCTTCTAAACCATTAATGATACTAGGAGAAGTTGCTTTTATTTTTGACATTATCAACAAATCTATAGCTTTGACATCTTTGAGATCTTGTATTGCTGCTTGAACAAAGTATGCTGAAAGAATGCTATTGATGGAATCCAAAGATCCTGCCAATTGATCCTTTAGATGCTGGAAACAATGAAGTCCAGTAAGCTCATAACTCTGAAGAAATGAGGGAAGTGGTGGGTTTGGCTACTCTTTAACGAGATGCCGGATTAAGGTTGCTCAATCGGGAGGGTGACTCGCCGTTTCCAATAGGGAACCGAGGAGGACTCATTACAGAAGCGGGGAAGGGAAAGAGTGGCGCGGTGGTTCTCGATCAAGATGCTCGACCGCTTGCCGCGATGGATGAGGAAGGCGTCGACCTCCGAGGGGGAGTTGAAGCATGTCGCTGGCCTTTGGTTTCTCGTCTAAGGGAAAATGAAGGTGGAAGGGAATGGAGGAGTGACTCCACATATGCCAAAAGTCAAAAGTCGTGGCCAAAATTCAGGAAGCGAGCATAGGCGCAAATCGGGGTTCAAAGTACACCGGACGTCACCGAAAATGGTCGAAATGACCTTTGATTGACGAACGGACTTCGCCGTCGCGTTCAGAACATCGAAATTAATCAGAATATAGATATTGCAAAAATTTAATGATCAATCGATTAAACGCTCAAGCTATCAATGTGTCGATACGCATATCGAAGTTGGAAAGTTGCGACGAGGACCAAATGACTCTGTCCATGAAATTGATTGCGCCGTTAGTTTCAAAATGTTGAAATATATCAAATGAGATTATCCGGCTTCCACCGGACGAACAAAATATCAGTGATTTGAAATGACAACGCGTAATCGAGTGAAACGCATCATGCGCCATCAAAATCAATTCAAATGACCTCCGATCGACGAACGGACTTCTCCATCGCGTTCAGAACATCGAAATTGGTCGGGATAAAAATATTGTACGACTTAATGATCAATTGATCAAGTCTTTCAGTCGTGGCAATCTTTGCGCGCATATGTCGAGGTCGAGGCGACCCAAGTCAAACAATCTCCATTCGCGAAATTGATCACGTCATTGGCTTTGAAACGTCGAAATCTTTCAAGTGAGACTATTCATATTCAATTCAGACAAGTTTGCGCAAAAATCGAGCGGTTGAAAGCGGCGACGTACATTTCGAGCTGAAATTGGCTCAATTTGGCGACTTGAGCGGCCCGATGTGAAGCGGATCATTATTGCGTTGAGCAATGAAATTATCCTAAATCGATATATATATTGATTGTGCATTTACCGACGCAAAATCCACATTAAAATCATTTAATAAATTTAAAATTAATTAAATAAATTCTTAAATTACCCCCCCGCTCAAGTTCTCTTATTTTCGCTTTTGAAAACTGCCAAAAAATATAAAAAGTAAAAAAAAAATTGAAAAAGAAACCACTCGCCCTATTCTCTCCCACTCCATTCTGCAGCCCTCTCTCTCCCGTCGGAAACGAAACAAAAAAAAAGGTAAATCTCCTCCCCACCTCAATTTCTCTTCGTCAGTCTGGCCACTGCCGACTGCGTCTGGCAATTCAGCGCGTCGCTCCCATCCATTTGCCGGCGCATCTCCTCACGACCGCCGCTTTTGCCCCCAAAATCACTCCATGCGCGTCCATAAGCGTCCGTGGCCCGGTGAGACCAGCGACCCATTCATTGCTGATCAGCGGACCGTGAGCTCTTCGGCCGTCTTCGCATTCATGACCGTGACCCAGAACCCGACAGCCGCTGCCGATCTCATCTTCGGCGAGAGAATCCGTATTTGTGCGTTCTGCGACCAGCGATTCGAGCGTTCAAGCGACCGCGCCATTGCTCGATCGGCCGGCCGCGTCATCATTCTGCCAGGCGTCAGCCGTTCCATCGTGACTGCTTTCCAATCGGGCAGCGCCAATCCACCTTTTTCAGCCCAAATTCGGTCCATGACTGGCGTGACCGACCCGCCCGACCAATTCCGCACCCTGCGTTTTCCACTAACCTGACCCCAACTTGCATCCTTCCATTCCATTTTAGGCTGTTAGCTATCAGGCCGCCTGGCACGGTTATGTGCAATCCGACCTGAACCTGTTTGCCACAGCACATTCTGGCGTGTCGCCGACTCAACCTCTACCACCCTGATCGAAGAACGTCGTCGTGAGCCATTCTTCCTCCGTTGTCGCACCCTCGCTTTGGCAGTCCCATTTCATTCGCGAAATTGAGGAAGATATCGCCGTCGGCGGTCTTCCTTTGATTTTCGACGTCGACCTCGCTTTAGCGATCTGTTTCGTTGCATAATCGGAAGAACATCGTCAAACAGACATTCTTCTTTCAATTTTGGCGTCCGCTTTAGCCTTCCGTTTTTTATTTCAATCGAGGAAGAACATCATCAGCAGATGAATTCTTCATTCGATTTTTGGCGTCGCACCCCTTGCTTTAGCGGCGTTTTCAACTGCATAAATCGGGAAGAACATCGTCAGGCGAATTCTTCTGATTTTTCGCACCTCGCTTTGCCGTCGCTTTCTGCACCAAGTCGGAAGAACATCGTCGTAATGAATTCTTCCTGATTTCGTCGCACCTCTCTCTTTAGCGACCCGTTTTCGTTCGCATCGTGGGAACATCGTCGTGAATTCTTCTTCGATTTTCGTCGCCTCTACTTGCATTCCCATTACCTACCAGTTCGCTTTGTAGCCTTGCGTAGCAGAAATGTCGGAACTTGTGAGATCGTGAATGTGAATATATCGTTGTTGTATTTCTTTATAGGTTTGAAGAGTTGTGCTTGAGCGTAGATGATCATATGTGGTGTCTGAACAAGCTCATTACGTTAAATGAGCGTCTTGAGTAAGTCACTTCTTGAATATCACACTAGATGAAATGTTCTTGAAATTTTGTCAATTTCTTAGAAAAAAAAAGGAAGGGGAGGAATATATATTGCAGTATGTCTTCGGGTTCAGGCGTGTGCTCCAGGGTATGAGATGAAAAAATCGTTGTGTCATAGACACCACTATTCCTTCAACGAGGCGTCTAAGTAGCACCTGATCGACCTACATGGGGATGACGCCGGGAGGTTGCTGAAATTTCGTCAAATATTTTGACTTAAAAAAAAAGGGGAGGACAAAATGAGTTGACTTAAGAATGCTAAGTAAGGAAACCTGCAGCTAATTCTAAACTAAAAGTGTCAAACAAGAAAAAAGGAGGAGCCTTTAAAGCAAATTTTTTTTTTAAAAGGGAACATTCATTTAAAATGCAAACAAATTTTTGGGCGGTAATACTAAACTCACCAACTTTAATTACAATTCTTTATGACTTAAATTGAAGCGGTAAAGTGAGTTCTTTTTTCTTATAAATTCTCAAAATTAAACAAGCTTTAATTGAAATTGCGTTTAATAACTTTTATATGAATGTGGAGGTTATTCTTATCTTTATAATAAACATAAGTAGGGTTAAAGCAAACATTGAAATCAGATAACTTATCAAAATTGATGTAAATTGTGTAATTAAATTGAGAGAATTACAAAACTCAACAAATAAGCTAAGTCTTTATATTTTAAACTATCTAAATCAAAATCTTTCTTGCCATCTGGATCAGAAGCGGTAGGAAGGATGTTAAATCAAATCTATAAAAATCATAAGGCTTTTAATCAAAATCAATTTCATTTTGATTATGATAAAAAATTAACGAAATCACTAATTGAAATTATCTAGTATAATCTCTGCGTATGCCGGACATAGAGATTTCAAGTGTAAATTTTAATGTCTAAAAAGGCTGCACAGGTTAAATTGGAATTAAATGCAAATACAAAATTAATCTCATAATTCAAACATAAAATTAACTAAAATACTATACACCGCGTGGGCGACTACGAATGCTTAAATTCAATGTCGAGAATCTTTGTCTTGTTGTTTCTCGGTTTAGTCTTATGACCAGGTCCGGGTTAACAAAACCTAAAAAGCTATAATAAGAGTTTCAAAATCAGTGAAATGTCTAAAAAATTGATTCTGTCAGGTGACAGTAGATCTAATCTTCTGTTAGGATCTAAACAGAGTTGATAGGATCTAAAACTTTTAAATATATTCAAATTAACCAATTTTTCAAATCAAATATCACTAAAAACTTAAACCAAACTTAATCTATCCACCTTCCGTAAGTGTTTGTTGGGGTAATAATTAAAAAATTACAGCGATGTCCGTCAAGTGTTACTGCATGTTCTCTGTCAATCTCTTGTCAAGGGGCGTGACTGTGTCATGGCTGGCTTGGCCGTGTTCTGAGATGAAGCAATCGAGTCACGATCGGTGGTTTGGCAATCTCCGTTATATTACGATCACGATCGTGGCAGTATGCTCTCCGATGACTCTGGCTGAGTTGTGAATCATATGGTATACTTGATAGGGAAAATACCTGTAAGGTAGGCTTAAGTCTGTCTTCTATACCCCCCTACAAGGATTTCTTGACGGCCGTAACGTGTGTTCTTGATGATTCTTCGTCGGGTTGAGTCATTACCTCCTCTAAGTAGAAGGGGCCGCACCGATGAATGAGAACCATGGGATTTAGATCGCATGTCATCATTCCCCAACCATCCTGGTTTAAATTGAAATGATGAATTTCATAATCTAAATTCAAACTTATATCTTTGTTACTACTCGCTCCGATCTAACGCTAGCCATTGAAAGTTCTCTCTCACTTACTGGAGGTAAGCTATAAGAACTGCCATAGAAATGAACAGATCTAAAGTCCTCACCAAATAAGGACGAAATCTCTGGGTAGTGTCTTATCTACAATTCCATTTGCCTTTTGAAAATTACGACGACATTTAAAACACTCTTTTTCAAGAATTCGTGGCGAATTTTTGAACTGAGCTTGCGTCGTCCGTAGCGATGAGAGATATGGCTTCGGCTTCGGTTGTGGAGTTCGAATGGGAGATGGAGCTCTTCAGCCAGCAGTGAAGGGGATCGGGATGTCTTCGTTCGGCCTGCAGCAGGAACGAGATGAAAGGCTTAATTAAATGGGATGGTATAGGAGGGATGATGTGGCAGCCCATTATTGAATGGGAGGTGGAGGTATGGGGATGGGTGGCTGTGAGTTATGAAGCATTGATTGGGTGTAATTATGAGATAATTGGGTAGATTCTATTTTGAAATTTGTGTTAATTTCGACGAAATTTTAAGCGCGACAACTTTAGTCAAATTGGATCTCCATTCTAAGTAATTTCGACGTTCCAGACTCAATGACATAGTTTGTTTCGCGATCAGAGGCTGTTTGGTTTAAGTCGGTGCCAAATCGGGTCATTTTGGTTCAAAAATACGCATTATCGCTTCCGACCGCTCAACTTTCACGTAGCTCATCCGATTGAGCGCGAACAGTTTCATTTAATAGGTTTTGATATTTCGACGCTAACGGCGTGATCAATTTCGCGAACGGAGATCGTTTGGCCATCGTCGCAGCATCTCCCACCTCGATATGCGCGTAGGCGCATCAACAGATTTCCTTCTTGATCGGTTGACTATCGCATTGTGTAATATGTATATTCTGATTAATTTCAACGTTATGAATGCGATGATGAAGTCCGTTTGTTAATCGAAGATCATTTCGACTAGTTTCAGTGACGTTCATTGTATTTCAGTTTTGATTTTCGCACTATTACATCCGTAGTCCGTTGAATTTGTCTTGTGAGTTCGATCGATTGATGAAGCATGCATGGAGGTCAACACTATGATGCCAGTAAGTCTTTAAGGAATTTAAGAGTTTAGTCTGATTTTACATTCCTTTAAGTGTTCATATTTCTTCAAATGTATATAGGCCATCTTTAAATCAAAATGTTGATATCATCATCCTCATGATATTGATATGATCCGTGATTTTTTTTTCTGATTTTCTTATCTAAGGTTAACTTCTCTACATTCCTTTTAAGTTTAATGTTAATATGATTGTTTTAATGATCAAAGATGTGTATGTACATAAATCTAGCAAGATTACTTTACATCTTGTGCAAAATAAATTACTCTGATTTAAATCCTTTTTGATAGAAAAAACTCAGTCAGGCTAACACTTTAAATTATTAGGTGTCTTGGGAGTATTATAAAGATAATCTATTTAATGTATAACAAATGACATCAAATTTGGCAGTCTAATCAATTTTAGTACGCCACTCAACAAATTTCAAGAAGGGTTTGGATCAACAGATAAACTTTCTTTCTCATGCAACTTTATTACAAAGTTTCTTCTTAATATTTTTTATATAACAATCAAAGTTTAAAATTGCGTAATTGGGTATCGAGACATTTTTTATCTATGAGGTGAGGTATCAGCCTCAAGGTATAAGCCTCACAATCAGAAGATTGCATAGAGTCAAAATGAATGTGTGAATTAATATATCAACATTCTAACCTATTATATATTAAAAAAGGGATTGTATTATCCTAACATAATAAGAAGTGAGAAATTACACATATATCTAGTAATAAATTACATAATCCGCAAAGCATCATGTAACAAATAATATAAAGTAGAAGTGTAATGCATATGCCAATTAATTAAAGTAGCATAAAACCTCAAATGAAAGAACATAATACAGCACAGCAAAATAACATATCAAATAAATTTAATACAATAAAATTTTTCTCTCTCCTATTATCCAATATAGCAATATCCATAGATCTAAATAAATATATATTAAGTAATCAAAAGTCCTTAGCCCTCTCATCACTCAGGGGCCAATGGTGGTGGTAGTAGCCAAAGAAAATATCATCAAATGCATGAAAATGGAGTTTCATATATGAGGGGGGCTATGTGACCAAAGGAGGTTGTGTGCATGAAAGGGGTGACTTCTCATTTATAACTTGTAACATTAATTTAAAAAAAAAAAACTAAAACAAGGAGGTGCATACTTCAATAGAATTGAGGTGAGGTGCACCTCACCAAATGTGAGGCGTAAGCCTCAATGTGGTTTGGGCTCAAATTACATTGTGGCATGCCTCAAATTGTGCAATTTTAAACAATGATAACAATACCTAAATGTCATCAAAAACACCTGCCATACTTAGGTTAGGTGGATAATACATGATGAGACACTTAACTCATGACTAATGGGGCTTTCTAGACATGGATTTATGGTTTTGTAATAGGATTATAATCTAATATAAAAATCAATCCAAACTAAAAACTAGAAGTGAGTATTTATCTTAGAACAATGTTGAATCATTCTTCCATTTTAATGATCTCCAAGGAAGCACTATTGTCTAATCCTCAGCAAGTTATCTAATAACCTGGCATTGAGAGCTATCTAACACCTCCTTACTAACTTCTCCAATGATCATGGTTGGGTACTAAGTGAACCAGGTTGGCTTGAAGTTAGGCCAACTTGGGCAAGCATGTCATCATTTGAGCAAATGACTAGAGAAGGAGCTATGTGTTTATTGGCTTGACATTGCTTAACTCTTATAAACTCCATTATATGGTTAAATCCCTAATTGTTTTCCTGTTTGAACCTGATTCAACTTGCTTTACATTTTTGTTTTGATTACTCGTTGCATTTGATAAGAATTGAAAACTAGATTTTTTTTTTCCACTTTAACTTCCCTAATAATTATAACCAGCCATGGAGTGGGTTAGCCTAGTTTAAAGTTGGGCTTAATTGGGATGGTTAAATATAATAATTTGCTGAAGTCATCTTATTATTATTAGTATTATTTTTATTATTACTATCATCATCATCATCATCATCATCATCATCATCATTATTATTATTATTATTATTATTATTATTATTATTATTATTATTATTATTATTACTGTTTTAGTATTCTTGGATTAGATCGGGTCAATTATTGGATTCTATCTTGAAGATTTTATCCAAACATTGATAAAAGAATGTTGAGACTATCAGTCAAGTTAGTTCTTGATCCCATACTCAAATTCCTTCATCTCTTATTACTTGAAACCTCCTCCTGAGCTCCCACCCATTTTCTTCTGTCTATCATTAAATGTGACCTTATGGAATATTAATGTTTGGCATTTGACTTATGGAATTTAATTTTGGCACCCTTATAGTTTTATCATGCATGCTTTGTTTTGTGATTTATGATTCCAATTATACTCATGAAATATTGGAGGGTGAGTTGCGTCTTTGTCTCTTATTTTAATGCAAGATGAAGGATTGCATTAAATTACCCAGAACTCGGAATCTTTCCTTCTCTTGTTTCTTTGTGGATTTTCTTGCAAAGTTTTCATTGCTCAGCTCTCATTGGTCATACATCTTACATTATTTATAGTTTTTTGACTTCTACCTTTTCATAATGATAATTGAGTTTTATTTGCAGGGAAGCAACATAAGGATAGTGCAGCATCTTCAAAAGACGCCTCTGTTCAGAGAGAAGTGGCTCCTTATCAAAGCTCTGATGTTGACCAACAAAATGATGACAATGGTGACAATCATACTCAAAATGTTGCTGAGGCAGCTTATCCAAATCTTAGCGAAAGACAGAAGAAATTGTTTGACCTGAGGCTTAAAATGGTAGGGATATGCCGAGTGCCCCAATCATGAAAAAAAAATTCTGTTTGTTTGGCCTTTTAGTAAATTTTTTTATCTTTTTGTTGTTTAACTATCACTTACATGTGCAGAATGAGGCCAGGAAGGCGAACCAAATAGCCATGGTTGCTGAAAAAAGAAAATCAGAAAGCGAGTTTGAATCAAGGGGTGTGTCCAAAGAAAAATGGCTTGAGGATAGAAAAAAGAAGATTGGAAAGTTACTTGATTCAAATGGTTTGGATCTGAGCAAGGCTTACATGCTTGATACACAGGAGGCGGCTGAAACAAAGTACAAGAAGTGGGAAAAGGATCCTGCTCCATCTGGTTGGGAAGGTTAGTAGTTTGTTGAGCACGACACCCTTATCTACTACAATGTTTTTTAAAGTTGTCTCAAATTCTATTTTTTGTAAGTTGCATGTGTGAATCTTCCATCCATCATGACTAGTCTAGCATTTTCATATTCTCATAGTGCGATAGTAGAGGAAATTCGGACATCAGCCATCAGCATACTGAACTACATACTTGTTGAATGTTTGGTACGTTCAGAGGATACATTTGGGCTATCTTCATTTGGAGGTTTCTAACATAAAATCTGCAAGGTTGTCTTCAATGGCTATTCAACCATCTAGCTTCTTATAAACTTTTTCCTATCTTTTTTGTTTTATGTCTTCTTCTTTAATATCTTCATACCCCCTTGAAAACTATGCATGTTAGTATTTACTGTTGTAGTTTATAATTCAAAATGAGCTTATCCATGAACTAGTCTTTTGGGGCTCTCGACATAATGTTTAGTATCGTTCATGCCTGAACTTACATGCTTTCCCGGTAAACAAAAGGTGAGATAATGCTGTGAAAGCCTAATTACTGTTGGTCATTAATTTCTGATTTTTCTCAAGCAATCTATTTTAGTCTTTTTTCTTCTTTTTAAGCTCTGTAGCTTTTATTGATTCGATACTGTAGAATCATCTATTACTCTTTTAGTTACAAAACTGCCTTGCTATATCTAATGTTAATCTTTTGTTGATTAATTGTTTTTCTTCAGTCTTTAATCAGAAAACATTGTATAATGCCTACAAGAAGCGTACAATGAAAATTGATGTTGACATGGATGCTTATAATAAAACAAAGGAAGCAGATCCAGAATTCTATCGTGATGCTGCCAGTCTTCAATATGGAAAGGTAATGTTGCGAGTTCTGTGAGACCCCCCATTTTTTTTAGTCTTGCCTTATTGTTACTTCGCTCTGTTTGCACCCTCTCCACGTCCTTTTGCAGGCTCCAAAGATCTCGGAGGAGAACGTTGACAAAATGGTGAAGGAGCTCAAGGATAGAGAGGCCAAGCGCAACTCCTTCAGTAGGAGGCGTAAGTTCCACGAGGAGAAGGATATTGACTCCATCAACGACCGTAATGAGCACTTCAATAAGAAGATTGAGAGGGCCTTCGGCAAGTACACCCTTGAGATCAAGAACAATTTGGAAAGAGGAACTGCTTTGCCAGATTAGCTCCTTCCCATTAAAATTCCACAAGAAATTCTTGCAACGAATGCTAATCTCATGAAAGCATCTGCAAATTTAGTTTCTTTGGCAGGTATTCTGTCTTTTCATCGAATGGTTAAATTTATGATATTTTAGAAATTGTCTTATTCCACTGCATGTAAATAATGAAATACTAGTCTGGAGGAGGTTGAGATAAGCGGTTCAACAAAATTACTTTTACCATTTGACTGCCATTCTATAATAAGCTGTTGCTATATATATATATAGACATATTGTTGTAATGTTGATTTGAAGTTAATGGAATGCAGAAAAGAAATGTTATGTTACTTCAGAGTAATGAGGTTTTCTTGACTTTAATCCGTGTCTTGTTTGTTGATTAGAGCTTTGCTGTTGTCAATATAATTAATACATTTCAAACATGAACTGTGCTTAGGTTGGTCTTTTCTTCAACCTGCTCTAATGCCTGTTGCATTGTTGACCTCTACGTTAACTTCATAAGTCAAGTTGAGCGTATTTTTGGGGCCCACATGCATTTCAAACTATCAATGGTTTCACACCATCTAGGCAGGAACTATGAGAGGAAAAGAGAAAGAGCATAACGAGAAGAAGAAGAAAAATGGAGGGAAAATCGGGGAATCTAAGCCATTCAATGAAGAATAGGAAGATTCAAAAGTCCTTTTACTCATGGGGTCCTCCCCTATTTATAAATTTGGATCTACTTTGGGGCGGTACATAATTAGTTATATAAGTAAAGAATAATGACATATATCTAATGGTGTAGTCCACTAAGTTGCATAAACTGTTACATGAAGCTTTTCATGTAGTTATAGTGGTCGTGATTGGTTAGGTTCAAACCGATATTCTTGGAATATTCTAATCAAACTGTAACTTTGTAACTTTTGTCTTGAATCTGATTGAAGGCATTGATCTTGTCTTGAAATAGGTCCAAGGGCGATTGGATATGTAATACCCAATGTTGGTTTTGTGAAGTTTCAAACAAGAGCTCTTCAGATTACTGTAAGATTGTATAATTTCTTCTGAAGCAGTTACCAAATTGATGCTGGATTGATTATATTTGCTGAAAGCCTGGTTGCCAACTGGCCTTGGATGTTTAGGGGCATTCAAACAAGGCAACCTGGATAAATCGATTTATGTTAACTCTTGTGGAGTTCCATATAAATTTTTATATGATACTTGTGGCATATAAATAAATACTTGAAATAAATACTTTATGGTTACTTATTCGAACTATATATATATATATATATATATATATATATATATATATATATATATATATATATATTATTAAAGGTTGATCTGAATGACTATTAAAATATTGACCTAATACTTAGCTTAATACTTAATCATGACTTCTTATAATGATTGGATGAATTAATGACATTGTTACAAGTGATGCTCTGCTTAACTTTGGATTATGTTTCATTGCAATCATCATGACACTTCACTTAAAAGGGATGAATTTTGCCTTTTTTTACATAATTGGTTAAAGTTATTTTATCATTTATGGATGAATGCACTAATAAATCTTCTATTATTAATCACAATAAGGTTAGACCATCAAAGATTTCATATGAGGAATAATTTAATGTGTTAACAAAATTGTTTGATTGATAATGAGTTTCACATACTTTACTTTTCAGAAAAGTTTTATATAAAATTTTAATATATATCTTTCTCACTCCATATGCATTCCACCAATATGTGCATATAATGTCTGTATACAAAAAAAATGTTACATATTCTGCAGTCTTTGTGAACTTCCTCTCTGTCTTCAAACTATTGTTATTTATGGAGAGTTCAGTCACTGAGTCACTGTCAGGTTAGGGCTCATTTTAAGAGGAGTGCAGAAAAAATGGAACATTGTGAAAATTACTTGTGGAAATTGAGTTTTTAAGAATTAAAGAGGTAGAGCATAACAAGCTTTTAGACATGGCCGAGTGATTGAGAATTCTTTCCTCCACACCATCATAAACTAGTTCGAATTTCAGCACATTAACTTAGACAACTTTTACACTTCGATTCTCATCAATCCCTTTAAAAAAAAAAAAAAACTCAGCCCTCACCGATCTCTAAATCATCATTAATTTTTACGATAAACTTGTCGATATCATCAATATTTTCTCCTCTTTTTATCTTCTTTCTTTGGTTTGTGGCATTTAGTGACATGTTGGTTGCTAATTGGGCAATGCCTACCCTATTTTCTTTCTTGTTTTCTCATGTTATTGTCTAAGGGTTTGTTTTGTTACCTGAAAAAAAGAATGCATTATAAAAAGAATTTAATGTAAAATGAATATAGTATATTTGAAATTTTTGATGGTTGTTTGGATCATGTAAATCAAATTCATGAATTAGCTTTTCAGTGTTTTGTTTGAATAAAAAATTAATGTAAATTTCAAAAGTAGTCATTGGCGATGGTGATGAGTGGTGTGGGTAGTGGCAAAAAGCCTCTATCGGTGGTGGAGTCAAGCAGTAGGGGCGGCGGTGGTAGGGGGTTGGTCGCCGGTGGCGGTGGAGCAGGTGGCGGTGGCGGATGGCAGCAGATGGTGACTGACAATGGAGGTAGTTCACTTTACCGTGTAAATGGAATCATCCAAATTAGGCGAGATTCTTTTTCACTCGATTTGAACTAAAGGTTGAAAAAAATGTATTGAAATTTTACATTGCATTTTTTTCAGCCAATCAAACACTTAAAGGGTTGTTTGGGATCAATTTTATTTTCTGTTTTTTATTTTTATTTTTATATTATTTCTGAAAACATGTTTATTTAGAGTGTTTTTTATGTAGTTTTATTTTTTGTTTTTAAAAACAAATAATATTGTTTTTAAAAACACTCAAAACATTTAAAAAATGTTTCGAGTGTTTTTAAAAACAATAAGTATAATTAAACAAATTTATTTTTAAGCGAAATATAAACAAAATAAAATAAAAACAAAATAAAAAATAAAAAATAAAAGTGATCCCAAACGGCCCCTAAGATTTTCTATTTCACTCCATTTAGAATGTAATGCATTTTTTTTTTCAGCCAAATAAACACCCCATAAGTGAATCAAATAAGGTATTGTATTCTTTTCTTTGACATTAAAATAATATGAAAATTGATTTTTTTATTTAGGATTATTTGACATGCCATCGCATACCCACTATTACTCAATAATAAATCAATCAACCCTCTCAATAAGAATCTTGGATAAGCTTGAAATGTATCAATCTATTTTAGAAAAAATATTTTCTTAATTTTCTCTATATTTTTAAATATTGAGCTAGAAATTATAAATATATATTTTTATCGAGCTATCATACCATATTTCATCCACATCAATATGAAATATTTTTAAAAAATTGTAAAGGTGTTAACTTTTTTTTATACTTAAATAGACATGATTTTGATGTAATACATAGTTGTGATCAAGTTATGGGAGGGTCAAGATCTCATAAAAAATTGTTTTAGAATATCTTGATAAAAAATATATTAAGATGGCCTTCAAAGCTCCTTATTTGCATTGAGATTAGTGCAATTCAGAATGTCATATATAGTATTAATCTCAATAGAAAATTTTGGTTTAAAATACATCATCATCTTCCGCCATTTCTATGCTAAATTATATCTTCACAATGTTTTTGATTGTGTTAACTTGTAATCTCTCTAATAATGGTTGATTGTGTTAAATTATATCTTCAATTGTGTTAACACTTGTATTATATATACTCTTGAATTTGTTGTGGTTAATGGAGAATTCAAAGAGTATTTTAAGGAGGTTAATGGCTTGAGGGAAGGCTAGTCATTAGGTCGTTAATTACTTAGTATATAATAGTAGTGAGTGGAGTTTAAAATTTTATGAAATTCATCATTTAACTTAAAAGTGTAGGGAAATGATGACACGTCTAATTAATATCCCATGGTTACGTCCAGTGTCATGTGAGGATAGTCGATTAACATGATCAAAGGGTTTTTATTGACAACAATGAATTGTTTCGTTCAATGAGACTTTGTAGGCCTGAGTTGATATTTGTTTAAGAAGGCTTTTTTAAGTCGACCTTAGTTAAGAGAGTTTTTTGCCCTTTCAAGTATATTTTATAATTCATAGCTGAAGGAGTAAAGCTATTGGGGAACATTTGGGCTATAGCCATGATCATAATTTAATGATGTCATTTGACATTAAATTACCCAGTCAGATTGCTCTGATCGTAATAATAATTTATGTAGTGTCATATGACGATAAAATCACGTGGATAAAGCACACGAGTCATGTCCTTATTTACGTGAGATCATCTCAGTATGAATATAGAGATGTACTTGATTTTATATTGATTCCTTTGTAAGTTAAAGATTTTCTTAATTTATCATCATCGACAAACAATTGCTGATGGTGAATAAATTTTTATGTGATAAATTTCATCCAATTGGTGTCTTTCAATTTAATAATGTGATTGTTTCATAATTAGTTTAGATTTTGAATATACAATGATTTAACATTGAAACTCTAAGAAATTTTGGTAGTGATAACCCCTTCAGTATTTAGAGATAGACATTCCACCGTTATATGATGGAGTTAGCTTCTTAAATATTCTCTTAAAGAGAGGATACTATAATAATATTATTATGTTTTATTACCTAGATCTAGTTTGAAGACCCAATCGAGAACCTATTGCACAATATCTTTAGTCACTAAATTTATGCATTTTACATGTGTCATGGCACATGCTGGTTATTTAAGATTTTAAATAGCTGCACATATTTATCTATTCATTTCTTAAAGCATATGCACATGTTTCGAGGCATTTGAAATCGAACTTAGGAATTTTCTCAACACACATGTGAATATTCTATCTTAATTATTTGCAAAAATTTTAAAGCATCAAGCTCAACTGTTATGTTGCTTTACGATGAGAGCACTATTTTATCATTTAAATTGCTTACACGCATTTCGATACAATGAGATCAAACACGGGGTCATCTTGTAATGCGTGAAAGTGCTTTGCTTGTTCACTTGAAAGCTTGCGTAAGTTTGAAGTATTTGAATAAGGTACAAGCTTGTTTTAACTGCGTACTGAATTTATTTCACTCAAGTATTTGCATATATTTTGAAGCATATGAATTAGATGAATGGTTGCTCTAGAACATATGCCAGGGCTCATTTCATTTAGATATTTTAGTACAAATTTGCATGCATGAAATTAACTCAAAAGTCTTCCGGCCATTATGGTTGTCACTCAGTGAATCTCCTCATTTTCATGACAAGCTAATTAATGGATTTTCCTTGTTTTTATATGATGCCATTTCTTGCACTTTTTACTTTCATGTCATGTCATTCAATGGATTCTGTTGACTTTCATATCCTATCTTTAAATGTGATGGGCCCACCAAGATAGCCCATGATATTTTTTAATTTTACATGACATATTCACATAGGATGATTTCTGAAACATCATCTCCATTGTCAACAACTATTATTTGCATTAACAAATTTAGACTATTAATTTTGTATTCCAAGTTTCACATAGGATGATTTCTGAAACATCATCTCCATTGTCAACAACTATTATTTGCATTAACAAATTTAGACTATTAATTTTGTATTCCAAGTTTCCAACCTTCATAAAAAAATTATCCTCTATTCCTCCTTTACGTAGAATTTGAAATGTGCACCTTACATTTTGATTTCTATTAAGTAGATCATTCTCCACTCTAACAACCATCCATGTTCAATGACAGAACTCTATGAATTAGGTAACCCAATTTGGATCTTGTACCTATTTTAGAGACATACATTGACGCTCTTTCATAATATGGATTTCAATGTTTTAAGGCTTGCCATTTAATAGAAAATTTCTTGTTTTCAAGCTTTGTCATTTAACATAATCCCTTGTTTCATGGCTTGATATTAATGAATCTCTTTTTTATTTTATTTTATGGTTTTTAATTGGCTAGTGCCCTACAAGGATTGATTTCATGTTGTAAATAGAGGGAGAGTTTTAAATTCACTTTCTCCCTCCCTTGAATTCCTTTGTATGAGTTCTTCCAAGTTTGAGGTGTTTGGGAGAAATTCTGCTTACCTTTTGAGCAATGTTTTGATTCTCAATTGTTCCTTGTAACTCTCATTTTTTTTATTCAACTTTAGTTTCATTTTAAGATTTTGCAATTAATTCATGTACTTTTTATGTTCAAGTATTTTGCTAGTTTGAATTTGGTAGCTCTTTGGTGCCATCCCACATAGAGGGGCTACATCGGGAGAGCATGTCCTTCTCACTGCACAAAAAAAAGCGTGCATGGTCAATGTCATAAGATATCGCAGTCGAAAATTTTAACACTCACGTGCTAAGAAAAGCATGCATAGGTCTTCAATAATATTTGCACGAGAAAGCAAGCACGAATTTTTTCCTCATGTTGGAATAATTCGTGTGAGTACTTATTTATTTTTTATCAATATTTTTCATCACTTTGGAACAAGATGCACTATAGTACTTTAGTGTTTTCTTAGCATTTTTTTACCATCATGTAATTTGACTTTTATTGATGAGGTGGCAAGATTGAGTGATTTGTGAGACAATTACACAAACAAGCAATTTACACATATTGAGAAACAACACAAATGACATCTTTTAAGCTTATAGAATCTCAAATCCTTTTTTTTTCTTTGCCCAAAGCTTGAAAATAAATAGGCTGTTTGGTAGTAAGATTTAAATAGCACTTATTTTGAATGCTGGTAAATAATTAGTATGATAATGATGGATCATACAAAACTTTAATCCACTCCCAAAGTTCTACACCTGGCTAAACAAGACATAAATAAATATTTAGCAAACATCAAAATGGCAACTATAGTTACAAAGAAGAAAATTTGAGTGGAGAGGGAGTGATGAGCAGTCACACAAGAGGGAGGAATAGATGCTTGTGTGAATGGATGGTTGGATTTAGGCTTTTCATGTGTGTAGCTTGAAGTGTCGAGGAGGTTAAAGGGAGAGACTACAACTTTGGGCTTTAGGGAGATTGGCTTTGCATGAGATGAAGCGGGTTGGGGCGTTCGATGCGGGTTCATTGGAGTGTGAGTTGGAGTAAGTAAGGAGGACAAAGATAGAGAGGGAAATCGAGAATGAACACCAGGCTTGCGTGTGTGAGTGAGAGGAGGCACATGAGTCATGGCTTCTTTGTTGCGGTGAACAGGGAGAAGAGGAGGTGAGATGTTTGTTTAGCGAAAGCTGGGTTGTGTGAGGTATCATGTAGGCTGTGAGGCTCGGCGAGATGAGGGTACAAGAGGGAGTCGAGTGGGAAATGGGGACCGTGAAAAATGGGAGGAGATGTGGGTATTAGGGTCGGTTGGGGATTTTAGTTTTATATTTCTTGTATATTTTATTCTCCCCCTTTTTTTATTGGCTGCATAAGGTGACAACCAATAAGTTGATTTGGCAAATGAAGAGTCAGCTTTTGGCAGCTAATAATGATTTTTAATTGATAATCATTATTGTTGTGATTTAATGTAATAACAATATTGTTATTAATATTAAAATTGTGATTTTATACTTTAAAATAAATCATTTGAAGGATCACAAAATTTACATATATATATTCTTTCTTCTCTAGATGCCACTATCTATTTTGTGATCGTAAATCGTTTGGACAACTTCAACACTGATTGAGACAATTTTGACTCAAATCATGTGACATCGCATTTGTTCGCTAGACATTCACACAAACTTAGTCAAATTGATTATGGAAGATCTCGTTTGATAGATATTGATATTTTGACGATATCGGTGTAGTCATTTCACGAAAGTAGAATATTTAGATGATGTTGAGGCTTTCTGATGTGGGCTCCGAAAATTCACAACCGACCTCTTGATGAAGAGAGAAGATTAAATGTCGGTCAAATTTTCTTTGAATTTATAGATACACTACCGAGATTTCCTCATTTTGAGGACTTTAGATCCGGTTTTGGTTTTCTTAGAGCATAGTTAATTACCCCTCCCAATATTGCTAGAGCACATTCGATTAAGGCTAGTCGATAGATCACTAATTGCATATATGTGGTAGTGAGTGGAGTTTGAAATTTATGAGATTTATCATTTTAGTTTAAAGCATTTATTTGGGGAAATGATGACGCGCCCATTCAAAAGTCCCATGGTTCCATCATCCCGGACTTTCGTGCTCTGTTGTCTACTTAGTCAGAGGAGGTATTTGACACAACCTGATCGAAGGATCCTTATCAGCAACCATGGGTTACGTCGCCTAAGGTGTCATTGTAGACTTAGGGTAGAGTTTGTCTAAGTGGACAAATATAAGTCAACCTTAACTAATAGAATATTTTTTACCCAATCAAATACATTATATAATTCATAGCTCAAAGAGCAAAGCCGCTGGGGAATATACTGGCTATGACCATGACTGTAATTTAGTGGTGTCATTTGGCATCAAACCACCCGGTCATAGGATTCTGGTCGTAACTGCAATTTATGTGGTGCCTTTTGGTGGCAAACCATGCAGACAGAGGACCCGAGTCACGTCGTTACTAACGTAAGATTATTTGAGTGTGAATATAAGTATGTATTTGATTTGACATTAGTTCTTTGTGAGCAAATTTTTTTTTTAATTTGTCACCCTGACAAATAGTTGTGGATTGGTGAATGGATTTAGCTTTAAATTTAAATAATTAATTTTTTTTAATTAATATATTTTCAATTTTAGCATGTGATTATTTTGATATTAATTTAGATTTAAACATACAATGATTTGATATTAAGACTTTAATAAAATTTTATTATGGAAACTCTTTTGGTTGAAATATTCAATCAACACGACCATCATTGGGTGAACCTCGTTAACTTTGCTTGTTTTTTTGCAGATGATCAGGTCTAGATTCATGTATGATTTAAAATTTACTTCAAGATCTATCATTCTTCAAACTTTGTCGATTTTAGCTTGAGCATAAAGGATTGAGTTTGAGACTTTCATCTTGAGAGTTTGGGCTTTAGCAGTTATATTAACAATGATGTCAATAGGTTTATTTTGTAATTCTATGACAAAATTAGTTTCTCAAATATTATCATGTTGAAAAATGTTAGAATAACATTATTAGATTTTTTTGGTTTTGTTAACTCGGACCTGGTCCTAAGACCCAATTGAGAATTAACTCGCGCAACATCATTGTACACTAAATTTTGATTTGTAACACGTGTCGTGGCTCATACGGATGATTAATTGATTTTAAATGACTGTATGTATCTGTTCATTCATTTTGTATACAACTTGCACATTCATTTCACTTAATTATTTGTACATATTTGTTTGGGTGTTCAAATTGATAAATACTTCAACATATATATAAGTATATGTTCTTTTAATATACTGTATGGATATTGAAATGTCTAAGTTGAAGCAATTGTATTTGATATGACAAACGTGTCAAGTTGTAAATATGAGTTTTTGATACGCAAAATCATAGATCAAGTGTAGATTTGTTTTGCAGAACATGAGAATTTTGACTCATTCAAATACTTGTTATAAGTCTAGTGAAAATCTGTTCTATGAAATGTGTTTGATTTTCTCAAATACTTGTTATAAATCAAGTATGTATATGTTATGAAAAAATATGGATTTAGTTTTTACAAACACTTGCAATAAATCAAGTGTGTATCTATCTTTGAAAGATATGAATTTGGTTATTTCAACAATTTGTCATAAATCAAGTGTAATATCCAGCTTATGAAAGTCTAGTTTTTTAGAGACATGTCATGAATCAAGTGTAGATCTATGTAAATGAAGCATCATGTCATAAGGCATATGCAAAGCTCACTTCATTTAAACATTCACATATGTTCCAATAGAATGAAATCAAACATGTAACTTCCATAACACATGTAAACATTTCCATTTAGCATCATTTGACTTAAAGAATTTGCATAAATCCCAAGTTAACAAAAATGACATGTAACATTTACTTTGTGACATACATGATAAAATCTTTTCATTCAAATGTATAGACATACATCATATATTTGAATCAAGAAAGAAAGGGGATGTTATAATGTGCATGTGAAAGCTAGCGACATTTAAATTTTCTACATATATGTTCAAGCATGATGAATTTCATTCTTTTCCCAATTCAAATATCATGGGCTTAATGCTCTCATGAAACAAACTATTTCTCTTATGAAGACCCACTTAAAATTCAAAATGGGTCATGTGAAAGAGGAAAGCCTTCAAGCCTTCATGACACTCTTTCATGGGCCATTTAAAGATATAATGTCATTTGCTATATTTTATATTATTTATTTTGAATATGACATGACATGATCCTGTAAAGGAAAGAAAACTCTCCCTTCATCTTTACTTAAAATCATACATATTTCATGGATCACATTAATAGGGAGAGTGACTTTTGCTCTGTTTTTTTTTATTGCTCACTACTTAAATAATGTCTCATCGTTTCTTTTATTTTACTCTAAGCATGACATGCTCTGATTTAAAGGAGAAGTTTCTCCCCTTTTCTTTTTACTTATTATCATGCTCATTTCATGGATATATTCATGAGGGAATGACATGATAATCCCACATGGGTGAAATTTTCTTTATTTTGTCTCCCACCACTTAAGCATTTTTTTGTCTTTACCATCCTACATTAACTCACATTTTATGAATATGTTAATGAGGGGGTTACATGAGGATTTAATTTTGGCTAAATTTTCTTTATTTTGCACCCACCATTTAAGCATTTTTTTATGTATTTTGACTTTATCACCCAACTTTAGTCTCATTTCATGCATATTTTGATGAGAAAAGGACATGAGGATTTAACTTTGGTGGGATTTTCTCTATTTTATTATCCACCATTTTACTCTTTTACACTTTTTTTTGACTTTCTCATCTCTCTTATTTGACAATATTACATAATAATTAATTAGGGGAAGAATTTAATGCTAAGCTAAAATCCATTATAAGTAGGAGGGTATTGCCCCCTCGTGAAAATTTATTTTCTCATTCTCCCCACATCTTTTTTTATACAAAGAGGATTTTAAGCCTAAAGCTTTCAAAAGAATTTGGCAACACTTGGAGCTAGTTTCAAACTCCATCACATCAACCCGTAAGTTATATTCAATTTGGTATTCTTAGTTTAATTTCAATTTCAACTTAGGATTCTACTTCTTATATAGAGAATTCATTTGAATCTCTCTTTCTTTCTTTTCCCCTCTTTTTTTATTTACCTCTTCAATGAAGCATGCATGACATTTCGAAGAGTTGTAAAAGAGAAAAGAAGAAATCCACTTATATTTACCATTAAAGTGTAAAAATCAAATGTTGTTTGAAAATCTCATATAGCATTCCATAACTCAATGTTTAGAATGCAAATATTTGGCCCCAGTTATATTGATTCTAAAAGCTTTCTTCCTCTTCTTTTTTTTATAATTCCTAATTTACCAAAATTTTTGACAGCCTCCAGGCATCATCCCTGCGTAGGGGGCTACTTCGGGAGAGTTGGACTTTCCTACCACGCCAAGAAAGGTGTGCATGGTAGGTGTTATGAGGCACCGCGATCGAGAGTATAGTTTATCCATAATGCTAATAAAGGTGTGCATAGGCTTTTAAATTTTTATTTGTGTAAAAAGGGGTATATCATTTTTTTGGTGCATTGGAATAATGCGGACAAGTACTTATTTTGGAACAGATTTACTCATCACATTGGAACAATGTGCACGAGTATTTATTTTTAAAGCGCATTTCCTTGTCATATTGGAATAACATGTACGAGTACTTATTTTATAGCAGATTTTCTTACCATATTGGAACAATGTGCATGAGTATTTATTTCAAAGCACATTTTCTTGTCACGTTGGAACGTGCACAAGTACTTATTTTACTATAAATTTCTTCGCTACATTGGAACAATGCGCACATGTACTTATTTTAAAGCATTTTTACAAATCTATATGCATATATGCGTGGCATATAATTTCCATCATTATTTCAATTGAATTTTGCTTTTGAAATATTCTAACTAGCAAGCCATAACATAAGCTTCCAATCACATGTGAGCATAATTTCATCATTTTCCTTTTGAACATGAAAGATGAAACACATTTCTCAAATTCAACAAATAAGATATCAATTAAATAATAAAACTGCAAGCATACATTTCATCCCTTCACTATCAAGTAATTAGAAAGGACTTTGAGCATTGCATATCTCCAACTTCTAACACTTTCATGTTAATATAAGCTTCAACATTTGATAAAAAGCATGATGGAAAAGAGAAGCATGAATCATGTTTCATTTGATTCATTTTCTTCATTTGTCACTACGATTGTTTGCAAGTAGAATTTGATTCACATAAAACAAAGCAATCAACTTCATCTTAAGTGAAACCTTTCCTAACATTGCCAAATGGTAGAGAAAGGTAAGGTAAAAATGAAATATATCTCATGGGAATCACAATCTCATATTATCATTTCTTGTCAAACATCAACATGAGATTGAACAAACATGCACATAAGCACTTACTCTTTTTTATTTTCTTTCTCCAAATTGGGAATAACATTACATATTAGTGGCCAAATGAAGCATTCAAAGATGATAATATTGAAGCTAAAGTTTCATTATCAGAACATGCTTTGATAATACAAAAGCAAGAATGACAACATTGTACTAGGATGTAAGAAAGATTTATTTAGTCATGTCATAAGATAAGACAAGAGAGTTCAAATAGTGAAATAAGAGTTCTGAACAAAGATTGCAACTCATGCATTTCTTCCTCTCTTCCTTTTCTTTCTAATATAGTTATTTTTGAAAGTGAGGTTTAATTCTCATAAAACAAACAACCACAAAAAAAACATTAAAGCCAAAGAGCATATTGAAGCTCACAACATAGTGGGGTGATCATTTGTAAAAGAGGCTTAGCCAATCAAACTACAAAATGGACAACAAGTTCAAATACGAACAAAAGCTTCAAATCAATATGGAATACATATATATATTTATCCATTTCAATTTGCAATGGCAACAAAACTTAGGCAAAATTTTAACTGAATAAAAACATCAAAAGACAACTCTAAGCTTTGCCATAATACTCATTAAAATCACAAGGGAATGATAACCTTAAGTTGCATGCAAATGAAGTTTCATTTCACTTTTTATTTGAAAAGCTTATTGATTTGGTAGTAAGCATGGTAGAGAGTGTAGAAACAATGCTAGAACTCTAATCCATCTTTTCCAAATCCGAGCAAATGGAATGACAAGTCAATAGTCAAGCTTATTTTCAGAAAATGATGATATGAAGCTTAAAACCTGAAAATCTCATCATATTTCACTTCATATTCACGTAAAAATAAGAATGAACATTAAACATCTTAAGTTTCAATGATTTCTAGCATGAATCATATTGTGGACGGCAAGGTGAATTCCATATGGAACACTAGAGATATCACATCAAGCCATAAAGAGTTCTCCAGTTGCATGCTAACATAGAGACAAATTTAGTATTTAAGGCCAACCTAGTTAGGCAAAAGAAAAACAAAGCCCAGGGCCTATTTTATTTCACATCTTTTTCTTGCATGTAACACATAATCGCATTAAATCCAACAAAGTAGAGATTTGAAATTTCAGATTTAACTAAGAAAAGACTTGCATGACACTAAGATCCAAGTGAGAACCAAGTTCAACATGAACAAGTAGTGCAAGGGAGAAGCAATCATTTCAAATTGAATTTAACGAAGTACAAATCTGAAATCTCATATTTGGCTAGATATTTCTTTACATGATAATAACATTCAAGTAAGATCCAAGCCAAATCTTTGCAAAATGATAAGGATGTGAAACAAAGACAAAGAGAACACACTTAACCCTTTAGTTTTCTTTCCATCCTCCTCAAACCAGGTAAATAAGACAATCAAGTCAGTAGCCAAAATAGAATTCTAGAAATGATAATATGAAAGTCCAAAAAACTGAAAATCTCACTATATCCCATTTCAAATTCATTTAAAGATGAGAATATGCATTAAACATTTAGGTCCCAATGATTTTCAGCATGAGTCATATTATGGGAAGTAAGATTGTTTTTTTCCAAAAATCAATACTTGGTCATCCTACTTGTTATAAAGAGGATAGTCAACTTGATGCGTAAAGATAGAAAAATCTGTATTGAAATCAATGATTAAAGCCAATCTTAGTTAGGAAAAGAAAAGCAAAGACAAAGGCCTACATTATTTCACATCTTTTCTCGTTTTTTTTTTTGGCATGACCCTACTCACATGAGGCACATATTGTATCAAATCCAATAAAGTAGGAATCTGAAATTCCAGATTTGACTAATAAAATGTTTGCATGCCAATGAAATCAATTGAGAACAAACCCTATCATTAGCAAGTAGTGCAAGGAAGCAAACAATCATACTAAGTTCACATGCACAGACTTGAAATTTTAGATTTAACTAAAATATTTGTTTGCAAGATATTCAAACAAGTTTTAATCTACATAGGACAATCAACTACATTAGATCTTGACATATCCAAAAAATTTGAAAAATAACTTCAACTAAATCTCAACTTCATAATAGCAAGCAATCAAGCAATGGAAACAAAGTAAGATAAACCTCATGAGGAGCTCACAACCTTACTGATTTTTTTACATGCATTCAATAACTCAAATAAATGCACTATAGGGAAGTACAAGTGAATGCTTAAATGCCAAAAGCAAAGTCACTTGAGTTATACCGTATTGAACACTTCCTCCTTCTTGTTGCAATTGCATGAGAGAGCAACCCAAACATAGCACATAGATGAAAGAAACTTTCACCAAACCCATTTCATCCTAGCAAAAAGGAATGAAATAGAAGTAAGGGACTTAGGGTTGAATGGAAACAACCTGGGAGTTTCGGTTGGAAGGAGGAGAAGGATCAAACCCTTTGCTTACTCGACTAGGGTTCGGCGTTTCAAACCGAGAGAGGAGAAAGGAGCTACTGCAAGGGGAGTTCGGCCAGGAGCAGTAAGAGGGAGAGGGAGGTGCTTCGGTGCTACTCTAGACGGATGGACGGAATGAGAGGATCTTCGCTCGGTCGGGTCTCACGTGAGGGAGAAAGAGGGAGAGGGGAATCACACGCGAGAGAGAGGGAAGAACCTGGAAAGTGTTGTGCCCATGGCTCTTCTGCTCGATTTGCTCGGGTATTAGGGCAAGTCGAGAGCTCCAATTGGTTGGACGTGCAACAACAAATGAAATGTATTAGCGGCAAATCCAATTGGCCACATGGACGGCTGATTTAATTGGAGTATTAGGCTGCAATTTTGATTGGATAGGACAAAGGTGAGAGGGCTAATGTTAATCAGATTTGATTGATTATTTAGCTTAATAATGATATTATTGTTAATCTCTAAAAAATTTGACGAATTATCCCGTATAATGAATCCTAGTAATATGAGTATAAATTTTAGGTGATTTCGCTGCGCCGGACGCAATGGCGATGTATGTTTTGTGATCGGAGGTCAATTGAATAACTCGACAATGATCGGAGCAAAATTAAGCCTAAATTGCGCGACGTCACATTCAAATTGCTCGACGTTTGCGTAAATTTCACCGAATTTATCAAAGGTGTTGTTTGATAGATTTTGACGTTGCAGCAGTAATGATGAGTTAATTTCAGAAACGAAGATCGTTTGGTTGTCATCGGGGTTTTCCAACTTCGATATGCGCATAATTACTTCAAAAATTGATTTCGATCATTTCAATGATTATTAATTGATTCAATAATTTTCATTTTCATTTGATATTTTAAATGCACTTATGCATTCAAAGTTTTGGAATCGAGACGAGTTTGATTGATTTCAATCGCGATTAAAAGGTTTTAATTTCGAATTCGAGATGACGCATTCATTAATAATTAGTTTCATCTAATTTGCTTCAATGTACCTTGTGGGACATATGTAGGTCAACATCCGACTCCGATATATGTGAAATCATACTTAAGAATGACTTTGCTTTATCGAGTAGTGTGATAAGTCTCATTTAATCAAGTTTTATATTTCTGATGCACTGACATAGTTGTTTTCTAAATCAACAGCGTTTTGATTTATTTCACTTATGATTGAAAGGTTTTAGCTTCAATTTGTGTGACATTGCATTCCTTAATCATCAATTTTATCTTGTGTACCAATTCAACTTATAGAACACATGTATAGGTCAACATTGAGCAATTCTATTATTTTTCATTCCATTGTAGTCACCAACGGCACTTGAATGGTATTCTTGTAGCATTGTTGTCTTGATAATGGAATCATTTTGCAATAGAATCTTTCTATTTTTTGTGATGCTGACACAAACAATGTACTTGGCGTGAGTTTCTCGGGATATTCCTTTATATTCAACTTGGCGTGAGTTTCTCTGGATATTCCTTTATATTCAATAGCAATTAATGCATTGATTGTGAGTTGGAACTGAATTTCTTTTTAATTAATTTCAACCGATAGGGTATCAGTCTGTTAATGGTGACGTTCAATTCACTTGTGTGCTGTAGTTTGTTTTTGTCATAGAACATTCATGACATGGCCTCTACAAGTTAAACAAGAACACTAATGGGGATAAGGGTAACAAGGACAAGAACACTGATTATTAGGTAATAAACAGATTTAATGGGCAAATAAAAAATATCAATTTATGTTTCTATAGCATAAGGCACATTTGAGGTATCCTTTAATTTTATTGAAAACAAGGGAAGTAGTTAATTGTAAGGTGTTTTTGTTTTGATTTATTCATTTCTAGTTATATTGGTTACATTCAGCTATACTTTCCTACAACCAATAGAGAAGGTTGTTTGCTGTATCAATTAACAACCAATAAGGGACTCATTCTTAGGCTATTTTCTCACCTACTGTAGCACCAATATTGCTTCTTGTCCATGTAGAAGTCCTTAGCCAAACTGGAGGATGATACACACTCTTTGGCCCTTCTTGTGCCATTGTAGCCTGCAAGTCATGCATTGCCATCAATCGTGATTTGACTATCTGGATTTGGAACACATCAAAATACTCGAGCATTTTATTTTTTGATATCATTGGCATTTTGTTATCCTAATAATTGTTGCTAATTTGGTATGTTGATATCTTATGTTTGAAGCTACTGATATATCTTTGACTCAAGTGAGGTGACTGATAAAGCTAATAGGCATGACATTGGCTAAGAAAATTAAGATAAAAAGGATAGAATCACTATTAATCATTCTGTATGGTTGCACAATCTTTAACAACAATTATAGATAAAATAAACAACTATTTATATATTTAAATAGCATTCTAATATTATAGTCTAAGTAGTAGTTTATTCTTAATGACAATGAACTAAATAGTCATATTTGAATTTGACTTGTAAGTGATGTAGCAAGTGATTTTGGAAGAGGATTTGATTGATCTTAAATGCGACAACACTTAACACACATTTTTATGTCAAATGAGATGGGAGATTATGGACTTGGTTTGGGAAAGATGGTATATGATTGAGATGGAATAAAATCTTTCTTTATGTAACAAAAGTATAGTTTGAGTATTATTATCAACATACAAATGCAAAATTTTCATTTTTCATTTTTCATTTTTCATTCATTTTGAAAGAGAAATAAATCTTATTATAAAGAAGACTCTTTCATCTCTTTTCTTTTCTCCTCTAATTTTCAACCCCTAGTCAATAAAATCATTTATTTCTCTCAAGGGTATTTAATTTGATGTATTTATAATACATATTTTAAGATCATAAGGTAGAGCAAAAATAATGTATTTTGTTTACTTGGGAGTTGTATGGCTAGATGTAAAACACTTGGGAAATTTTCATTTCTTGTTTAGTTGGATGTAAAATTAGAGTTTGTCACTTTCTTGAAATCCGATTGTAACATTTCTAGATCACATTCACACATTCTTCTTTGTCGTTCTCATTCCCATAGGAATTCATGGATGAGGGTATGTGGGAGCTTTTGTAGCTCCTTTATACGAGAGATTTTCATAGGAAGTTATAGTGACTCATCAATGGGGGAGATGGCCTGATAGCTTTAAAGATAGTATAGATTTGTCATCAAAGGTGAGTAATAACATTTGTGTGGTGTGTTTGATATTGCTTTGGGGTGACCAAGAGGGTAAGTTGGATCAAAAGGAGTATAAAAAAAGGTTGTGGTGGGGTTACAAAGGGTTAATACCTGTTTAGAGAAATCCTATTTGCAAACAGAAATTTGGTGTGGCTGAAGGCTGAAACAATATTGGGATTGCAACTCGAAGGTTGTTCGATAGCTTTGGAATGGAGAAAGGAGAACCTAGGAGAGATCCACCACAAAATCTACATAAGATACAACCATAAGCATCACTTGTAAGGTTTGGATACAATTAGAAAGAGAAAAATAAATCAGAAAAAAAGGTCTCTAATACAAAAACTGAATTCTAGAAATACATAGAAGTCTATTTATATCAAACACTAATAACGCTAGCTTAGGATAGCTAAACTGGTCTAATCAGGACCAAGAAATTTTCAATCCTGTTCATTTCTGAATCGGACAAAATCTCTTTTGATAGGAGAGGTTTTCACGTATGTGGTTCCCCCGCATGCTTTCCCAATGCTACGTTCCATGTTAGTACTAGTTAGCAATATTGGGATTGATGGTCGTTTGACGTGCACATAGGAGGTGACCAATGACATGCATTGAAGGCGATCACAGTGTGTCAAAGGTGATTATATGGGGACAAGGGGTTAGCAGTTGGGATTGTGATATGTACTAAGGGATTGTTTTGTTGGTTGAAAAAGAGATGCATGTAAGATGAAACTAATATTTTTGGAATGCTTTTGAGTTATTTGATTGAAAACATTACTAATGCAGGGGTTCAATTTTTTTATTTGATTAGTATAAGTAAATTAATGAAAATTAAAATAGAATTGTTGGTGGATGTGGTGATGATCGACATAATGGAGGGGTTGGCAGTGGAGGGGTGGTATGGTGGTTGACACGAGGTGGCGAGGACCCATCACGATAGTGGGTAGTGGCTGATTGTAGTGGGGGATATCGGCGGCAGAGGGGAGTGATAGTTGGCTTGGTTGGTTTCACATTACACCCAACCATGTATTTAGAATTCACCAAATCATTTTACTTTATTCCTAATAGTGTATTTGGAATTCACTCAAATTTAACGAATTCCAAATACACTAGCTATTGAGTGTATTTCAATTATACTGAAAATGTACTATATTTTAAATGCAACTGATCAAATAACAAAAGATTTAAAACCTCGTAGTGTACTTTACACTCAAAATGCAAACAATCTCTAGGTTTTTTTAATATTTTATTTAATACAAAAGAGTAGACACTGAAAAGGAAATATCATTAATCTAGATGAATTCATTTAGCAGGTACAAGGCACTATTGAGTTCATTTCAAATAAATCAGAAAAAAAACTTTTATTTTATTTGGAACCAAACATCACAAAAACAAGAACCTTTAAGATAATTGTTGTTTAAATTATGTAAGGTTTCTTGCAATTACCGTTAAGATAATTGTTTGTTTAATTTCACAAGCTCTGCAGTAATATTGAATGCTTCTTGTTTCTTCTTTTAGTAATAATTCCACTCTGTAGAATAGAGTTTTGTAGACTATTGGAAATAATGCCACACAATTAATAACAATTTGAGATTTATTATTATTTTTAAATTAGGATGTTTAGATTTATTAGGTATTTTTTGGGTTCAATTAACCTTTTTGGATAATTTTGGGGTAGTTTGCATGGTGATAAAGTTGTTTTCAATTTTGATCTTCTTACTCTAGTTTTATAAATAGGGGAGTTATGCGTTGTCATACAATTCAATAGAGTGAAATGATGAATTTAGATCAGATAGAATTGGCCTCTCCTTTTGGGATCCTCTTACTTTTAGAACTTTCCTTCTTGTTTCATATTTTACCCCATGTTCCATTCTCTTTGAGCATTCATTCGGCTACCTCTTTATCTCTACTGTTACCTTGCACCAGATTCATCTATTTCAGCTGTCTCATCATATGTCAAACAGCTCATGGTTCAATTATTTGGAGTAGCCTGGTTTAATGGTTGAAGATTGAGGTTACTTAAGTAATTTGGCCAAGCGATTATTCTGTCAGATTAAGCAGGATGGCAGGTGTGGTTTCTATTGAGTTTCCTAAGGCTACGTTTGGGGGAGTGGTGCGGTGCTAAAACGCGCCACTGTGCCATTTGTGAACTGCATTTTAGCTTTATTTTGGTTGCATTTTGAGGAATCTGCGATGGGAAAGGTTTTTTTTTCAACCTAATTTTGGCTATTTGAGGTGACATCCAAAAAACTGTGTTTGACTTTTGTTAAATAAAAAAAATTTATATACCCATTACAGCCTATTTATAATCGCAGCTTCTTTATACAACAGTTTATTCTGCAGCAGCTTTGCCATTGCTTATTTCTGCAGCAACTCCAATATTACTTTTTCATATAATCAGTTATCTCAAACAGACCCTAAATTTATTCTCTCTTATTGGGATTTTAATAATTGCAAGGCTTGCTTTTATTTTCCAGATTGTTCCTGTTGCGATTATGTAATGTCGGTAATGTCAAAAAGAACCTGCTAATTTTGAATAAAATTTTAATGAAAGTTTACATACATAACACAATTCTTATGCATTTACATATCTAATACTTTGAAGTTTGATATTTACAAAATAGTATTTTCTTAAGCATAGAAAATGTGCATTTCACTTTAAAAATAATTATAGTGCTATTTTTGATGTTTCCAAATTTTAATTAGACGTGCTATTTTTTCTAAATTTGAGAGCATTACTTGAGTAAGAGTCTTGAAATTTTTTTAGAAAGGTCATCTCTTTGAACAATTTTGAAACTTGATTCTAATACAGTGGGTAATTCCTTTTCTTTTATTTTTGTTCATTTTGTTATTTGTTTGAAAGTGTGATTGATTTGGATCAAGTTGGATTAATTTATTTATCTATAACAGTGCATAATTTTCAATTGATTGTTTAAGTTTTCAGCTCCTAATTTCTATGTAGAAAGGTTTTAAATTTTCATTTGTATTTCGGTTTTTATCCTAGGAACCGAAAAGTCATCCAAATTTAGATCTTGTGGTCCATGAATTTTGTGTGTATGAGAACTCTACTGTAAGACTTCATGCGTCATCAAACTTTAGACTCTAAAACATCTTTTGATCATGGGATTGCTTTCAATTCATTGACTATGGATCTCTGTTTTTGTATACTATTATGTTTGTTGTTAAACTGCATCACTTATTCTATGAACTGCTTCATATCTATGTTTATAATTTCATAATAAAATTTGAATGTGTTGAAATACGTGACTGAGTTGTCATTCATTTCATTGCATGCTTTCATGCGTTTCAGTGTCGAAGTTTTATTTACTAGTTCAACAGTTGTGTTGTCCATGATTGTTGAAATATTTGAGTCCAGTGCTTGATACTATGTACTCTGTATGTTTTATTAAGTCATTTTCTATGAACTAAGGTCATGTTTCTATATGGTTGTCATGATATGTCGCACGCTATGTTTCTACATTTGACCACATCAAACATGTCTTTTGGGGTTTCATATTATAGGCACATCTTATTACGTAGTCAACCTTTGTTGGGGATATATTACACATAAATTTCGCCATTTTTTATGGGAATAATAATTTTATCAATATTTGATATATGTACAGTGCTCAACTCCTGTCATGTCTATTTTTTCTAGTACGCATCAATAATCACCTATGCAATTTAAATAAATACCTATTCTGGAGTTTGATTGTTGCATATATAGAAAATATATGCACTTATTTGTAAAGATTCTCTATTTACATATATAGAAAATTATGCAACAGTTTTAAAAATAAATACATTGGTGATGCAGATAGAGTTATTCACTGATTATCTTCTTTTTTGAGTGGGACATAGTTCTTTGGTAAGCCTTTTGCAACAGTTTTTGTTTATGCTTGTTTTAATGCCCGGACCTTTTTTTTTTTCTGTGAATGATAAGTTTGCTTTAAATTTTCTGCTTTTGTTTAGGCACCAAGAAAGCTTACATACTATTTCTTAGCTGATAGAAAAAATTGCTTAATTATTTGAGCATTTAATCACATGACATTTTAAAAAAGGTTATGTCTGTAGGTTTATTACAGCACATAAAGAGCCTATTTCCACAGTAAATGAACTAAGAAGGTTATGTCTGTAGGTTTATTGCATTTTTCAGATTGTTTAAATTTGAAGTACTATGATGCCTACATGAGTTTATTATAGTTTTGATGGATTGTTGAGACCATTGAATTTGAATATCCCTGGATATGTGAGGCACATCCTCTCCCTTATATATAACAACTATCCTATGTATACCCACCACCCTTAGCTTTTTGGCGAAGCACGGTGAACCCCAACCGCTCGATTCTCTAGAATGTGCATCTTGAAAAAAAATAATTTGTGGGTGTGTTGCCGCTAGGTCCCCCGGGGATTAGTCATATTGGAAGCTGCGTTCACAAAGTAGGTGGAGCCTCGGGTGGATACCCCGTTCCCAAAAAAAAAAAAAACTATCCTGTGTATAAAGCATAAAGCGCATTTCATTTTAAAAAATAATGATTGTGAGAATTTTTATGTGGTAATAAAGATTTAAATATTATTTATATAAATATTAAAATTTATGTATTAGATATATAAATACATAAAAATTTATGACATGTATATAAATATTTTTATTTTATCTAAGAGTTATTTTTTATTGAAGTTGAGTTCAGCTTGGATATGATTAGATTTTATATTTTTTTCAAGTTTGTTTATTAGATTTGTTGTAAATTTCTTGTTGTAATTGTGTAGTTTGATTTATTTATATTTGGAGTTAATAATTTAAACATATAATATAATTATATGGCAAATAAATTTTTTTTAAAATTTTAATCTAAATTAGAATAATCAATGAGTCATTATTTAAATTGTTTGATGGTGTTTAAATTTTAAAACGAAGAAAAAAAATAAAGGGGCATTTATATACATAATAATTTTTATATATTTTCATATTTAATATTTGCATAAATAATATTTTAATTTTTAATAGTATATTAAAAATAGCATTATCTTTAATTTTTAAGGTAAAATGTAACTTTTCATTCATATAAAAAATATTTTTTTATAAAAATTAAAGTTTCAAAGTTAGATATGTAAATGTTTAAGAATTGTGTGTTATGTATATAAATTTTTCAAAAATTAAAGGTACATTGTATAACTATTTATTAATGTCATAAAAAATAACTAAGTCATTATAAATAAATATTTTATTAAAATTTTGATAACTATTTATTAAATAATAAATAAATATACATAATAAGTATAAATGAACAAATATTTAAATTTATTCATTTATATCATAAATTTTAAAAATTTCATTCAGATTTGTTTAATTTATTAACTATTTAATTCCCTTATGACAAAAAGAAAAAATAAAAAATCTTTCTCCCTTCTCCCCCAGATTCTCATCCTTTCAGTACACATTCCCCCCTCCCCTGTTCTCGCGCATCATTTTATTAGCCCTGTCCAAAAAGCGCATAGTTCTCCTGATAGCTTTGATCCCTAACTCCCAAGCAGTTCTCTTTCAATCACAGCGAACAGAGAATCCCTCAAAGCCAACGGATAAACGCTAACGCCTATTTGCTAAGCCGAGCCAAACATGACGCAAAAGCTCTGCGTCCCGCTGAAGCTGCAGCAGCAGCAGCAGTATTTTTAGATTGCACCACCGGCGCCCGCTTGGCTGCTTCTGGACACCTACCCTTCATAGGTGGGTACACCTAAAAGCTATTTGCCCGTGATTTATCAAAAAGGAGAATGTGATCAGCGTGACAGCCTGCCGTATATCCCCAGCACAAATTATAGGTAGGGTTCCCATTAATGACTGATGCAATGCTATTCTCACCCTCCGTAAAAGTTGATGGGATCATAATCTAGTTGATGAGATGATGATGATGATGATTATTGTTATTATTATTATTTTATATAGTTGCTAATGTGGTAAGACTTTTTGGGAGATATAGATAGAGAATATTTAGGATTTTTTCTAAATGTATATGCAGCCATGGATAGGTCTGGCATGAAAAGTCAAATCAGATAGAGCTTTTAGGTTTAGGAGGAGAGCTAGTTATTAGGTCTGAATTTTTTTTTTTTAATTCAAAAATTTAGCTTTGTTTGAAAATTGGATAATTGTTATTATTTGGATTCTTATTAGTGATTTGATTAGTTGATTAAGGAGATAATTTGATTTAGAGTGAATTTAAATTAAGCAATGTTTAAATTTAGCTTTTTTTTTATAATAGCAAGTGATAAATTATAAAATATATGATTTTGATTTATAGTTTTGGAGATACCAATCATCTTTTTTTAGTCAATGTATCATGACTTTTTTCATGCTTATTTCTAATTATAAATATAGTCTTTGCTCAAATTTATTTATTTAATATATTTAAGTGAAATTTACTATCTGAATTTCAATTTATCCATCCAATATTTATTTAATATTTTTTATTGTCCATTTCTAAAGTGAAATTTATAGTTAATTTGGGATCTGAATTTCATAATTTATACAGCAAAATCAAATTGCTTACCAATACATTTGGGTTTATTGTCCATCTGTGTCTAAAGTGAAAGTTTATAGTTGTGTTGCAAAACTATTGGTTCTGTGATTATTATATAGAAATAATGTAAGAAATTGTTGGCCCACACTTTAAAGGCCCGTTTTGGTCCTTTTTTTTAAATTTTTTTATTTTGATATTGAAACAAATTTAATTATAAATTTATATATATATATATAAAAGTTGAATCCAATACCTCTTAGATGAAAAAGCTTAATGATATGGTTCGCCAGAGCTCTAGATGTTATTAACTTGAGAATGATATTGTTAAGAGAGGTAAGGAGGTTAATCAGATTTATCAAAGCATGGATGCATCATGTGCTAGAAGGTTCTACATAATTCTAAATTTATCTAAAATTTTTATAAGTTTTAAGAAGGATTTTATAAGTTTTTAGAGGACTTTCGATGTTTAAAAATATTCTAGAAGTTTCTAAAATATTATAGATACTCTAAGAATAATCAAGAAGATTTTGAAATATTCTAGAATAAATTAGATGTTTGTGATATGGGAGTTTTTAGAACTCTTCAAATTATAATATATGTGTAGAAATGATGTAGATTATTTTAGACAACTTAACTCAAATGAATAATATAATATATTCTAGACTTTTTTTTGGAGAGTTACTCATTGATAATCAAGCAATGATCCAAAAAGAGTGACTAAGTGCGCGTGCACGCGTGTGCGTGAGATATATATATTTATAAAAGTTTTACTTAGCACTAAAGGAGTGTGTTAAGGTTGCACGATTAGTTTAAAGAAGTTTATTAAGATGCCTTGTACACCTGATTGGTTTGATTTTGCTTCTAATTTTTAATGCGAAAAGTTGCTTTTTCTATAGTGGATAAGCTTTGGATGATTTCTCTTTTCTGCCTGACTTATGAGAAGTTTATCTTACCTTTTAAGGATGGTGAGAAAGTGTTTTCAAAAAGCAAATGATTTAAAATTAAAATATTTTTAAATTCTTTACCTGCAGCACAATTATCTATAATAAATTTGATGTTGAATCTCTAGAATTTTATCTTAATTATCAAACACTCAACTTTTTGTACGAAAAGTGAGGTTAGAATTAAAATTCTCAATTGATGTCTGATATTTATTCTTGAAAATTTTTAGGTTTAATATATATAAATTTTATATAGACAGATGTCGCTCAAAATTTTCCTTTTTTTTAAAGAAAATATTTATTTGTATATTTAATTCTATTATTCTTTGAAAACATATTATTATGGAATCAGGTTATTAATTTTTTTAACATATTTAAATTAATAATGTGAAGTCAATTGAACTCAGGAAGGGTTCAATTTTGCAACAATTTGTGATGTAGATCACCATGTAACTATCGATGACTTTGGTAACATCACTGCGGAAAATTAAAATTTTTTTTTCATATATTTAATCACACCTAATCTCATAGGAAAAATTAAAAAAAAAATCTTTCAAACAAATGAAAACAAAGAAACTCATTCAAAACTACTATTTGACATGTGCTTTTCAGTGTTTTGACATTCATTTACTGACTAGAGAGAGAGAGAGAGAGAGAGAGAGAGAGAGAGAGATTTTATCATTTGTTGGTTTATATTATTGGTTGCTTTCCTACTTAGGAATATATATACAAGTTAAAAATTAAAGTTGTCAAGATCAAAAAGGAAGAATGCGACGTCCTCATTGAAAATCATGATAAACCTCTCTAAGGAAACATCATCGTTATTATCCCCAGCCATCAAAAGCTGGTCACTGTTCTCTTTCTACAGTATGCATAAATTAAAATTTATTGTATGTTAAGGTGTTAACATCAATTACTTTCTTCGTTATCAGCCACACAAATAGGATAATATTCCAATCCATTTAGTATACTGTTCTGTGGTCTTCTTTTCGTAAGATTTCATGAGCCAATGTTGCGTACGAAATTGGTTTTCTTCATTATATATATATACTGCAATGATGAATGGATTTCTTAATATTAAAAATTGCATTCAAAATATGTTGCAACATTGATAATAATTTGCTGATGCTTACTTTTATAACTAGAATACTTTATTTATTGGTTTATCAAAATATAAATACATTTAGGATGAAATAAAATTATCCAGGTGCTAAAAAAAAATGTTAGTTAATATATATAGATAATATAGTTAATTTATACCATAAAATAAAGTGTACAAATATCTTTTAAAATAATTATTTAAAATGAATTGGTGTGATTTTATTTTATAAAAGAAGTGCTTAGATCCTACATTGAATAAATATCAAGCTCATTAATTTTCAAAAAGATGGTGAGACTCATGTGAGCTTTGCTTGTTATAGAATCTCTTGAGAGAGAGAGAGAGAGAGAGAGAGAGAGAGAGAGAGAGAGATTTGCATCGCACATACTTCTTTTGTTAATCCTACTATAAATAAGATATTTCCATGCTTATAATTATTAGGTTATGAGTAACCTTACAAACAATTATCATGCTCTCCCATTAATAGACTTTCCACATTGCCTTAATAGTAGGAATATAGATGGATGGACCTCTATACTCTCATCCACTTTTAAAGCACATACCTACAGTTTTCCACTCAAACTTTGCAACCTTTAGTTTCTTCATTTTAGAGATGCGACCCTTATAGAGCAGTGCACAATTCTCTTATTGTTTGTAGAATTTTATGCCCATACTTCAAAGCTTCTTTCTAGGAATCAAAGATGGTGACTTATGGGTTTCATTAAATAGCTAAAGAATAAACTTTTCTATATTAAAGTGAAGTGGAATTATAGCCTACGGTTCTCTTTTCCAATCGATGTAAATTTGAGCAAGTATGTCAATTGGAGAAGCAATTACTCCCACAAAAAAAAAAGAAAAAAAAAGAAAAAGAAAATAATCAATCAGCAGTCTGATGTTCAGGGAAAGAAATTATTAAAATAGTTTTCTTTTTCTTATGGAAGGTTGACAAAAATAGATGATCAAAATTAAATGATAAATATTTAAAAATAGATAACACTTGAAAATTAATTTTAATGCATTTATTTATTTATTTATTTCCATACAAATTCGATTGGAACAGTTTCGTTTTATAAATAATGTTGATAAGCAGTTTCCCTATAGCAAATTTTTAAATAGGGATATGCTGTCCCGTCTTATTAAAAGCATTATTTTATATAAACCTAAATATTATGATCACCATTTTCTTGTGGCTGAAATTTTTATCTTAATGCTGTTGTGTTACACTGAACATATAAACAAGATAAACTATCAGCAATCAAGAATAAAACTAAGTTCAGAAGATTCAAAGCTAAAATCTACCAAAGAGCTCTCATCATATTTTTAAGTGCAAGCATTTAGTATTTTTTATTTTTATTTTTGTAATTAATAAAAGTTGTTTTGAGTTACTGAAAGAAGAGATAAAAGTAGTTTCTTATGCTCTTAATAATTTATAAAATAAATGTCTATTTCGTGAAAATAATAGTTATAACTCTCAGGATTGCTAGAAATATTATAACATTTAAAACAATTTTAATAATATTATATCATAACAAATGAATTGTAAATTGAATCAAAGTAAAATTCTGAACTTTAAACTTTTTTTTTTTATGGATTCCATCTAGATAAGTCTCGAAGGGGAAGAATATGTTTCATGCTCTCTCTTTTGCATGAAAATGATCAAACCATTTATTTTGTACAAGTTAAAAGCAAAAAATCTTGCAAAATAGAAATAACTATTGCGACGCACTAACATCCTAAACTGAAAATATTCTGAACTAATTTACTTTTCAATTATAAAACCCCTTAATAGACAGTAAGCAGCATCAGACTATCTGAGAGAAGATTCTTTTACTAAATACCCTACACATCATAGGAATAATGGTTACCCAAAAGGCCCAAAGAACTACTTGCAGAGCTGAAAACTCCATTAATGAGAGCAGGCGAAGCTCAAGAAGCCCCCCTCTTAATTAAACTTGGAGCCAACCATTCTTTATATATGGATACCAAATTAAGTAGAAGAAAGGCACACCTACAATGGCGTTCGAGGCTTATAATGAGATGGGCGCAAAAGTGGACCATTCTTTGGTGCCTTCTTTCTTCTGCTGTGTCCCACCAAAATCCAACCACCCTCATCAACTCAATGGAAAACAACTTCAAGCCTCAACCCGAAAGTTTCTCCAACCACAATCTAATTCGAGAAGATGGAAAGAGAAATGTCAAGCATAGAGTACAGTTGCGAGATTAGAGATAGAGATAGAGAGAGAGAGAGAGAGAAGAGGGAAAATCAGATCACAACTTCTAAGAGAGGGGTATTGAGTTATAACAATTTTAGTCAAATTAAAAAAAAAATACAAATGAAAGAGTTATTAAAAAAGATTTTCATGTGAAGAGTGTGATGATCAGTACTTAATAAAATATGCGATTGGGAGTTAAGATTAGTAATATAAAAAAATATAGTCAGCCTAGAGATAATTTTTTATTATAACTTGCAAGGCTTGAATCACTATCTTAGCTCTTCTATGGGAATTGTACAAATCTTCTTCACCAATTAGCAAGACAAACATAATATTTCTCTTTGGTTTAGAGAGTAGACCACAATTTGTTTTTTGGGTTGAAAATGAACCCATAAACGAGGAATAAAATCAAAGGTAAGTTTTGTGCAAATTAATTAAAATTTAATTAATAAAAAATACATATTATGTTAATTTAGTGACCCGAATTTATATGGGTCCCACTCGCCTTAATAGTAAAGGACAATCACATAAATTAAAGGCTTCTACCATTGTAAATTGCAATATATATGCTTTTATTTTAGTTGAAAAGTATAAACATATAGATTGAATGAATCTACCATTAGATTGATTATGTTATGACTTTTAGATTGTAATCCACATGCTCTTACTATATTAGCCTCTTTCAAGCATTTCTTTACAAGTGGCCTTGTAGAATTCTATAAATACCTTTCACTCGGTATAAGGGACTTAACTCCTTCGTGAGATTTATAGTGAGAGTGGGAGGTTTATTATTTTGATATTTAAAGAGTATTTTTGTGTAATATTCTTGAGCAACGTGCATTCTTCTTCTCTTTCATGATTTTTACTCTTTTAAGGAGTTTTTCTCATAAAATCTTATGTGTTTTTTTTTTTATATTCACAATTTTTTGATGTATCTCTTCATACATTATATCTCTAAGAAGTATTGTTTGTGTTCATGATTTGGCTTCCACTATCTCATTTTCTAACATATTGGATGCTCGAATATTTGCGAAGAACAAGTGAGATTCACACTGCATCCATCTCAAATCATTCTCGAGAAAATCATACATCAAATTATACTAAATTTTTACATACCTACCATAAAATCATATCATAATTTCTATACTAATTTTATCTTTACATTAAGCTAATAACAACGTATTATAATGCCAATACTAACACATCAAACTTATTTAAATAACATAAAATTAAAAAAAAAACTAAGAAAACCAAATATTAACATATTTTAAGATTCGTATTGATATTAAATAACTATTTTAACGCCCCTAATAAATACTTTATTTGCCATAACATAAATATAGATATATATACTGCAATGATGAATGAATTCATTAATATTAAAACTTCAATTCGAAATAAATTGCATTGTGAACACAATGAGTGATGAAAGAGATGGAGAAAATGTAATAATTTGTCAATTCACTAACCTCTTTTTGGCAAGGCGGTTTTGAAGAGTAGTTTGTCCAAACACTTGTGATCTACTTATCAATCTTATGTAATCACAATGATTTCATCATCTATTTTGAATGATTATTCACCTAAATAGAGATATCATCATGTAACCACAAGATATATATATTGATATGACATTAAAAATTATACTAGTCGAAGCACGAATCTTGATGTCAAAAGCAAGTTGATCATCAGTTGAAATATATCGAGATCAAGCACTTAAAATATCATTGGAAACTTTGGGATATAACTTAAATCCCTAAATAGCTCTTAAACATGGAGTGTTTATAATCAAATCGAGCGTCTTGACGAGCCGGATCTAACAAGCCCAAGTTCTCATAATTCGACATCATTTGAGCATTCAAAAACTTAAAATACATTGAATGATCAAAGGAATCATTTTGAGCCGTCCGATGGAGGGGAGTGGTTCGGATTTTGCATGTATTTACAGAGACGCCACGCCTTAAATCTATAAACAACCTCTCATTTCTCATATGAAGGGAGCCCAAGCAAGAGAGAGGAGAGAGCTCTAAAGCTTGAAAATCCTCCAAGCACAATTATGCCACCACTCGACGGTTGTCAACCACCGCCGCCGCCACTGATCCCGCAATCTCGCTCGCCATCATGACGACCTTCATCGCCATCATGCCCTCGCTTTCATCATCATCCGCTACCACTAGAATTGTTACAACCTAACGCAATATACGATCATATTATCATTTTGGGATTCTCATTGTCACCTTCTCATGTACAATTTTGTAATCCTTATCGAAATTTTGTTGCGGAAACAAATACATAATGAAAGATTCTTATTGGCTAGCCTCATGGTTTTCCCCTCTTTTCGAGATTTTTCAGTAAAATTCTGAGTTTTCTTCACTCTTAAATACCTGTGTGGAATTTCATAACAAGGCTAAAGAGTAAACTTTCACTCTACCACAATTGGTTTTCTAGCACGCAACAGTTTGGTACCGTCTGTGAGAATCGAACCCTTCAATCACAATTTCTGTGAACACCCTCGTTATGACCAATAGGCGCAATACTCGTAACAACGGAGCCTCCCGCTCCAACTCTCGTCACTCTCGAAACCAATCCTTGAACCAAGGACGCCAAGCTTCTACCTCACTCCCCATCTGAAGGCGCAGTGAATCTCTTTAGAAGATCGTCCACAATGGAAGAGTCTCAAAATGAGATGATCCGACTTTTGAGAACACAACCACTACCGCTAAACACATCTCCCCCAAGATCGATCGTTAGCCGTGGGAGGTCAAAATGCTAATCTCCTTGAAATTGAAGTTCCTCCGCGTAGAGACCGTGATGTTGGTCTCCTTAACACTGCTAATTCTACTTATCCATCACGCGTACCAACCGACGCTAATCCACCATTTATCGACACATTCTCGTCCCCACTCATCATGTTATGCGTAATTACGATGCTTATTGCAGAATGAATTTCATCTTCAAGATAGAAATCATCTTCCCCCTCACCGCGGCTATGAGGAATCCTCACCTTTAGTTGAAGTTATTCTTCAACATCATATTCCCGTAGGTTTCAAGCTTCCAAACATTGATTCTATGATGGGGCGACTGACCCACATGAACACATCGACCATTACAGGACTATCATGCATATCCAATGAGCTCTTGACACACTGCTTTATCATGTCTTTCGCTACCCTCAAGGGGTAAGCTTGCACTTAGTTATACTCCCTTCCAAGGGGATCCATCCGTACCTTTGATGAACTCTCCAAGATTTTGTGGAACAGTTCATTGCAAACGGGAGGTTCATTAAAGATTCTTCCCATCTCTCCGGCATTCATCAAAATGAGGGTGAATCACTTAAGGAATACTTCCAGAGGTTCTCCATAGAAGCTCGCCAAATACCTGGAGTAGACCTTGAACTATTAAGAGGAGTTTTCCTTGGAGGGCTTTGTCCAGGGCCTTTTTACACCTCACTAATGCGAGACACGATCCGCTCATATGCCGACTTAGTTCATCTTGTGGAAGCACAAATATCTGCCGATGAAGCTATTAATGCCCATCGCAAATAATTTGAATAATTTACAAGAAAATGTAAGAGCACCCCAGGGAATGCGGACCGACATTCCCATCAAAAGAAGCAATAAGGCAGTCATGATCTCCCCCCACGACCCCCATATCAATGACGTGAACTATGACCAAAAAAGGAATACACGTCGTTGAACACATCTCGTGTTAACCTCCTAATAGCTATTCGAGATGAAGAAAATATCAAGTGGCTATATCCACCAAACCAAATTCGAAATCGAGCAATATTATCACTTCCATCAAGTCACATACATACGAGCATGCAAACAACTCAAAGAAGAAATTGAGAGGCTCATTCAACAAGGATATCTACGTTGATTTGTGAAGAATCAATCGACTCAAACAAACATACTACCAACTGGGAGGCAACCAGGACAATCATCACAGAAATAACAAAATAATCATCAAACAGTTGTGAAAATTAAAATAATCGCAGGAGGACCAATACTATCTAATCAAGTTCTCATTACCACCTCTGAAGAGCCAGAGTTAAAGAAGTATCGTATTGATCATTCCATCACTTTTAATGACTCAGACTTAAAAGGAGTCTATGTTACTCATCAAGATCCACTTGTCATCTGCACAGGGATCGGTGACCCATGCTATAATGTTAAGAAAATTTTGATTGACAATGGATGTTCTGTTGATGTCTTATTTTACTCCACATTTCTTAGCATGGGCCTGGTTAGGGAAAAGCTCCAACCCACTACAGGATATGGGTTTGATAATCGCCCTGTGTGAGTAAAGGAGACAATCACCCTTCTTGTTGTCCTTGTCGAATTTTCTCGATAAGTGACTCATTTAATCCAATTCATGGTGGTCAAGTCAGATTCAACATATAACGCTATCTTTGGAAGGCCTCTCCAATCAATTTTTGGTGCAGTCACTTCAGTATCTCATCTTAAGATGAAATTTCCAACCCCCGTTAGAGTTGGAGTGGTCTGCAAAAATTAACAGATAGCACAATCATGTTACCTCAGACAAGCTCAACCACGCTCTTCAGACCTTCAAGATCAAGATTTTAATTTTCGATGAAGAAGTACCTTAAAAGCTTCGCTTGTAAGACTTGCTCTTATGCATCGATGACCAACCAATACCAATAGTGCAAGTGGGGTCCCTGCTCTCAGAAGAACAAAGAGAAAAATATATAGACTTCTTGCGCAGAAATCAAGACATCTTCTCTTGGAGTCCGATGGATATGCCGGGGGTCGACCCCAATGTGATCATTCACTCCCTCAAGATTGATCCAACATTGAAATCGATCATCCAAAAGAAGCAAAATTTTGCACCTGATCGCCTCCAAGCTATTGAACAAGAAGTTAACAAGCTTCTAGAAGATTCATACGAGAGGTACATTACCATACATAGCAAATGTTGTCATGGTTAAGAAAACAAATGAAATATGGAAGAATGTGTATTGATTAATCGACCTTAACAAGGCTTACCCGAAAGATAATTTTTCTCTTTCAATTGATCAATTGGTCGATGCTACCGACATCAAATGCTCAGTTTTTTAGATGCTTACTCCGATTACAACCACTTGATTTTCATACAAACTCGTCCGAATTGAGTGTGAACTATCATACTTGATAAATTTCAATATTTTGAAGCCAATGACACGATCAATTTCATGAATGGAGGTCATTTGATCCTCATCGGTGCCTCTTAATCTCGATATGAGTGCAAGTGCGTTGATGACTCGAGCGCTTGATCGGTTGATCATCAAGTCATGCAATATTTATATTCTGATCAATTTTAATATTCTGAACGCGATGGTAAAGTCCGTTCGTCGATCGGAGGTCATTTGAGTTGATTTTGGTGACGTCCAATGCATTTCAGCCCTCATTTGCGTTGTCATTTCAAATCATTCGACATTTGCAGCCTCGTCTGAATTGACTGCAGATAGGCTCATTTGATAGATTTTCATATTTTAAGCTAACGATGCAATCAATTTCACGAACGATGGTCATTTGGTTTGTGTTGGCGCCTCCTGACTTTAATATGCATGCAAGCATATTGATGACTCGAGCGCTTGATCAGTTGATCATTAAGTTGTACAATATTTTTATCCTAACCAATTTTGACATTCTGAATGTGATGGAGAAGTTCGTTGATCGGAGGTCATTTGGGTTGATTTTGACGCCTTCAGATTTCACTGACACATGCGTACCACTTCAAATCATTCGACATTTGCAATGTGCTCGTCAATTGAGTAATAGCCTATTTGATAGTTTTCAATATTTCAAGTCTAACGGCATGCTCAATTTCATGAACGGAGGTCGTTTAGTCATCATCCCAGCTTCCCGACTCTGATATACGCGTCAACACTTTGATAGCTCGAGCGCTTAATCAATTGCTCGTTAGATTTTGTAATATTTATATTATGATCGATTTCGACATTCTGAACACAACGAAGAAATGCTTGTCGATCAGGTCGCTTCAACCATTTTCAATGACACGTGCATTTTGAGTCTCGCCATGCGTCTTCAAGTCTCGAATGAATGGACTGACTGACTTTATGTCACATATGTGGATGTCAACAAGGTATTAATTAAGTTTTTAGCAAATCATGTTGGGCTTATGATTTGTTATCCTCTTGATAAAACGAGAGACAAAGAGATTGATAATTTAGCCGTTCAACATTAATGGTGACTTGTAGATATTTGACATTAGTTTTTGAAAGCATTAAATGATGGTTAATAAGAAATGTTAAAACTTGAGTGAGAATCTAATTGATAGGTCATTTTCTTGATAGGGTAAAGATTAGGCAAGCCAAAAGGCATTGATAGCATAACATATAAGTTTGTTTGTTGCCTTCATTTAAATGCATTCCAAATGCTTTGAATATTCAAAGATTTAAATAATAAAGTAAAATTCGTGTAATGCAATGCATTTCAAATATACTTAGCGTTATTAGATGAATTCATTAGAATTCAAATACACGCCAATAAAGTGATGCGGCATACCGCCGGGCCTGCCAAGACTACTGACCCACCTCGGCGCCACTGCCGAGGTCACCGGGCGCTTCCCATCACCGATGTCAAAACCTTCATTTTACATTACATTTGTCATTAACCAAACAAAAAAAGAAAGTCATGAATTTGTAAAGTTTCTCAACCAAACAACTATGAGTAATCCTTTAATCAATTTTACATCATTTTTTATACAGATTCCAAATGCAGAACCAACAAAACTAAGAGGTATTTACTTGCTTGCTTTTCTCTTGTAAAATCAATACATGCGGTATTTATAGGTTAATAGGCCACCAATACAAGCTTTCACAAAACTCTCAACTCTCTCTCATACCCTTTGTTTTCTTTTTTGTTCTTCTCTTGCAAAATTCATGCATACAAAGAGCATTTATAGTCTTATAGAGTTATAATGGAATGAAGTTATTGAGAAATATATTTGATAACAAATATATTTTAGTAGGAAATATATTTAGAAACAAATATATTTATCATAAAGTAAATTTAAGAAAAAAATTAAGACATTAATTACTATATTCATGTCGCTCAAAATTTTACCTTAATAATGTCGCGTTATATTGAACTTAAGCAAGATAAATCATCAATAATCAAGAATAAAATAAGCTCAAAATATTAAGTAAATCAAGTTAAGAGCACTCATCATATTATTAAGCGTAAGCATTTAATTTTTTTCATGCAATAAGGTACAACATAATAAAAATAGTTTTGAGTCACTGAATAAAGAGTTAATTCCGTTCATAATAAGCTTTTTGAAGTTATTGTTGAAGTCTTAAAAATCAAATCTTGCTTATATATATATATATATATTAGTGATTAAATTCAATATATCTCATTCAAAATTGAAGTAGAGTATGCTGAGCTAATTTTCATATACAATCAAAATTAATGTATAGCTACTATATAATAAGGAAAAAACAAGCTCAAAATATCTTTCTCATTTCTCAAAAATAAATAAGAGACATAAGATAATTCATTGTGCTATAAATAATTCTCTTAATAATTTATAAAATAAATATATATTTTGTGAAAATATTAATTATAATTCTCAGGATTGCTATCTTGCTAGAGATGCATTTTTATTTGTTTCATAAAAGTTTGTTTTTCTTGATCGATCAAAACCCTCTTTTTTTATATCAAGAGATCCTTCATCAATTATAATTTTTTTCACTAAGATAGGTTTCTGATCAATAAATTTATTATTTTTTAATTCAACTAATTAAGATGTAAAATATGTGTTGAAATGGAAGGTAGGGCGGAATCAAGTTTAATTTTGAGGAGGAACAAATTTATAATTTAGGATAAAAATAAAAGGTAAATTTTTTTTAAGTGATTGCAAATAACTAATTTAATACGTCATTTATCCTCAATTATAGTTGGGTCCGCCCAAAACTCCGATTTGAAAAACATTTCAGTATTTTAGGAATATATATATATATATATATATATATATATATATATATATATATATATATATATATATATATTGGTAGAAGGGGCGGGGTGGGGAGGAGAGAGTGAATGAGAAAGAGAGAAAAAGAGGGGAGAGAAAGAGTTTCACTTTGCAGTGATGGGCCCGGGAAGCAAAGAGTGGTGGGTGACGGGGCCCCTTTACAGCTACTATAAGTGGGCTAGGCAGCCTGAAATGGAAAGGGCTTAAATGGTTTAAAAGAGATAGGAAGGCATTGGTGTGAGAGCTGGGGATCTCCCCATCCTCTCCCCCTAAACGGAAACAAATGACTCGTATGGTGTCAGCTCTTTACTGTAATCTCATCAACTCTCTTCTCTCTTCGCTGACGCCAACAACAACCACAACATAAACTCTTTCCTATTCTCTCTCTCTTCCCTGCCAATGCCATTAATGGTACGGTCGGCAAGGAAGAGGAAGTAGGGCCGCTTCCCTTGTGCCCAAGCTTTCCCACAAAGGAAAAGTTAGGAAAAAGAGAGCCTGAGGCTTAGCTTTCTTGCTCTCTCTCTCTCTCTTCGTCCTCACCCACTTCTCATTTACTCCTTTGCTATGTGACTATTTATAATATTTGAATCTATACTTCTATTTTGAATGTATTTTGGTAATTAAATTAATTTACATCCAAGGTGATAAATAAAATTCACATCTCATTTTTATGAGATAAAAAAAAAACTTATGATGTGATGTTAAAAACATGTTGCATTAATTGACGTGCGAGCAGTTTCCAATTTTTGTTTTGGGACCACTCCAAGCAGCTCATTAATAATACCAAATGAAGCTTTTACAACTCACATTACTCATTTCATCAGTAGATTCTTTACCCTTCATTGAACTTATTCAAGACATTCAAAAATGACTTTTTTTTCTCTCTAGCAGCCAGCAGGTGCTACTGACATAGATGATTAAATGTAATTATTTTTCATTAAAAAATTTTTCTATTTTTTTAAAACTATTTAAGTCATTTTCATGACAAATTCTGCATTACTCAACTTCGAATTCAAGATCTCTGAGAAAGAAGCAAATCCTCAATCAATAAGCTGAGACAAGAAATGCAATTATTTTTTCTATTAGTAATACATATATTTTAACATTTTTATTTCTATATATCGTACTGAAATCTATTTACTGAAGAGAGGACGATGAGCAGTAATAATTGTGTGTAGGAGGGAGAGGAGAAGAAGAGAAGGCCAAAAAAGGAATGTGGGGCTGCAGGAGAGTGTAGGGCGCATGTGCTGGGAGATCTAAGGCTGGGGATCTGAATCATGCATTAATAATACATTGCTAATCAAGGAATGGAGTGAGTTGTTTGCTGGGTTTTAAGAAGAGAAGGGATGAGTTTGGCTTTAGGATTTCGGTGCAGCTGTTTGCCGCTTAAGTAAGCCTGCTTACACGTTGGTTTACAAGGAAACTTATGCAGGTGGTCAAAAAGAAGGCCAGCTTGATTCTTGCTTTCTTCTCTACTTCTGTGTTCTTTTGTTTCATGCGTTTGGGAAACCCTTTCTCCTTTATCAACTATATTTGCTGCTTTGAAGAATTATATATATATATATATATATATATATATATATATATATATATATATATATATATATATATATATATATATATATATATATATATATATATATATATATATATATATTTCTGTATTAACTTATTTAAATTTGTAGGACTCTATTGCTGTGCAAGTACTTTGAAACTTGAAAGTAAATGAACTATAACACGATTTTAGGAAATGCTAAGTTGGTCTGTGTTAGAGGTTGCCAGTTTTGGCACTGATGAGCACTGATAAAATATGAATGAACCTTTGGTTTAATGGATCCCACATTATTTAATTTATTATGTACTTGTGTTTTGTTTTGTTTTTTTTTTTTTTTTTTTTGCGTTTTATGTGTGTATTTGATGTTGAATTTTTTTTCGATGAATAAAATATAATAGTATTGCTATATTAAAAAAAATACATAAAAAATTAATTGTGGTCTAACTTTTAGGTGGCCCAATTATATGGATGCTATTTCAAGCATTTTGTTTGAAAAATATTCTATTGGTGCACCTAAATAATAATTTTTCTGACTCAAAAATTTAATATCATATCACATACGATAAAATCATGAATTTCAACTGTTGCATAATTTGTTTTCTTCCTCCCTGTTTTGCACATCATCCACTATGACCCAAAAGCGAAAGCTGAGGCAGATTATTGGTAGCATACAGCAGAAGGATCCACTCTCATTCAAATAATAATTAACAAAAAGAAAACTTTATGAAGGAGCAAGTAAGTATTCTTGTAATATTGCACCAAAATTTGCAAACAAGATAGTGACAAATTTTTTTTAAATATATTTAAATTTGAATTAGGGTAAATTTTGATGGTAAAATAATAAACTTAAATAATTTTAAAATAATAGTATGAAAAATTAGAATATGTTCTTGTTGACCTCCACATACGCGTATGTCAAGTCCAAAAGTCAAATTGAACTTCGTGACGACAAGACGCAAAGAGGCCAAAATGCATTGGACGCCATCAAAATGGTCGAATGACCAACGCGAACGACTTCACCATCGCGTTTAGAACGTCGAAATTGATTGAAATATAAATATTGTAAAAATTTAACAATCAACCGATCAAGCGATTGAGCTATCAATATGTCGACGCGCATATTAGAGTCGGGAAGCTGCGACAATGACCAAACAACCTCTGTTTGTGAAACTGATCACGCCGTTAGCTTCGAAGCATCAAAAACTATCAAATGAGACCGTCCACGCTCAAATCGGACGAGTCTGTGTAAATGTCGAATGATTTGAAGTGACATCGCGTAAATCGGGTTGAAATGCACAGGACGTCGCCAAAATCAAATAACCTCCGATCAACGAACGGACTTTGCTATCAAGTTCAGAGCATCGAAACTGGTCAGAACATAAATATTGCCGACTTGATGATCAACTGATCAAGCGTTCGAGTCGTCGACGCGCCTGCACATATATCAAGGTTGGGAGGAGCCGACGAGGATCAAACGACCTCCATTCACGAAATTAATCATGCCATTGGCTTCGAAATATTAAAATCTATCAAGTAAGACTGTTCGCACTCAATTCAAACGAGTTTGTGCGAAAATCGAGTGGTCGAAAGCGGCGATGCGTATTTTGAGTTGAAATGGACTCAATTTGACGCCGACTTGAACCAAATGACCTCGACAGAAAGTGATCGCCATTATGCTCGAACAACTAAATTACCTTAAATTGATATATATATATATATATATATATATATATATATATATATATATATATATATATATATATATATATATATATATATATATTGACTATGTGCATTTACCGTCGTAAAATTCACATTAAAATTGTTTAATCAATTTAAAATTTATTTAAAATCCCAAAGTTACCCTCCTCCATGCTCAACCGTTCCCCCCTATTTTCGGTTTGGCTGGAAATAAAAAAAAAGGAAAAAAAATGGTTCCATTTTGAGACCCCTCCCTCTCTTCATTCTCACACGTCTTTTCTAAGAACTTCTCCAAAAGAAAGAGCCTCCCTCTCCTCTGGATTCCCTCTCTAAGACGGTAATTTTCTTTTCCAACTCCATCTCCCATCTAAATCTCCTCTATTGCAGCATGACTCCACGCCAAACTTCAACGCCTCAGAAAGCCTTGTTCACCGCCAATCCAAGTCAGATTGCACTCTACACTGCTTTACATATCTAATCGCTCAGACCAGATCTCGACCATTTATCCTGCAATGATACTTGCTGCGAAGCGCCACATCTGAACCGCTTCCAGTTCTTCCATCCAGATCTTCAAATTAACACTGCTAAGATATCGCCATCCGCTTCACAGAGACGATCTTGCCGCTCGGCTGCTTCTCACAATGGCTTTCCGACTATAAACATTTTTTCTATAAAATGTTTCAGATCTGCCACCAGAACCATAAGCTAATAGTCCTTTTCCATACAACCCATCCACTTATCAGAAAAACAAGAACATCGTTAAGAGGTGAATTCTTCTTTCGATTTCCGATGTCGCATTCCTCGCTTTAGTCGTCCAATTTTCATTTCATCGCGGACCGGGGAAGAACATCGTCAAGAGGCGAATTCTTCTTTCGATTTTTGGCGTCATACTTCTTACATCACCCTTCCAATCTTCACTTCGCTGCAATCGGGAGAAGCAACACTGTTAAGAGGCGAGTTCTTCTTTTGGTTTCCGGTGTCGCACTCCACGCTTCACCCTTCCAATCTTCACTGCATTGGAAGAAACACCCAAGAGGCGGGTTTTCTTCTGCTTCCTGATCACAATTGCATAACCCATCCCATTTTGTTTCTGAAACCGAGAAGAACAAGAGAGGTTCTTCTTTCGGTTTTAGACGTCGCATTCCTTGCATAACCCATCCAATTTTTGCTTCGCTGCAAATCGGGGAAGAACATCATCAAGTGGCGGGTTTTTCTTTCGATTTTCGACTTCACACTCCTCACTTCATCTTTCTAATTTTTGCTTCACTGCAAACTGGGAGAGAATATCGTCAAGAGGTGAATTCTTCTTTCAATTTATGGTGTCGCATTTCTCGCATTACCTCCTCAAATTTGCCTCGCTGCAAACCATGGAAGAACATAGTCAAGAGGCGGGTTCTTCTCTTGGTTTTCAACATACCCAACCTTGTTTTATCGAAAGCATCAAATACCAAAAAAAATGAGTCGTAACATGTGAATTGTGAATGTGGATATATATATATATATATATATATATATATATATATATATATATATATATATATATATATATATATATATATATATATATATATATATATGCTTTTTTTACGTTTGAAGATCGTCGCTTCAAGAGGCACGACAAGATAAAAAATTGGCTATGGTGTCGCAAGACATCAATGGCTACGCTTAAGAGGACATACTGAGTAAGTCAATATCTGTTAGATGTCGCTCTCCCTAGACCAAATGCAGCCAAATATTTGTCTGATTTCTAGACTTACAAAAAAGGGGGGGAAGGGAAAATGAATATATATTGCATTTGTCTTCTTTGAGGTTTAAAGGCCTCGCGTTTAAGAGGGCTGACAGATGAAAATCGTTGTGGTGTCAAGACACCGCCATCCCAAGAGGGCATACCGAGTAAGCCAAAACACCTTCGATGCAGCCCCCTGTACGGGGATGACGCCGAGAGGCTGCTAAAATTATGCCTAATTTTGGAGTAAATTTGAAACTTAAGCAAACTTAAGTGAAAATCATTTAAGCTTAAATCAAATGAAAAAATGCATAATAAACATGAAACTAAACATTAAAGCAAAGAGGAATTGCAATACTAAAGTAAACTACTTACTTTAAATGTAAGCAAATTACTTTCCCTTCTTCAAAATCTTTAAAGGCTATGGAGTGTTTTTCAAGCAAATGATATGAAAGGTAACTCTTCCTCTTAGCCTTATTTATAGGAAAGGAAAGCTATCTTTGTGGGACCCACTTATAATTAGACTAACAACATATGTAAAATATATCATAACAACCTTGTTCCATATTTGTTATTAAAATGAATGCAAGTGAAACTTAGGGAAGTTAATACTAAACTCATAGCAAACTTGCAGTAAATTTGAAGTTTAATTCTCAAATAAATAGGGAATTTGATATGAGGTTAAAAATGAGTATAAAATGGGTCTAACAACTCTTGTTGTAGAAAATGTGGAAAGTCCATAAATTATAAAATTAGAGAGGCTTGAAGCTTTCTTTTGGGTGAACATTGTACATATAAACTTGTATGAATACAACTGCATGAAGTATGTCCTCACACAAATTTTATAGCGGTCACTCCTTTGGGTCAAATATTCCAAAATACATGCAAATGCTTGAATAAAAATAAATTCATTACACATATCTAAAATGAATATATTTTCATTCAAAGTTTGTGCAAACTTTCAAATGCTTTCTTCTCCACCGAATCTGCAACTCTTTGTACAAGCAGACAGAAGATGATACTAAATCAAAATCTACAGAAACTATAGGGCTTCCTACAATTAAAAATTAAAGAATTTTATTCTAATTATGATTTTCAAAGTCAATGATTTCACTAATTAGGTGAAATTATCTAAAACTATAAACCTTCATGTGCTCGGACATAGAAATTTTAAGTGCAAATTTTAATGTCTGAGAAGGCTGCGTAGACAAAATTTGAATTAAATAAAAATACAAAATCAATCTCATAATTCAGAAATAAAATTACCTAAATTACAAATACACCCGCATGGGCCCCGACACTATGCTGAATGCTTAAGTTCAAGTGTCAGAGGATGCTACGTAGGTTGCTTCCGGGTTTAGTCTTAAGACTGGATTATGGTTAATAAAATCTAAAAACCTATAATAAGAGTTTTAAATTAGTGAAATATCTGAGAAACTGATTCTGTCAGGTGATAGTAGATCTAATCCTCTGTTTGCAGCTAAACAGACTTGACATGATCTAAAGCTCTTAAACATATTCAAATTAATCAAATTTTAAAATCAAATTATGTAGCAATCTGAAACTGCTTAAATGAAACTCTATCATTAAAAACTTAAATTGAACTCAATCCATCCATCTTCTACAACTATTTGTTGGGGGTGACAAATTAAGAAAACTCTAACTCATAAAGGAGCCAATATCAAATTAAGTGTTCTGCTATGTTCACTCTCAATCAATCTCTTGGGCGTGGTCCTCTACTACGGCTTGCCAGAGCTCCACAGATGAACCGCTATGACCAGTGCTCGATCGAGTGGTTCCAAAGCTCCATTATATTAGATCAATGACCGTAAGATGCTCCCCAATGGCTTTGTCCTTTGAGAATTATAGGTATACTTGATAGGACAAACAACTGTCACCTAAGGTAGACTTAAGATCTCCTGACAAATATCACCCGTGTCTACAAGTGATTTCTTGGATGACGTAACCCAAGTGTTGCTGATGAGGATCCTTCTGTCAGGTTGGGTTGACTACCTCCTCTCATTAAGTAGATTAGAGACAACGACTGTCTGGGATGATGGAACTATGTGATCTAGATCGGGCATGTCATCATTCCCCCAACCATTTGGTTTAAGCTAAAAATAATGAATTTCATAATATTAAATTCTAAAACTCCATATGCTGCTACTATATGCTACGCATTAAGCGATCTAATGACTAGCCTTAATCAAAAGTTCTCTCTCACTTGTTGGGAGGGGTAATTAGCTATAGGAGCTTACGCCTATAGGAAACCTGGAACCATATCTAAAGTCCCCACCAAATGAGGATGAAATCTCTGGATAGTGTTTTATCTACTATTCCATTTATCTTCTGAAAATTACACTAACACTTTAACACTCTCTTCAAATCAATAATTATCGAGAGGTCGGTGGTGAATTTTTGGAGCCTACAGTTCTTAATAATTATATTTATTTATTAAGCTTACCACAAGATTAAGTTAATTTATCAAATAATCTTAAGAAGATGATGAACTCGACCCTAATAAGGAATTAGATAATGGTTATAAATCCTCTAAATATATGCCACCTTTATTTTTTAATCTCACCTTCTTTGCCTTTTCATTATATGGCAACTATAAAGCTCTTTAAAAGGAGATCAACATTGAAGGGGGGAGAAGAAATCTATTAGATCATTTGTGCTTTCATCTCTAATAAGATTGACGTACAATATTAATCTTAATAATGATGCATATCATTACCAATAAGATTAATGTATATCATCACTATTAATATCGATGCATACTGTAAAAATTAACATCAATAACTATCATTATCTATAATATTGATAGTTGTTATTGCTAATAAGATTAATGCATTGTGGGCTCCAAAAATTCTCCATCGACCTCTCAACAATTTGAATTGATATTGAAGAGAGTGATTTGAAGTGTTGGTGTAATTTTTAGAAGGCAAATGGAATAGTAGATAAGACACTACATATAGATTTCATCCTCATTTTATGAGGACTTTAGATCTAGTTCCAGGTTTCCTATAGACGCAAGCCCCATAAGCATTACCTTTCTCAATAAAGAGAGAACTGACAAGGCTAGTTATATCGCTCAATGCAGCATAAAGAAGAAGATGGAGTTTTTTAGATTATGAAATTTATCATTTCATCTTAAACTGGATGGTTGGGGGAATGATGACATGCCCGATCTAGATCCCATGGTTTCGCCATCTCTGGCCCCTAGTCTACTTAGGGAGGAGGTAAATAACCCAACCCAAGGATCCTCATCAATATGGGTTACGCCGCCCGTGAAATCCTTATGTGACTTGGATGGTGTTTGTCTAAGGAGACAATCTTAAGTCTACATTAGCTGCCAGAGGGTTGTTTGGCTTATCAAGTATACCCTATGATTCATAACTCAAAGGGCAGAGCTAGTGAGGAGCATATGGGCTACGGTCGTGATCATAATATAATGGAGCCTGACTGGCCAAACCACCCGATCAGAGGACTTTGGTCATGACTGCTTCATCTGGAGCCTATCGCCGTCAATAATGAGGACACGCCACATCCTTACGCAAAGAGATTGATTGAGAGTGAACATAGCAGAACACTTCATTTAACATTAGCTTCTTTGTGAGCTAGAGTTTTCTTAATTTATCATCCTCGATAAACAATTGCAGAAGGTGAATGGATTGAGTTTGATTTAAATTTTTAATGATAGAATTTCATTTATACAGTTTCAGATTGCTACTTAATTTGATTTGAAAAATTTATTAATTTGAATATGTTTGAGAGCTTTAGATCCTATCAACTCTGCTTAGCTGTTAATAGAGGATTAGATTTATTGTCACATGACGTAATCGCTTTATATTTTACGATTTGAAACTCTTATGTGTTTTGTTTTGTTAACTCGCATCTCAAGACAAAAAATTAGGAAACAACTCATGCAACATTCTCAGACACTTGAATTTAAGCATTCATCATAGTCTCGGGGCCAATGCGGGTGTATTTAAGACTTTATGTAGTGTTTGTTTCTTAATTATGAGATTGATTTCAGATTTTCATTTAATTCCAATTTAACCACCGCTGCCTTTTCAGACATTAAAATTTGCACTTGAAATGTCTATGTCTGAGCACATGCACGTATTTATAACTTAGCTAATTTCATCTAATTAATGAAATCATTGATTTTGAAAATCATAATTAGAATGAAATTCTTAATTTTTGATTGAAGGAAGCTCTATGATTTTTATAGATTTTGATTTAATATCGCCTTATGTTTGCTTGTTGAAAGAGTTGCAGATCCAGTGGCAAAGAATATATTTTGATTTAGATTGTAGTTTAAAATATTACTTGCACTTAATTTACATGTTGAGTTTTTGTAATTCTCCCAATTTGATTAAGTTCAATCTACATCAGTTTTGATAAGTTATGCCAATTTCAATGTTTATTGCTTTATCCCTACTTATGCTTATTAGCTAGTAATCACCTCCATATTCCTATAAGAGTCATTAAACTCAATTTGGATTCATCCTTAGACTTTAAGTTTATTGCAAGTTTGTTATGAGTTTAGTATTAGTCCCCCTAAATTCCAATTAAAGCTTATTTAATTTTGAAGAATTTTAAAAAAATATAACTCAATCATTACTTCAATTTAAGCCATAGAGAATCGTAATTAGAGTTTGAAAGTTTAATATTAGCCTCCCCCAAATTTCGCTTAGATTTTAAATGAATGTTCTATTCTTTTCAAAATTTTCTTTAACGACTCACCCCTTTTTTCTTGTTTGATACTTTTAGTTTAAAATTAGCTACAAATTTTCTTACTTAGAGTTCTTAAGTTAGTACATTTGACTCTCCCCTTTTTTTCCTAAGTCAAAAGATTTGACATAATTTTGGTAGCCTCCCGACATCATCCTCATGTAGAGGGGTGTTTTACTTTGGTACTGCTGATCAGAAGTGGTGTCTTCACACCACGCTTTTCATCTCCGTCCTCTTGAGCATGACGAGGCCTTCAAACCTAAAAGAAAACATACAATGCAATATATATTCATCTCCCTTTTTCTAAGTCTAGAAATTAGACAAAATTTCAGAAGATTGCCTATCTGGGATTTACATCTAACTAGTATTTTACTTTGACGCCTCTTGAGCATATGAAGCAGCGTCTTATGACACCACAGTTGGTTTTTATCTCGTCATGCCCTGTTGAGCACAACGAGGTCTTCAAACCTACAAAGAAGATATATATATATATATATATATATATATATATATATATATATATATATATATATATATATATATATATATATATATATATATATATATATATCCACATTCACAGATCATACATGTTCTGATGCATTTTTTGATGTGCTGCAATGCTCGGCAAAGGAACGAGGTTAGGTATGCAATTGAGAATGTAATGCAAAGAGTGCGACGTCGTAAACCGAAAGAATAATTTGCATGTTGACAATATTCTTCCCTGGTTTGTATAAGCAAAATGGAAGGCTAAAAGGGATAGACGTCAAAATTGAAAGAAGAATTCATCTGATGATGTTCTTCCTGTTGAAAAGAGAAAACTAAACGGCTAAAGTGAGGGTCAACGGAAAATCAAAAGAAGAATGGATGTTGACGGGTTCTTCCCCTAATACTGAAAGCAAAAAATTAGAATGCTTGAGAGGTTGCTACGGATAAGTGCGGGAAGGGGACACGGGTCGGTTTTGTGGGTCGCTGAAGCGCAGTGGCCAAGGACACATGGTCAGAGCAGCGCTGAGCTTGATGGTGCGCCAGAGTGGGATGGATCAGGTTTCACGGCCACGGAGGCTGACGCAAGTCCTGGAGTGGAACGCAAGAATGGAATGGGTGACGGATTTATCCGGCATGATTTGTGAGGTCGGCAACAGAGAAGAGGCTAGGATGGTTTCGCGGGATGGCGGGCTAGGTTCATGGATGCGCTGGCAGTGAGAGGACCAAAGGTGAAAATGAGGGAGGATTACCAGTGCGGAGGAGTTTTCGAATGCGAATGCAAGAATGGGGAGAGTGGGGTTTTTATTTTTTTCTTTCTTTTTGGAGAAGTTGTCCAGAAAAACTGAAAAATAAAATGGGGGGAACGGTTAAGCATGGGTTAGAGGGATTTAGGGATTTTAAGTTAATTTTTAAATTAATTAAACAATTTTAACATGGATTTCACGTCGATAAATGCACATAGTCAATATATATATATCAATTAAAGATAATTATGATGTTCTGAACGCAATGGCCCAGTCCGTTTCGCAATCGGAGGCCGTTTGGTTCGAGTCGGCGTCAAATTGAGTCCCTTTTAGCTTATTATGCACGTCATCGCTTTCGATCGCTCGATATTCACGTAAACTTGTTATCCAAATTGAGTGCAAATAGTCTTATTTGATAGATTTTAATATTTCAAAGCTAACGACAAAATCAATTTCATGAACGGAGGTCATTTGATCTTCGTCGGTGCCTTGTGACCTAGATATGTGTGCAAGCCCATTGACCCTCGAGCGCTTAATCGGTTGATCATCAAGTTGTGAAATATTTATATCCTAACTAATTTTGACATTTTGAATGCGATGGCGAAGTCTGTTAATCAATCGAAGGTCATTTTTGAGTTAATTTTGATGACGTCTTGTGTATTTCAACCTCGATTTATGCGCTATCACTTCAAATCATTCAACATTTACACATACTCATGTGAATTGAGTGCAGATAGTCCTGTTTGATTGATTTCGGTGTTTTGAAGCCAATGACATGATCAATTCATGAACGGAGGTCGGTCGATCCTCATTGGTGTCTCCTGATCTCGATATGCATGCAAGCATGTTGATGACTCGAGCGCTTAATCGATTGATCATTAGATTTTGCAATATTTAAATTTTGATCAATTTTAACATTCTGAATGTGACGACAAAGTTCGTTCATCGATCGTAGGTCGTTTCAACCATTTTTACTGACGTCCAGTGTATTTTGATCCCTGATTTGCGCACTGTCACTTCCGAAGTCCATCGAATTTGATTTGTAGACTTGACTTTGACTTATGGCACACATATGGAGGTCAACAAATGCTCCCCAACAAATATGATTTGTGCATGAAGCAAGTCACATTTGTTGAAAACTGGTTGACCCTTTAGGCTGGCCACAGAACTTGGATCATTTCAGCTTTGATTGCAATAGCTTACGGAGCTTTTGATAGGATTTATCATTAGTATGCTGCCTTATTCAGGACATGCTAAATGACAGGATTGACTAACTTATCAGAATCGACTTGTCGGATTGATAAGAGTTCTTACATCATCTACTATCTGCTTTAATCGCTCTGCTGAAGATCTCTTTGTTTTATGTTCTTGCAGATTTGAGTCTCCTCCAACCCTGGCTTCACGCTTGGCTGGGTTTGATAGAAGAATTGGTCTGCTTATTTTGAAGAAGGATTCCGTTGGAGAATTGGATTATCCATGCTTGGTCAGATTTGAAATTTCTTTTGTCCTAGCTTTAAGCTTAACAGACTTGATGAAGGATTGACCTGATTTGTCCTTATTGACTTGTCATGAAGTGTATGTACGCCATGAACTATGTGCTTGCTGCTTTGACAGATTCATTGAAGGATACATATAGATGACACAGGCTTCTGGCATATATAGGGTCAATGTTGAGTTATTAGAAGAACGTTTTTTAGATCAATAATCACAAAATTTCTTTAGTTACTATTATTTTGTATGAACTATGTAATTGCTTCTGGCCTTGTGCTTTCTCGCTTTTAGACTTGATGTGAGATAGGCTTTGATTTGCACTTGAGCTTAATCCATCATTTGAGGATAGATCAGATATCATCCTTATATATATATATATATATATATATATATATATATATATATATATATATATATATATATATATATATATATATATATATATATATATATATATATATATATATATATATATATATATATATATATATATATATTAATTTGAGGTAGCTCTGAATTGAGAGTTTTCTCAGATTGTCTTGACCTATTGATCAAGTAGAAAGATCTCTTGGATCCTAGTTACTTGTAATCATTAAATTGGATCTGGTTTGAGATTAAACAGCTATCATCATTGGACTGACGAGCAAGAGCTCTTTCAATGCGGCCTTTTCTTATGCTTGTTGAGTGAGGAGAGCGTCAGCAACTCGACCACATTTGGGCTTATTGAGTTCGACCTTTAGAACCTACTCGAGTCTTCAACTTAAGCTGTGATGGAAAAGTGATTTTGTTATCAAACTGATGAATGGGGGCTCTTTCACCGCAACATTTTCTTGTGGCTTATTGAGTGAGGAGAGCATCAATAACTCGGCTATTTGTGGGCTTGTTGAGTCCAACCTTTAGAACCCATCCGTGTCCTAGACTTCAGGATGTATTGGTTGATATTTCTCCAACTTAATTGATTGAAGCTTCCAAAATTGGGAGTTCTTTTGACTTGATCTCAATTTGACAAATCTGAGAGATAAATTTCAAACATTTGGGGTTGTCTTTTCATGTGTAGAAATAGATTCTTTTTAGTTCGGCAAGAACATGCAACTTAATAATGATAATTATAGATATATTCAGAGATTTCAGTGTAATGCTCGATGTCAACCTGAATCAGAATATATTTGAAGATCTCGTCTTATGGCACGATGCCAACTCAAATAGACTTAATATAAACTAAAAAGATTCTCCCTATCTTGCAGGGAGAATTCAAAAATACATTTAGAAGAATTTTCAAGATGAAAATATATAAATATATCCATATTTGAATTGATGTATTCTAAAGGGGATTTTAACATACAACATTGATTTCATCTGTATATAAAAATCTAAAAATGCCCATTATGTAACAGGAGAATTCTCACAAAAAAGTTCTTCATGTGGAGTTTGTTTATTTAGGGATCTCGACATGAAGCATGATGTTAACCTAAATAGATATACTCAAAAAATGCCCCCTATCTTGCAGGGGGATTTCTATTGTACTTTTATAATGTGGTCGTCAAGTATAGTATTTTTTAAGTATCAACCATTAATTGACGGCATTGGTCTTTCACCCTTTAGGTCGATGAGTTGGTATGCCCCTCCTTGGTATACATTTTCAATGACAAAAGGGCCTTCCCAATTAGGCTCAAATTTGCCACCAAATTTTTGATTGGGGATAATTGGTCTCCTCAGCACCAGGACCAATTCTCCATTTTGGAATGTTCGAGGCCGCACCGTATGGTCAAAAGTCATGAACATCTTTGCTCGATAGACTTCCAAATTTTTATGAGCTTGTAATCTAACTTCATCAAGCACGTCAAGTTCCTCCATTCTCTGAGCATTTTGATCTTCGCTAGATTGTATTGGATGGCTACAAAGTGAAGGCAACTCAACTTCAAGGAAGAACCGCTTCGCCTAAATACCAATGAATAAGGAGTGGCTTTAGTCAGTCTTGTAGGTAGATACCCATAGTGCCTCTACTAGCGGTATACCATTCTCTTTTTAGTGAGAATCTTCTGCTTAACTAATGTCTTGTTGAAGGCCTCTGCCAAACTATTTGCTCTTGGATTATATATTGAAGAGTATCGCCGATCAATTTTGTGTCGATCGAATAAATCTTTGCACTTTTGAAAGCTATGCCATTATCAGAAATTATTCAGCGTGACACTCCAAATCTATAGACCACATTATGCGTAAAGAAGTTAATCACTCGACCGACAGTAACTTCTTTAAATGGGATAGCTTCAGCCCACTTAGAGAAATAGTCAGTCGCTACTAGGATGAAGCGATATTCAGCTGACGACGGTGGATCAATTGGTCTAATTACATCTGTGCCCCAACATTCGAATGGCCAGGATGCTATTTTTGGGTGTAATGAATTTGGAGGTTGATGGATGAGATTCTCATGTACTTGACACTCATAACACTTCTTAGCGTGATTAATATAGTCTCTCACCATAGATGGCCAATAATAACCCATCCTTTTGATCTTTACTGTCATCTTGGGACCTGACTGATGTGCACCACAAAGTCCTTCATGAACTTCAACCATCACTTTGCTAACTTCATCTACACAGCATCATAGCCACATTTGTTCAAAGGATCTACGATATAAAGTGTTGTTGATGAAAGCATAGCATTCTCTCTTTCGATTTGAGCCGCTGATTTATTACTTGGTAATTTTTCTTCTTTAAAGTAGTCGATGAAGGGTTGCCTCCAATCACGTGATTCGTCTACAATAAAGGCTTCACACTGCTTTTCTAAGGTAATGTCATTCTTAGCTCTTCTTGGTATAACTTCTTGTTGATTTTGGGAAGTATGTGGAGCAACCTGGGTCGCATCTTGCTCGGTCAGATTTGATAACCCCTTTACATGCGGGGATTGATACTTTACTATCTCTAAGACTCATCGAGTAAATATGCCGATCATGACATAATCACCATTCATACTTGTCATTTTCTTAAGTACCAAGCAATCTTTTACTATTCTCGATCGAGACTCGAGTTAGTGTGATATTTGGTATGCTTCATAGAGAACTTGTTTGTGATAGAAGCTAACTCAAGCTTGTTAATTATAGATGTCAAGTACTTGATTTATAATAAGTCGAGAATCGCCAAAATATGCAAATTTTGAATGCCTATGAAAATAACATCTTCAAGACCATTAATGCTTCATATTCACTTCATTATTAGTTTTCTTGGCTCCAATCCATATGATCATCTCATTATCCCTCCTTCTAGTGTTATGAAGACGATGCCGATTCCTGCTCTTGCTCTTGAGAAATTTAAATGTTAGACTTGTTTGATCGATAAGGCTTCATCAAAGTATATTTCCTAAATTCATGATTTTTCTCTTTCATGAATGAGCATAATTTGCTCATCGGGCAAATCATCATTAAGAGAAGAGTCCGCAAGGATGGAATGTGCAGCAAGAAAATCTGTTAAGACTTTTCCCTTCACTGCTTTCTGCGGAATGCATGTGATATCAAATTGCAAAAGCAATACTGCCCATCTTACCAAGTGACCCGTCAATGCTGGTCTTATCATCAAGTACTTCAGTAGATCGATCCTTAAGATGAGGGTAATCTTGTGAGATAACATATAATGATGAAGCTTTTGGACTATAAAGATCAATGCTAAGCAAAGGCTTTCTATCGAGAGTATCTCATTTCTGCCCAATAAGCCTCGACCGATATAATAAAGAGCATTCTCTTTGCTTTCTTCATTATGTTGTGCCAACAATGCTCCAAGAGACTCTTCTAATGCAGCTGTGTATAGAATGAGGGGCTCCCCAAGAGTGGGCGCTGTAAGGATTGGTGGATTTAATAAGTAGCTTTTAATACCATTGAAGGCTTCTTGACACTCTTTTTCCCACTTGAATGGAGCGTCCTTGTTCATTAACGTTGCAAATGGTTGACAACATCCTAACAAATTTGATATGAATCGACGGATGAATGCGAGCTGTCCTTATAAAGAATTGAGCTGACGCAAACTCTTCGGCGGAGGCATCTATACGATTGCCTTAATTTTAACAGGATCAATTTTAATACCTCTATGACGTACAATGTGCCCCAAGAATTTTTCAGAGGATACCCCGAATGCACATTTTAGAGGATTCATCTTGAGATCATATTTTTTGATTCTCTCTAATACAATTCTCTAGTCTTCGAAGTGATTTTCTTGCTTTAAGCTTTTCACTACCAAATCGTTAACATAACATTCTACCTTTTGATGTATTAACTCATCAAAAATATGCATCATGACTCTTTGGTATATAGCTCTAGCATTTTTCAAGCCAAAGGGAATGACCGTGTAGCAATAGATGCCAATAGGTGTTCTGAATAATGTATATTTTTCATCTTCAGGTGCCATTTTGATTTGGTTGTATCCTGATGATCTGTCCATGAATGAGAACATGTCATAGTTGGAGGTGTTGTCTACCAATAGTTCTGATATTGGAAGCGGAAAGTCACCTTTTGGGCATGCCTTATTTAAGTCCCGAAAGTCAATGTAGAGACAGATTTGGCCATTCTTCTTTATGATTGGGATAATATTGGGTATCCAATCTGCATATTTCTCTTCTTGGATGAAGCCTGCTTTGATCAGCTTCTTAGTTTCTGTAATTACCTGTTCTTCAATCTCCAATCTCATTCGCATAGGAGCTTGCTTAACAGGCATTGCATCTAATTTGATAGCTAGTTTATGAACTACTACATCAGGGGATAAGCCTGGCATTTTAGAATATTTTTAGGCAAAGCAATCCCTGAATTCACAAAGTAGCATTTTTAGCTCTTCAACTTTCTCATCGTGTATACCGATGAAAGTTGGACGTGGATCATTCTCAGCCCCTAGGTTGATTTCTTTAAGTTCATCCATAGTAGCTATTTGTTCAGCATCTTCGAGTTCTTCAGGTGCGGGCTTGGCTTCTACTTATTCATCATTTTTAAGAAGAATTTCATGGGAATCATCTTCTTTGTCACAATGAGTCTTTATCTCAGCTTCTATTATATTATAACATGCTCTATTTTTATGAGATTTGAGGACGAATCTAAGACCTTTAGTGATAAACTTATCACTTCTTCGTGATGCTTGAGGACTTCTTTGGCTCTACATCTTGTTAAAGATTTGAGTCCTATGTTTAGTAGTTCCAATATGAATTTCAAGCTTATGTATCATTCTTCATAATTTCTGTGGATAATATATTGATATTCTTGTTGGCACTATCTCATCGGAATTTTCATGTTGAGTAGGCCGCTCAAAACTATGAAGCTGATACTCTTCAGATTTGTAAAATAGAATTCATATTTTTCCACTCTCACTCAACGGCAGCACATAGAATATTATCAATTCTTTACTATTATGAACCTCTAATGGAGTGATTTCTTTGAAGCACTGTTGAGGGATGGATATAGTTTTGAGTGAGTCATCTGACTCTGCCAAGTGAGCTATCCTCCTTGATGCAGCCATCTGAACTCTATTTTCATAAGTATATTCAAAATCATAGTCTGAATCAGAATCACTTATTTCATACTCTGCCTTTCTTGAGAGATTATAAGTTTCCTTAAGTTTGACAAGAATATCTTCTTCTTCTTCTGTGTCACTTCTCAAATGAGGAATTGATTTGCTTGACTTAGGTACAGAATCGAGTGCTTTAGGGAGTGTCAGTATTGCCTTCCTTATCCCACTTTGCTTCTGCTCTTTCACTTTGTTAAATTGATTTTTAGTTCTTGAAGTGGATGATACTGCTTCAAGAGGCTTTGCTAGGTTAAGCACTTTGAGGATGAAGTACTCTACATCTTCATAGATCTTTACTTCATTGACAGAGAATGATTGTAGGTTACCAGGAATTTTGAATTCTTCTCCATCTTTCAGATACTTCATGCACTGATGCATAGTTGATGGGACCATGCCATACTCATGCAGCCACAACCGGCCCAAGAGAGCTCTAAATGATGTATCAACATCGATTGCATAAAACTTGGCTTTCGTATATAAATCCCTGAACTTGAGTGAGAGAATAAAAGAACCCGAGTTTTCTGCTTCTTTTCATTGAAACCATGAACCATCAACTTATCTCTCCCAAGATGTTGGATATCAAGTGATAATCCTCTTAATACCTTTAGACATATAAGATTGATAGAAAAACTGAGATCAATCAATATTTGGCTGATTGAGATGTCATCACTCTTTGCAGTAACATGAAGAGGACGATTGTGATCCACTGTTCCCAACATAATATCCTCTTCAAAAAATGTGATTATTGGGAGATCTTTAGTTTGCAATGCTTCAGTCATGCATTTTTCAGCAAAGTAAGCTTCATAACTCTCCGAATCTTTGAGAGTCTGTATCAAAGTTTCTTGGAGGTCTTTTGATGTCAAGAGAGCCTCGTACACACTTAATTATGCAGGGATCTTTCTTAGATGTGATAGCATATTATGATCTATCTTCTCACTCGATTTAGGCTTTATCCTAGGATTTCTAGGAATGATATCTTCATTGACTTCAATTTGTTTGCCTTTATCTTTATTTGTATTTCTCTTCTTTGATGAAGGTGGTAAGACTTTATCACTTCTCAAATAAACTTGATTAACTTTGTCTTGCTCAGATTCTTCTGAAGAGGTAGTTTCTTCAAATTTTTTTCTTATTCTGGAAGATTGGCCAAAAGGGCTAGACTCATTTTTCAACATCATATATTTCATACGTGATGATATCGATGAGTCTAACTCTTCTCCATCTAGAGAACATAAGTCTTCATCTGAACTGTTATTGTCTTATTGAGTCATTAAACAAAATTCAGTCATTAGCTCCTCAGGCTCTTCTTGCTTTCCCGATAAAATTTTGATGGGTTGTCGAAGTTTGTCCGACTACCCTTGTCGCCTCTGAGTAACCGATATTGAAGAATATCCGACATCACATGATGATTTGGCATGTCTCTACTGGACAAGATTCACCATTATCTTCTTCATCTGATTCAACAATGCAAAGTTTAGGCATGAAGTCTGCAAGCCTAAATGGTTGTATCGCTGGCTGGTGATACTCCTCTAGATTGTTAACGATCTTTATAGTTCTCTTCTTACTCTTATTTTTCTTAGCCAACTTTTTTGATTTATGAGGCCTGCATTTAGTAGACTGCTTCTCATGCTGTGACGAAGTAGACTTATCAAAATACCATTGAGAAGCCCAAATACTTGATTTAGGCATCTCTCTTAAGTCTAATATAGGTTCAAGTAGTGATTTCCACTTAACACTAGGGACATTTTTTAGCTGCTTCAACATTTTCATAGTCTTTTTGGAGACTACTGTGTCATTCTTCAGTCTGAACTAATTTCTCCTTCTTTTTTGTCTTTGATGGATGATACAGAAGAGGACGTGATCATCCTTGTAGATTCTCTTTTAGGATTGACAAGAACACTGTCGGATAGTGTGAATTCATCTCATCGATACTTCCTTTCTAGCCAATCTTTGAAGACATAATAATCTTCAATAGGATGACTGATCATTCGATAATAGGGACAGTAATTTGGATTGAATTTGACTGTGCCTCTTAATTTCTAGTAATCAGAGACCGCTTTGACCGCTTAAATAATTTAGCCACATTGTCCCTCTTTGTTCATCTTTTCCTTAAAGAGATGGTCGCATTCACTCATCATCTCTTGTTACTTATTTTGGATGCTCCCCACCACTTGTAAAAGTCTGAGGTTTGTCATTACCACCTAATATCAGTTTTGGCTGTGGATTAGAATAAACAGCCTTTTTACCCTTATCATCATTGTACATCGACTATTTTTCTTTATCCATGTTGTATATCACCCGCTTTTCACCATTTGACCTATAGGAAGCGGCGTGAATTTCATTTCTTCTTGAGTCTGAAGGTTTGTTTCTCTTTACTTTATCTGCATAGACTTCAGACTTAGGGCGATTCAGTTTTTTGAATTTAGCCACGCTATCGAGAAAGCCCTGGAATGTTGCAATCGACACCATGCATAAAAATGGTGCCATTTTATCATTCATATTGCTCATTAGCAATTAGATCGCATGTTCTTCTTTCAATTGTTGCTCCACTTTATACTTAGGTTGTGCGAACAACTTATGAATTTTATCACTAACTTATATTTCCTCCTTTTCAACAAGGCAAGGTTAGCGATTGTGATTTTCTCGGTTGCACTAGCGAATCTCTTCACAAATATAATCTCTAATTCAGCAAAAGGTTTTAACCAAATCATTTGGCAATTCTGCATACCATTCAAAGGGCCGAGGTCGCTACCGAATTTAATTGATGGAAAAGTAGGCCATTCCTCCTCTGTTACCACAAGTAGCCTTAAATTAGGGCAGATGTTGCTTTGATTACCAAGCTCGAAAAGTATTAAATTTTGACTGAGTAACCTTCTGCATGACACTTGGTCATATTCAACTGGGTAAGGGTGACCCTTACTCACCAGCTTTTTAGCCTGCTCTAAGGCTATGATTGCCTTTATCTCTTTATTGATTATTGTTTCTAGTTGAGCAGTTGTTATAGTTCTCGGTGTGCTAGCTAGGTTTTGAATTGTCGGCTGGAGAGGTAGTGGGTTAACTTTCTTTCCCCGCTTCATGCGTAGCATGTACTGTAAGAGCTTGAGGTACCACAATGGCTGGTGATATAGAAGTTGCATTATTAGCTGCCTATTGATTAGCAGACAAGATAGGTGCTGCACTTGATGTGATATTCTTCTGCAACATCTCCATTATGATGTTCATTTGTACCATCATATCATTCATTTTAGTATTAAGCTGTACAATCTCCTTATCTTTGACCTCCATTTGACGCTGCATTTCTCTTTGCTCTCTAGTTAGCGTCAAGACGTCAATCAGTACAAGCTCTTCCTCTTCTTTTATTTCTTATTGTTGTTCTATTCCTTGCTCATTTTTAGGGGAAGGACTTGACTGCCCTTCTCTTTGTGCATTTGTAGAGACAACTATTGTTTAGGCTATATGACGATATCGATTATAAAAGCGTGTATTAGACTAATCATTTTCTGGTTCAACCATATAGACAACTTCGACACCCATGATCTCTTTCTCATTCTGGTCGTCTTCTTCTTCATCTTCAGCAAAGATTGAAGATCCATCCTCTATTTGCTTCTTTGAAGACTCTTCTTCATAAGTGTCAAATTCAGGTTTAGATTCCCTAGATTCGTGTTGCTGTTGATGGTGTTGAAAAGAGAGTTCATCTATATCTCTGACCATATAGATGACTTCTATTTCCATAGAATCCTCTTCATTATTTTCTTCCTGCACATGAATTTTTGATCGACGTTTCCAATGTTTCTCTGGTTCATTGTGCGGAATAAGTACTTTTTCTATTAAAAGACCACGATCAACATCAACCTTCTCTTGTACGGGTGAAACTGATTGATGATAGGATCCCGTAGAGGATTCTCTAGGGTGTATACCATCATATCTTTCATCAGTGATATCCTTTATTTTGGGTATCCACTTCTGATGAGTTGATTTTAAGGCAGATTTTTGAGTATATGTATCAGATGTCACACCTCTTATATTACTCAAAGCTTCATTATGGGGCCTTGGCCTCCATATTTACTTATCCTTTCTTCGGGACCTTTCAACAGCAGATTCTTGGACATGAGGTCCAAGTGTCATGCTCCGATGCTAACCATGCCGGTGTACTTCACGGGTGGGCTACCATAAGAGATGACAACTTTCTTGGTGGAGCTTCGGTATTTTCCATCACCACAGGCCTCTGAAATCTTCTTTTCATTACTCCTCTGTCCTTAGCTACTTTGAGAACTTTATGTATCCTAGCAGATAGTGTTTCAGGCTGTCTCCTCTGTGGTGGTGGAGCTTGACATGGTTGGTTCCAGAAGGACTGCTTTATTTCGCCAGTAGAGCTATTCCTCTTTACCCACTTTAGATTGTCTAAGTTATTGTGGGTAGGAATACCTGCTTTCGACAACAGTATTCTTGTTCCCTAGGTCGTTCAAAGGAGAGTTACTGAGCCCTCAGCTCAACGTTTCTCCTTCATCTCTATCTTCTGGTTAATTTTCTTCATGATGAGGAAGCTTCATGATCATGCTTTCTAGGTTCAAGAGGTTCAATCGCTGCAGCAGCTATACCACGAAGAATTAAAGACACAATTTTCCCACTGACGATTCTTTTTGTCATGGGGGGCTTTAGATTGACCTAGCATTTTGAAAACTGAAGTTCTCTGTTGGGAGAACTCCTTGATAGCGATTGGCTGTTGAACTGGTTGGCGCACATGGAAAGTAGGAGTTTCCATAACTTGATGCCTTCCAGCATGGCCTCAGTGAATGTACCACGAGGGGGTACTTCAGGAGTTGCAACTATGATAGCCAAGAAATTCAAGCTACCAAATTGAATGGTAGCCCCGACATCTCCTCGATGATGGCCGGCCAGAAGATGTTGCACCATACGCGTAATAAGTGAAAGGAGTGCTTTATAGATCCATTTCTATGGAATGATTCATTCTATATAGAGCCTCATATTGAATTTATTACACACTTAAATCATCATTTTTATTTTGAATTTTTAAAAAATTTATTGCTACTATAGCACATATATGACTAGCCAAAGATGGAAAGAGAATTTCGATCCCCAAATGAGTCAAATTTCAAAATACATCATCTAACCTCGATAATTTGAATTGATATTGAAGAGAGTGATTTGAAGTGTCGGTGTATTTTTCAAAAGGCAGATGGAAAAGTAGATAAGACACTACCCATAGATTTCACCCTCATTTTGTGAGAACTTTAAATCTGGTTCCAGGTTTCCTATAGGCGCAAGGTCCTATAATTAATTACCCCTCTCAATAAGTGAGAGAGAACTTTTGATTAAGGCTAGTCATTATATCGCTCAATGCGTAGCGTATAGTAGCAGCATATGGAGTTTCAGAATTTAGATTATAAAATTTATCATTTTAGCTTAAATCGGATGGTTAGGGGAATGATGATGTGCTCGATCTAGATCCCGTGGTCCCGTCATCCTGGGCAGTCGTGGTCCTTAGTCTACTCAATCAGAGGAGGTAGTCGACCCAACCTGACATAAGGATCCTCATTAGTAACACATGGGTTACGTCGTCCAAGAAATCTTTATAGACTCGGGGTGGTGTTTATCTAAGGAGACTGTCTTAAGTCTACCTTAGCTGACAGAGGGTTGTTTGCTCTATCAAGTATACCCTATGATTCACAACTCAAAGGGTAGAGCCATTAGGAAGCATATGAGTTACGATCATGATTGTAATATAATAGAGCCTGACTAGCCAAACCATCCGATCAGAGGACTCTGGTCGTGACTGCTTCATCTGTGGAGCCTATTGGCCAAGCCACGCAGTTAGAGGACACGGGCCACGTCCTTATTGACAAGAGATTGATTGAGAGTGAACATAGCAGAACACTTGATTTGATATTGGCTTCTTTCTTAATTTATCACCCTTGATAAATAGTTACAGAAGGTAGATAGATTGAGTTTGATTTAAATTTTTAATGATAGAATTTCATTTAAGCAGTTTCAGATTGCTACTTAATTTGATTTAAAAAATTGATTAATTTGAATATGTTTGAGAGCTTTAGATCCTCACAACTCGCTACCGCTAATAGAGGATTAGATCTGTCACCTAACAAAATCGCCGATATTTCACGATTTGAAACTCTTATTATAGTTTTAAGTTTTGTTAACCTGCACTACCTAGATTAAACCGAAACAACTCACGCAAAGATCCTCAACACTTGAATTTAAGCATTCAAAGATAATATCGCCTATGCGTGTATTTAAGACTTTATGTAGTTTTTGTTTCTTAATTATGATTGATTTTAGATTTTCATTTAATTCAATTTAGTACCTTTTCAGACATTAAAATTTGCATTTGAAATCTCTATGTCCGAGCACATGCAAGTGTTTATAGCTAATTCATCTAATTAATGATCATTTTAAAATCATAATTAGAATGAAATTCTTAATTTTGATTGAAGGAAGCCTTAATTTTTTATAGATTTAGTATCGCTTCCTATACGAAAAGAGTTGCATCCTGTATAAGAAGACATTTGATTTAGATTGTAGTTTAAAACATTACTTGCACTTAGTTTACTTGTTGAGTTTTTGTAATTCTCTCAATTTGATTATGTTCAACCTACATCACTTTTGATAAGTTATGCCAATTTCAATGTTTATTGCTTTAGCCTTACTTATATTTATTAGCTAGTAATCACCTCCATATTCATATAAGAGTTATTAAACTCAATTTGGATTCATCCTTAGACTTTAAATTTATTGTAAGTTTGTTATTAGTTTAGTATTAGTCCACCCAAATTCAAATTAAAACTTGTTTAATTTTGAGAAATTTACAAGAAAAGATAACTCACTCATTACTTCAATTTAAGCCATAGAGAATCACAATTAGAGTTTGTAAGTTTAATATTAGCCTCCCTAAATTTTGTGAGTTTAATATTACCCCCCAATTTAACTTAGATTTAAAATGAATGTTCTATTCTTTCTAAATTTTTCTTTAAATGCTCCCCTTTTTTTTCTTGTTTGACACCTTTAGTTTAAAATTAGCTGCAGGTTTCCTTACTTAGTATTCTTAAGTCAGTACATTTTACTCTCCCTTTTTTTTCCTAAGTCAAAAGATTTGACATAATTTTGAGCCTGGCACCTCCTGTCATCTCCATGTGTCAGATGTATTTTGGCTTACAATGCCCCGCTGAGCGTAGTGAGTGGTGTCTATGACAGCCGCCACATCTCGTCGGCCTCTTGAGCACGAGAGGCTTCGACTTGAAAGAAGATATACAATATATATTCATTCTTTTTTCTAAGTCTAGAAATTAGATAAAATTGGCAAGATTTTGTCTAGCGACATCTAATGAGTTACATATGCCCTCTATATAGAATGCGGTGTCTTGCCACACCACAACCATTTTTTTCATCTCATCGCCCCCTGTTGAGCACAATGAGCTTTTCACAGATCACATATATTCTGATGCATTTTTTGATGCGCTACAATGCTCGGCAAAGGAGCGGGATTAAGTATGCAATTGAGAATGTAATGCAAGGAGTGCGATGCCAGAAATCGAAAGAAGAATTCACCTGTTGATAATGTTCTTCCTCGGTTTGCGGTGAAGTGAAAATGAAAATGCGAGGGGTGTGATGCCGGAAATCAAAAGAAGAATTCGCCTGTTAACGATGTTCTTTCCCGGTTTGCGGCGATGCGAAAGAGGGATGGCTAAAGTGAGGGGTGCGACGCTGAAAATCGAAAGAAGAATTTGTCTGACGACGTTCCCATCATGAGGAAGAAAATTGAAAAGGAGCAAGGGCGGATAGGTTGATGGAAAGGGGCTGGCTGGTTTGGTTTGCTGGGAGGAAGCAGGCAGGAATGGAGTCGGAGCTGCTTCTAGGGCGCGAGGCAGCCTGGAGTAAATGGGATTTCACGACTGTGGGCAGGGCCAGCTGAATGCGGAGGCGTGACGCTGGAAGGAGTGCGGGTCTGCTTCACAGATGCCGGAGGCGAAGGCGGCACCTGAGCCCGGCGGTGGGATTCCGAATGGGCCAGCGGATTCTGGCGGGACAACGGATGGCGCACGGTCATGCAACGAGAGCACCGAGGTCGGGCAGATAGTTTCGCTGGACGACGCTAAGTTTGCGTGACGCGCTGATCAGCCATGAGATGCCCTAGAATAGTGAAAATCGTGAGAGGAGAGGATTACGCGTGTAGGAGGAGTTTTTCCAACGGGGAATGCAAGAATGGAGAGAGTGGGTTTCTATTTATTTTCTTTGGAGAAGTTGAAAAATTTAAAAATAAAATGGGGTTGGGGTTTAGCTTGGGTTGGAGGGATTTAGAGATTTTAAGTTAATTTTTAAATTAATTAAACGGTTTTAACGTGGATTTCACACCGGTAAATGCACATAGTCAATATATATATCAATTTAAGGTAATTCTGATGTTCTGAACGCAATGACGCACTCCATTTTGTAATTAGAGGCTGTTTGGTTCGAGTCGGCGTCAAATTGATTCCTTTTTAGCTCATTATGTGCGTCGCCGCTTTCGATCGCTCGATATTCATGCAGACTTGTATGAATTGAGTGTGAAAAGTCTTATTTGATAGATTTTGATATTTTGAAGCTAACGACGCAGTCAATTTTATAAACGGAGATCGTTTGATCTTCATTGGTGCCTCCTAACCTCAATATACGTGCAGGCGCATTGACGACTCGTGCGCTTGATCGGTTGATCATCAAGTTGTACAATATTTATATCATGACTAATTTTGACATTATGAACATGATGAAGAAGTCCGTTGGTTGATCGGAGGTCATTTGAATTGATTTTGATGACATCTTGTGTATTTCAGTCTCGATTTACGCGTTGTCACTTCAAATCATTCGACATTTGCACAGAATCGTCCGAATTGAGTGCGGATAGCCTCGTTTGATAAATTTTGATGTTTCAAAGCCAATGACATGATCAATTTCACGAACGGAGGTCATTTGATCCTTGTTGGTGCCTCCTGACCTCGATATGTGTGCAGGCATGTTGACGACTTGAGCGCTTAATTGATTGATCGTTAGATTCTGTAATATTTATATTTTGATCAATTTCGATGTTCTGAACGCGAAGGCGAAGTCCGTTTATCGATCGGAGGTCATTTCGACCATTTTAGTGACGCAGTGCAACACCCGACGGCGACCGCCGCTCAAGTCCATCAATTCATTTGTGGCTTGACTTTGACTTATGACACACATATGGAGGTCAACATGCATGTTATGGACACTAAATCCAATTGCCATTATTTGTAATAACATTGATGCCCATTATCCTTAGTAAAAATAACACATGCTATCATACCAATGATGATCCTTATCATTGATATCAACTTGAAGTGGAGCTATAAAAAAAAAAGGTAAAAAAGAGAAAGTTGAACAATGAAGTTCATTGATTTATATTTATTGATGGTCAAATGATGGTTGTATAACGAGAATTCAAATTAAATTATTTAGCTTAACTTTTCTTTAGTTTTTGAATATCCTCAAATAAATAAGAGAGTCAGAGAACTAAGAGTTAACATAATTAATCGATCATAAATTATTAAAAGACAAAGCTTCTAAGTCTTATAATTGATTATAAGAAATCATTATCACAAGAAAGTACTTAGTTGTTGAGATCAAGTTATCCTAATCTCAAGAGATGATTATTCCAAGTTACTCTTTTAGGTGCTCACCTCTAAGATGATGACTAATCAAACTCATCCTATGCCTTTAGCATAACAGCTTCCTAGGGATTTGAAGCTTGAAGGAAACTGAATTTAGCCGAAACTCATTGAAATGAGTTTGAAGCTCAACTGAAATTGTTGAGTTTCATCTTATCAAATTCTAGAAATATTGAAACTTGTTGAAACTCTTGAAATCAGATGAATCCAAAAATGTTAATGAATCTCAGATTAATTTCAATCAAAATCATTCAAATTGAGACTCTTAAAATCATCTTTATCAAGATTATAATTTCTAATTATAGTAATTTGAAATCATTATGTATTTGTTAAACAATAAACTCCATATCAATATACTCTAAGAAATATAATCGAAATCAGTATATATTATTTATTATTTTAAAGAAATATCATCAAAATATTTTTAATTAATAAGTTTCTCTGATAATTTTTTTATAGTATCTTATTAATCATTTATCGAGTTGTATAAAAAAATTATAAATAGTTTCTATATTTTTTAGTCTCAATTAAATACTCAAAATTCATATGATGCAATTCTATATTGCAATTAGATATAGTTAGAAAGAATATATATATATATATATATATATATATATATATATATATATATATATATATATATATATATACATGAGTAAATAAAATTTTATTTTTATGTAAGTTTATGGCTTGACGTAATAGTTTTATTGTTGTCTTGTAATGACACTTTCTTTAATAGAAAAGTATTTTCTTTAATAGAAAAGCATTTGTGGAGTGAGGGAAAGTTTTAGCATCACAAGAACATGAGTTAAAAAAAAAAAATTTCAAAAAAGATATAATTAATAGGGTTGAATTCCCTTATAAGGCTAAAGATTCCAAAGAACCTAGGACCCGGACCACTTAGTAAATCCAAACTCTACACTGCAGAGCCTTTCATTTCCAATAGAGACGCATTGTAGCTGACAGTCTCCCCCACTCATGAAACCCTATTTCACAAGCTTGCTTACATCATAATAATAATAATAATAATAATAATAATAATAATAATAATGAAAATAATAATTATTAGCTGCTGTATCGATGCTGCCGATCTCAAGAGCTGTGCTCTCATCTAGCACAAATGAAGCTGAGCGCTCACAAAGGCAGCAGCAGCCCAGCCGGCAAAGCTGCACATGATCACCTGCTTCCCTCCGTACCTTACAATTCACTCATGGCTTCCTCCTATGCAGACTCAAAGTCATTAACAAAACTTCCCCTAGATTCAAAGCATTTCAGTTGTGGGTTCCAGCTACTTAATTTTATAGATAAAAAATTTTTAAATTTTTTATTTATTTATGGAGATTTGAAGAACGAATCCTGCTTTATATTATGGGATTATTTGATTTGTCAAGAATGAAATGTGAAGTAAATTTTATGAGATATTAAAATATATATATATATATATATATATATATATATATATATATATATATATATATATATATATATATATATATATATATATAACAAGTAATATGCATATATTTTAACAATAAATGTGATATTTAGTTAGACATGACTTTAAAATATTTTATTATATTTATTTATGGAGTGGGCCATGGCGGCAATGCAATATATATATATATATATATATATATATATATATATATATATATATATATATATATATATATATATATATATATATATATATATATATATATATATATATATATATATATATATATATTTCAAATATACAAAAAATTAATTCCTAAATAGTTTATGATATCTAATAAATAGATTCTCATATCGAAGGGACTCATAAGTTTTTTTTTAAAAGTTAAATGTTAAACTAATTAAAAATTGATTTGTTATACATTAAAAATAAATAAATAAATATATTTCAAATATCCAATAAATAATAAATTTAAGAGCTCCTTCAATATGAGCATCAGCAGAGTCATATTAATTACCATAAATGAATCTATTTACTAGGTATGATAAGATTAGCAAAATTATATTTTTGGCTATAGTTGATCTCATGTCAAGTGCATAAAACAATCCTTCTTGGTAGCTTGATTGTGACATAGGGCAGGGGCCCATTTAGTTTAATACTTGAAGTTTAGATCGGATTCTAGTTATAAATTTATAAATAATTTCAATATTTTTTTAGAAGTTTATAATTTTTTTTTCAGGCCGTAGGTAGATATGACAATTAAGAAAACACACACAATTCATATATTATAAAAATATATTTCATTTGGAATATTAAAATCAGGAACATAAATGATATCGAACAGTCTAATTTTGTTTTTTTTTACTTCTCATGAGTTTCGACTATTTTAACATCATTAAATTAATATACTTCATTAAGAATGAATAAAAAATAGGCTAAATTTTTAGACTAAGCACCTTTAAAATTTTAATTAGCAAAATAGTCTTAAAAAAACAAAATTTTAAAATAGTACGTCTGCTAAACGCAACGTCATAAATTTTTATTTTAAAATCATGAACCGAGATCGAGACAGCTTGATCTCGCTCGTTTCAGATTAGGCACACCGGCTACTCGAATCCGGATTTCCTCGCTGCCCCCATCGCCCCGAAAATGTCTAGCTAGCAGCCGCCGCACCATTAACGCCGCCTCCCGTCGATCAATCACCAATCGCGAAAAGTTTATTTTTTTTTGCTGATTTTTTTTTAAATTAATGAATAATATATGAATGTGATTTGTATTTATTGTATTTTATGATCTTATTAGGCAAATGTATTGTGTATTTTAGGTATTTTAGGTATTTGTATGTGAATGTTTAAAGTTTTTTGCTTTTTTTTGTTTTTAAAAATAAATGAATAATGGATTACATCAAGGATTAGATTACATCAAGGATTGGTTTTTGTGGTATTTGTAATATAGGTTTTTTTTTTGTGTTTTTTGACTTTTTTCCTGTAAAATGAGAAATATGCTAATGGATTGGTTTTAAGCCTTTACCTTTTTTGCTCAATGTTATGAAATTTCTTAATATGTGTGCAATACTTTTGTTAAAAGGTTTGATGGAATAGTATAGAGGTAGTTTGGAGGATCTAAATATGATATTTGTTGATTTAGAGAAAGCATGTGATAAAGTTTCAAGAGAAGTATTTTGGTGAGTTGTAGAAAAAAGAGGAATTAATATTGTGCATATTCAAGTCATTCAGGATATGTATACTAGAGCTGTTACTTGTGTCCAAACACATGGAGCATCTGCTATCTATGTCTTATGTGAATGTTTAGTTTTATGGTTGATTTTTGTGTGTTATCATATATATTATGTGAATAGTTATTTTAGGGTTGATTTCAAGCAAATTGTAATTGGCTGATTAAGTAAACATCTGTTTGACCCATGATGCTTATAAGTACCATTCTTTCGCTCATCCACTACCACTATCTAGATTACGCTACAACTAATTATTTTCATCATTCTTGCAAATCCATGTAGTACTCATGAATCTAGCTAATTTAAACAGTGTGCTCTTCAAAGATTCCCCGCCTCGATACACATTTGACTCAAATATGAGTTCACACTGTATTGTATTATATCCAACTTAGTGTTAGTGACGATGTCTTCCCTACGTATACTGGCAGAAAGAATCATCCTATATTAATTTCATGCCAGACTGATTTTAGCAGCGTACATAATCGAATCATGCGGTCACTAAAAGTTGATTCAACACGGTTTATGATTAATCTCATATGTAGATTTGTTGGTGTGCCATTGCTACACCATTAAATGATGACGGCATGTGAGTCATCATTAATGATGGATGTACAACGTGTATGCCGAAATTGAGTTGAAACCGGATGATATCGAACTTCATAACTATACTGAAGCTGAATTTCAGCCAACTAAAGCATATCGTTGGTAAGTTCCATAAACTGATTATCTGAGTAATATTTCTCATTTTAGTCTTATACATTATATTCAAATGCGCAAAGATCGATGATGGAGATGTATGCATCTCCTATGCATGTTCATCATATTGCCTCGACTTCAAGTGAAGTAATATGAATGTGCCTTTTCTACAAATCGAAGATGACGACTATGAAATAATGCCTAGTGCAACGAGTTCAGACACAGATGAAAGTGAAGGTGATATTGGAGAACAATAACATCCAAACACTAGAAATAGTCAGTTACTGAGAGATTACTCAAACAAAATAACCACTGTTGAAGAACACATGTTCAGTAATAATGACTACATATAGGCTTGTCAATCAACACAAGAATGGGATGAAGAACTGAACTTTGATGGCCTCCCAACAGATTCTATTTTCCTACAGGATAATTTTATTCCAGCAGACCTACATGAAGGAATGTGTTTTCATGACAAGAGACACCTTAAATTTACTATTTAGGGTTGGTCAATAACAAACAATATGGAATATGTAACTTCTGATTCTAATAAGACACGATTCATTATACTTTGCATTCATAGCAGTCATTCCAGTAGGCCATGTTTGTGGCATTTGCATGCTCGAGCGAGCAAGAGGCTAGGTGGAGCCTGGGTGATTTTCACTATGACAGGGTCACACACATGTTCTCATTCGATATTGAGCAGCGGACATAGGTAGTGCACCTCACATTTTATTAACCACTATATCCAACCAGTCATTAGATGTCAGTTGGACTTGAAACCCAAGGAAATTATAGGTCGTATGGAATTAAAATTTAACATTAGGGTGTCCTACATGAAAGCCTAGGATGCACGCAGAAAGGCTATACAAGCTATATTTGATAGTTGGGAAGACTCATACCGTTTACTGGATCATTTCATGTATGCCGTGTGTGCAGTTATACCTAGCACAGTGTATCGCATTCACTCAAGAGAATCTGGCCATTTGCAGGGCATTTTTTGGTCATTTGGACCTTCCATAGCAGGTTGGAAATTTTGTAGACTGATCCTTAGTCTTGATGGGACTTTTCTCTTGGGGAAGTACAGAGGTACTCTACTAACTATTGTTGGTATTGATGCCAACAATGATTTATACCCTCTAGCATTTGCAATTGGAGAAGAAAAATGCAATGACTCCTGGAGTTGGTTTATCATGTCATTGCAGTAGTTGATTTCATTTACATGCGCTAGGCCTGATTTATGCATTATATCTGACCGACATTCTGGCTTAGTATGTGGATGTTGGGAAATTTTCCCTTAGGCTAAACACCGCCACTGTTTACGCCATCTCAGAGAAAATTTCAAAAAGGCTATCTTGGCCTGATTGTTGCGATGAGCTGATCGGGAGACATCCAGAGCCTGATGTGGTATACCACGATCCTAGACAGCCACATCTTACATCCACATTTTGCATGGGGCAAAGCGCCGGACTGCTTGCTTTACGGCCAAGGGCGATGGACATTTTTTAGGAATTCATATTTGGATCTATCAGATGAGGACTTTCTGATGCACCTTAGAGCGTACATATTGTTCACCATTGGCTGCTTCCTCATGCTTAATACGTCCGAGTCAAAGATACATCTACAGTACTTATCTTTACTAGATGATTTGAGCTTGTTTAGCAGGTACTCTATTAGAGCAGTTGTGTTAGCACACTTATATAGAGAGTTGAATGAGGCAACCAGCCAAAGCCACCATCGCTCTCATGCTTAATACGTCCGAGTCAAAGATACATCTACAGTACTTATCTTTACTAGATGATTTGAGCTTGTTTAGCAGGTACTCTATTAGAGCAGTTGTGTTAGCACACTTATATAGAGAGTTGAATGAGGCAACTAGGCCAAAGCGGATGAACATGGCGATGTCTGATCTACCTGTGTTTGGTCGGGGAGCATATACATGTTGCACCCATTCAGTACTCTTTCCAGCAGAGTTGGAGGGTCTGAGCGTTGGTTGCAGGTGGAATGAGGGTTACCTGAGGGAGATGACACCTGCTCATGTTAGAGTGTACAGAGACGAGCTTGATGGTTTGCTGCGGAGTCAGGTATGAGTAAGTTCATATTTGATTCATATTTTTACTGCTCTAATATTACTTATGACATATAATTTTTAATATGATGTTGTAGGTGATATGGGAGCCTTACGCGAGATATATACTGAACAGATGTTTGTTCGCAACATTTGGCTTGCTACCATTGATCACCGAAGAGAAGTGACACCTCCCTGATTGTGTCCTGACAGCTTGGTCTTTCACCTATGGTCGACGGAGCCTATAGATTCTTCATTTTATCGTCGATGGTCTGGGAATCGACATTGATTGGGGCATCACCGTGGTTACATACATAGCGAGACATTCTTCTTTGTTGTCAGAATGCGTTCCACCTCCAGCTGACGACGATTAGTATTACATGAGGTGGGCCTCTTGTACATGTTTAGCTATCGTCCACCTACCACTTACTATCTTCGAGCTCCTGGAGATAGGCTGATAGTAAGTACTGAAAAATTATATGCTAATCAAATATTTATATGTTATGCGAACTAAATTATATACTTGCCTCTGCAGCGAGAGCATATCTTAGACACACAAGATATTTTTCAGCCTTACTTTGAGAGAGACTTGGACATTAATTTTCAGCATTCCATCAATACCTATGAGGAGATATGCAGGAAACTGCATCAGGACATGCATATATCAGATAATAGATACAGAGATATAGATGATGCCAGCAGTTCCTCTATAACACCTTCATCTTCTCAGCCACATACTGTAAGATTTGACGCAGTTCCATTATCTATACCAGATGTCGGTCCATATAGTTACCCATATGGCACACAAGCTTTGTACCCCTATCAGGAAGTCATGTTCAGTCCATTTTAGTCATGACAGCCAGCAGGCTCTCCTATGTACCCTCACCCACCGATATACATGCCGTAGATGCACGTAGTGTACCCCAGTGTCCCCTTTCAACCAGGACCACCACAGGAGATAGCCGATGTTACACCCCTCGATGATACGGAGCAAACCACTGACCAGGCTGAAGATGAAGTGCATTATCAAGACATCTCGTGAGACCGCCCTCACCACACAAGATACCTGGGAGTGACGCGACTTCCACCAGTAATCGCCATCATTAGATGTCTTTAGTTGTCGTGTGTAGTTGTAGATCATTTGATAGTTTGTTGTACACTATTCTGTCATTATTTTATATTTCCTATGTACACTGCATATCAGGACACCATTTGTCTATGTTACATATTTCCAGTTTAAATAAATTGCATTCTTTCCTTTATCTATGTTACAATCTTATCTGGCATTGAATTGTTAGACTTTAAAAATTTTGGAGAAGTAGATAATGACTATTTTGAAAACATAATTTTCCTCAAAAATAATTTCTCTAATTCCAACATACTAAGCACGCCAATTCGACAATACGAATTCGACACGCTCATAATACATCTGGTCGTAATATTCAAAATCACGCCTTTTCAATAGAAAACACGAATCTATGAGACACAATCGTGATTTTGTGGTCAACATAAAAGTCGCGGGAATTTCGTCGATTCCAACGATACCGGTCACTGAATTAACAACGACTACTCAGTGATCAAAATATCAGAACTTGTTAAATTTTTTTGTTTAAAAATAAAATTTGGCCTCTGTTAACTGATCTTTATTTTAAAATTTTTATTTTTTAAGCCTATTTCATTAATTAAAGTTTTAAAGGAGCTTAGTTTAAAAATTTAGCCTAAAAAATATTAAAAATTAAACATGAGAGAAGAATAGTTTACCAAATTACAAACCCTAAAGCCCAACATCAAACGACATAAAAAACATTTAATTAAGATCTGTTAAGACAATTATAATTTTTTAAAAAACTGATTATAAATTAGAAAAATAAATTTTTAAAAAATCACTATGAATGTTAACAGTATTAAAAAAAAAAAAAATTAAACAATTAAGTTTTTGACTGAGATTATATTCTAACAACTCGATTTTCAGCATTGCCAAATATAAATTGGAATTACTTTCTGCTAATTTTTGACTTTCTGAAAAGCCAAAAAGTTAAAAATTTGTCCGAACACACCCTTAATTTGACCACTCACAATAATTGCGAGCATAAAATATATAAATATATATATATATATAATATGAAGTAAAAATGATTTGATTATTAAATTACTATTAAATATTGAGGGTGATATGATCAATTCAAATAAATAGGAATAGTAATTCGGAACACATGCGTGTTGCCAATTAGAGAGCAAAATTAAGCGAAAGAAAAGAAGGAAAGGTTGGTGTGTACTGTGCGTATTGGGTGTCTGCGGTGAGATGTCCCTCTCGTCATAATAGTTCTTTTTTTTTTGCTCTGACTGCATGAGCCCGCAGTGAACTGATTCGAAGGACCGACGATAGCGACACGTCATCAATCCACCACTCCACGTCCAAAGTTTCGTCGGGACCACTTCTAATCGGCTTAATTTACCTTTTACGCCCCCTCACACAAATTCTTATTGTCAAATTCCACCCCCCGTTTCTCTTATTGCCATTAATGGGCTTAACCAGCCTCACCCCACACCAATTATTTCAACGACTCCAAAATTGGAAATCTCATTCTGATTCTCCCATTCACAGGCTGCGACTTTAATGTTCCAGCACAAATCATTGAATTCATTCACCCTCCCCCACCTTAGAACAGAATGTTTGTAACAAGAAAATGGAGAATGAAAAGAAAACAGGTAAAAAAAAATGTGGGATGGAGATGCGCTGTCATTTCTCTTTTGTCAAGTATCTAAACAACAACAACAACAAAAACAAACAAAAAAAAAAAAAAAAAAAAAATCTAAGATTTCAACCCTTTTGGGCTAGGTTGGGTCAGGGTCTGCCCAATGACTGCAACCCGCTTTTTTGCAGCCAATTGTGAGAAGTCTTCACTGCCTGCGGAGGGAATCCTGATGATGCTGCAGCTACGGTGGTGGCGGAGGGGAACTGAGGCCCGACGACCGCGGGCAGCGGGCCCCAGTGACTTCCACTGCTTCCGCCGTCGGTCGCCAATGAAAGATGAACGTCTCCAGTGCTCCTCGCTGCGGCCAAGGTGCCGCCAGGATACTGCAAATGCGCAAGCAAGCGCGCTCTATCTTTATCAGAGAGAGAGAGAGAGAGAGAGAGAGAGAGAGAGATAAAAAGCTGTTGAAGTAAAGAAATGTATATACGCACTTGGTGATAACCGGAAGGATGAGAGAGCTGGTGACGGACGAACTGGAAACCGGCTGCCTGTGGTTGAGGCAGCGGAAACTGCGGCTGGATGTAGGAAGAATGCTTCAGCATTTCCATGTGATGGCCGAGGTGGAAATTGGCTCTACACTCATGCTCAGGCATCTTAAGCTATAGATGTAAATCAGGTTAAATAATGGATAAAAACAATTATTAGATCAGTTTCAGGCACTGCAAATATCAATGGTGCTCATTTCATACAAACCTTTGTGTTGGCGTTGATGACATCATGGCAAGTAGTCAGAAACCCCTGATCTGCGCCACCGCTGCCGCATCCACCGCCGGAGCTCTCCTCATCCATCGGGTTGGGCGTGCTTATCTTAGACGCTGAGCTCCCCAGGCTCAGATCAAGATTGTGCTCAACTTGGACAGCTGAAGAATGCAAGGCAGGTGAGTCATTGCAGTGAGAGCAGAACCAGAACAGATTAAAAGCCTGTTAATTTCTTACTCGAGCAACCAAGCTCATCAGCGTAGATGCTGGCATCAAAGTTGGTCACTGCGTCTTTGCCATTGAATTTAATCGCTGCCTTGTCATACGCTCTGCACGTTGTGTAAAGCTTCAAAGCTTGCAGCTTTTAGGATTAGAAGGAATAATGTTTATACAAAGTCGTTTTGCTTACCTTGCTGCCTCCACTTCGGTGTCAAAAAGGCCCAAATACACATACCTGCAATGCAAAGTGATGCGGAGGTTAAGCGAGGATCATGTAATGGAGAGATGGAAGATCAATGAGTCTTACTTCTTCCCAAGGAACTGACCCATCCTAGCTTCCCATCGGCCGCATTTGTGAAGGGTGACTCCCCTGTACTTGGAACTTCCTCTTGGGAACCCAGTGCTCTGTCTCCTGAGCACATGAACAAATTCTTCCTTCGTTAAATTGCCCATCTGCTTCAAATCATCTTCATAGTCTTCCAAACTGAAGTTTATGTCGGCGTCTACACCACGAAACTTGATAGCCGCTCGATCATAAGCCCTGCAACGAGTTAATTTTTTTTTTTTAGCAATTTGAAGAAATCTTTTACAGAAGACAGGTTTAGGAGTGGGCGCTACCGGGCAGCGGCATGTGCGGTGTCAAATCCACCTGAAGAAGCCAACCAGGAGAGATGAAGACCAATATCATCAGAACCAAAGCTATATATCAAATAATTCAATTGAAGAACACAAAATAACGAATTAATATAGTTACAAGATGCAAAACATACCCAAATACACTTGCTTTCCGCAATCCCTGCTCAGTTGAATGAATGATACGGTGTTTAGAATAAGAACCAAGTTCCCGAAATTTTAAGGAAAAAAAAAAGAAGAAGAAAACTTTCTTTTTCTAGCTTTCGGATGAGTGAAGCAAGGGAACAAACCATATATGGGATTCCCACCGGCCGGTTCGCCGGTAAAACGTCACTCCCCTGTATTGAGAGCTCCTTGATCTCGGCCCTCGCCGGCTCTTCTTCATCGGTTGTCCTGAAGTCGCCGCCGTACCTGTCGATTCTGGTGGTCGGAACTGAACAGCAGCCCAGTGCGCCCTTGGTGGAGGATCGCCGCAGCTCTGCGCCACTGCCTCCCCGGAGGGAAAGAACTGATGCGTTACAAACGGCTGCTGGCTGCCGGAGACGCTGATCCCGAAGATCTTTCCTACTTCTCTGCCGCCAGAGTTGTCTTCCCCGTCGTCGGAGGCCTCTACCACAACCAACGACGAGCTCGAATTTTCCGTGGAAACCGCAGACTCTGGCTCCTTTCCCTTCCTCTGCGATGAGCTCTCTCCTTCATCAGCCTCCGACCCCACCATATTATCCGGCGAGCCGTTCAGATCCCACATCTCTCTCACCCCACCCACACCTTCTACACTCTGGCTCAGTTTCGGTGTTCAGCGCCCGCCATTCAAAAAACTCTCCTCTTTTTTCTCTTCTCTGTCTCAAAAATCCCTCCTTTTCCGCCTCCTGCCTTGCGCGCTGCGAAAACTAAATCCTAGGACGAGGGCGAGGTGGAGGAGAGGCAAAAAGGTAGGAGATGAAGAGGTATAATATGTCGCAAAGCGGCTGCTTTTGCCAAACTTGGTGCCGCCCAACGATTGGGGTGATCGAGAGCATTTATAGAAATGGAAAACAGCATCAAGTCTGAAGTTATACACTTCCCATTAATGACAGTTTTTAGGACGGTAGCTAATCTTAATCACTATCGCCTTTCCTCCGAATTCTCCCTTCATTAGGTACAGATACAAGGCCCATAAAAGCTTAGGTTTTGAGGAGAAGAAGCAAGTAGGCAAAATGAAAACGGATTTCTTGCTTTGGAATCATGGTTATTTTTACCGTCGGCTTTCCCACGTTAACCAAATCGAAAAGAATCGGGCATGTGTCGCCTAACAGCGGCGCGAAGAAGCACGGGTGGAGAAAGCGACGAGTAATCCCGCAGTGAAGATCTTAATTATGTCTTTAATCGCTAATTATTCTTTCAAAAAGAAAATCACTAATTATGCGCTTTGTGCAGATGCTCCTGTTAACTGGGAAAGCACCCACGTGAGCTGCGTTTCTAGTTGTCATCTTCTTGCTGGGGGGCCGAAAGCCCAAAGTGGCTTACCTCGGAGTCGCGAGGCTGGCTTATTGCACGCTTTGCATTTGGGAGCGCGGCTATGATCGCGATCGATCGATTAAGCATACGGGGTTGCTCATTGTACTTTAGGATTTTAAACCAATAACAGGAGCATCTGCACAAAGCGCATAATTAGTTATTTTCTTTTCGAAAGAATAATTAGCGATTAATGACATAATTAAGATCTTCACTGCGGGATTACTCGTCGCTTTATTCACCCGTGCTTCTTCGCGCCGCTGTTTAGGTATGAATCTTGATGCAATTTATAAATTAAAAAATTTTAAATATAAATTAAGATTATTCATAAGTTGATTTTAAAAAAATTATAATTGGCTAAATGATACAAATCTAATGACATCAAAAGTAGCTTAATACAAATTCAAATGAGTGCAAATCAAGGCTTAAAATATAATGAGAAGTCTCAATACATTAATTGAAGAATCAAATGATCTTCAAATCAATTAGACTTATAAAATACTTTTGACTAAAATAAATAGAGTGTTTTAAAAATTTTGACTACATTTATTAAAAGACTTTTTTCAAAACTTTATAAATACTACCTTATTATCAATAAGAGGACAGTCTTGACCCTTATATACGATGAGTTCGAGCTTATAAGGTAAATTCAATCGACTCGGATCTTCACAAATCGTTAAATACTAAACACCGGTCAAACAAATCGTGACATTTCACCAAACGGTTAGAATATAAATATTGCATAATCCCAATGACGGTGATCAAGTGATCAATTAATGTCGAACATATATCAGTCGATAATATCCAAATGACCTCCGATCGATGAATGGACTTCACCATCGCGTTCAGAACATCAAAATTAGTCAGAATATAAATATTACATAATCTAACGATCAACCGATCAAGCGATCAAGCTGTCAATGTGTCAACACGCATATCGGAGAAGAAAAATAACGACGATGTCTAAACGAACTCCGCTCATAAAATTGGTTGCTCGTTGACTTCAAAATGTCGAGACCTACCAAATGAGACTATCCATGATCCTGAACGAGTACACGGTCGAATGATCGAGAACGATCGTAAATCGGTGAAATACACTCAACGGTGCAAAAATCAATCGAAACGATCTCTGATTGATGAACGGATTTTACCATTACGTTCAGAACATCAAAATTGATCAGAATATAAATATTATACAACCTAATGATCAACCGATCAAGCGAGCGAGCTGTCAACGCTCCTATATGTATATCGAGGTCAGGAGGTTATGGCAATGCCCAAATAACCTCCATTCGTGAAATTGATTGCGCCATTAATTTCAAACATCAAAATCTATTAAGTGAGACTGTTCGCACTCAATTTAGACAAGTCTGCGCGAATGTGGAGCGGTCGAAAGTGATAACGCGCATTTTTAAGCTGAAATCTATCCGATTTAACGTCGACTTGAATCAAATGACCTTCGATCAAACGACTATCTTGGTTAAATATGAATAACCTAAGATTGATATATATATATATATATATATATATATATATATATATATATATATATATATATATATATATATATATATATATATATATATATATATATATATATATATGATTGATTGAAATTCACATTAATACTGATTAGACACTTAAAAAATCAATAAAAAATCCCATTTATAACCTAAATCCCTAATCGACCCGATCCGACCCGATCCCTTTCGATCCCACTTGCTTGGTTCTCCCTTTTTATGCGCACGACCTCTGTCCTACACATGCAAGCTCGCCGCTCGGTTCATCCCCTTCGCACGCACACTCCAAGCTTGGCTCTCTTCTTCACCCGTTCCCGCTCGGCTCTCCCCTTTCAACTGCACAAACTGCTCCCGCCTCCTCCTTCCTCCTCCTTTAAAACCGAGTGGTTCCTCAACCGAGACTCTCATTTTTTTTTCTCATCCAAGCCGCACGCAAGAAAAACTGTAAGTTCTCCCTCTTTCCCTCATCCTCAGTTGGCCGAAATGCCTTCCCCTTCCCTCATTTCTTCCTTGGCCGAAAATCCTCTCCATTTCCCTCATTTCTCCCTTGCTGACCTCCCCTTTTTGCAAGCGAGGGTAGCCGAGAGGCAACTCCATCATCCCTCTCGGTATACCTCCTTGCATCCTCCTCTAATCGAGCGCATAGTCGCTGAATTACTTTTCCAACCTCTCTTTTTGCTGCAACCAAAGAGGAACATCATCATCAGGCGGATTCTTCTCTAAGTTTCCGGCATTTTCATTATTCCTTCCACTTTCCTATGCTTGTTGATTGGTGCATTATTCGTTACAAAAAAAAGATGGATTTGGATGTGAAGGAATAAATGTGTGGAATGTGTATGTATATATGCTTCTTTATGTAGGCTTGAAGGCCTCGTCATACTCATCAGGGCATGATGATATGAAAATCGACCGATGTGTTGTAAAACACCATCCATCACACTCATCACGGCGTGACGGGAAGGCCTCCAAAATTGTTAGATGCGACCCTTTATGCCAAAGTACTACCGAAATTTTGACTGAAATTTAGAATTTAAACAAATTCAAACTGAAATCGTCTTAGCTTAAATTAAATAAGAAAATACATGATAAATGTTAAAATGAACATAAAAAAAAGCAAAAAAAGAGGAAAAATATTTACAAAACTTATTTAAGCAAGTTGAAAGCCCTCCCAAAATTCGAACTAAAATCCTTCCCCCTTTCCTCAAGTGCTCTAAACTTAAGCAAGTGCTCTCTCTTAGCCTTATTTATAGGAATTGGAGGAAGTAATGAGGAACCCATTCTTATTTAAAATTAACTTCTTAACAAAGTGAGTTCTCTTTTCTTGTAAACTCTTCAAAATTAAATAAGTTTTAATTGAAACTTAGGGAGGTTAATATTAAATTCATAAGCTTTAAATTGCAATTATCTATGGTTTAAAATAAAGCGGTAAAGTGAGTTCTCTTCTCTTGTAAACTCCTCAAAATTAAATAAACTTTGATTAAAATTTGGGGAGTCAAATGCCAAGCTCATAAAAGACTTATAATAAGTTTGAAGATTGACTTTTAAATAAACATAAAACTTGATGTGAAATTTAAAATAAAGTCAAATTGGGTTTGATCGCTTTTATATGAAGACTGGATAACTCTCATAAGTGCAAGAATATTATTCGATAGCTTACTCACAAGCATACTTGTTGGCTTGCTAATAGTCATGAATGTTATATTTCAAGTCTACTTGAATTTGTGTTTCAATACAAAACTAAATCATAAGAAATTTGTTAATTGTTAAGCTTATGTATATAAAAAAAGAGGGAAATCAAGTGAAATTCATAAGAGATCTATGAAGAAGTTAAGTAACATGTTGGCAAGCATAGTTAAAACTCCTTAATGAATGATTGAAAGATTCATAAAAGAGCTATTAATAGTTTGTTTTAAACTAATTGGAAGATAAATTCTCAAATATGAAAGAGTTCGAACCTACTCATAAATAAATTTGAAAGCTTAGAAAATTAAAAAATTCAACAAGTAAGTTAAGTGCAAGTAATATTTTAAATTACAATCTAAATCTAAATGACATCGGATCTGCAACTCTTTGTACAAGCAGATAGGAGGTGATACTAAATCAAATTCTACAAAAATCATAGGGCTCCCTTCAATAAAAAATTAAGAAATTTCATTTTAATTATGATTTTCAAAATCATTGATTTCATTAATTAGATGAAATTATCTAAGTCATAAATACCTGTATGTGTTCGGACATAGAGATTTGAAGTGCAAAGTTTAATGTCTGAAAAGACTGCGTATGTTAAGTTGGAATTAAATGAAAATCTGAAATCAATCTCATGATTCAGAAATAGAAACTACCTAAATTACTAAACACCTGCATGGGTCCCGACACTAAGCTGAATGTTTAGATTCAAGTGTCTGAGGTTGCTGCGTGAGTTGCTTCTGGTTTATTCTTAGGACTGGGTTTGAGTTAACAAAACTTAAAAATCCAATCATTATAAGAATTTCAACTTATTAAAATATATGAGAAGCTAATTCTATCATGTAACAGTAGATCTGATCAGCTGTTAGGAGCTAAACAGAGGTAACAAAATCTAAAGTTCTCAAATATATTCGATTCAATCAATTAACTATCCTGACGATGGCTGTGTTGAATGATAATTTCAATCGGAGGGGATACTTCCATCAAAAATATGACACCAATTTCAAATCAAATTAGCTCAAATTAAGTATCAATCTAAAAATGCTTAAATGAAATTCAATATCTAAAAACTTAAAGCTAAAATTCAACCCACCTTTGTAATTGTTTATCGGAGGTGACAAATTAAGAAAACTCTAGCTTACAAAGGAGCTAATGTCGAATTAAGTGTTCTACTATGTTCACTCTTAACCCACGCCAATAAGGATGTGGCCCATGTCCTCTGAGTGGGTGGCTTGGCCAGTAGGATCTACATATGATACAGTTATGACCAGAGTCCTCTAATCGGGTGGTTGCTATCAAATGAAATCATTATATTACAATCACGACTGTAGCCCGTATGCTCCCCAATGATTTTGCCCTTTGAGTTGTGAATCATAGGGTATACTTGATAGGGCAAAAAGGTCTCTATCAGTTAAGGTAGACTTAAGACTGTCTCCTTAGACAAACACCATCCCAAGTCTATAAGGATTTCTTGGATGAAGTAACCCATGTGTTGCTGATAGGGATCTTTAGTTAGGTTGGGTTGACTATCTCCTCTAACTAAGTAGACTATGGACGACGATAGCCCGGGATGATGAAATCTTGGGATCTAGATCGGACACGTCATCATTCCCCCCAACCATCCACTTTAAGCTAATAATGATGAATTTCATAAATTTCAAAATTTAAATTCCAAAACTCCACATGCTGTTACTATACGCTATGCATTTAGCAATCTAATGACTAGCCTTAATCAAAAGTTCTCTCTCAGTATTGGGAGGGATAATTAACTATAGGTGCTTGCACCTATAGGAAATCTGGAACTAGATCTAAAGTCCTCACCAAATGAGGACAAAATCTATGGGTAGTGTCTTATCTACTATTCCATTTGCCTTCTGAAAATTACACCAACATTTTAAATCAATACTCTTTTCATTTGTTGAGAGGTTGGTGGCGAATTTTTGGAGCCCACAGGGAGAAAACTAAGAGTTAAAATGAGAGCCAACTTTAAGTGGACCACCACTATTATCACTAACTATTGACAACCACCAACAACTATATTGTCCATCACTAATAATTATTGTAGTCAAACCATCATCATATACCCGTTGTAGTCCTATAATTTCTAAAGTGTTGTATAACTTACAACATTGTAACACCATCTTTTTTAGTTAGAGAGAATAATGAAATTATGTAAACCCATCTACATAGTAGATTATTTAAATTGGGTGAACTATGATTTTTTATTTTTAACATAAAATTATAGTGTTTTTTTATATTCTTCTCTATTGTATGTATGAATACCAAATTTTTGTGTATTTCCTAATGTGTGCATGCGTGCGCGTACACACACATATTCTTATTGCATGTTCAATGAATATTTATATTCATACAATTTAGAATTTATTAATACATAAAAATGTTACTTTTCATTGACTTTATCATTATTTTTAACATCAATAAGAATGGAAAAATGAGTTGTCTTGTTGAGGGGCATAGTAAGGAGATGTTTAAGTGCCAAGGCTAAATTGATTTATTGAAGGGATTACATATATGGATGAAAAGCTTTTGTCACATCGAGGAGAATTTATGTGCAAAAGATGGCGCCAAAAGCTATTGGTTAAAGTAAAAAAAAATGTAAACACTATTGGATTCAAATTTATTTGAGGACAATATTTAAATATTAATAATAAAAAGGTGACAAATTAGATTAGAGTTATATGCTATTGAATAAATGATAACAAGTTATTCCCTTAGCTTACCTTCTAATTGTATTCTTAGCTTACCCTCTAACATCATGTTAGAAGAGAGAGTGAAGGTATTGCTCTATTAAAACTAATATATTTAAGAAAAAAAATGAGTAAATTGGAAATATTGTATAATAAACATCTACTATAAAATAGCTAATTAGATATCCGTTAATACTTTCAAAAAATATCCTGTGAAGGTGATGATTGACTTCATCTTTCTTAGTCAAGATCTGGTGAGTTGTTGTTTAAAGCTTTGGAACAAAATATATAGTCAACCTTTAGAGTCAAATACATATATGAGTTTCTTTAATGGCTTCGCTCAGATTTCTTTAATCATCCCTCTAGTTTGGGATGGCTTGATCTTGTCAATGAGTTCATTATTAAATTAGATGATCCTTTTGATCAATATTAATATCATAAAGGTTTTACTTTATTGACTTTAATTTAATGAGCTCATTATTTTAATGCCTTATGGTCTGTTAAGATGACTTGATCTTAACTGAAATTATTTTAGATGTATACACATGTTTGTTGACCTCACTTTTGGAGTGAGGATTTAATCTTCCTATCTTAGATCTAAGAGCCTTCTAGACACTAAGATCTCCTTAGTCATATGACACTTCTAGTGATTAAGTGAACACTTAACCCAAACCTAGAGACTTAAGAGGATTAGCAATATGTTATGTTATGCCTTAGGACCTAGGGAAACCTTCCTAGCCTATAGCCTAAACAAACCCATGCCCATTTCCTTAGTGAAAATCCAACCTTAAATCAATATAACCAATTCCAATTGAATCCCAATTCAAATTCAAATTCCCAAGTTAAAATCAAACCAACATGATCTAAACCTAAGCCCATGATTCAATCCCATGAACTTAACCAAATTCTTTCAATCCAAACTTAACTCAATTTATTTTCTCAAAATCACTTCAGTCCTTCAATCATCATTCCAAACCATACCAAAAATTACAATCAAAATCAATCAAACTAAAATCAATTCAATCAACCTAACCTAACCCATTTAACCCAAAATATTCAAATGAGCCAAAAATCAAATTGAACCCAAATCAAATGCAACCAAAGCTATCAATCAATCCCAAATCAAATACAAACTCAACTCAACTCTATCAAATCAAGCCAATTGACCCACTTAGGTTTAGTTGACCCAAAGTGACCTAAAGCACTCATTTGAGCCAAATCTCAATCCAACCCAAATTGTATTGAACCAAACCAATCAAAATCTCCTATGATGATTGTTGATCATCCTTAATTGATCAATTGTAATCAATTAGGTCAAACCAAGTAAATTTGGTTATTTGACCAAATTAACCCACTTAACCTATATGAGCCAAATGAACCAAATGTCATCTTATGCAAAATCAATTGAAGCCAATGATTCATACCAACTTAAAATTAATTTTTGAACATGACTTGACCATCAATTGAGCCAAACCGAACCTAATTGACCCTTTGACCCAAGTTGACCCAATTAGACTTAAAAAGCCAAATTAGGTTAAATCAAAATCCAATCCAAATTGATTCAAACCAAAGACTCAAATTCATTCCAAATTAATTATTGAACTTGATCAAAGCCTTGATTGAATCCAATTTGACCAATTGAACCCAATTGACCCATTTGGCCCAAATTTACCTAAAGGGTCAATTTAGCTTAAATCATTCCTAAATATAAATTGATTGAAATCAAAGCCTACAATTATCTTAAAATGATCAATTGAACATAAATCAATGTCTAACCCAAGCCAATTTGGCCAATTTGGCCAAATTGGTTAACTTGACCCATTTGACTCATTTGACCCATAAAAACTCAAATGGGTCAAATTCAAATCAAAGCCAAATTAAATCAAACAAATTAAACCAAAACATCCCAAATACTCATTTGAACTTGACTCAATCCTTAGTTTGATCTAATTTGACCAATTGATCAACTTGACCCAACCTAGCTAGTTTGATCTACATGAGTCAAATTGAGTCAAACCCATTCAAACCAAGCCCAAACCCATTGAAACTTGGCATGACCCATCCTTGGTTCACATTAGATTAGCCCAAATCCAACCTAATAAAAATTGAACTTGAATTGACCCATTAATCAATGGGTAAAGCCTTCCAAATGGGATAAAACCCATGATTGGATGGTCAAACCCGCTCTTCTCCCCTTGGGATCCACTCTAAGCTCGAAATGGACACAAGGACCACTGTCTCACATGAACCAAAGCTGTTTGGGTCAGCCATGAGCCAAGTGGAGGTGAGCTAACCCAAACCTCCCCATTGGAACACTTGGAAACCCAATGAAAGCCACCTCAACCAAGGACAACCACCTCCCCTCCCTTGGCCACTCAAACTTAGCCACCTCAGCTTCCTCCTGCCACCCACAGATGCTTGCAGTGACCGGATGCCTACAAGTGGTAGAGAGATTCTTGGCCATCGGATTGGATAAGGGGAGGAGTATACTCCTCTCTTTTCATTTTGAATTGAGAGATTGTCATTCCACAGAGCTTGAGCACTTCAGGATGAGTTCTCCAAAGCATTTCCCAAGCATTCAAGGCCTCCCCATCACTGGAGATGATAAAACCAAGTGTAACAGGGCATCCCTTCTGTCCAACTCATGTTCACCAAGATTCGAGGAGGTGAAACAAATCTTCTCTCGAGTGATTCGAGCTCTAGAAACCCCTCGTAGACCAATTCCAATGAGGATTCTAGTGATGGTTAGTCCACAGAGCTATCGGGAGTCAAAGATCTTCTCAAGCTTCTCTTCAAGGTGAAGCTACCCTCGGTTAACCTCGGTAGAGATTTGGGGAGGTGTTTTTGTAGTAAACCATGAAAAGCCATTAGGTGCTAGTATTTTTTGAAGGAAAGTTTGATGTCATGCGATTTCCATCATTAGATCCTTCTAGATCCCTCTTGTGAATGTTTTGGATCAATCTCGAGCCTTAATAAGCTCCAGCGAGTTTGAATTGAGTGGAGGAAGGCGAACAATGTCCATCTTTTGCCACTCGGGGGACGACGGATCATCCGCCGTCCATTCCTTATGATTGGAATGGACAACCATGATCTTTTGTTAGATCTAATCCGATTAATTCCCTTAGGAACCACAGTTAATCCCACCATCTTAGATGAGACGGATGAAAGCACATCGCCACATCGCCGTGTTGGGCGTTTAAATGACCAATCCCGTGATGCCACATGGAAAGTGCTATCACGTTAGCGGTCCACGTGGCACCGACGAGATTAGGGGTTAATTAGGCTTAATAATTCATTGTAATGGTAGAAACTTCTTAAAATCATAACTAATTATAAAAAATGCAAATAAATACTCATTAGGAAGGTAAAATAGAAGAGATTTGATTAAAAATATTTCATATGATTTTGAATAGTGATTAAGGCTTAATTAGAATTTGAATATTTTTCTAATTAGTTTAATTAAGCCTTAATTAGTTAGTCATTTAACTCCAAACTTGGTATGTTGATTTAATGGGATGATCTCTGTCTACCATGATTTTCTTGGAATTTATTAACTAAGTAATTAGGGGAATTGATAATTCAAACCTTAATTACTACTATCTTTTAAATAATATTAATTAATAATTAGGCTCAATCCATTAATCTTCAGATGATGAGGGAGTGAGCCTCATTCTATTCTTACTTTAAAATAATTAAAATTAATTCAAATTCAATTAATTCCCTATGTGCACATAACCCACAAGGTGGGAAATTCATAAAAATACTTAATTAGATTCTTTAATCCTAATTAATCTTTAATAATGTGCCAATTGCATTAGGTCATTTAGGAGCATTGTAATTTTAATTTCTAACTTGTTCATATCATTTGTGGCTCATGATTGAATGATTAATCAAATTAAAGAAGCATAGGAAAGGGTAATTAAGTGATTTGATTAATGATCTAACTTAATTAATTCATAAAATCCATCTAATTATTTTTCTTTAAACCAATTATGATTACCAACTTGGGAATATGATTAAAACAACAAATGACTTCTCTCCTCCTTTAGTCTAATCCAAATCTAAAAATCAAATTAATAAGAAGCTTTGATTTCTTTTAAATAATTTTATTTGATATGATTGTCCTTAGGAATTAATGTAGTTGAATGTATCACATGGTTATGTTTACCTATTCATTTTCAATCACTTCAAATGTTGTATGCCATGTGACCTCATGCATTCATCTTTTCAAATTTAAATCAATCAAATGGAATTTATTTATGTAAGCTTGCATATGTTGGCTTAATTTATCATATGTGTGGCTATTATCACTATTAAACTCAATATTATTTTTCAAAGTTTATAAATGGATAACAATCTTTGGAGTGATAGTAGTTATCAATATATAGGATTTGTATTTGTCTATTGCCTAGGTATATGAATGTGAAACTCTCTTTCTTATATTCATATATAGACTTACATATGTTTTAATGATAATGGGTATGTAGTCTAAACATCTCAGGAATATGAGATTTTAAGTAGCCCTAAGGAGGTCGTTTGGTTACATCACTTTCTGGGTTAACAAAGTCACATACTCATTTAATTTCATTCATATGTACATTTGTATTAGAATTTGGATAGAGCTTTAATTCACATGCATAAATAATTCAATCAAATAAAATATAATATTTTGCATGATTTTCATTCTTCTAATTATGTATACATGTGTATGTATTTAAGATAGCAAGTATATAGTCTGGAAATCCTAGGAATACGAGGCTTTAAGTAGCCCCAAGGAAGTCATTTAATTACCTCACTTCTCTGGTTAACAATGACACGTACTTGCTTATATCTTTTATACATGTATATGTGTGTTTAATTAAAGAATGAAAATCCTCTTTTCAATTGAAAATACATGCATCCATAATCATGTAAGTCACAAAGATGAATTACATATAGAGATAGTGCTCTTTTTCCCATATTTTATATATAAATTTATATATGTTTGAATGATAATAAGTATATAGTCTAGACATCCCAGGAATACGATGCTTTAAGTAGCCCCAAGGAGGTCATTTGATTATCTCACTTCCCTGGTTAATAAAAGCACATATTTATTTAATTTTATTCATATATAATTTTGTATTAGAATTTGGATAGAGTTTTAATTTACATGTATAAATCATTCAATCAAGTAAAATATAATTTCTAAAGGTGTGCATCCATGATCATTCAAGTGCCAAAATATATTGTATCTATAAATATGCTAAGTTTTAAATCATATGCATGTAATAGGTGATGAAAAGGAATGTCATGACATGTTCTATGTGATTGTAATTCAACTACATTAATCTTAAAATTCCTTTCATGTTAAATAAGGTTCCTTAAGGTTAACCCAAACTTAGGATTAATAAAAGATTTAATAAGTCATTTACTAAAGAAAACTAAATCAAAAGAATGTGCTTTAGGAAGTGACTTAAGGTAGGGATGAAAGAGTGTAAGCCTTTTTTCCTCTCTTTATAACACTTAGATAATAAGTGTAAATAAAATGAAGCAAAATAAAAGATAAATTAAAATTCATAAATCAACTAAACCACTTGAAATGAAACCAACCTTTATGGTTAAATTCAATTTTTCTGAACTTAGAAAATTATAACTCTAATGCTTAGTTAAGGCATACCACACAAAGCCTTAGCACGCACATTAGAATTAAGCCGCCACTTCTAGTCCTAAGTTAGGACGGTGTATGTGTGATGTTATATTTTATTTTGTAATATAGTATTTTAGGCTTGATGTTAGGGTGTATGCTTTGAAGACTGGATGTTAGGCTGTTATTAGCCTAATGTCATTTTCTGCAAGGGATTGTGCTTAAGGGGTTGCTTAAAAATAAATATAAATGCTTTGCTTGCAGGTTGCTTATGCCACTAAACATAATTCACATTAGGACATGTGAGCTTGGTTACTCATGTGTAGGGTGCTAAGTCCAAATTATGAAATATAACTGCTTGGAATTGTATGTATGTTTAGCTAACATGCGCGTTACATGTGTAGTTAGATTTACTTTTCCCATAAAAATGTAAATTTTTTGTAACATGAATTAGGATTAGTGTTATGGGATTTAGGATGAGTAGTGGCTAGAAGGCTTAGTCCTAGGGTGTCCTGTGATGCCTTGATGCAAATCAAAACAAATCAAGTCAAAGAAAGAAGAAGATAGAAAAATGAAGAGTGAAGGCTCCATAGCATGTATTCATTTATAATTATAATTATTCGTTTATATTCTGGGTTGTATAAAGGTAGAGCTCGACAATCTATTTTTTCTCTTTTTTGGGGTGTATGACGGTATCCAGCTGCACCGACCATTTATTCTTTTACAGTAGTCTATAAAATATTTGTTGTTATATTTAGATTGCGCAATAGAATTGCCTCTTTTTCATACTTTTTTAATGATTGATAATTGTATGTGTGGCCTGAATGCGGTAGTCTCTTAAGATAAAATTAATTTTTCTATCCCAATTAACAACTCATAATTAAAATTTAAAATAACTCACAATCTCATCATAAAGCCCAGGATATAAATAAGATAATTAAAAGATTTAACAACCCTTAGCTGTAAGTTGTATGTCTCACATCATGTATAACATATTAATTTGATCTTGAATATGTGGGGCGGGGGGCAGGGGTCTCCATTCTTGCATGATAGGGGAATGCTTGAACTGTGAGAGCATCCCTTGTAGTGGAGAACACCTCCTCCCATTGATTTAGCCAATAACTTTATTTTATCATGCATTTAGGCATAATTGTCCTAAGCCTTTGTCCTAAATTTATTTGTCAAAATAAAATAAAATTTTCAAATTTTGCATCTTAGTTTAAATCATTTACTCATGCCACTCATGATCTAGTCTTTAGGGAGTGAGTTTAGAACACTAGTCTCTTTTCCAAATTAAATAACAACCATAACTATCTTGCAATTTCATAAGACCAGACTACATGGTTTTGAATCATAGAAGGTGTTAGTTGATGGCCACTCTAGGTGATTGTAAGTCCAGAAGTCGGGCGAGTTTATCCTCTCTGGTGGAGATAAACCCTTATGTCCCCCTCCCCTCTTCCGCTTAGATTTAGGTCGTGCTTTTAGCTTGATCTAATGCTCCATAGATTTAGGATCTGAGGTTACTTATTTCCCTTGGTCTACGAGCATAAATCCTCACATCTTAGATATTTTCATAATCTAGTGTTGATGGATTATAAGCCCTAACAATCTAATAAAATTTCAACTCAAATAAAATAAATCCTCTCACTTCTAAACTTTTAAAGCCTTACTATAGGATATGTTGGAGTGCTCACCAGGCTTCCTATTATCATGAGCACTTCATACTTATTTTTCTTTAGATTATAAAATTAAGTCTTCCAATTGAACAATCTCATTTAATTTTCCAAAATAATCATTCCTTTGATAATCTAGCCTTAAAATCTTTGAAGATAATAATTGACTATTTTAATTGAGAGTTTTCTTAAGAAATCCCATTTCCTAGGATGTAATTAACTATGAGGCTTGCCTTTATAAGGAACTTAAGAACCTAGCTTAAAATAAACTATACTTTACTTTTTCATGTAAAGTAGAGAAAAGATCTCTGGTATATTCGAAGACCATTTGCCTTAGGAGTCCTTATTAGGTGATTAGGTCTATTGTAGGGTGATGTTTCTATCTTTTAAGATAGTACATCATACATTAATTTCATACCTCATCACTTTAATAAGTATCCCCTAAGATCTGTGTGGTATCCCCACATAAAAAAGAAAACACCACAATGTTAAATTTGAAGAGATAAGACTTTTAATTTGAAAGTTTTGATTTTCATTGATATTATTGAACTCAAAGTCTTGCACGTTCATGAACTCTATGACAAAGATATGGCTTGTGGTGTATCATCATTGGAATTGAAGATGAAGATGTATTATATTGGAAAAATTGATTAATATTTTGCATTGGTGCAACTAAGAAGGTGAATCTGTTACGAGAATTTTTTATTCTCCATTGAAGGTAGGGTAGCAAATAGAAGAAGAAATGAAGATAGATTGTTGTTATTTGGGTATATAGTGTAAGTAAGCTACCTCTCATTATAAAGCTCAATGAAAGTGTAATGAGGATTCCAAGCTATATGTTAAAAAAAGTTCCATTATGCATTAAAATCAAGTGATTAATTTAAGATGTTTGCAACATGCTTTCATTCTAATTTATCAAATCAAGGCATTTTGGCCTAATTTATTAAATTATTGTTATCTTATATTACGTTTTTATATACTATTTTATTTTCCTTGCTATTTCATTAAGTTACTAATGCTCATCCTTTCAATGACACCCATACCACCACTCATTTGTTTTAGTATGTCTATAATGCATTGATAAATAAGTAGCTCAAGAGTTAAATGAGATCAATGAAAGACCCCAAGGTGCATACTAAACATTCCACAAAAATTTAAATAAATCTATAGATGTTAGTCCATTATTATCGAATTAAAGGTAGGGATCATATTTTACAAATTTGTATGTGATATAAGTGCTAAGTTTATGATGACAAATTACACCATATGCTAAACCCGCCATTAGGAGTTAGTACTATAAAACTCCAACACTTTTTCTTTGGTAGCCAAGAACCAACAACTTTGCATAGAGCCCAAAAGTAAGTTTTATAAGTCAAAATATGATTGCATTTTTTGGGGAGCAGTCATCTTACAAATGATAAAACCCAAGGGACTGTTTAAGAACTCAACATGAAATTTTGAAGGATCCTCAAAATTGTTGTTATGCTATTATTGCAACATTAGCAACATAGGTAAGAATCTCAATATTATTAATTAAAACTATTAATTTAATGTTTTGCAACATATTTTTTATTGGCCTCACTTAACCTAATCGACATTGAAGCCAAAGATCTTTGAATTGTATAAATTATGTGAAAATTTTATTATACTTTATGATTATATGATGCTTAAAATATTGGAAAAATATGTTTTTGTAGTTTATTTTTTTGTTGAAATAGAAACATATCAAATTAGAGAAAATTCTAAAAATTGGGCCCAATGTCGTGGTGCGAGAGCAACCCCAATTTGACAGGGAATGTAACACATAGGTGCTAGAAACCATCATTGCAGTGCTGGGGACTTAAAAAATTTTTGGCATGAAGATATTAAGTAGAGTGCGTAGGCACTAAAAACTAGTGTCGTGAAGCTATGAGAAGACCAAAATGAGGACAACAAAAGCGATTATATATCCATATAGTGCTACATTGCTATATGCTACTAATGATCAAAGTAGTTTTAGTAGTTGCAGGAAAAGGATATACATAGGAGTGATATTTTAATGTAAAAAAGTTTTTTGACAATGTGTGAGTGTAGTGTAGTGAAAACACTTTGAGAATTCTAACCTATGTGATATTCTAGGTGTTGTGAGCTATAGAGTGTATGTTGTAGTATGTTTTAAAGCAGTGCAAGGTGTGTTTGTTTTTGTTGAAGTTAAGGAGAAGGTCTATGATGAAGTTTGCACACTGAATTCATTACGTATCTCCATCGAAAAGCAAAGAGGAGACAATCAAGGGTTGATTTAAAAAAATTGCTCGATTTAATCTTCCCTTTTTCTCTGGTTATCTCTTTGGTCTAATTCATGGATCTATTTCCTTGTACTATATGTAGCTAAACTAATTGTTCTATGATTTTGTGTGAATTTTGAACGTTGTTATGTATTAAACTTTGTTTGTGAAGAAAAATGTTTGTGTTATCAAAGTAAACTATATTTTGATATTTTGTGAGCTTAATTTACTTATAATCTATCTAATTATAATGTTAAAATTGATTTGTGATTTAGAGTTATCAAAAGAGTCCTAGAATAATAGTAGGGAAAAACAAATGGGTGTAATATTATGTGTTAGTGTGATACACTTAATTTTCTAGACCGCAACCACTTCAAGGAAGATAAGATAACATTAAGCATAAATTTGATTAAAGGGATTAGTTTGATTGTATTGGTCTAGAGATAGAAAATATAGTATATATGCTCCTAACTAACACTACATATTTAAAAAGTAGAAAATCGGGCCAATACCTAAGGGTTGCATTTACAGCATTGCGATGATGTGCCCAACACAAACTTAATTTAATCATGATAACATCAAAAATACACAAAATTATAGTATTGATTTAATTTATTTAATCATGATACCATATATAATAACTTATTATTATTATTTTAAATTAAAAAGAGTTTATACTTTTATATTTTTACTTGGTTAGATAAAAAGTATAACTTAGATGACTAGTAATTAAGTTAAAAATTTGACACACAGTCCTTGTGGGAAAGATGTTCTAATTATCAATATATTACTTAATTTGACATGTGCATTTATATATGCCTTTAGTCAGGTCAATCTTGTTAGTGATAATTGATAATTATTTGATATATACTTATGCATAACTTATTATTTGATTTGATAATAATAAGATCTATATAGTTTTTCTTAATGATTCACTATGTATTTGTTTATAGATTCATCATTTATTACTAACCATTTAGAAGATCTTTAATGTTGATTAAGTATGGTCAGACAATTTTATAGTTTGAGGATAAGGATAAATATATTTATGATAAAAAAGAATTTAAGTGGTGAATTGTCTAATGATTCACTATGTATTTGCTTATTATGTAATCTATTAGAAAACTATTATTAAGCCATTAACTTATCATAATTGGAGCAAATAAGAAAATAAATTCACTTATAATATGAGAAATGAAGGTTTCTCTTAGTGAGAAGAGAGAAAATATAATGTACTAGTGAAAAAAATTATTTTACTTCTTTACTTTATGTTTTTTGTATTTTTCTTTCATCTATGTATGCTTGCTTCATGTCTCCTTTCTTCTCTTTCCATTTAATGCCTTTTGAATCAAGTTTTTGAGTTTGTCTCGTTCTTTTAGTGTTATGATTAGGTGGTATAATTATAGGAGCAGAGATATAATTCTAGTATAATGATAAGATAGTTTAATACTAAGAACCTTGAACTATTGCATAGGATAAGTGTGATGCTTATTTTTGGATGTATGGGGGACACCACATAAATATGAGGGGGTACTTTTTAAAGTGATCAGGTATGATATTGAGGTATGATATACTATCTCGAAAGATAGAGACATCAACCTTTAGTAGACCTAGGACTCATAAGACATGATGGGTCTTCGAATGTACCAGATATTTTTCCACTGCTTTACATGGATGACTGAAATAAGATTTATATTAAACCGGGTTCTAAAGTTCCCTATAGGGGCAAGCCCCCATAGTTAATTACATCCTAAGGAAGGTGAATTTCTTAAGAATACTCTCGATTAAAGTAGACAATTATTATCTCCAAAGATTTCAAGGATAGACTATCAATAAATTGGCTATATTGAAAAATCAAATGGAAAAGATCAAGGAGAATACTTATTATCAAAGCCAAAGAAAGTGAGTAAAGAATGATCATGATACTAGGAAACCTAATGAGCTTCCAATATATCCTATAATTAGGCTTTATATGTTTGAAATTGAAGAGAATTATTTATATGAGTTGAATTTTATTAGATTAGTAGGGCTTATAATCCATCAACATAAGGCTGTGAAAATGCCTAAGAGGTGAGAATTTATGCTTATAGCCCAAAGAAAATAGTAACCTCAGATCCTAAATCTAGGGGGATTTTACATAAGCCAAAACACGACCTAAATCTAAGCAAAAATGTGTATATGGTTTACCTTCACAAGAGAGGGTAAACCACCCGACTGCTGGACTTATAACCATGTGGAGTGGTAGCCAGCTAACTCCACTTATGTTTTAAATCCATGTGGTCAAGTCATATGATTTTGCAAGATAGTTGGGCTGTTATTTATTTAGAAAGAAGCTAAATTTCTTAAATTCACTCTCTAAGAGACTAGAGCATGAGTGGTATGAACAATGACATAATCTAATGCAAATCTTTTCAATTTTTATTTAATTTTTGACTCTCTTCATTTGGACCAAGGCCATAAGATTTTTGTATGCCTAAATGTATGACGAAGTAAGTTATGGGCTAAATCAGTGGGAAAGAGGTGTTTTTCACCACAGAGGAGACCCTCAAAGGTCATATTTTTGCCTATCGTGCAAGGATGGAAACCCTCTATTAACATGAGAGATATATATTAATGCATGATGTTAAACATACAACATTCAGCTAAGGGATTGCTAAATTTATTAATTATCTTGATTTAATTCCCAGGCTTTATGTGAGGTTATGAGTTATTTAATACTTTAGTTATGAGTTGTAGTGGGATAAAATATTTATTTTTTCCTAAGAGCCTAATCGGATCTAGGCCACACATTAAAATAACATTCATAAAGAAACTATGGAAAGGCATGCCTTTTCTATTGTGCAATTTAAACATAACATCAAATAATTTTATAAGTCTAATGCAAAAGAATAAGAGGCCGGCACAGTTGGGTACCACCGTACAATCTGAAAAGAGAAAATGGGTAGTCGAGCTCTACCCTTATACAACCTGAAATATGAAAGAATAATTACAATTTACAAATGATAAATGATATGAGTGGTCTTCAAACCTTCAAGTCTTCATGTCTCCTTCATTTCTTCCATCTTCTTACTTCTTTTGATTTTATAGGGTTCAAGGCATCACATGGCACCCTAGGGCTAAGCCTTCTAGCCAGTGCTCATCCTTATCCCCCATAATACTAATCCTAATTCCTAATGCAAAATTATATTAAAAATAGGAAAAGTAAATCTAACTACACCAACAAAATAAGTGTTAGCTAAACACACATATAACCCAAGCAATTATATTTATAATTTGGACTTAGCACCCTACACATGGGTAACCAAGCCCACCTATCTTAATTTGGATTATGCTTAGGGGTTTGAGCAACCTACAAAAGAGAACATTTAAATTTATTTTAAGCACCCTTTAAGCACAATCCCTTGAAAAAAATATGATTAGACTAATCACAGCATTACATCCAGTCTATGAAACATACACCCTAACATCCAGTCTAAAATAATACATCATAAAATAAAATATACATCATACCATGCACCGTCCTAACATAAGGCTAGAAATGGTGACTTTGTTCTAATGTGTGTATTAAGGCTTGTGTGGTATGCCTTAAATAAGCATTGTTATAATTTTCTAAGTGTGAAAGGATGTTTAATCATAAGAGGTTGATTTTACTTTAAGTGGTTTAATTGATTTGAGAATTTTACTTAGTGTTTTCATTTGTTTCATTTGTACTTAACAACTAAGTATTATAAAGAGAAGGAAAAGAGAGGGTTACTCTCTTTCATCCCTACCTTAAGTCATTTCTAAAGCATGTTGATTTGATTTAGTTCTCTTTAGTGAATGGCTTATTACATATTTTAAATTAATCCTAAGTTTAGGTTCAATTTAAATAATCCTATTTAGTATGAAAGACATCTTAAGATTAACTTGATTAAATTACTATCACATGACATATGTTCAACCATTCCTTTCCATTACATATAACAGGCATATGATTAAGTCCTAAGTATACCTACACATTCAATATGTTTTAAGCACACTTGAATGATGGATGTGCGTATGTATATTTGAAGTTTTATATATTTCATTTGATTGAATTATTTTTTATCATTTTAATTTAAAGCTTTATTTAAATTCTTATACACAAATACATAGGGATGTGTGGTGTATTTTTTATTGTTCATTGAATAAAAAAATATGTTATTATTAGGATACCACGTAGATTCGCACTTGTACTTATTAGGGTGATTAGGTGCAACATTGGGGAATAATGCACTATCTCGAGAGACAAAAATCACCATCCTACAATGGACCTAATCACCTAATAAGGACTCCTAAGGATAATGAGAATTTGAATGTACTAGAGATCTTTCCCCTACTTTACATAGAAAAGTAAAGCAGGGTTTATTTTAAACCGGGTTCATTAAGTTTCCTATGAAGGCAAGCCCCCATAGTTAATTACATCCTAAGGAATGAGATTTCTTAAGAATACTCTATTAAGGTAAATGATCGTTATCTCCAAAGATTTCAAGGATAGGACTATCAACAAATTGGTTATTTTTAGAAAATCAAGTGGGATTGATCAAAAGGAGGGGGTTATTATTGAAACCAAAAGGAGATGAGTAGGGGATGTTCATGATCTAGGAAGCCTAATGAGCATCCCAAACTATCCTATGGTTGGACTTTATATTTTTGAAATTTGAAGAGGATTATATGTTTGAGTTGAATTTTTATTAGAAATATCGGGCTTATAATTCCATAACACAAGATCGTGGAAATGCCTAAGAGGTGAGAATTTATGCTTGTAGCCCATAATGGAAAATAATAATCTTGGATCCTAAATCTAGGGAACTTTGACGAGGGCCAAGGCATGACCTAAATCTAAGGTGAAAATGGGTATATGGTTTATCTCCATAAGAGAGAATAAACCACTTGGACTTACAAACTGAGTGGTAACTAACTCCTATAATTTTAAATATATGTAGGAAAGTCTTATGCTTTGCAAGATGTCTAAACTATTATTTATTTAGAAAGGAGACTAAGTCTTTAAACACACTCTCTAAGAGACTAGATCATGAAGGCCATGAATAATGACTTAAATCTAATGTAAATTTCATTAAATTTTATTTTGATTTTTGGACATTTATATTTGACACAGGATATGAGATTTCATATGCTTAATGCATGAGAAATTGGTTATGGGCCAAAATCAAAAAGAAGGAGGTGTGTTTTCACCATGGCTCTCAAAGGTCAAGTCATTTTTCTGACAAAGGTGGAAGCCCTCCATTAGCAAGAGTGAAGCAAAATAATTTATGCATGATGTGAGATTTACAACATCCAACTAAGGGGTTGTTAAATCTTTTATTATCTTGATTTATGTTTTAGGCTTTAGGCAATGTTATGAGCCATTTAATTTTAGTTTTGAGTTGATTAATTGGATAAAAAAATATACTTTTCCCTAAGAATCTAATTACATCTAGGCCATTCAGCAATCACCAAGCAATTAAGAAACTAGGGAAATCATGCCATTCTAATTATGTAATAATAAATAAAATATCAATCAATTTATAAAATTAGCATAAAAGGATCAAAGGCCTGTGCGGTCGGGTACCGTCATACAACTCAAAAAGAAATGTGGTAACTGAGCTCTACCCTTATACAACCTAGATTATAAATAAATAATTACAATTTAAAAGGAATTCATGTTATGGGGTCTTCATTCTTCATTCTTCATTTCTTCCTTTCTTCATTTCTTTCTTTCTTTCTTTCTTTGACTTAGGATGTAGTTTACTCCAAGGCTTCACATGGTATATAAGACATGGTCTTATAGCCAATGTTCATCCTAATCTCCCATAACATTCATCCCAAATCTTAATTACAAAATTTACATCAAAAAGGAAAAGATAAATCTAACTAAACCTACAAAATAGAGATTAGCTAAAGACACCACACAACCCAAGTAGTTATATGAATAATTTGGACTTAGCACCCCACACATGGGTAACCAAGTCCACCTGTCGTAATTTGGGTTATGCTTAGGGTTATAAGCAACCTGCATTACAAAACATTTATATTTTTATTACAGTGCCCCTTAAGCACAACCCCCTGCAAAAAATATGATTAGGCTAAGATTTCCCTATCATTTAGACTACACATATACACCCTAACATCCAGTCTAAAATATTACACCATAAAATAAAATCAGGCATCAAACCATGCACCACCCAAACATAGAGCTAGAAATGATGACTTAGCCTAATGTGTATGCCATTTAAGGCTTGTGTGACATGTCTTAGCTAGGCTTTAAGGCTAAAATTTTCTAAGTGTGAAAAATATAATTTAGAGGATGGTTTCATTTCAAATGATTTATTTGATTTGTCAATTTTAGTTGATGATTTGATTTGGTTTGAATGAACCTACACTTAGTTACTAAATGTTATGAAGAGAAGAAAAGAGAAGAGAATTTCTTTTTCATCTTTACCTTAAGTAATTTCTAAGGTAGTTTCATTAATGATTTTTCTTTAGTTAATATTTTATTATGTGTTTTAATTAATCCTAAGTTTAGATTTACTATAAATAGCCCTATTCGATAAGAAAGATGTCTTAAGATTAGTTAAGGTGAATTACTACCACACAACACACACCCATTTATTTCTTTCCACCATGTATACCATGTATATGAATAATCCTAAGTATACCTATACATGCAATGCAAACTTTAACACACTTTGATGATGAATGCTAAGAGATATGATTTGAAAATTTGGATATTCCATGAATGCATATCTTTATTATGTAGAAAAGAGGGATTCTTCATCCATTAACATAATGCACATCCACATATATAAAAATATAAGTGAGTATGACATCATTATTTTCTATACCAGGGGTGTAAGATACAAGACCTACTTATGGCTACTTAAAACCTCGCAGCCCCGGGATGTCCAGACTAATATACCACTTTTCTTAAATACATGTAGATGTACAAAAAGAAACCAATGGATGAAGAATCATGCAAAAGATTTTTTTTTTGTTTGATTTTTGTTTATTTAATTTGGATGTACAAAAAGAAACTAATGTTTGATTTTGTTTGTATAATCAAGCCTCACAGCCCCGGGTTATTTATTTTTTTGAATTTGATTTGACTTAGGAAATGTGAAAAGAGTTTGCTGTACCTAACCAATTTCCCCTATGTGTGAATTGGTTTAGTTTAATTTTCTTAAAATAATTAGGTTGATTTTATATTTTATTTAGGTTAAGGTGTGAATTAAATCCATTAATTACCCCTTTCCTATACCACTTCAACATAATTATTCAAGTAATTATGAGCCAACATATGATATGCAACCACATGGAATTTAAATCAGCAATGCACCTAAGAAATAAAGGGGCCTAGTGTAGTAGTTCACAATTATTGATTAGTTAATCTAAAGGGTTTAATTAAGTGCTTTCATAACCATCATACACATATAGTTTTATTATAATTTCTTTGAAGTTTCTTAGGTTATTGAACACCTAAGCATCTACCCAAGAATTAAGTGATTAAGTTCTAGAATAATTTATTTTTGAGTTTGGTTAATTAATCCCTTTAATGAAGTGATTAAGTCATTAATCAATATGCAAATTAATTAAGTGTGTATCCAAATGAAATAAACTTAGGCGAAAAGATTGGAAAAAAATCCTAATCTCATTCCCTAAGTCCATTAACTATTTTATGATGATTAACAAGCTTAATTAATGAATTTATCACTGTTTAATAGTTTAATTAATTAAAAAGTGATTAGGGGTGAAACAAGCAATTCCCCTAATTAATCCAGTAGTTAATTCTAAGAAAATCATGTGAGGCAGATATCATTTCACTAATCAACCTTAGGAAGTTTGAAATTAATTGTTGAAGTAATTAAGGAGTAATTAGCCTAATTATATTTCTAATAAAACCCAAATTGAGTAAAAATTACTACTTAAAATCTATCTATTTTAATTTTATATTATTAACTTTTGAATTATCTTTAAAATGAAGCTGAGTTTATATTTTTTAGATTTGTCTATAATTAGTTATGAATTTAGAAAGTTTCATCACTAAAATTGGATTAATTAGAACTAATTAAACCCCTAATCCTTGCCCGAGACGGGATCTTATCATGATCGCTCAATATGAGCTCACCTGAGCTCGGATGGAGTTCAAACTCACCCCACATCTTCGGGGGAGGCACAAGCAATGTATCTTATGGTCAAGATCTCAAGGGATTATAATTTCCTTCAAAAAGGACCAAGCAATTTTTCCTATGGCTACGATTTTGAGCAATACCTCACCGGAGGTTATCACTAACTCTTCCAACTGAGGAGGTAGCTTCGTCAAGTAGAGATGAAGCCTTGTTGAAGGTATTGGATCTTGATTTGAAGTGGATGGCTATGTTGACCAACCTCCCCTTCAATGGCGATTGGGCTTGATCAAGGTGATGCTTCCCCTGGCTTGGAACTTGGGAAACTGCTTGGTTGAGCTCGATGGGGTCCCCTGATGGTGTGTGGAAGATTAATTTGTTTTTTATGGATTATCAAGTGAATTGGGATTGGGATGGACCTCCCCTATTTTAGCTTTGTGCAAAACTGAGAAGGAGAAATCAATGGAGCTTGGGAAGGGCTTAGAAAATCTTGGAGAGCTTTGACTCACTCTCCTTGGCTCTATGGAAATAAATTCTTGTGGTTTGAGTGGGAATGAGGGGGAGTATATCTCCCCTCCTTGGATTGGACAGTGAAAAGTAAAAATGCTATTTTTGATCAATGGGTGAGATTGGGTTCATGGTTTGGGCTGTTTAGCATCCCATATGGGTCATTTTAGGTAGTGGAGGGATGGAGAGTGAGTGCCCATGTGCTTGGTGAGTGCATTGGGTGATCCAAGTGCTTAATTCCCATTGGAGGGGTCAGTTTGACTTTAGGTTGGGTCATGGCTGACCCAATGTCATTGGGTAATGCTCACCACCCTCCTTGGTGTCAAGTGGACCACTAGAAGGATGCCAAGTGGCCTTGAGAAGAAAATGACCAAATTCTAAGTGAATTTGGTCATAGGATACCCTTTGACCTAAGGGTAAAATGGTCATTTAGCCTTGATTTTGATCTGGGTAGATTTGAAATGATTCAAAAAGGGGCTGGGCCGAATTTCAAGTGATTTGGAGTTCATATGATTTGAATTGGTTCAATTTGACCCATTTAGGGTAAGTTGGGTCAATTTGGGTTAGGTTGACCAATTGATCAAATTGGGTCAAACCATGGGTTAGCTCAAGTTCAAATGATTATTTGGAGCCTATGAGTATCATTTGTTTGGTTCAATTTATTTCATATTTAATTTTGGTTCATTTAGGTTCATTTAGGTCAAATAGGTCAAGTTGACCAATTTGACCCATTTGACCCAATTGGGTTATGTCATGGGTTGGTTTAGGCTTGGTCGATCATTTGAAATGTATTGCAAGCTTTGATTTCAATCAATTTTAGTTTGGTTTGATTTCAAGTTGATTTGACCTTTTAGGTCAAGTTAGGTTCATGGTCAATTGGGCTAGGTTGGGTCCAATTGGTCAATTGAAGCTTTGGTCAAGTTCAACATTCAATTTAGAATGAATTTGACCCATTGGTTGCAATCAATTTGGGTTAGATTAAGATTTGACCCATTTTAACTTTTTAGGTCAACTTGGGTCAACTTAGGTCAAGTGGTCAATTAGGCTTGGTTTGGCTCAATAGATGGCTTGGTCAAGTTCAATCATTGATTATAAATTGGATTATATCAATAGTTTCAATCAATTTGGCATGTGATAGATTTTGGCTAGTTTAGGTTTCATTTAGGCTAAATGTTGACTTGGTTAAAGGCTAGGTTTGACTTGGTTTGACCTAATTTGAGTGATCGATTATCCTAGGATGATTGTTGATCACAATGTGAGTCTTAGATGGGCTTAGTTCAATCCAATTTGGGTTGAATTAGAATTTGGCTCAAAAAGGTCCTTTAGGTAACTTTGGGTCAAGTAGGTCAATTGGCTTGATTAAGGCTTGATTCAAGTTTGGTTGAACTCTTATATGGACTTATGATGTAAATATAAATCCAATTGTAACTGATTTGGAGTCAAATGGGTTTTGATTCTTTTGACAATTTCAAGTTCAAAGGATGAACATGGGTTTAATTTGGGTTAGTTTAATTTTGATTTGATGATTGTAGTTTATGTTTATATTTGGGTATGTGATTGAACAAATGATTGTTTGAAGAAAAAAAAATCTAAAGGTTTGGATTGATTTGAGAATGATTTGGCTATGTTCAAGGATTTGACTTGAAAAAGTATAAGTTGGATTTAAGCTGGATTTGGATTTGAGTTTTGAATTTAGTTTTGGTTATTTGAATTTATATTTCATTTATATTTTTGAATATAAATGAGAATATAAATGGGTTATGAGAAAATCCTTTGAGTTTGGAGTGATTTGGATTTGATTTGAGCTAAGTCCATAAGATGAAATCAAAAGGGCTTAGGAAAGATTTTAGATTTGGAATTGATCATGGGTTTCAATCATTTGGAATTGATTCATGATTTGGATTTTGGAATTGATTTATGATTTGAGAAAATCAATTGAGTTAGAATTGATTTAAGATTTGATTTGAGCTAAGTCCATAAGATGAAATCAAAGGGCTTAGAAAAGGTTTTGGATTTGATTTAAGATTTGAGAAAATCAAGTGAGTTGGAATTGATTTAAGATTTGATTTGAGCTAAGTCCATAATATGAAATCAAAGGGCTTAAAAAAGGTTTTGGATTTGATTTATGTTTGAGAAAAAAAATTGAGGGTGAATTGATTTAAGATTTGAGTTTTGGAATTGATTTATAATTTGAGAAAATCAATTGAGTTGGAATTGATTTAAGATTTGAGTTTTGGAATTGATTTATGATTTGATAAAATAAATTGAGTTGGAATTGATTTGAGATTTGAATTTAAAGTTTGGTTTGAAAGAAGAAAGTAAGGATTGGGTCCAAGCTATAGGGTAGGCAAGTCCTCTTAATACCCCTAAGGCATAACCTATTCATATGGCTAACTCTTCAAAGTCTCTAGGGTTAGGTTAAGTGTTCACTTAATCGCTAGAAGTGTCTTAAGACTAAGGAACTCTTAGTGTCTAGAGGAGTCCTATGTCTAGGATGGAGAAGTTGAGAGCTTACTCCAAAAGTGAGGTAAACAGGATAAAATTAAATAGGTATGTGTCATTGTTAACCAAGAAAGTGAGATAATCAAATGACCTCCTTAGGGCAAGCTAAAGCGTCGTATTCCCGGGATGTCAAGACTATATACCATTTGCATTCAAATCATATGTAAATTTGCATACATGAACATAAGAAAGAGAGCTTCAAATCTTATGATCAATTAATTCAATCACTTGAACAATTGTAAATGCATGTATTTTTAATAAAAAGGAAGGATTACCATTCTCTAATTAAATACACACATGTATGTATAAAAGACATAAGCAAGTGTTGACCTCATTTTTAAGTTGAGCTCTCAACCCCTCCATCTTAGACATAGGACTTCTTTTAGACTTTAAGAGTTCTTTACTTAAGACACTTCTAGTGATTAGGTGGACACTCAACCTAGCCTTAGAGACTTAGAAGAGTTATCCATAAGAATAGGTCATGCCTTAGTGGGGAGAGGAAAATTTGCCTACCCTATAGCTTGAATCAAATTCCTCTCTTCCTTCCTTCAAGTCAAATTTAAATCAATTCCAACTTAATTGATATTCTCCAAACTCAAATCAATTCCAAATAATTGAAATCCATGATCAATTCCAAATGATTGAAATCCATGATCAATTCCAAATGATTGAAGTTTATGATTGAAATTCCAAGTTCAAAATATTTTTGAAGTCCTTTGATTCCCACTTAAGGACTTAGCCTAAATAAAGTTTAAATCACTTCAAATTCATGAAATTATCTCACAACCCATTTATATTATCATTTATATTCACATATATAAATGAAATAAAAATTCAAATCAATCAAACTAAATCCAAAATTCAAATCCAAATCAAAATTCTTTTTTTAAGTCACTTCGATTCCCTCTTAAGGACTTAGCATAAATCAAGTTCAAACCACTTCAAATTCATGAAATTCTCTCACAACCCATTTATATTATCATTTATATTTACATATATAAATGAAATATAAATTCAAATCAATAAAATAAAATCCAAAATTCAAATCCAAATCAAAAATCTTTCCTAAGTCACTTTGATTCCCACTTAAGGACTTAGCCTAAATCAAGTTCAAACCACTTCAAATTCATGAAATTTTCTCATAAACCATTTATATTCTCATTTATATTCACAAATATGAATGAAATATAAATTCAAATATCCAAAACCAAATTTAAAACTCAAACTCAAATCAACTCAAATTGAAACTTAAGCCTTTCAAGTTAAATTCTTGAACTTAGCCAAATCAAACTCTAATCAAGCCAAACCCTTGAATTTTCTTCATGATTCAATCAATCCTACAATCATGAATACAAATATAAACATAAAATCCAATCATCAAATCAAAAATCAATCCAAAACTCAAACTCAAATCCATTAAAATCCAACCTAAGCCTTTCAAGTCAAAATCTTGAACTTATCCAAATCAATTTCAAATCCAGCCAAACTCTTGATTTTTCTCCATGATTCAATCAATTCTACAATCATGAATCCAAATATAAACACAAACTTCAATCATCAAACCAAAACTAAATCCAAAAATCAAACCCAAGTCAAGCTCATGGTCATCCTTTTGAACTTGAAATTATCAAATGAATCAAAACCAATTTGACTTCAAATCTCTTGCAAATGGATTTATATTTCAATCATAAGTCCATATGTGAGTTCAATCAAACTCCAATTAAGCTTTGACCAAACCATTTGACCTACTTAGGCTCACTTGACCAAAAGTGACCTAACGTACCCTTATGAGCCAAATTATAATCCTAACCAAATTGGATTAAACTAAGCCCACCTAAGCCTCTCATCATGAACAACAATCATCATAAGATGATCAATCACTCAAATTGGGTCAAACTAAGTCAAACCTTAGGGTTGCCAAGTCAACACTTTGCCAAAATGAAACCTAAATTAGCCAAAATCTATCATAGGCCAAATTGATTGGAACTATTGATCAAAACTCATTCATGAACAATGTTTGAACTTGACCAAGTCAACATTTGAGCTAGCCCATTATTTACTTGACCTAAAAAGTCAAAAATGTGCCAAAACTTGATCTAAGCTAAATTGATTGAAGCCATTGAGTCAAGTTCATTCCAAAATGATTGTTGAACTTGACCAAAGCCTCAATTGGCCAACTAAACCTAATCTAGCCAAATTGACCTTGAACCCAACTTGACCTAAAAGATCATATTGAGCCAAAATCAAATTAATCCAAATTTGATTGGAAACCAAGATACCAATCCATTTCATATGACCAACCAAACATTAACCAACTCATGACCTAACCCAAATAGGTCAAATGGGTCAATTTGGTAAACTTGACCCATTTGACCTAAATGAACTCAATTGAACCAAAATCAAATATAAACCAAATTGAATCAAACCAAAGCCACAAAAATATTTCAAATGGTCATATGAACTTGACCCAACTCTTGGTTTGACCCAATTGGACCAATTGGTCAACTTGACCCAAGTTGACCCATTTTGACCTAAATGGGTCAACATGAGCCAAATCATATCAAATCAACTCCAAATTCTTTGAAACTTGGCCCAACCTATTTTTCAATCATACCAAACATATTCAAATTGAAATCCAAGCCAAATGATTATTTAATCCCTAGGTCATAGGGTAAATTTTGGCCAAATTCACTGGGAATTTGGTCAAATCCTCTTCATAACCACTTAACACCCTCTTAGTGGACCAAGTGGACACTAGTGAGTGTGGTGCACCTAACCCAATGGGTTTGGGTTAGTCCAACCCAACCTAAGACTAAAACTGACCACTTGCATGAAACTGAACACATGGAATCCCTCCTCCACTTGAATTGAGCACATGGGAGCTCCACTACTCCACTCCTCTGGCCAAACCGAATGCAAGGACACCCGTAAACGGCCTAATAACCCATTGCATGAGGTGTATTGATAAAAATGGCAAGATCCTTCTCGACCATCTGATTGCTCTATGGGAGATATACTCTCCCTAATTCCATTTCATTTGCAGAGTCTCTAATTTGATTGAGCAAAGGGAAGCCATAAAAGCCATCTCCAAGTCTCCCTAAGCTCTCTCAAGCCATTTGAACTTCTTCATTTTAGAATTTTCTCAAACAAAAAATAAGGGAGCTCCATTGAAATTCAATCTCACCCCACACTCAATACCAATCCAATTCACTTTGCAAGCTTCATCAGGGAACTCAATCGAGTTCACCTAAGCTTTTTCTTAGGCTCTAAAGGTAAGGGAGGTGCTACTTCAACCAAGATCGAGCTCAAGTGGAGGTGAAGTTGGCCACTAGAAAGATCCATCCAATTTCAAGGCCTCAAAACTTCAACAAGGCTTTGTCTCCACTAGACGAAGCTTCTCTAAGGGAATCGAGTGCCAGTGATAGCCTCTAGCGTGGTAAGCCATGAAATAAAGCTTAATTTAGCAATAGTGTGGTCCTTTATGAAGTAACATTTTATCCCATGAGAAACTAGCCATTGGATGTGATCTTCCTTGCATGATGATGGTGTGGGTAAGTTTTAGATTTAATCCGAGCTCAATCATGCTCGGATCTTGCCATGGAATGTGGAAGGCTCCCCCTTCCCATAGGAAAACTCAGGGATGAATCATGGGCCAATCATCCATGAATTTTGGATGGACGACCATGATTAATCCACATAGATCCATCATTTTAATCCTTTAATATCGCAGGTTTAATCTCAGTCATCTGATCCTTGATCAGACGGACGGAGAGAAAGCGCATAGCACCGCCGCTTACACGGTGCTATGATGTGACTACTTAAATAACCACTCCCATCATGCCACATGCAAAGTGCGTGCCGCATCAGCCTCCATATGGTGTCAATGGGATTAGCTAAATAATTATGGGATTAAATTACCTAATTAATCAAGAAAACTTTAAATATTCATTTCTCAATGTAGAAAAATAAAAAAAAATATGAAATAAGTTGAATATGAAAGATAATTAAATGTAGAATATTATAAAATTGATTTTGATGGATTTTGAATAGTGTTATTTTATGAGTTTGGGTTTTATTGGAAATGTAATTAGCCTAATTACTCTATGATTATTTCATTAATTAATCTCAAACTTCTCATGTGTATTTAGTGGGATGACTTCTGCCTCCCGTAATTTTCTTGAGATTTATTAATGGTTTAATTAGGGTAATTAATGGATTCATTCTTAATTGCTCTCCTAATGTAATTATGCCTTATTAAGTGTGTAATCATTGGTTTAAATCCTTGATTGAGTTAATTAAGGTTTGTTTGAATGAATAAAATGTTTAGGGAATAATTTTAGGATATTTTCCCTAAGCTATTTTTTAAACCCCCTCTTTCTTCCTTAATCTAAATTCAATTAAGGGTTAATCCACTAATTACCTACCTAATTAATTTGATAAAATTCTAAAACCTTCCAGAATTTAACTAATTCACTTTGGGTAGATGCTCAGGTGTTCAATAACTTAAGTACATTAAGAAAATAAAAATCCAACTCACATGTGTGATAAGGATTATGAAATTACTTAACTTAAATCCCTTATTTAATTAATCATTAATCATGAGCCAAATGTATTAGGCCATTTTCTTCTTAGGTGCATTGCTGATTTAAATTCCTTGTTTTATTTTATATCATATTATTGGCTCATAATTATTTGATTAAATATGCTAAGGTAGTATAGGTAAAGGGTAATAAACACACTTAATTCATACCTTAACTTAATCAGAGTATAAAAATCATCTAATCATCTAAATATTAAACTAAAATGTCATACACATGGGGAAAATAGGTTAGAACCGGCAAACATTTATTCACATTTCCTAAATCAAACATAAAACAAATTTAAAACAAAAAATCACATTAAATAAACTTTGATTGACTTTAAACTTTCTTATTTCACAGGATTGTATTTAGGAATTAACTAGGGTGAATGAATTTGCATTACTTTCATCACTTTATTTCTTTCCTAGCATGTTAAATGTGTATGTCATATGAAATTCATGCATTCATACTTTTTTTAAAATCAAATTAAAAATGAAATATTTTCTTTATGTCAAATTGCATGTTTTGGCTAAAGTAAAAATATGAATGACTATTATCACTACTAAATCCAAAAATATTTTTAAAATCTATAAGTCAAACACCTAAAATTGAAAGTGTGCTTCTTATAATTATTTATAAGCTTGCATGTGGATATAGATATGAAGATGTGCATAGTGTGGCTTTCCTTATCTTTTATTTTAGTATAGTTTTAATAGGTTTTTGCAAAGTGTATGGTTTATTTAAAAAGAACACAACACTTGCTTAACCCCATTCCTATCCATTCCTATGATATTACCTAAGAAGGACATCCACTCTTGTACATATAATTTGCATAAACAAAATAAATGAACAAATATAAACTTTTTGCATCATTCTTTTTTCCATTCATTTCTTTTGTACATGTGTTTGCATTTAAGGAAAGTGGTATATTAGTCTGTACAACCCCGAGATTGCGAGGCTTTAAGTATCCCTAAGTAGGTCTTGCACCTTACACCCTTGGTGCTAATAATGGCGTTATACTCACTTATGCCTTTCGTACATACACATGTGCATGTGAATAATGGATAAAAGAAACCCCTCTTTTCTACTTAATGAAAATCATGCATCATAAAGCATTCCAATTTTCTTAAGTAATATTTCTTAGCATTCATCATAAAGTGTACTAAACATTTCTATTTATATGTATAGATATGCTTAGGATTCATTCATATGCATGTTATACTTGTTGGGAAAGAAATGAAGTGATGTGTGTTTTGTGATATTAATTTACTTTACTTAATCTTTAAATATCTTTTTTTTTTGAATATGTTTGTTTAGAGAAAATATAAACTTAGAATTAATTAAAACACATAATAAAACATTCACTAAACAAAATCAAACATGAATATGCTTTAAAAATTACTTAGGGTAGGGAAGAAAAGGAAAGTTCTCTTCTCTTTTCCCTCTCTTTACAACCTTTAGAAATTAACTAATTTCATTTAAATAAAAAAAATCATCAAATAAAATTAACCCAAATCAACTAATTAAATTAAATGAAACCACCCTCTAAGTTGAACATTTTCATACTTAGGAAATCTAAACCTTAAAGCCTAGCTAAGCATACCACACAAACCTTAAATAGTACACACATTAGGCTAAGTCACCACTTCTAACTTTAGGTTAGGGTAGTACATGGCTTGATGTTTGCTTTTCTTTTGTGATATATTGTTTATAGTCTGGATGTTTGGGTGTATGTGCATAGAATGAATGATAAGATGATTTTGTCTAATCATTATTTTCTATAGGAAATTATGGTTAAGGGGCACTGTTATAAAAATATATCTGCTTTTGCTGTGCAAGTGCTTATACCCCTAAGCATAATCCAGTATGCTAGATGGACTTGGGTACCCATGTGTGAGGTGCTGAGTCTAATATACATGCTTGGGAATTATAATGTTTATTTAGCTAATCTCTATTTTGTAGGTGTAGTTAGATTTAATTTTTCTTTTTCATGTACTTTTATAATTAGGATTTTGGAATAATTATTATGGGGGATTAGGATGAGCATTGGTCATAGGATTACATCTTATATACCATGTGAAGCCTTTGGAGTGACCACCTTCCAATCATCCAAAAGAAGGAACTAAAAGAGTAAAGAAGAAAGAAGAAAGAAGAAAGAAGGAAGAAGAAAAGAAGAAATGAATACCTCCATAATATGAATTTCTTTAGTTGATTATAAATTAATTCATTTGTAACCCACATTGTGTAAGGGTAGAGCTCAGCTACCTAATTTATTTTTTGGGTTTATGCGATGGTTCCTGACCATAAATGACCTTTTATTCTTTTGTATTAGCTTTATAAAATGTTTGATGCTTTGTTTAGCTTGTGCATTAAGATGACATGTTTATCTAGTTTCTTCCTTGTTTGATGTTTAGCCAGGATGACGATGAGGCTCTTAAGGAAAAATAAATCTTCTACTAATTTAAACAACTCAAAATTAAAAATAAATAACTCATAACCTCATTTAAATCCTAAGTTAAAATCAAGATAAAAGAATTAACAACCCCTTAGCTAGATGTGCACTTTCTTTTCTAACATCATGCATAAAAGCATATTATTTTACTCTTGATTGGAGGTCTTCTACCTTTGCCAAAGAACTTGGCTTGACTTATGAGAGCCATGGTTGAAACACACCTCCTTATCTCACTGATTTTGGTCCATAATTTTATTTCTCATGCATTAAGAATATGAATCCTATAAGCCTGAGTCAAATGATTATCTAAAAATAAAAGTAAAATGCAATATATTTTGCATTAGATCTAGGTCATTTTTCATGCTCTTACATTAGCTAGTCTCTTAGGAAGTGAGTTTAAGGACTTAGTCTCTTTCTAAAATAAATAATAGCTTATCTATCTTACATAAGGCATATGACTTGCATACATAAATTTAAAATCATAGGAGGAGTTAGTTGGTGGCCACCCCGAGGCAGTTGTAAGTCCAATAGTCGGGTGGTTTATCCTTTCTTATGGAGGTTAACCAAATACCTATTTTCACCTTAGATTTAGGTCATGCTTTTGACCCTTGCCAAAGCTCTCTAGATTTAGGTTCTGAGATTGCTTCTCCCTTTTGTGGGCCATAAGTATATATCCTCATCTCTTAGGCATTTTCATAGCCTTGTACCATGGAATTATAAGCCCTAACATTCTAATGAAAATTCAACTCAAACACATTAATTCAATTTCAACAATGTGAAGCCCAATCATAGGATAATTTAGGATGCTTACTAGGCTTCCTAGTATCTTAAGCATCCCCTACTTATTTTTCATTTGGCTTCGATAAAAACTCCTTCCTTCTGATCGATCTCACTTGACTTTCTAAAAATATACCAATCGATTGACAGTCCAACCTTTTCAAAATCTTTGGAGACAATGATCATTTACCTTAATCAAGAGTATTCATAAGGAATCTCATTTCTTAGGATGTAATTAATTATTGGGGCTTGCCTTCATAGGGAACTTAACAAACCTGATTTAAAATAAACCCTACTTTACTTTTCCATGTAAAGTAGGGGAAGAATATCTAGTACATATGCAAACTCATTATCCTTAAGAGTCTTTATTGAGGTGATTAGGTCCATTTTATGGTGGTGACTTCTATCTTTTGAGATAGTATACCTCTCCTCAATGTCGTATCCGATTGCCCTAATAAGAACACCTACAGCGTGGTGTCAAAATGCATAAGAGTATATTTATATCTTCATTTCATCCCACATAGATTGAAGATGAAAGCATACATCTTAAGAAGAATGATTTAAAAATTTTCACCATAAATTTTTCTGGCGACTCCGCTGGGGATGGTTCCTCTCTCCATCTTTGGTAAATGAGCGTTGTCTCCAAGTATTGATATTGGGTTTGTACTTTTTATGAATCCAAGACTATCTTTCTTTCCATTGGAACTTAGCTTATTTCATCCTGAAGTTAAGCTAGCCAAGATCTTTAGGCTTTAGGACCTCACCCCGTGTTGGTCTTAAAACTCTCGTTGGGTTCCCCAATGGGTGAAAATAAAAGTTTAATAAAAAAGAATTAATTAAAGACTTCCTTGTTATCATTTTTATGGTAAGGAAAGGTTCATTCTAAAATAATTAAGATAAAATAAATCCTTCATAAAAATCTTGCTTTTCAAAAAGCACTCTTTCAAAATGCACATAATAAAATATTTTGCACAAAATTTTTCCTAAATCACCTTCATCTAACAATCTTCATGATTGTTATATGTAGGATCATCTTTACAAAAATAAGATTCCAACAATCACTTTTTAAAAAAAACACAAATGAACTTCACTCAATTCATTTTGATGAAGACTTCTTTTTTTTTAAAAAAAATAAAATTCCAATAATCATGTTTTCAAAAGCATAAATTTTGAAGTTGGGCCTCTTCATTCAATACATCCAAATGTGTTGGATGGATGTTACACCTTCAAACAAAATCACAATTTGGAGATTCCACTCAACACTTTCCACATGCGTTAAGTTGAAAATTTCAATTTTTTAAAAAACTACATATGAAACCTCTCCATTTAATATACTCACATTTATTGAATGGAGGTTTCATTTTCAATCAAAATCAAAAATAAATTTTCAAAAATGTACATATGAATATCTCCATTCAATATGCCCAAATTTATTGAATGAAAATTTCATTTCTAAATAAAATAACATTATTTTGAAATACCACTTAACATATTCCATATATGATTAGGTGGAAATTTCCTCTTTCAAAAAGCAATAATCACAAATAAAAATACATCTTTAAAAAAATGAAACATAATTAATTTCCATCTTATATACCCAAATTTATTAAATGGAAATCTTTCTTTTCAAAATCAACAAAAATAAAATTTTTTAAAATACACTTGGAACTTCATTCTAGCATTTGCTAAACTGAAGTCTCCTTTTTCAAAACACATTTGGACTTTCATTCTTGTATACCACATTTGCTAAAATGAAGTCTCCCTTTTCAAAAACAAAATTTTTAAAAATATATTTAGAACTTCATTCTAGCATACCACATTTGCTAAAATGAAGTTTCCCATTTCACAAAATTAAAAGAAACACTTATTGGAGCTTCATTCTTTAGCATACCATATTTGCTTAAGTGAAATCTCTATTTTAAAAAAAAAAACAAAAATTTGAAATACATTTTTGGAATTTCATTTAGCATACTCAAATTTGCTAAGTAAAATCTCCATTTTACAAAATTTTCAAAACACATTGGAATTTCATTCTTTAACACACCATATTTGCTAAAGTGAAATTCCAATGTGTTTTGATGAGGTTTGAGAATTGATTACATGTGGGCACTCCCCTCACTTTAGAGCACAGTAGAGATCATTTGATGATATGCGATCATTTTGATATTTTCTCACAGAAGAGGAAGATAATAGTAGTTCCTTGGTAGTGATGTTGTTTGCAGGATTGATGCATTGCCGTGGTTCCTCGTGCTACACTGTTAGCACCCACTCATTAAGGAAGGCTCCCACACATCCAGATTGTCTCCCTTGCTTTTAAGGTCGGGTCTAGCTCTTACTCTGCTCGCCCCACCAAGACCCAAAAAAAGAACAAGAACTGCATGATAAAGCAGTACCATACTCGCATTACTTGGGAGATGGAGGCAGTTACACAATCTATTGTTGAGGAATTTCCCACTTTGGTTTCTCCGCTGGTTACAGTGAACCCATTGCATCCTCTCTCTAGGTCAGACAAAGAGAATGCCAGGAGGATCTCTACTTCACCTCCACCAGCAGTTTGATTTCATCCACCAGTTAGTCAGAGTAGGAGGTCATATGTCGGCCTCTGTTTAGTTCTTTGCCAGGTTGGAAGATCCAACGGACAATCTGAGTCTGGGGCTCAGTTTGATTTGAGATATGTTATCCCCCATAACGTGGGGAAGCATATTCAGTAGGAGAGGGCCAGGGAGGCCCGCACTTCAGTTAAGATTATCATCTGGGAGAGGTGAAGGTTTAACTGTTAGGCAGCGTCTTCTGCACTCATTGATTTTCTTGATCGGCACGCTACCCACATTGATCATACCGAACATATTCTAGTCACGAGGACTACCCATCATAGGAGGAGAGATCCTATTCTGAGAGAGTTGGTGGTGCCTCCATCACGCTGCTCTACCCCCCGTCCACCATCGCTTGTCTATGTTTCAGCATCTCCAGTTCTGCCAAAGGCCATGAAGGCCACATCTGGGGAGAAGAGGACCTCGTTGGTGATCCAGCTATGGCTAAGAGATCCCATCCCATTTACACCACCTGCTGAGGCAAGGCCATGCTCTCCTGCTCAACCTTCTACCCCAGTAGTGGTGAAGAAGGAATGGCGACCTCGAAGCATAGTTGTAGCAGTTACCGAAGGAGAAGGTGACAGCCCAGTTGCACCTGATATGATAGAGCCTCCTAGGAGTGTCACCCCATATAGAGTCAGTGATAGTCAGGAGTGTATTTATTCTAGCGAGCATACCCCTCACAGGGTTGATTCTTCGATAGTAGGTGAGGTTCGGTGCTTCACAGTTCATGATAGTGATCCCACCACCAGTCATTTGTGCCAATTCTAATAAATCATTCTCTAGATGAAATAGTGGCTCATTATTTCATAGAGAAGAAAGAGATCCTAGGATATGATTGGTCTGATGAAGAGAAGATCAGCTTTGATCCCAATAAAGATGATTTATTGGGAGACTCAGTAGGGGTTTGCATGGTAGATTCCAGGAGATCCCTCCTTAGAGAACAGCAGATTATGGAAGGTGTTGAGGTCGAATAAGAAGGCACAACCCACTCGACCCAACACCTCCTAGCATAGACAAAACAGAAAGATGAAAAGATAGATAGGATGGAGAAGAGGCTTGAAGATCTGTTAGCAGCTTTCTTAGCATTGCAAAATCAAGCCTCAGTAGTTCATCCTACTACTGTTGAGATTAATTAGCTAGAGTTGGTGCATGTCTTGGACCTAGCCAAGACATTACCTCCAGTAGAGCAAGGTAGCATTGACATGTATAGGAAGGTAGTGGATAGTACCTCCATACAGAAAAATATATTAAATCCATGGTTGAGCAATAGGTGAAGGAAGCATTGGCTCAAGCCCGAGGAGGATCATCAGTTCCTAAGGGTAGACCCTACCCAAAGAAATTCGATGCAATCCAATATCCTAAGGGTTTCGTGCGACCTTCTTTCAAGAGTTTTGATGGCATAGGGAACCCGAGGCAGCACATCACATATTTTAGGGCTACTTGTTGCAACACTGGTGGCAGTGATGCTTTACTCGTCCATCTCTTCATTAGTAGCTTAGCAGGGATAGCTTTTGATTGGTATGTTGAACTTCCTAATAGTTTAATAAAGACTTTTGTTGAGTTGGAGTAACTCTTTATCAAGAGATTTTCTGGAGCTCAACAAAGGGTCACTATTGGAGATCTCATTGTGGCTCAACAAAATCCTGGAGAGTCTCTTGTTGATTACATTCTCAGATGGTGTAATTTGAGCATGAAATATGAATCATAGCTGTCTGAACAGTATGCCATTGAGATTTTTCTTAAGAATATCCATGGCCTGATTACTTTCATGCTCAAAGGTTTCACCATCAAAACTTTTAAGAAATTAATCAACAAGGCGCTTAGCTTGCAAGGAGAAGTCACATAGTTAGCTTCTTGAGATTTTCCAACAAAGCTAAAGCCACATAAGGTATATGAGAAGAAACTTGGGATAGTGATAGTAGTGGATAAGGGGAAACAACTAGTCAGAGAGCAGTTTGAGAGACCTCGTGCTCCACAGCCGTCGCTTCCACCTCATCTACCACCACTGAGGTAGCTCTACCGACCGCCACAACAGCCTCCATTGGCTACACCACCTCCTCCTCAGCCACATCATCAACAATAGTGGTACAAATACCCACTACTAGGTAGCTATGATCCACCTATTCTATTGGATAAACTTAACTAGTCTTATTCATTTAAGAGGGAGATAATCAAGAAGATCTTTAAGAATCTCTTAAAGAAGCATAATTTTTAGCTACCTGAACCTAGGAGACCCCAGGAAGTGGGTAAAATCCATGATCCTAACTTTTACCCCTACCACCGTATGCCAGGTCATGTTTTGGAAGATTTCTTCACATTTAAGGACTGGCTTAAGCATAGCTTCAAGACCGGTGCTATAATCATTATGAAGGAATACCTTTTGGATCAACCATCCAATTCCATTAGGATAATCCTTGGGGATACTTGCGATCCTTTCAAAACCAAAGAAGGTTGGGATATCTCCTTATCCAAAACCTCTAAAAAGATTATTCAGAAGATCAAGAAACTTTTCTTGCAGATGCCTGAATCAGCTCAAACCTCCAACATCAAGGAAGGTTTGTAAGTTGCTAGAGCTAACTCAGGGAAAGGGGGAGCTCGGTAGCAGCAGTAGCATGTGCTAGCCCAGGATAGCCTAGTAGCAAAACCACCAACTGAGTCCAGCCTCAAGTCCATAGTTGCAACTACCACATTAGTCACTACCGCTACTTCAACTAGTTCTTCTTCTTCTAGTAGACATCTTGTATTGGTGGATGAGGGCATCAAATCCCTTACCTCTCTTACTTTACTTGATTTCTACTTTGTATCTCCTATCAAATCTAAGAAATTGAAGAGTAAAGCTAGCTTGAATTACATCTGTGTCACTTCTGATGGGTTATCTGAATCTATTCCTAATAACTCTTCAAGTTTAAATAATAATTATAATAATTCTGATCTTCCTCTTTATGATTCAGAGTTAGATTTTCTTACTCTGAATGCTATGGGTTCACCTTTTGAGATAGATTTGGAATCATCCAATTTCAAGGGTCCTATAGGAGAAGCTGTAGGTGAGCCTGATGTGCAGGTAGAATCTTCCATTACCCTGCAATAAGAGATCACCAAAGTTAACCTCCGTAGTGGCAAGGTTCTACCTCCTTGGGCAGCATCTCAAGATAGAGAGAAACAAGTCATTGGTATAGAAGATCATGATGCCCCACCACAAGATGCTCCACCCTTGGATATGTTTATGGAGGATCAGCCCAAGGTGGACTATAATATCCTCTCTCATCTAAGAAAATTGCCATCTAAGATAAGCATAAACGATGCCATTGTCTTATCCAAAGAGATGAGGGAATCAGTAATCAAGGCTCTCTTTGATTATGAGATATGCTTAGCTCAGCTGACCACTATTGGAGAGGAGGCACACTATTCTAGAGAAGCTCAAAGAATTACTTTCTCAGCATTCTTCTGGGGGACATAGAGCACAATCACCCCCTCTACATTAGATTGACATGAGTAGATTCAAACTTGCCAGAGTTCTCATTGATCCATGTGCATTGGTGAACATTATGAGTCTAAAGACCCTTGTTTATTTGAGGATCGACATCTCCACACTCCGAGGAGATCGGATGATGTTGAGAGGATTCAATGAACAAGACGAGAGGGCTCTAGGCTCCTTAGTGTTACCTTAGAGATAGGTGACTGGAAGACTAAAGCCAAGTTTTATATCATTGATTTGAATACTTTATTTATCGCTTTGCTCAATAGGCCCTGGTTACATTAGAACAAGATAGTTCCATCCTCCCTCCATTAGTGCATCAAGTTTAGGAAGGATGGGATTGAGTACTATGTCAAAGGAGATGAAAAGCCATTTTTTGTTAGAGAGGTTGAGATATATGAGGATGTGACCTACTATCTTCCTCAAAACACCCTTCCTTGTGAACTTGGACAACGTTCAAATTCAAAAGAAAAAGGAAATGAAGAAAAGAAAAGAAAAAAGAAAAGAAATCAATGAACAAAAGAAAAGAAAGAAATTAAAAGGCTTTGAACACATTTCTTGGTGGGTAGGATGACTAAACAGAGGTAGAAAGCAGCGATTCTAGAGGGTAGACCCATTGGCCATCGACCAGGGTTATGTTATTCACAATGACTTGGAATCTAGCTCACAGGATGAGTCTAATGTGATTAGCATACCAGCCAACCTCTCTTAGCGGGTTTCAATGGAGGTGACACTCGAGCAGGACAGCGATGAAGGCCGGGCCTCCAAACAAAGCAAAGTATTCAAATCAGATGTATATAAAACTACCAGGCAGTAGTTAGAAACCTTAGATCTAATCTCACTTTCACTACAAAAAGTTGAAGGTATAGTAGTTAAGGAAGTGCCTAAGTCATACAGTGATATGAAGCTGAAGAGATTCCTTTCGGGATCATCCTCCTCAAATCCTGAAGTTGATGTAGAACTTGAGGAGAATTCATATAAAGAATTAATAAAATTATCGTTTGACTTTTACTTGCCTTGTGTTCATAATCTTATACAGAAAGGTTTGGTTCCTCATACATTGTCCAGGAACAGGTCAAAATATTTTGAGAAGCTGTGGAATAATACAGGCAGGGAAGTATAATCAAGAGTAGGACTAGGATTCAGTACAGTGGGTCTAGTCAATGACGATGATTACTGCTTAGTTGTTACCAATCATTTAAAGTCTGATAAGTTCTTTTCACACAACACCAACTCTTATGAGGATGTGTGTTTAGAAATCTCAGATGATCCAGATGATCTCCAAATCAAAGATGCACTGCCAAAATTTGAAGAGGAGATCCATTCAATAATTGACAAGCTTAAAGAAATCAACCTCAGAATAGAAGAAAATTCACACCGACGTACATCAGTTCTTTGCGAAATGAAGAGGAAACCAATGACTTTGTTAGGCTTTTGACTCAATTTAAGGATTGCTTTGCATGGAGTTATGAAGATATGCCCGGATTATCTTCTGACATAGCAGTCCACAAATTAGCAATAGATCTTAGCGCTAACCCTATCAAGCAAACTCCTAGATGCATACGATTAGAAATTAACATCATGTTATTTCTGAAGTCAAGAAACTGATCGATGCTAGTTTCATCAAGGAAGAAAAATATTCTACCTGGTTAGCCAGTGTCGTACTAGTTAAGAAGAAGAATGACGAGGCTTAAGGATTTCAGGGACTTAAAATATGGCCTGTCCTAAGGATGAGTTTCCTCTTTCTATACCAAAATTAATGGTAGACATCGCCTTATCTCATGCAATTTTCTCTTTCATGGATAGGTCATGTGGCTATAACCAAGTCATGATGGCCCCCAAGGATGAAAGAAACACCTTTTGAATCAATCATCTTGTTATAGGGTCATGCCACTTAAAAATGCTGGTGCTACATACCAATAGGCCATGACTCAGATCTTCAATGAACTCATCCATCATCAGGTTGAGTGCTACGTTGATGATCTAGCAGTCAAGAGCAGAGAAAAGGAAGACCATCTCTTTGACTTGAGAGTGATTTTTAAACAGTTAAGATAATATAACCTCAAATTGAATCACCTGAAGTGGGCATTCGGAGTAGCATCAGGGAAATTCCCTTGGTTTATTGTTTGACACTGAGAAATAGAAATTGATCCATAAAAGATCAAAGCTATCTTAGAAATACCACCTCCTAAGAGTTTAACTCAACTCAGATCTTTTCAAGGATGGTTGGCATATCTAAGATGCTTTATTTCCAACCTATCAGGGAGATGCAAGATATTCTCGACTCTTGTCAAAAAGGATATGAAGTTCAGGTGGGATGACAAGTGCCAGCATGTCTTTGAAGATATCAAGCAGTATTTGATAAAGCCATTAGTTCTAGCAGTCCCTATCCGGGCAGGCCACTCTTCCTCTGCACTATTACATTGGAAGACTCTCTTAGTGCTCTGTTGGCCCAAGCTAATGATGAAGGGAAGGAGAGTGCTTTCTACTACCTCAGCCGTCATATGATTCCTGCCGAAGTGAACTATCCACCTATTGAGAAACATTGCCTAGCTTTTTAGCTTTGATCTTTGCATCCCAAAAGATACCACACTATATGCTTTCCCATAAGGTGAACTTGATTTCCAAGACCAATCCACTGTAGTATCTCATGACATGACCAACACTATCTGGATGTTTGGCATGATGGTCCATGATTCTCTCACAGTTTGGTATCACATTCGTACCCCTCCGGGATGTAAAAGGATAAGCACTAGCTAATTTCTTAACAGCACACCCACTTCTCGTTGATTCTCCACTTAGTGATGATCTCCCTAATGAACAAATCATGAACTTAGGGGAGGTTGATAATTGCCAATAGGAGATGTATTTTGAGGGTACAGTTTCTTTTTATAAAGGGGAAGCACCATGATCTACTCTTCCAGGAAAGACAGGGGTAGGAATAGTTCTCCTAATTTCAGACCATGATGTGATGAGATTCTCATACTATCTTTTCAACTTGTGCACCAATAACGAAGCTGAGTATGAGGCTTTGATTGTCAGTCTAGAGTTAGCCATCATAGTCAGTGTCAAGAGCATCAACATCTTTGGGGATTCTCAGTTGATCATCAATTAGATTATCGGGTTCTACAAGGTTCTCAAACCCAAGCTTCATCATTACCACAAGTATACCATGAATCTATTGGCCCAAATCTCTAAAGTCACCATCTACAAGGTTATCTAAGTAGAGAACATAGTAGCAGATACTTTGGCCAAACTTACCAAAGAATTGGCACGTCTGGAAGACGAGTCCATTCCAGTAAGGGTTCAAAATAGAGAAGTCCTATCCCTTATTGATGCTGAACTCATCGAGAGACTTTCTCTTGAAGGGAAGGTTGCCATTGCCTATAAGGACAAGGAGATGGATTGGAGGCAACTATTCATAGATTATTTGAACACTGACAAACTACCTCAAGAAAAGTCACAAGCCCATCAGGTGAAATAGAGAGCTCTCTCCTATGCTCTCATTGATGGCACCCTATACCGATGGTCCTTTGATCAAATATGGTTACATTGTTTAGATACACATGAAGCACATGACATTGTAAATGAGGTATATTCAGGTTTATCTAAAGAACATTAATCAGGTCTGAAGATGAAGATGAAGATCAAGAGACAAGGATACTACTGCCCTTCAATGATTATAGACTACATGGATGTAGTTAGGAGATGCCATTAGTGTCAAGTACACGATGTGGTCCTACATCAACCACCCAACATTCTATACCTTACATTGGCCTTATGGCCATTCAAGTGTTGGGGTACCAAAATGGTGGGTCTGATCGATCCTCCTTCTTCTAAGGGTCATCAATTCATTATAGCTGCCACCGACTACTTTTCCAAGTAGGCAGAGGCAATCCCACTCAGAGAGGTCACAGCTCAGCATGTGCTTCAATTTTTTAGGAACCATATCATATCTAGGTTTGGGGTGCCTCAATGAATTGTATCTGGTAATGGTACTTCTTTCAAAAGCACCAAGATTAACAACTTCGCTAGAAGACACATTGTAGATTGAAGATACTCCACTATCTACTACCTAGAGCAAATGGCTTAACAAAAGTATTCAACAAAACACTCTTCCAAGTACTAAAGAAGACTCTTGATGATAACAAGCATCAGTGGAATGAGCAGTTGGTTGATGACTTGTGGGCCTATCACACCACATACCAAACTCCAACTCAATCCACTCCATTTTTCTTAGTGTGTGAGTCTGTTTCCATTCTACCTTTAGAAGTTCAACTCCCATCACTAAGGATACCATTGGGTAGCAAGATCAAAGTTGTAGTTAAAAGAGCTCAAAGGTTTGGAGGAGAGTCACCTATGGGCGTGCCAGAACCTTAAGTTGTACTAGGCCAAAATGATTCAGGCTCATAACAAGTAGGTCCTCCCTAGGTCGTTACAAGTAGGAGAACTTGTACTAGTCCTAAGGAGACCAATTGTTGCCCATCGAAAGATAGAAGGTAAGTTTGAACCCACTTGAGAAGGCCCCTATGTCAAGAGAAGGCCTACCAAGGAGGATCTTATCAGCTTATTAATTGTAAAGGGGAACACCCGATGCTTCTAATTAATGGGCTCTATTTGAAGAAATATTATCCATAGAAAGAATCATGTTTGAAAATGATTCTATCAATCAACATTAATCTGATTCCATTTCATCAAAATATTCTCTTCTTTCAAAGCATTGTTTTCTTATCTTGCAAATCTGGTACGATGTGCTTAGGGTAGGTGCAAGAGTCCCCCAACGACATCCTATTTCTCTTTTATAACACAAACACAATTAAACACATCTCCTGGCGCTATTAGAATAGGTGTGAGTGAACCCATACGACATCCTATTTTGATTAGCACAACTAAGTTAGGTATGAGAGAACCCAAGAGGCATCCTATTTTGATTAGCATAATTAAGTTAGGTGTAAGAGAACCCGAGCGACATCCTTTCTTAGCGGGAAATCTCGTTTGCCATCCATGGCACCATTTCATCAAAAGCCCCAGCGTGTTTAAGGTATGTGTGAGATAACCCAAGATATGTCCTATTCCCTTTAACATAAGTACAAAAATAAACACATATCTTTTGTCACGGGCTAGTCTGATGTGAGAGCAAGTCCCTGTGGCACTCACTCATTAATTACTTTAGATCGGGTCTACATGCTACCTCGCTAGTATGTCACCCTAGTGGTCACTTGTTTGGAAGATGTGAGTCCCCACGCTTTCTTCCTAGCTTAACCTTTGCAAACTAATGAGCACCTTGTTAGTTTGGTAGACTTCACTGCCCAACCAATAAGCTACCTCATGTCGATTTTATTTAAGAAGATGTGAGTCCCTGATCTTTCTTCTTGAATTAATTATCATGATCTAACTAGGTCGAGTATATTTGAGGTCTAGGATAAGTCCCCTAGAGGCTCCTTCCCACTTGACTACATTTGAGTAAATGTAAGTACCCCAGTGACATTCGCTCAGCAGTCTCCCTAGGTTAGATAACACCTGTTGAGCCAAAGATGGACTATCCCAGCACAGTTTTGCTATAGGAGGATATAAGTCCTCGATCTTTCTTTCTAGGCTAATTATTGCAAACTGACAACCACCTTAGGTTGGTTGATGTTTGCTAAGCTGATAGTGACTCACCCAGTGGATACACCACTCTTAATAGATGTGAGTCCTCATGCTTTCTCCTTGTCTTGGCCACCAAATACTTATTTGATGTATGACTAGCCATGTCATCTTCTGCAAGGTTTTGGATTAAGCCCTTAGTGGCCCCTCTCCCTATGGGCATTCTTCTTGGATCACATCTTTTGTGACCCTATTTAGACATTACCCGAGTTACTTTTGGATTGGATAGTCCCCTTTTTCTAGTAGCCACCCCTATGATTGGAGAATTTGTTCAACGAATGCACAGATTCTCCCATGATTCAATAAATTTGAGATAGGTTTAGGCTGATATAATCTCTTTCTCAGTTTGATCTTTTGCAAACCAACAAAGTACATGTTAAAACAAATAAAATAAAATAAACAAATTAATTTGCTTGTGGATTAGGAATTCAAGCTTCCAAAGGGCCCCTTTTTCCAAGCAGACATTTTATCTTTAGGGCAGTGTCAGCAGAACTCCCTATAGGAGTTGCCTGACTACCTGAGTTGAGATAAATCTTCAGGTCGGTACTCACTCCGTAGTCACCCTTAGGTCATGTTCAATCTATTTTTCCATAAGTAGGTTATCCCGATAGTCATTTTGCTTTGGAAGATGTAAGATTATGACGCATTCTTTCTAGCATGACTGTCACAAACTGATGGGCAGCCTTAGGTCGGGTTCGATTTGTTGCTCAAAGCAATCAATCGCCCTAGTGGTTCTTTGTAGTGGAAGATGTGAGTCCCCAAGCTTTCTTCCCTTGAATTGATCATTATAAATAGAAAGGCACTCCTTCGGTCAGATAGTTCTCCCTTAAGCCGGGAAGCTACTCCTTTTGGTTCAGTAAATCTGAGATAGGTCTAGGCTGATATAAGCTCCATCTTAGTGTGATCCATCCCATAACAATAGAATCCATCAAAATAAAATAAGAAATGAAATTAATCTTTGACTATCTTTGAGCTGATTTAAGTCTCCCAGCGGCATTCACTCAATAGTTAGCCTTAGGTCGAGTTCAATTTATTGCCCAAAGCAACCGATCACCCTAATGGTTCCTTATTTTGGAAGATATGAGTCCCCACACTTTCTTCCTTACTTGACCACTGTATACTGAAAGGCATCCCTTTGGTTGGATAGTGCTAACTTGTGGTTAGTAGACTACTCCCTTTGGACTGGTAAATCTGAGTTAGGCTAGGCCTCAATGGCCCCTACTCAGAACAGTCCATTGCAAATCGATGGGACCCATGAAAATAAATCTAAAATTGAAATTAATTTTGACTATCTTTGAGTTGATCTAAATCCCCCAGCAGTATTCACTCAATAGTCAGCCCTAGGTTGGGTTCGATCCGTTGCCTTGCCAATGGGTCACCTCAACAATTGGTCCCTACTTTGGAAGATGTAAGTCTACTATGCTTTCTTCCTAGTACAGTTGCTGCACACCAAAAGAAATTCCCTTTGGACAATTAGTCCTACCTTATGGTTAGTAGACTACCCCTTTGGATTGGTTAATCCAAGTTAGGTGTAGGCCTTCATGGCTCCTACTCAGTGTGATCCATCACAAGCCAACAGGGTCCATTTTAAAATCCAAAATTAAAAATCTGAAATAAATTCAACTTTCCTCCCTCAGTGGAGTGAAACAAACAAAATAAAATAATCAATCGATCCAAATCAAATCTTTTGCTTCTCCTCAATGAGATGAAAATCTTTCTAGTTCCCCAGCGAATCCAGAATTCTAATCTCTCAGCGGATCTCATAACCTTTTCTCCCTTATGGATGACTTGAACTTGCCACCCTATGGAGAGTTCACTTTTTTATCCTCGGTGAAGTCAAAATAGGCACAATTAAATAAATAACAAATTAAATCAAATCAATTTTTCTCTCAGTGAGACTCAAATCAAATCAAGCCTCTCATCCGCTTATGGATGATTTGAACCTGCTTCCTTAGTGGAAGGTTCACATACTCTATCCCTGGTGGATTTCTCCTTCTCTCTTATGTATTTAACATAAGTAGAGTCACATTGCACTAAGCTCAAAGATAGTCAAAGATTAATTAGCGCAAAAGGATCAAAGGTCGGTGCAGTCGGGTACAACTGTACAACCCAAAAAGAAATGTGGGTAATCGAGCTCTACCCTTATATAACCTGAATTATATATGAATAATTATAATTTAGAAGGAATTCATATTATGGGGTCTTCATTATTCATTCTTCATTTCTTTCTTTCTTCATTTATTTCTTTCTTTATTTATTTCTTTCTTTCTTTTACTTAGGATGTAGTTTGCTCCAAGGCTTCACATGGTATATAAGACATGGTCAATGTTCATCCTAATCTCCCATAAAAGTTATTCCAAATCTTAATTATAAAATTTACATCAAAAAGGAAAAGATAAATCTAACTAAACCTACAAAACAGAGATTAGCTAAAGATACCACACAACCCAAGCAGTTATATGAATAATTTAGACTTAGCACTCCACACATGGGTAACCAAGTCTACTTGTCCTAATTTGGGTTATTCTTAGGGGTATAAGCAACCTGCAGAGCAAAAGAATTTATATTTTAATTACAGTGCCCTTTAAGAACAATCCCTTGTAGAAAATATGATTAGGTTAAGATCGCATTATCATCCAGACTATGCATATATACCCTAATATCCAATCTAAAAAATTACACCACAAAACAAAATCAGGCATCAAACCATGCACCACCTTAACATAGATCTAGAAATGGCAACTCAGCCTAATGTGTGTGCCATTTAAGGCATATGTAGCATGTCTTAGCTAGGCTTTAAGGTTGAAATTTTCTAAGTGTGAAAGATTCAATTTAGAGGGTGGTTTCATTTCAAATATTTTAGTTGATTTGTCAATTTTAGTTGATGATTTGATTTGGTTTGAATGAACCTACACTTAGTTACTAAATGTTATGAAGAGAAGAAAAGAGAAGAGAACTTCTTTTTCAACCCTACATTAAGTAATTTCTAAGGTAGCTTCATTAATGATTTTTCCTTAGTGAATGTTTTATTATGCATTTTAATTAACCCTAAGTTTAGATTTACTATAAATATCCCTATTCGTTAAGAAAGGCATCTCAGGATTAGTTAAGGTGAATTACTATCACACAACACACACCCATTTATTTATTTCCACCATGTATACCATGCATATGAATAATCCTAAGCATACCTATACATGCAATACAAACTTTAGCACACTTTGATGATGAATGCTAGGAGATATGATGTGAAAATTTGGATATTCCATGAATGCATGTCTTTATTATGTTAGAAAAGAGGGATTTTTCATCCATTAATATAATGGACATCCAGATGTATAAAAGACATAAGTGGGTATGGTGCCATTATTTTCTACACTAGGGGAGTAAGGTACGATACCTACTTAGGGCTACTTAAAGCCTCACAGCCCCGAGATGTCTAGACTAATATATCACTTTTTTAAATATATGTAGATGTACAAAAGAAACCAATGGATGAAGAATCATGCAAAATATTTTTGTTTGTTTAATTTGGATGTGCAAAAAGAAACTAATGTTTGATTTTGTTTGTATAATCAAACCTCGCAGCCCTGGGTTTTTTATTTTTTTGAATTTGATTTGATTTGAAAAATATGAAAAGAGTTTGTTGGTCCTAACCCATTTCCCCCGTGTGTGAATTGGTTTAGTTTAATTTTTTTTAGAACAATTAGGTTAATTTTATGTTTTGTTTAAGTTAAGGTGTGAATTAAATCCATTAATCACCCCTTTCCTACATGACTTTAACATAATTATTCAAGTAATTGTGTGCCAACATTTGATATGCAACCACATAGAATTTAAATCAGCAATTCACCTAAGAAATAAAGGGGCCTAATGCAATTGGCTCATAATTATTTATTAATTAAGCTAAAGGGTTTAATTAAGTACTTTCATAACCATCATACACATGTAGTTTGATTATAATTTCCTTTGAAGTTTCTTAGGTTATTGAACACCTATGAATCTACCCATGAATTAAGTGATTAAGTTCTTGAATAATTTGATTTTGAGTTTGGTTAATTAAGGCATTTAATGAAGTGATTAAGTCATTAATCAATTTGTAAATTAATTAAGTGTTTATCCAAATGAAATAAACTTAGGGGAAAAGATTGGAAAAGAAATTCTGATCTCATTCTCTAAGTCCATTCATTGTTTCATGATAATTACCAAGCTTAATTAATTTGAAAGTTATTAGGGGTGAAATAAGAAATTCCCCTAATTAACCTAACAATAAATTCCAAGAAAATCGTGGGAGATAGAGGTCATCCCACTAATCAACCTTAAGAAGTTTGAAATTAATTATTGAAGTAATTAAGAAGTAATTGACCTAATTAAAATGTAAATAAAACCCAAATTGAGTACAAATTACCATTAAAATCAATTGATTTTAATTTAATATTATTCACCTTTGAATTATCTATAAAATGAAGTTGAGTTTGTATTTTTTGGATTTGTCTATAATTAGTTATGAATTTAGGAAGTTTCATCATTAAAATTAGATTAATTAGAGCTAATTAAACCCCCTAATCCAAAAGTGAGGTCAACAGAATGAAATTAAACAAGTATGTATCATTGTTAATCAAGGAAGTGAGGTAATCAAATGACCTCCTTAGGGTTAGCTAAAGCGTCATATTCCCGGGATGTCAAGACTATATACCAATTGCATTCAAATCATATGTAAATTTGCATACACGAACATAAGAAAGAGAGCTTCAAATCACATGATCAATTAATTCAATCACTTGAACAATTACAAATGCATGTATTTTTAATAAAAGGAAGGATTACCATTCTCCAATTAAATACACACATGTATGTATAAAGACATAAGCAAGTGTTAACCTCATTTTTAGGATGAACTCTCAACCTCTCCATCTTAGACATAAGATTTCTCTTAGAATTTAAGAGTTCCTTAGTCTTAAGACACATCTAGTGATTAGGTGGACACTCAACCTAGCCCGAGAGACTTATAAGAGTTAGCCATAGGAATAATTCATGCCTTAGTAGTGTTACGAAAATTTGCCTACCCTATAGCTTGAATCAAATTCCTCTCTTCCTTTCGTCAAGTCAAATTTAAATCAATTCCAACTTAATTAATTTTATCTAAACTAAAATCAATTATAAATGATTGAAATCCATGTTCAATTCCAAATGATTGAAATCCATGATCAATTCCAAATGATTGAAGCTTATGACTGAAATTCAAAGTTCAAAATATTTCCTAAGTCCTTTGATTCCCTCTTAAGGACTTAGCCTAAATAAAGTTCAAATCACTTCAAATTCATGAAATTCTCTCACAACCTATTTATATTCACATATATAAATAAAATATGAATTCAAATCAATCAAACTAAATCCAAATCAAAATTCTTTCCTAAGTAACTTTGATTCTCTCTTAAAGACTTAGCCTAAATCAAGTTCAAACCACTTCAAATTCATGAAATTTTCTCATAACCCATTTATATTCTCATTTATATTAACAAATATAAATGAAATATAAATTCAAATATCCAAAACCAAATTCAAAACTCAAACTCAAATCAACTCAAATCAACTCAAATTGAAACCTAAGCCTTTCTAGTCAAATTTGAACTTAGCCAAATCAAACTAAAATCGAGCCAAACCCTTGATTTTTTTTCATGATTCAATCAATTCTACAATCATGAATCCAAATATAAACATAAACTCAAATCATCAAATCAAAAATCATTCCAAAACTCAAACTCAAATCCATCAAAATCCAACTTAAGCCTTTCAAGTCAAAATCTTGAACTTAGCCAAATCAATTTCAAATCAAGCCAAACTCTTGATTTTTCTTCATAATTCAATCAACTCTACAATCATGAATCCAAATATAAACACAAACTTCAATCATCAAACCAAAACTAAATCCAAAAATCAAACCCAAGTCAAGCTCATGGTCTTCCTTTTGAACTTGAAATTGTCAAATGAATCAAAATCCATTTGACTTCAAATCTCTTGTAAATGGATTTATATTTCAATCATAAGTCCATATGTGAGTTCAATCGAACTCTAATCAAGCTTTGACCAAATCATTTGACCTACTTAGGCTCACTTGACCCAAAGTGACCTAAAGTACCCTTATGAGCCAAATTCTAATCCTAACCAAATTGGATTGAACTAATCCCATCTAAGCCTCTCATCGTGAACAACAATCATCACAAGATGATCAATCACTCAAATTAGTTCAAACCAAGTCAAACCTAAGGACTGACCAAGTCAACACTTAGCCAAAATGAAACCTAAACTAGCCAAAATCTTCCATAGGACAAATTGATTGAAACCATTGATAAAACTCATTCATGACCAATGTTTGAACTTGACCAAGTCAACATTTGAGCCTAACCTAGCCCAATTAGCCACTTGACCCTACTTGATCAAAAAGACAAAATATGTCAAAACTTGATCTAAGACAAATTGATTCAAACCAATGAGTTAAGTTCATTCCAAAATGATTGTTGAACTTGACCAAAGCCTCAATTGGCTAGCTAGACCTAACCTAGCCAAATTGACCTTGAACTCAACTTGACCTAAAAGGCCATATTGAGCAAAAATTAAATTAAACAAAAATTGATTGGAAACAAAGATACCAATCCATTTCATATGACCAACCAAACATTAACCAACTCATGACCTAACCCAAATAGGTCAAATGGGTCAATTTGGTCAACTTGACCCATTTGACCTAAATGAACCCAATAGAACCAAAACTAATTATAAACCAATTTGAATTAAACCAAAGCCACCAAAACATTTGAAATGATCATATGAACTTGACCCAACTCTTGGTTTGACCCAATTTGACCAATTGGTCAACTCGACCCAAGTTGACCCATTTTGACCTAAATGGTTCAACATGAGCCAAATCATGTCAAATCAACTTAAAATTCTTTGAAACTTGGCCCAAACCATTTTTCAATCATACCAAACATATTCAAATTGAAATTTAAGCCAAATGACCATTTTATCCCTAGACCATAGGGTAAATTTTGGGCAAATTCACTTGGAATTTGGTCAAATCCTCTTCATGATCACTTGGCACCCTCTTAGTGGACCAAGTGGACACTAGTGAGTATGGTGCACCTAACCTAATGGGTTTGGGTCAGCCCAAGCCAACCTAAGACTAAAATTGACCACTTGCATGAAATTGAACACATGGAATCCCTCCTCCACTTGAATTGAGCACATGGGAGCTCGACTACTGCACTCCTCTGGCCAAACTGAATGCAAGGACACCCCTAAATGGCCTAACAACCCATTGCATGAGGTGTATTGATAAAAAATGGCAAGATCCTTCTTGACCATCCGATTGCTCTAGGGAGAGATATACTCTCCCTAATTCCATTTTATTTGCAGAGTCTCCAATTTGATTGAGCAAAGAGAAGCCATAAAAGCCATTTCCAAGTCTCCCTAAGCTCTCTCATGCCATTTGAACTTCTTCATTTTTTAATTTTCTCAAATCAAAAATAGGGGAGCTCCATTGAAATTCAACCTCACCCGACACTCAATATCAATCCAATTCACTTTGCAAGCTTCATCAGAGAACTCAATCGAGTTCACCCAAGCTTTTTCCCAAGCTCTAAAGGTGAGGGAGGTGCTACTTCAACCAAGACCGAGCTTAAGTGCAGGTGAAGTTGGCCTCTAGGAAGATCCATCCAATTTCAAGTCCTTGAAACTTCAACAAAGCTTTGTCTCCACTAGACAAAGCTTCTCTAAGGGAATAGAGTGCCAGTGATAGCCTTTGGTGAGGTAAGCCATGAAACTGAGCTTAATTTAGCCATAGTGTGGTCCTTTATGAAGTAAAGTTTCATCCCATGAGAAACTAGCCATTGGATCTGATCTTCCTTGCATGATGATGGTGTGGGTAAGTTTTGGGTTCAATCCAAGCTCAATCGAGCTCGGATCTTGCCATGGAAGGTGAACGACTCCCCCTTCTCACAGGAGAACTCAGGAATGAATCATGGGCCATCCATCCGTGCATTTTGGTTGGATGGCCATGATTAATCCATGTAGATACATCATTTTAATCCTTTAATACTGCAAGTTTAATCTCAATCGTCCGATCCTTGATCGGACGGATGGAGAGAAAGCCCGTAGCACCACCGTTGACACGGTGCTAGGATGTGACTACTTAAATACCCACTCCACTCATGCCATGTGGAAAGTGCATGCCACATCAACCTCCACATGGCATCGACGGGATTAGCTAAAGAATTATGGGATTAAATTACCTAATTAATCAAGAAAACTTCAAATATTCATATCTTAGTGTAGAAAAATAAAAAAAAAATATAAAATAAATTGAATATGAAAGATAATTAAGTGTAGAATATTATAAAATTGATTTTGATGGATTTTGAATAGTGTTATTTTATGAATTTGGGTTTTATTGGAAATGTAATTAAGCTAATTAATCTATGATTATTTTATTAATTAATCTCAAACTTCTCATGTGTATTTAGTGGGATGACTTCTGCCTCTCCTAATTTTCTTGGGATTTATTAATGGTTTAATTAGGGTAATTGCTGGATTCATTCTTAATTTCTCTCCTAATGTAATTATACCTTAGTAAGTGTGTAATCAGTGGTTTAAATCCTTAATTAAGTTAATTAAGGTTTGTTTGAATGAATTAAGGTTTAGGGAATAATTTTGGGATATTTTCCCTAAGCTATTCCTTAAACCCCCCTCTTTCTTCCTTAATCCAAATTCAATTAAGGGTTAATCCACTAATTACTTACCTAATTAATTTGATAAAATTCTAAAACCTTCAAGAACTTAACAAATTCACTTTGGGTAGATGCTTAGGTTTTCAATAACTTAAGTGCATTAAGAAAACAAAACCCAACTCACATGTGTGAAAAGGATTATGGAATTACTTAACTTAAACCTCTTAGCTTAATTAATCATTAATCATGAGCCAAATGCATTAGGCCATTTTCTTCTTAGGTGCATTGCTAATTTAAATTCCTTGTGTGATTTTATGTCATATCATTGGCTCATAATTATTTTATTAAATATGCTAAGGTGGTATAGGTAAAAGGTAATAAACACACTTAATTCATACCTTAACTTAATCAAAATATAAAAATTATCTAATCATCTAAAGATTAAACTAAAATGTCATACACATGGGGAAAATTGGTCAGGACCAACAAAAATTCTTTCACATTTCCTAAATCAAACATAAAATAAATTTGAAACAAAAAATCACATTAAATAAACTTTGATTCACTTTAAACTTTCTTATTTCATAGGATTATCTTTAGGAATTAACTAGGGTGAATGAATTTACATTTATTTCATCACTTTATGTTTTTCCTAGCATGCTAAATGTGTATGTCATATGAAATTCATGCATTCATACTTTTTTAAAATCAAATTAAAAATGAAATATTTTCTTTATGTCAAATTGCATGTTTTGGCTAAAGTAAAATATGAATGGCTATTATCACTACTAAATCCAAAATTATTTTCAAAATCTATAAATAAAACACATGAAAGTGTGCTACTTATAATTATTTATAAGCTTGCATGTGGATATAAATATGAAGATGTGCATAGTGTGGATTTCATTCTCTTTTCTTTTAGCATAGTTTTAAATAGAATTTGGCAAAGTGTATGGTTCATTTGAAAAGAATACAACACTTGCCTAACCCCATTCCTATCCATTCCTATGCTATTTCCTAAGAAGGACATCCACTCTTGTACATATAAATTACATAAACAAAATAAACAAATAAATACAAACTTTTTGCATCTTTCTTTTTTCCATTCATTTCTTTTGTACATGCATTTGTATTTAAGGAAAGTGGTATATTAGTTTAGAAAACCTCGGGGATACGAGATTTTAAGTAGCCCTAAGTAGGTCTTGTACCTTACGCCCCTGGTGCTAACAATGGCGTCGTACTCACTTATGCCTTTCATACATACACATGTGCATGTGAATAATGGATAAAAGAAACCCCTCTTTTCTACTTAATGAAAATCATGCATCATAAAGCATTCCAATTTTCTTAAGTAATATTTCTTAGCATTCATCATAAAGTGTGCTAAATATTTCTATTTGTATGTATAGATATGCTTAGTATTCATTCATATGCATGTTATACTTGTTGGGAAAGAAATGAAGTGATGTGTGTTTTGTGATATTAATTCACTTTACTTAATCTTTAAATATCTTTTTTTTTTGAATAGGTTTGTTTAGAGAAAATATAAACTTAGAATTAATTAAAACACATAATAAAACATTCACTAAACAAAATCAAACATGAATATGCTTTAAAAATTACTTAGGGTAGGGAAGAAAAGGAAAGTTCTCTTCTCTTTTCCCTCTCTTTACAACCTTTAGAAATTAAATAGGTTCATTTAAATAAAAAAAATCATCAAATAAAATTAACCCAAATCAACTAAATAAATTAAATGAAACCACCCTCTAAGTTGAACATTTTTATACTTAGGAAATCTAAACCTTAAAGCCTAGCTAAGCATACCACACAAACCTTAAATATTACACACATTAGGCTAAGTCACCACTTCTAGCTTTAGGTTAATACGGTGCATGGATTGATATTTTCTTTTATTTTGTGATGTATTATTTCTAGTCTGGATGTTAGGGTGTTGTTGACCTCATTTTTATAAAGAGTTCTAAACCCCTCTATCTTAAACATAGGACTTCTCTTAGACTTTAAGAGTTCCTTAGTCTTAAGACACATATAGTGATTAGGTGGACACTCAACCTAATCCTAGAGACTTAGAAGAGTTAACCAAAAGAATAGGTCATACCTTTGGGGTGTTAGGAAAATTTGCCCCCCCCCCCCCCCCTTGGCTTGAACCATTCCTAAACTTCCTTCCTTCAAGTCAAATACCAAATCAATCTTATTTGATTTTCTCCAAACTCAAATCAACTCCATGTGATTGAAATCCATAATTGAAACCCATGAATTAAATTCCAAATTTAAAATCTTTCCCAAGTCCTTTAACTTTTCCTTCATGGGCTTAGCCTAAATCATGATCAAATCAATTCAAATTCATGGGATTTTTTCATAACTTATTTATATTCTCATTTATATTCACATATATAAATGAAATATAAATACAAATAAATCAAATCAAATCCAAAAATTAAATTCCAAATTTAAAATCTTTCGTAAGTCCATTAAGTTTTCCTTCATAGACTTAGCCTAAATCATGATCAAATCAATTCAAATTCATGAGATTTTTTCATAAATCATTTATATTATTATTTATATTCACATATATAAATGAAATATAAATATAAATCAATCAAATCATATCATGAAATAAAATTCAAAATTTAAAATCCTTCTTAAATCCTTAATTTCCTTCTTAAGGACTTTGCCTAAATCATGATCAAATCAATTCAAATTCATGGGATTTTCTCATAACTCATTTATATTCTCATTTATATTAACATATATAAATGAAATATAAATATAAATCAATAAAAAGAAAATTCAAAATTCAAATTCCTACTCCAAAATTTCCTATGTCCTTTAAATTCCTTTTAATGAGCTTAGCCTAGATCATGATCAAATCACTTTCAACAACAGCAACAACAACAACAAGCCTTAATCCCACTAGGTGGGGTCGGCTACATGAATCCTTCATCTCCATTGTGTCCTATTTTGTGTCAAATTCTCATTTAATTCAAGTATACTAAGATCATTTTTTATACATCTTAACCAAGTCTTTTTAGGTCTACCTCTAACTTTCTTAACAGAAGGCAAATCTAATGCATCTATTATTGAAATCTATTATTGAATCCCATGAATGAAAATTCCTAAGTCCAAATCTTTCTTAAGTCCTTAATCTTCTTTTAAGGACTTAGCCTAAATCATTTTCAAAACCAAATCAAATCTTTAAGATTTTCTCATAATTCATTTATATTCCCATTTATATTCACATATATAAATGAAATATAAATTCAAACCAATCAAACTAAATTCAAAATTCAAAATCAATTCAAAATTTTTTGCTAAGTCCCTTAAGTTTTCCTCTAAGGACTTATCCAAAATCAACTCTAAATCAATTCAAATTCATGGGAATTTCTCATAACTCATTTATATTTTCATTTATATTGATGTTTTAGATGGACGTCTGAGATTATTCAGCACGTTTAGATATCCTTTTATCCAATTTAAAAGGGGGGGGGGTGGGGATCCTTGGCTGTCCGATCTTTGATCGAACTGCAGAGGATTAAAGCACTTGAGATGCCACTGCCATGCGGGATGTGACAAGTTAAGTAATCCCCTCACAGCGCGACACATGTAAAGCGACTGACGCCGCCACACATATACCGTGAGGTGTGGATTAGTAGGGATTATTTAAAATGCTTAATTAATTCCTAATTCACTTAGAGATCTTCCAAAATTCATAACACTTGTTATAAAAATAAAAAAAATGTGAAATAAAATCCTATGCATAGATAATTAAACCTAGAATATTTTAAATTTATTTTTGATGATTTTTATTGGAAAGTGTATTTTTCTAATAATTTTTTATTAGGCCTCTGATTAATCCCAAATTTCTTGGAAAAGGTTTAGAGGATGACTTCTGCCTCCCTAATTTTCTTGGGATTTATTGAAGGCTTGATTAGAATAATTGCATATGGTTTCCTTAATTACCCTTCTTATATAATTAAGCATAATTAGGGTATGATTAGTGATTTTAACCTATGATTAGGGTTGATTAAAGTTAGATCCAATGAGTAAGAGGTTTATGGAATATTTTTGGGGGCATTTCCCTAAGTTATTCCCTAAACCCCCTTTTTTCTCTTTAATCTCCTCTTAATTATGGGTTAATTCATTAATTATCCCCTTAATCAATTTCTAAAAATTCTAAAAAGTTCTAGAACTTAATTAATCTACCTTGGGTAGATGCTTAGGTGTTTAATAGCCTAAGTTCAACTAAGAAAATTAAAATCCAATTCACATGTATGAAAGGGTATTTTGAAATTACTTAAGCTAAACCCCTTAGCTTAATTAACTTTTAATTGTGAGCTAAATTGCATTAGGCCTTTTCATTATTTGGTTCATTGCAAATTTAAATTCCTTGTGGGTTTTATGTCATCTCATTAGCTCATAATTATTTAGTTAATTCTTCTAAGGTGGTGTAGGTAAGAGTTAATGAAGCTACTTAATTCATACCTTAACCTAATCAATACATAAAAATGGATCTAATTATATAAAAAAATTAAATAAAAATATCAAACATATGGCAGAATGGGTTAGGAATAACAAACTCATCTCACATTTTCAAAATTAAATCAAACTTCAAACTAAACAAAAATCACTTTGATTTATTTTAAAATTTCTTATTCCATAAGAATGTCTTTTGTATTTAAGTCATGCTTTCATCTCTTTGAATCTTTCCCCAACATGTTAAGTTGTATGTCATATGATGCCATGCACTCATAATTTTGAAATTCAAATTTTAAAATAAAATTGTTTACTTTATGTCAAATTTGCATGTGTTGGCTAAAGTAGAAATATGAATGACTATTATCACTAGTAAATCTAAATTATTTTCAAAACATATAAATTAAATAACAAATATGAAAGTATGCTACTTATATTTTAATTATAAGGTTGCATGTGATAGATTATAAAGGTATGCTTAGCATAGGTTTCCTTTCTTTCTTATGTTAGTATAATTTTAAATAGGAGTTGGTAAGATGTTGGGTTCATTTGAAAAGAACCCAACACTTACTTAATTCCATGCCCTATTCATCCCTATGCTATCACCAAAGAAGGGTTGCCTATATTTGCATACATAAATTTCATAAACAAAAATGAATCCATTAAATAATTTTTTTTGCATTCTTCTTTTCCATTTTATTTTTTTTTATACATATGTTTGTATTTAAGAAAAGTGGTATATTAGTCTAGAGAACCCTGAGGTTGCAAGGCTTTAAGTAGCCCTAAGTAGGTCTTATACCTTACACCCTCTGGTTAACAATGGCGCTGTACTCACTTATGTCTTTCTTACTTTCATGTGTGTATGTGAAATTTTGGATAAGGAAAACCTTTTCAACTTAAGAAAAATCATGCATATTCAACTTCTAAATTTCCTTAAATGTATTACTTAGCATGCATCATAAAGTGTGTTAAATACTCTCATTTTCATGTATATATATGCTTAGGGCCCATCCAGATGCATGTTATATATGTTGGAAAAGAATTGAAGTAATATGCGTTATGTGAATTTTGATTTATTTTATTTAATCTTGAAATGCCTTTCTTTTTGAATAGGTTTGTTTAGAGTTTATCTAAACTCTAGATTAATTAAAAGATTTAATCAAAACATTCACCTAAAAGAAGCTAAAATGTCAATAAACTTTAAAAATTACTTAGGTTAGGGAAGGAAAGAGAGGTTCCCTTCTCTTTCCCTCTCTTCATAACATAGTAATTAATTGTAGGATCCACTTAAATCAAATAAAAACATGAAATAAAATTAACCCAAAATGATTAAACAACTTAAACAAAACCCTCCTCTAAGTTGAACATGTTCTTCACATTTAGAAAATTTGAACCTAAAGCCATAGCTAAGCATACCACACAAGCCTTCAAAGCACACACATTAGCATAAGTCACCACTTCTAGCCCTAGGTTAGGTCGATGGATGGTTTGATGTTTGTTTTGTTTTGTGATATATGTTTTAGACTTGATGTTAGGGTGCATGCTCATAGAATGAATGTAGGACGTTCTTAGTCTAACTATTCTTTTTTGTAGGAGATTTTGCTTAAGGGGCCCTATCATAAATAAAAATATAAATGCTTTTGCTTGCATGTGATTTATACCCCTAAGCATAATCCATAGGCCAGGTGGACTTAGTCACCCATGTGTGAGGTGATAAGTCCAATATACATACTTTGGATTTATGTGATGTGTTTTGCTAACCTTTATTTTGTAGGTGTTAGTTAGATTTCCACTTTTCCTTTTCATGTAAAAACTTGTATAATTAAGATTTTAGAATGATTGTTATGAGGATTAGGATGAACATTGGTCATAAGATCCTATCTTATACACCATATGAAGCCTTGGAGCATCTACCATCCAACCATCCAAAAGAAGGAACCAAAGAAGAAAGAAGAAAAGAAGAAGATAGTAGAAAGAAGAAAGAATATTAAAGCTTAAAGACCCCCATAACAATGAATTCCTTGCTTAATTGTAATTTAATTCATTTGTAATCCAGGTTGTATAAGGGTAGAACTCGGCTACCCATATTTTATATTTTTGAGCTTGTGCGATGGTGCCCGACCATAATGGCCATTTTCTTTTTGCGGTTAGCTTTATAAATTGATTTATGATTTGTTAAGTTTTTGCATTAAGTGACATGGTTTTTCTAGTTTCTTCCTTGCTTTATGTATGACCTGGAAGTGGATTAGGCTCTTTAGAGAAAAATAAATCTTTACCCAACTTAACAACTCAAATTAAAATTAAACAACTCATAGCCTCATGTAAAGCTTAGGTTTAAAATCAAGATAAAAGAATTAGCAACCCTTAGCTGGATGAGCATTTCTTTTGTAATATCATGCACAAATGAATCTTATTTCTTTCTTGATTAGAGGACTTCCACCTTTGCTAGAAAAACTTGGCTTGACCTTTGAGAGCCATGGTGAAAACTCACCTACTCCCTTCTCGCTGATTTTGGTCAATAATCTTCTGTTTCATGCATTGGTCATATGAATCCTATTATCGTGAGTCAAAATAATTGTCAAAAATGAAAAATAAATTGAAATTTGAATTGCATTAGATTTAGGTCATTTGAAGCATGCCCTTTACATGATCTAGTCTTTTAGGGAATGAGTTTAAGTACTTAGTCTCTTTTTAAATAAATAACAACCTAGCTATCTTGCATGAACATAAAGACTTGCCTACATGCATTTAAAATCATAGGAGGAGTTAGTTGGCGGCCAACCCTAGGCGGTTGTAAGTCCAAGTTGTCAGGTGGTTTGTTATCTCTTGTGGAGGTAAACTAATTACCCACTTTCACCTTAAATTTAGGTTGTGCTTCCAGCCATCGCTGAAGCTCCCTAGATTTAAGTTCTGAAGTTGCTTCTCCCCTTGCGGTCCATAAGAATAATTCCTCACCTCTTAGGCATTTCCTTAATCATATGTTAAGGAATCTTAAGTCCTAAATTTCTAATGAAAAATGAAACCCAAATAAACTAAATCAATTTATAAAATATAAAGCCCAACTATAGAATAGTTTTAGATGCTCGCTAGGTTTTCTAGCATCATGGGTATCTCCTATATATCCTCCATTTTAGCTTTGATAATAACTCCCTCTTTTGATCAACCCCATTTGATCTTCAAACATAAACCAATCGATTGATAATCCTTTCCTATTGAAATCTTCAAAGATGATGATCATTTATCTTAATCAAGAGTTTTCCTAAGAGATCCCATCCCTTAGAATATAATTAACTTTGGGGGCTTGCCCCTGAAGGGAACTTAACAAACTCAGTTTAAAATATACCCTGCTCTACTTTTCCATGTATAGTAAAGGAAGAATCTCTGGTACATATGCTGATCCATCATCCTTAAGAGTCCTTATTGAGGTGATTAGATCCATTAAAGGGTAGTCACTTCTACCTTTCAAGATAGTACACTATTTCTTTGATGAAGTACTCAATTGCCCGAATAACTACATCTATGGATCTGTGTGGCATCCTAAAAAGATGAATTTCTATAAGGGTCGTGTCCTCCTTCATTTCTCAACAACATAGCTTAAAGGCGACTCTGATCTCCCCTATAGGAATTTTTCTCCACACTTCTTAATAGGTCAAGTGGACCCATTGGAGAGTGGTGCACCCAACCCAATGGGTTTGGGTCAGCCCAAATAGACCCAAGGCCAAAACTGTCCCCTAGCTCAAATTGGCCAATTCAAAAACCTCCCTCCACTTGATTTGAAGCACATGAGAGGTTTCTATTCCACTCTTAAGATCTAATTGACCATGTGCCAACTTTAAATAGCCCAAACAACCATTTTTATATGGTCAATTGGATCAAAATGACAACCCAAGCTTCGACCATCCGATTGCCATAGGGAGAGATATACTCCTCCTAATTCCACTTGAATTCATCACCCTCATTATCGATTGAGTCCTAGAGAGTGTTAGGAGCCATCAGAGAGCATTCCTAAGCTTCATAGGAGGGAATTGAAATCAAGCATTCTCGATTTTCTTCCTTAGAAAATAGGGGAGCTCAATTGATTTCCAAACTTCTTCCACACTACAATCCACTTGAATTCTCTTTGCACACTCCTTCAAGGGATCAAGTTGAGTGCACCCAAGCATTCACACAAGTTCCCAAAGTAAGGAGGAGTTGAATTCAATCAAAGACACAAAGGAGAGGAGGAGAGCTTGGTCCATAGATCAATTTACTCAACCCCAAGGCTTCAAAACTTCAACAGGGCTTCATCTCCACTAGAAGAAGCTACCTCATCAAACTCGAGTGCCGGTGACCACCTCCGATGAGGTATGGAATATTTGACTACTAGGTTTAGGTGGTGTTGGTCCTTTGTGAAAGAAATGTTCATGACATGAGAATTCCACCGTTGGATGTGATCTTCAATGCTTTTTGATGGTGTTGGTAAATTTTTATTCTAATTCGAGCTCATCTTTTATCTTCTTAGATCATGGGGGCCTCTCCATCCACATTTTGGATGGACGGCCGAGATTAAGCACACATTTATAAATCGATTTATCCTTTTAGAAGCCATGGGATGATCCCTGGCCGTTTGATTCTTGGTCGAACAGTGGGGATCAAACCGCATTCTGCCACCATCCCGCCGCCTTAATGCGACGTTTAAGTGGATGGCTCCCAGCATGACGCGTGTAAAGCATGCTGACCGCTGCCTCCGCGTGTCGAGCTGTGAGCTAAGGGGATTAATTAAGATTTTAATTAATTCTAATTAATCCCCTAAGATTTAAAGATTCATATCTCCCTAAATAAAAATTAGAAAAATATGAGGTAAATTTCTACTAAAAGATAATTCTATCTATAATATTCTAAAATTGATTTTAATAGATTTTTAATTATATATATATTTTTTCTGATTTTCAATTTTAATTAAAATATTATTTTGCTAATTACCCCATAATTGATCCTCTGATTAATCCCAAACTTATTGGGTATGTTTTGGGGGATGACTTCTACCTCCCCTAATTATTTTGGGATTTATTGAAGGCTTAATTAGGAGAATTGCAAATGCATTTTCTAATTACTTCCTTAATGTATTTAAAGATAATTAAGGGTGTGATTAGTGTTTTCATCCTTTATTGGAGTTGATTAAGGTTTGATCCATTGAATAAGTGGCTTCGGAGATAATTTTGGGGTATTTTTCTCAAGCTATTCCCTAAACCCCCTTTTTTTTCCTAAACCCTCTCTTAAGTAAGGGTTAACTCATTAATTACCCTCTTAATTAATTTCTAAAAATTCTAAAATCTTCCAGAACTTAATTAATCTACCTTGAGTAGATGTTTAGGTGTTCAAGAGCCTAAGTTCAAATCAAGAAATCAAAACTCAACTCACATGTGTGAGGGGATTTTTGAAATTACTTAAGTTAAACCTCTTAGCTTAATTAACCATGAATCATGAGCCAAATTGCATTAGGCCCTTTTCTTCCTAGGTCCATTGCAAATTTAAATTCCTTGTGAGGTTTTATGTTATCTCATTGGCTCATAATTATTTGGTTAACTATGCTAAGGTGGTGTAGGTAAGGGATAATTAACTTGTTTAATTCATACCGTAATCTAATAAAGTATAAAATCAATCTAATTATCCAAAAATTAAACAAAAATGTCAAACACATGTGGGAATGGATCATGAATAATAAAATCAGCTCACATTTTTAAAATTAAATCAAACTATAACTCAAATAAAAATCACATTAAATGAACTTTGATTTACTTTAAGCTTTCTTATTTCATAAGATTGTCTTTATGATTTAATTGAAATGAATGTGTTTACATGCTTTCATTACTTTGATTCTTCCCCAACATGTTAAATATGCATGTCATGTGCTTTTATGCATCCATACTTTTCAAAAATTAAATTTAAAATGAAATGGTTTACTTTATGTCAAAATTGCATGTGTTGTCAAAATATGAGTGGCTATTATTTCTATTAAATTTAAATTATTTTCAAAATATATGAATCAATTATCAAAACTAAAAGTGTGTTACTTATATTTTGATTATAAGCTTGCATGTGAGTAAGATATAAGGATGTGCTTAGTATAGTTTTCCTTCTCTTCTCTTTTAGTATAGTTTTGAACAGGATTTGGTAAGATGTATGGTTCATTTGAAAAGAACCTAACAGTTGCCTAATTCCATATCATATTCATTCCTATACTATTATTTAAGAAGGATACTTATGCTTATACACATAAATTGCATAAACAAAAATCAATCAACTAATACCAACTTTTGCATTCAAGTGATGTATGTTAAGTGATGTATGTTTTGTGAATTTAGTTCATTTTATTTAATCTTAAAATGCCTTTATTTTTGGATAGGTTTGTTTAGAGTCCATTAAACTTAGGATTAAGTAAAATATCAAATCAAAACATTCACTACAAAAACTAAAAATATGAATCCACTTTAGAAGTTACTTAGGTTAGGGAAGGAAAGAGAAGTTCTCTTCTCTTTCCCTCTCTTTATAACTTAATAATTAATTATAAGATTCACTTGGACCTAATCAAAATATGAAATAAAATCAACCAAATCAACTAAATCACTTAAATGAAACCCTCCTCTAAGTTGAACATGCTTCACACTTAAAAAATTCTAACTTAAAGCCATAGTTAAGCATACTACACAAACCTCCAAAGAACACACATTAGGCTAAGTCACCACTTCTAGCTTTAGGTTAGGGCGATGCATGGATTGATGCTTGCTTTTTGTTTTATGATATATGTTTTAGGCTGAATGTTAGGATGTATGTACATAGAATGAATAGTAGGATGATCTTAGTCTAACCATTAGGATTAGTAAATAAAATATAAATACTTTTATTGTGCAAGGGCTTATACCCCTAAGCATAATCCAATAGGCTAGGTGGACTTGGTCACCTATGTGTGGGGCGATAAGTCCAATATACATGCTTGGGATTTTATGATTTGTTTTGCTAATCTTTATTTTGTAGGTGTTAGCTAGATTTGCTTTTCCTTTTTATGTAAACTTTACAATTAGGATTTTGGAATGATTGTTATGGGGATTAGGATGAACATTGGTCATAAGATCTCATCTTATGCACCATGTGAAGCCTTTGGAGCATCCTCCTTCCAACCATCTAAAAGAAGGAACCAAAGAAGAAAGAAGAAAAGAAGAAGAAAGAAGAAAAGAAGAATGAAGAAATGAAGCTTGAAGACCCCCATAATAATGAATTCTTTGCTTAATTTTATTTAATTCATTTGTAATCCAGGTTGTATAAGGGTAGAGCTCAACTACCTAATTTATTTTTTGGGTTTGTGCGGTGGTGCCTGACCACACTTACCTCTTATTCTTTTATGACCAGCTTTATAAATTGATTGATGATTTGTTTAGCTTGTGTATTAAGTGGCATCTTTTTTCTAGTTTTTTTCTTACTTTATGTATGGCCTGGATGTGGATTAGACTCTCAAGAAAAAATAAATCTTTTACCAAATGTAACAATTCAAAACTAAAGTAAAGAACTCATAACCTCACCTAAAGCTTAGGTTTAAAATAAAAAAAAATAATTAGCAACCTCTTAGCTAGATGAGTTTTTCTTTAATAATATCATGCACAAATATATCTTGTTTCACTCTTGATTGGAGGGCTTCCACCTTTGCCAGAGAAACTTGTCTTAACTTTTGAGAGCTATGGTGGAGACACACCTCCTCCCTTCTCGCTGATTTTGGCTAATAACCTTACTTCTCATGCATTAGGCATATGAATCCTATTAGCATGAGTCAAAATAATTGTCCAAAAATAAAAATAAAATAAAATCTGAATTGCAATAGATTTAGGTCATTTGAAGCATGTACTTACATGATCTAGTCTCTTTAGGGAGTGAGTTTAAGGACTTACTCTCTTTCTAAATAAATAACAGCCTAGCTATCTTGCATAAAGCATATGACTTGCATACATGAATTTAAAACCATAGGAGGTGTTTGTTGGCGGCCACCCCTAGGCAGTTGTAAGTCCAAACAGTCGGGTGGTTTGTCCTATCTTGTGGAGGCAAACTAATTACCCATTTTCACCTTAGATTTAGAGTGTGCTTTTGGCTCTCGTCGAAGCTCCCTAGATTTAGGTTTTGAGGTTGCTTCTCCCATTTGTGGGCCATAAGCTTAAATCCTCACATCTTAGGCATTTTCTTAATCTTGTGTTATGGAATCATAAGTCCTAAATTTCTAATGAAAAATGCAACTCAAACAAATTAAATCAATTTCAAAAATGTAAAGCCCAATCATAGGATAGTTTGAGATGCTCACTAGGTTTCCTAGCATCATGGGCATATCCTACTTATCTTTTTATTAGTTTCGATAATAACTCCTTCTCTTTGATCAATCCCATTTGATCTTCAAAAATGAACTAATCGATATATAGTCATTTCCTATTGAAATCTTTGAAGACAATGATCATTTACCTTAATCAAGAGTATTCTTATGGGATCCCGTCCCTTAGGGTGTAATCAACTATGGGGGCTTGCTCCTATAGGGAACTTAACGAACCCAATTTAAAATAAACATTGCTTTACTTTTTCATGTAAAATAGGAGAAGATTCTCTGGTACATATGTAGACCCATTGTCCTTAGGAGTCCTTATTGATGCGATTAGGTCTATTAAAGGGTAGTGACTTCTATCTCCCAAGATAGTACATTATTCCTTGATGACGTACTTGATCACCTGAATAAGCACATCTGCGGATCTACGTGACATCCTAAAAAAATGAATTTTTATATTCTTGCTTTTCACTGCAGATGAATGCGACTATATAGAAAATTTTTACCCACAGGTGTATGTACGTAGAATGAATGGTAAGACGATTTAGTCTAATCATTATTTTTTGCAGTGGATTGTGCTTACGGGGCATTGTATTAAAATATATATATGCTTTTCCTGTGCAGGTGCTTATACCCTTAAGCATAATCCAATAGGATAGGTGGACTTGGTTACCTATGTGTGGGGTGCTAAGTCTAATATACATGCCTGAGAATTATATAGTTTGTTTAGGTAATCTCTGTTTTATAGGTGTTAGTTAGATTAACTTTTCCTTTTTCATGTACTTTTGCAATTAGGATTTTGGAATGAATGTTATGGGGGATTAGGATGAGCATTGATCATAGGAAGAATGAAGAAAGAAGAAAGAAGGAAGAAGAAAAGAAGAAATGAAGACCCCCATAACATGAATTTCCTTACTTGATTGTAAATTAATTTATTTGTAATTTGGGTTATATAAGGGTAGAGCTCAGCTACCCAATTTATTTTTTGGGTTTGTGCGGTGGTGCCCGACCATAAATGGCCTTTTATGCTTTTGTGTTAGCTTAATAAAATATTTGATGTTTTGTTTAGCTTGTGCATTAAGATGACATATTTTTCTAGTTTTTTTCCTTGTTTGATGTTGTTGACCTCATTTTTGGATGAGGTTAATTTAGTAATTAGGAGATCATAATCTCAAAAAGGATTTTCCTAATTCAATATGCTTAGTGACCTAGGGAAGTCACCTTGGGTTGGATCTAACGTGCTTGGCTCAGGTAGGATCAACTCAAGCATCCAATATGAATCAATTCAAATAAATCAATAAAATAAAATGGAAAGTTAAAATTAAATCTAAAGTCAAATCTAGTCAACCTAAGTTTGACTTAAGTGGGACCCAGTTGGTCAAAAGTCAACCCACCAAAAATGTGGCCAAATTAAATCATTCCAAACATTCTAAATGATTAAATAAATATATTTGATCATAAATATAAAGAGATTTGAATTCATTTAGTACTAAAATGGGTGAATTAGATCACTTGGTTTATAATAGCCTAAATGGGTCTTATTGGATTCAAACCTCAATTAAATTGAAATAAACTCAAATTAATCATTTAAAATCATTTGGGCATAACAATCAAACATAATTTAATTCACCATTGGATATGATTAGGCCAAATGGGTCATTTGACCCAATTGAAATTAAACATAATGTATTAACCCCACTTTGGGTCAAATGAGTTTACATGAAAATATAATTGAAATCAAATGAAAATAGCCACTCCAATTCATCCCATGCACATGATCAAGCATGATTGGAGTTCAAACCTATTCCAACTAAGTCAAATTAGTCATTTGACTTTAATTGGAACCAAATTTAATCTATGTTAAATGGATTAATATGAAATGCAGTTCACATTCAATTAAAAAAAATGAAATGGGAAATGCAATTCACCATTAAATCAATAAAAAAATCAGCAAATAAAATAAAATAAAAAATAATAAAAGAAATGAAGAAAAGAGGGAAGAAGAGAAATTGAATTTCCTCTCTTCCCACATCAAGCCAAACTCCACCCCTTAATAAGGGTGGCTGCATTCAACGCAATTAAGGCAATTAAGGCAAACCTCCAAGAGTTCGACTTAATCTTATCCAACCAAGGGAAGAAGAAAGAAAAGAGAAGAGGAGAAGGAGCTTTTGGAGGAATGAGGAAATCAACCAAGGAAGCTCCCTACTTGGGCTGTGAACATTCCAATGTATTCATAAGGCCATAGGAAGTCGATATCACACCTTGACCGGCCTTGCTGCTGCCGATGGTCAGAGTTCGACCTTTAAATTCCTCCTTATAAAGCTTTCGACAAAGTGAGAAAATCAACCAAGGAAGCTCCCTACTTGTGCTATGAACACTCCAATGTATTCACAAGGCCATAGGAAGTCGATCTCACACCTTGACCGGCCTTGCCGCCGCCAGTGGCTGAAGTTTGACTTTTAAATTCCTCCTTATAGTGCTTTCAGCCAAGTGAGGAAATCAACCAAGGAAGCTCCCTACTTGTGCTGTGAACACTCCAATGTATTCACAAGGCCATAGGAAGTTGATCTTACACCTTGACCGACCTTACTGCCGCCGGTGGCCGGAGTTCGACCTATAAATTCTTCCTTATATAGCTTTCGACCAAGTGAGGAAATCAACAAAGAAAGGTCCTTACTTGTGCTGTGAACACTCCAATGTATTCATAATGCCATACGAAGTTGATCTAACACCTTGACTAGCCCTGCCACCACCGGTGGCCAGAGTTCGGCTTCAAAAATTTCCCTTATAGAGCTTTTGACCAAGCATGGAAAATGGGGTAGGAGAGACTATCATCTCCCCATTTTCATTCCAAAAGCATTGCCAAGGAGAGTGATGATGTTTCCAACCCTATCTTGACCCCCTCGTTGCCAATACGCCAGCTAACAGATGAAGGCCGAATGACCTCTAATGGTGAAATCCCAATGAGTGGATCTTATCCCCAATTGAAGGCACCAACATGTTCACAAGCTTAAAGGGAGCTCGAATGAAACTTCACCAGACCCTCTCATCGTCGGCAAGCCAAAAATTGACCAACGCCCACCTCAAACCGAGTATGCATTGGTCTAGGGACCAATCCATGGGGATGCAAGCCACTAAACTGCATGCACACGTTCGTTGGGTCAAGGCAAAGCTAACGGGATTGGTCTCACCACCAGCGATTGCTGGAATCCGGGTATGCATTTTCTCCCTCCCTCTATGCCGTCAGTTTTGGAGCTTTGTGAAAGAAATTAATTCCCCAATTCAATCCATCCGTTGGATGGGTTCTAATTTTGTCCTTGATCATTTTGGGACTAAAATCAAGGTTTGATTCGCCGGTGATCATTGGTGATTGGCAAGAAATCACGGACGATGTCTCGTCAGCCTCGGATTTAATCGACCATTTGATCCTTCTCGGGGATTGACTTTTTGATTTAGGCAGACCACTAGATTAAATCCCTTAGGGAACCGCTCGTACCATGCAGACCAACCCGTGTGTGACACGCGGTCTGCCACGCCATGCGGGACCCCCCACTTAAAACCATTAGGATTAGTTGTTTAACGGTTTAATTTATTAAAGAAAATCCTGAAAACTTAAAAAACTCATATAAAGTCAAAGAAAAATTAAAAAAATTACAAATAAAAGCTCTATGGATTCTTCTTGATGAGAGGAATCCATAGAAATTAAAATCCTCAATTTTTATTGGGTAATTTTCCCTTAATTTAGGTTTAATTAAAAAATATTAAACCCTAATTACTCTCAAATTAATAATCCAATTAATTTGAAACTTTGGCGAAATGAAATTAAGCATAAAACATACCTTAGGTAAATTTTTGGGGATTTAATTCTCTGAATTCAAAGAAAATAGTAATTTCATGTGTTTAACCTTTAAATCAATTAAATTAATTACCCTTTAATGAAATAATTAGAAAACTTTAATCTAATAACCTTAAATCAACATAATAAATATTAATGAACCTCATAATACTAATTAAACCTAATCAAACTTATATTAGCCTAATAGATCACTAATTAACCTAATTAGGTAATTATAAGAATTAAATAATTCAATTAAATGACTAAAATTTAATTAAATCATAATAAATCAACGAGTTAGCCAAAAATTATGAATAAACCCCCATTAGAAAGGTATTCAGCAGAGAACAATTGAAAAATAAAATCCCTTAATGAATCTTAATAAATTAAGCTTAATTTAGGTTTTAGTGACATAAGTAAAACCTTAATTACACCCTAATTACCTTTCTAGTCAAGCTAAAACTTTAAGAATATAAAATTGGCATGTAACTCTGCTTACTAGAAATATATCAAATCAAAATGATTTCTGGATTAGGAGTTCTTAAATTTCCAAATCCTTAGGTCAATGTTAATCAAATATTAGATTAATTAAATTAATTAACATATTAAATAAAGTGGTAATTCAAACCAATCTCAAACAAACATTAAGAAAAATATTCACAAACTTATCTAAATATCCTAAGTCAATCAAAGTAATAAAATTCAATCTTAGGAAAATGAAATAAAATCTTAGGTTAATAAAACCATTAATTAACTTAAACCTTAAGCTTACAAATCCATAATTTAATAACTTAAGTTAAATTGAATAAAATCAAACTCCTTAAATTAACATAAGCCAAATCAAATGAAATCCGTATAACTTAATTCAAAATGAAATAAATCAAACAAATTAAATCAAACAAAGCAATTCAAACAAATGAAATAACATAAATCAATTCCAAACATAAATAATATCAAAAGGATTAATTAAGATACTTAAGGATCTTAGTTAGACTTTTGGAAATCTCATTTGGATTTAAGTTGTGGAATAAAGTGAGTTTCACCTAAAAATGAAATTCATTCTATTTCTCATTCTTAAAAACTTAAATATTACTTTAACCAAATAAAATGGAATAAAAATAGAAATTAAATCATTAAACCATTTGAATTGAAACCAACCAATGATAAAAATCAAACTAATTCAGACCTGAAATTTAAACTTGAACTCAAAGGAGCATAGCAAAGCCTTACCACACAAACCCCATTTCTACACACACTAGATTACTTAGGTCACAAACTTTAGATCTAGGTTAGATCATTTTATGATTTTCTTTTAATCTCCTGTGATATGTTATGCTATGCTTCACATGTCTGTGTGGTGTATTGCTTTAGACTGGATGCCTAGTCTTATTTATTTGTTAGATTGAATGTTAGGATGTTCTTTCTAGATTTAACACTATTTTCTGCAGGGAACTGTGTAAAGGAATCACTGTGATAAATAAATCATAAAATTATTGTTTGCTTATAGGTACTGAAAATCCCTTAACATAGTCCATAGGATAGGTGGGCTTGGCAAGCAATTAATGCTAAGCCTATATGTTTGTGAAATATAAACTACTTTATGTGTTATATGTATTTCATAACATATGTTTTGCAGGTCTTAGGATTTCTTTTAATTTTTAAATGTAAATTTGAGCTTAGAATTAGGTTAGGATCTATGGGGTCTAGGGTTAGCAGGAGCTGACCCAACCAAGAGATGGTGCGGTGGTCCCCTATGGAGCCCGATGGATGTCTCTGAAGAAGGATACTTTCTTGGAAATAAGAACCATAGATTTGAACTTGTAGTTATAGGCCGGGTTGTATAAGGGTAGAATTCGGCTGCTCATTTTTCTTTCTTCCGGGGTGTACAACAGTACCTGGCTACATTGGCCTTTCTCTTCTATAATTTAATTTGGCTTGATTTATTTTGGGTGCGCAATAGAAATAATACGCTTTTCTTAGATTTGTTTCTGTGCTATGTTTGTGCTGTGATGAATGCCTGGACGTAGGCTCATAGGATAAAATAAATTTTCTACCCAACTAAATCAATTGAAACATAAAAATAAATATAATTCATAATCTTCATATAAAAGCCTAGGCCATTAAAGCAAGCTAAAATATATAGCAACCCCTTAGCTGGATGTTTTAATATCATGCACAAATAATATTATTTCACTCTTGGTTAATGAAGGACTTCCATCCTTGCCAAAGAACCTGGGCTTGACCTTTGAGAGCCTATGATGGAAGTACACCTTCTTCTATTTTGATTTGGCCCATAATCTTTTTCTAATTGCATGCATTAGACATAAATTATATTCCTATGACCTAAATGAATCCTGAGTCAAAAATTATAAAAATTTGAAAAATATGTATTAGTTAGGTACATCTTCATACCCTACATAATCTTAGGGATTAGGGAGTAAGTCTAAGTTCATAGATTTCTTTCCTAAAACTGTAACAACCCAGCCATCTTGCATTCATATGACTTAGCCTCATTATTTTAAAACACGCTTAGGTGGTGTTAGCTGGCAGCCTTCTCCAAGTAGGTTGTAAATCTAGAAGTGTTAAGGATAGGTTAGTTCCCTCAAGTGAGGAGAATGACCAATGATTCCCAAGGATAGAACTAGGTCAAGCATTTGACATGTGTCAAAAACACTTATAGACTAGGTTTTAAGCATCCTTTTAGGAATAAGTCTTCAACCCTAGGCATTTCTGTAATCTTGTTCCGCTAGAATCTAATCCCTAGATTTCTAAGAAAATGATAACTTGAATTCTAAAATTAAATCCCAAATTTGAAATGTCTACTGGGTATCCTAGTATCAATAGGCATTTCCTATTCTTTTACATTTGACTCTTAAAAATAACTCTCTCCAATTTGGACCTCTCCTAATTGAATTTCCAATAATTATTTTGTTAAAAGCTACCTTAGTAGTCTTTAGGAATAAGCACTTGTTTCTTTAATCGAGAGTATTCTTAGGAAGAGACACTTCCTAAGATATAATTATCTATAGAGGCTTGCCTTTATAGGGAACCATGATCCCAAGATAAAATAGACCCTGTTCTACTGCTTCATGTAGTTCATGGGAAAATACTTTGGTACACGAAATTTGAGGAGTTTTTTATTGAAATGATTGAATCTGTTACAAGAGATCATGTTTATCTTTCGAGATAATATGTTTATTTCTTAATGCCAATTTTGATCATCTAAATAAAATATTCTTAAACTCTATGTGGTGTCATTTCTTTTCTCTATTCCAGAGAAAATTCCAATAGATGTATGGCCTGGATGATGGTTAGGCTATTAGGAAAAAAGAAATCTTTTATCAAATTAAACAACTCAAAATTAAAAATAAACAATTCATAACCTCATTTAAAGTCTAAGTTAAAATTAAGATAAAAGAATCAAACCCTGATTTAAAATAAACCCTGATTTAAAATAATGTAATTAATTATGGGGGCTTGCCTCCATAAGGAACTTAACAAACCTAATTTAAATTAAACTCTACTTTACTTTTTCATATAAAGTAGGGGAAGAATTTCTTATACATATGCAAATCCATTATCCTTAGGAGTCCTTATTGAGGTGATTAGGTCCATTATAGGGTGGTGACTTTTATCTTTTGAGAAAGTAGACCTCTCCTCAATGTCATATCCAATCACCCTAATAAGGATATCTACCAATCTACGTGATGCTAAAATGCGTAAGAGTATATTTCTATCTTCATTTTATTCTGCATAGATTGAAGATGGAAGTATACATCTTAAGAAGACTGATTTAAAAATTTTCACCACAGTAAGTACACGCCTTTGTTAAACTAGGGAAGTGAGGTAATCAAATGACCCCCTTAGGGCTAGCTAAAGTCTTGTATTCCCAGGATGTTTAGACTATATACCACTTTTCTTAAATATATACACATGTATTGATAATTTTGAGAATGAAAATCATGAAAAAATGGTATTTAATTTGATTGAATCATTTATGTATATGAATTAAAGCCTTATCCAAATTCTAGTATTGAAATACATAAGAGTGAAATCAAATGGAGTACGTACCCTTGTTAAACTATGAAAGTGAGGTAATCAAATGACCTCCTTGGGGCTAACTAAAGCCTCATATTCTCGGGATGTCCAGGCGATATGCCCATTAACATTCATACTTACATAAATCAATACATGAATAAAAGGAAGAAAGATTCACTTCATACACTTAAGCTACAATCACATATATCTCCTATGTATTTATAACTAACATTCATAGCATATGTAATCATTCATTTATAAGCTTTAAAAAATACATATGGATTTAATAGTGATAATAGCCACACATATATTAAATTAGATCAACACATGCAAGCCTGACATAAATGATATCATTTGATTTAGTTAATTTTGCAAAAGATGAATGTAGAAATCAAATGACATACAACATTCAATATGATTGGAGGGGAATAACTAAATATAAATATATGATTTCTTTCAAATAAATTAATTCATAAGGACAATCATATCAAATAAAATCATTTAAAGCAAACTAAAGCATTTTAATGTTACTTTTAATTTTATGTTTGATTTGATTTAAGGAATGTGAGAAGAAGTTTGCTAATCCTAATCCCATCCCATGTTTGTAAATTAATTTGATTTAATGAGAGGTAATTAGGTTGATTTCATGGATTAATTAAGTTAAGATATGAATTAAATCAATTAAGTAACCCTTACCTATAATACCTTAAAGTAATTAACTAAATAATTATGAGCTAATGTGATATGCAAATGAATTGATAAATAAATTAGCAATGGTCCTATGAAATGAAAGGGCCTAATGTAATTACCCCACAATTAATAGTTAATTAGGCTTATGGAACTTACTGAATTACTTTTATGATTTTTCCACACATATGGATAAATCACAATTTCATTAAATCTCTTTAGGCTATTAAACACCTAAAGATCTACCCATGAATTAATTAAGGAAAATCAGATATGATTACATTTTTGATTTGGTTATTGAAGTCATTAATCCATTAATTAACTTTTTGTACTTAATTTTCCAAAATCAATTAATTATCCTTCAAATGAGATGGACTTAAGGGGAAAATGTTGGGAAAGAGGCCCTAACCTAGTTTAATGAGTCCTCCCATCCAATTAAATAAGATTTGATGTGATTTGAGCTTTAATTTAATTAACTAAGTAATTAATTAATTAATTATTATTTAATTATAATTTTTTAAATAAAATGAGGGGGGTTTAGGAAAAGAGGTTAAAAAAGATGTCCCAACCCAATTCCATGGGCTTCTCACTGTTGGACAGTGATTAAGGAACCCAATTAATTGACTAATTACTATTCCCATGGTTAATTAACACTTTATTAGGTTAAAAAAGTAATTAGGGCTTAATTTGTCAATTTTTCTAATTAATCAACCAATAAATCCCAAGAAAAATAGGGGAGGCATAGGTCATCCCCCTAAACAATCTCAAAAAGTTTGAGACTGATTAGTTAATTAATTAAAGGGTAATTAGGCTAATTAATTTTTTTATTAACCCTAATTAAGCTTAAATTATTATTCAAAATTAAATAAAGATAATTTTAATGGATTCCTCTATGAAATATCTTTAAAATGAGCATTTATTTTTATTTTTTGGATTTTTCTACAAATTGTTTTAAATTTATGAAGTTTCAGCCTAAAAAATAGATTAATTAGCCTTAATTAAGCCTAATCCTATAACTGCCATGTGGCGTGCTGACATAGCGTGCTTTCCATGTGGCATCGTGGGATTGGCTATTTAAGTTATCGCATCTCGTGGCAAACTCAGCTAGCGGCGGGACACGCTTTTGATCTCCGCCATCCGATCTTGGATCAGATAGCGTAGATCAAACCCATAGTTAATAATAACTCAAATGAGACGGATCTAGTATAATCTAATGATGACTGTTTATTTCAATCATGCAGAACGGTCGACATGTGATTTATCAGCTCACGAACGATGGAGCCCGTCCACCATTAATCATTCGATCCAAGTTTACCCAAGCTCATATCCACTCCAAATCAACTCCATACCTTTGCGCGAGGGATCCATGAAGATCCAATGGCTAAGATCAGTTCACATTCAAATTTTCTTCATAATGACCAACACCACTTTGCCTAAAACTCAATTTTAATGGATTTACCTCATCGAAGCTAAGCCTAGTGGCTCGCACTCTTGAGGTAGCTTCATCTAGTAGAGACGAGGCCCTATTGAGCAGCAATTAGATTAGTTCCATGCAGATTGCTCAGGAGGCCAAGAATGGTGCTTTGGACTCTAGGCTTTGATCGAACTCCTTGCTCTAGTGGGTTTAGAACATGGGGGAATCTTCGGGTAGCCTCGACGAGGTGTGTGGAAGGTGTAGGAACAAGTAATTGGATTTTGGTTGAGGATAGGAGAAGTTGGAATCAGAGAGGAGCTCCCTTTTTCAGCTACGCTTGAGAAGGAGGAATCCGAAGTGGGGAGGCCTTGGGAGTGCTTGAGAGCTTGCTAGAGAGTTTGAAATCACCTTAGGATGCTCTAACGAGTTGAATGGTGTAATTTCTCATGCTAATTAAGGGGTTATATCCCTCAATTGGTTGGCGTGGATGGATGTGATCAATCCTCCATTTTAGGCTGGCTAGCCATTGCCAAAGCGCCAGACACATGGGCCAAAGCACCGGACACATGGCTCATTTTGGTTGGAGAAAGGCTTGGGAGGTGGCTCAAGGCAGCATGTAGGCTGGTTGCATCTTCTTGGAACCATTGGGTTCTCGAATTGTGAGGAAGGTGAGCTAACTCACCTCACTTTGGTCCATGGAAAGCCTAGTCCACTTTGGGTGGGCTAGGTGGCTAGGTCAGACCCCAAAATGGGTTCTTGAGGGCTACCAAGTGGGATAGGAAAGTGAACTTTGCCAATTTGGAAAAGTCTCACATGGGGAGGCATATCCAAGGGAGATTTGCCTTGGGTTTGGACTAATTTTTGGCTAACTTAGGATGGGCTTGGGTCAGGTTAGGTCAAGTTCCAAGGTCCCATGGGTTGGTTTCAGGGGTTTTCGCTCAATTTGGGTTATATGGGTCATGTTGGGTTAGGTTAGCCAATTGGTCAAATTGGGTCAAACCAAGACTTGGATTAGGTTCCAATGATGATTTGAAGAGTTTTGGTTCAAGTGATTTCAGTCAATTTGGCATAGGTTTGATTTTGGCTCATTTGGAATCCAATGAGCCAAATGGATCAAGTTGACCAATTTGACCAAATTGGTCAAATTTGTTGGTGTTAGGTGTTGATTCAAGTTTAATTAGTTAATTGAAGATGATTGTAGGCTTTGGTTTGAATCAATTTGGATTTAATTTATATTTTATCCAATTTGACCCTTTAGGTCAATTTAGGCTAAGTTGAGTTAGGTTGACCTAATTATGGGTTTGGTCAAGTTCAATAATCAATTTGGAATGAATTTGAGCTATTGGTTGCAATCAATTTAGGTTGGATCATGATTTGACCTATTTTGGCCTTTTAGGCTAATTTGGGTCAACTTGGGTCAAATGACCAATTTGATTTGGTTTGGCTCAATTGATGGTCAAGTCATGTTCAATCATTGATTATGAGTTGCTGTGAATCAATGGTTTCAATTGATTTGGTGTAGGATGAGTTTTGGCTAATTTGGGTTTCATATGAGCTAAGGGTTGACTTGGTCAAATGGCCAAGTTGACTTGGTTTGGCCTAATTTAAGGCAATTGTTCATCCTAGGGTGATCAATGATCATGGTATGAGGTATGGATGGGCTTGGTTCAATCCAATTTGGGTTGGAATTGAACTTAGTTCAAATGGGTTCTTTGGGCCACTTTGGGTCAAGTGGACCTAACAGGTCAGCTGGCTTGGTTTTGGTTTGATTAAGGTTTAGTTGAATTTATATATGAGTTTAGAATTAAAATATAAATTTAACTGCAATAAGTTTAGGCTATGATGGGTTGTGGTTAATTTGGAATTTTCAAGTCAAAAGGGCTAAGTTGAGCTTGACTTGGGTTGATTTTAATTTGGCTTGATGATTGTAGGTTTTATTTAAATTTGGATAGATGATTGAAGGAATGATTGATTCATGAGCAAATCCATTAATTTTGGCTTATTCAGATGGGTTTTGGTTAAGTCCAAGGAATTGGCTTAAAGGGATTAAATTGGGTTTTGATTTTATTTTGGATTTGGTTTTGGCTATTTGAATTTATATTTCATTTATATTTGTGAATATAAATGAAAATATAATTGACTTATGAGAAAATCACTTAAGTTTGGAGTGATTTGAAGGAAAATTTGGCTAAGCTCATGGAGGTAGGTCAATATGTCTTAGAAGAGAATTGATTTAGTTTTGTTCATTTAAATTTGGATTTCATTTATATTTGTAAATATGATTGAATATATAATTGATTCATGAAAAAATAAATTGATTTTGGGCTGATTTGGGTTAAGATTTGGTTAAGCTCACGGAGGTAGGTCCATATGGCTTTAGAGGGGTCTTGGCTTGATTTGATTTAGTTTGATTTAGTTTTGATCATTTAGATATGGATTTTATTTATATTTAGAAAGATAATTGATGAAATAATTGATTTATAAAGAAATAAATTGAGTTTGATTTGGGTTATGATTTGGTTAAGCTCATGGAGATAGGTCCATATGCCTTAGGAAGTGTCTTGGTTTGACTTAATTTAGTTTTGATCATTTAGATGTGGATTTCATTTATATTTGTAAAGATAATTGAATATATAATTGATTCATAACAAAATCAATAGAATTTGATTTGATTTGAATGGGATTTTGGATAAGCTTATGAAAGTTGATCATATGGTTTAGGAAGGATTTTGGAACTTAAATTTGATTTTAGGTTTCAATCATTTGGAGTCAAATTTGGATTTGAATTTGATAAATGATTGAGGGGTTGAATTGATCTTTAAGAAAATTGATTGAATTGGAATTGAATCGGATTTGACTAAGGTTAAGGTCATGGAATACAATCATAAGGCTTATGAAGGATTTTGGAAATTTGATTTGATTACGGGATTGATTGTGAATTTTGAAATTTTGATTTTAAATTTGAATTTGAATCTGGGGTTTAGTTTGAGAAGGAGAACATGGATTGGGTTTAGGCTATAAGGTAGGCAAGTCTCCTTAAGTCCCTAAGGCATAACCAACTCCCATGACTAACCCTTCTAAGTCTCTAGGCTTAGGTTAAGTGTTCACCTAATCACTAAAAGTGTCTTAAGACTAAGGAACACTTAGTGTCTATAAGAGTCCTAGATCTACGATGAGGAGGTTGAGAACTCACTCCAAAAGTGAGGATAACAATAAGTTGCTAAGGCCGTTAGAGAAGAATTCGTAGGGGATACAAATGCTTATTAGATAAAAAATATGGAGTGATTTTAAGATAGATGATGATTAGAAGAGATATTTTAAGATGCTATGTTATCCTTGATTATGACCCAAATATAAGCCAATGCAGCATAACACATTCTGCATTATTTGTGATGGTGTTTATAAGAGGCTTGCTTGAGTTGTGGTAGAATTAGTTCATGTTAGGTGTATGTTAGGGTTTTCTTAAGCATAATGAGGTGCATAGCTACTTATTTTGGACAACCCATTGTCAGTAGAGGACAGAAAGCAACTTAGATTTACCATACTAGGAATAGGCTGAGGTCTCCTGGGGATCCCATTAAGAGAAGTGAAAAATAGATGATTCCTACTATGATGTAAATGAGTTGGGTTGAGCTAAAGTCATACTAAACTTGAGTTCAGCTCGCACTACATGAGAAAAGCTGATTTCTGATGACAAAATCTATCATAAATCACATATTTTCCATCAAAACTACATATTTCTGATAGATTTTTGATAGATTTCTTACTGTTAATAAACCCTTAGCTGGAAATGCATTTCAATGACCAAACTATCCATCAAAAATAATTTACGATGAATTTCTAGCAAATGTTTTGTTAGAAATCTTTTTTTGGATGAACCGATGGACCTATTCATAAGAAAAGCAACCAGTCCTTTGCTTTCGTTAGAAATTCTCACCGACAAAATTTTTTGATCAATTTCTGGTGGCAATTTGACAGAAAAATTCTAATTGCCAAAATTTTTGCTATCGAAAAATTCACTTATGTTAGAAAGACCTTGAGGCATCTCGTATCATCTCTATAATCGGTAATTCTATCAAAAATCTATCACAAACTTATATAGATTATATAAAAAAAACTTTGCATATGCTTTAATTTTAACACACACAAAAAAATTAGACAAAAACTACATAAGTGATTCACAATTATCTCTAATTTAATCTCAAAACCATAAGAAGTCCATACCAATGAGAAAAGATAATTCAATCAATATTTTTATTGTGAAAATTCTAAAACATTAATAATACACTAAATCATTTAATAACTAAAAGTTCAACATTGAAAATAGTATGATACAAATAGAAAAGTAAAATTATAAATAAAATATTACAAACACAAACATAGATCTTGTCATCATCGGTCTCCTCATTATTGTTTGCATCCTCCTCCTAATCCTTCTCCACCACTGGTTCTTATCCTTTCTATCTATCTCGATGCATCTTCTCCATTCTTGCTTCTATGGTAGCCATTAGAGCTTCTATCTGAGCAAACATTTGAGCTTCCATGTCCTCAGTCATAGCAACAACATGACTTCTAATTATGTTATCGATTGAATTAGTACTAGTTCTAAAAAATGAATAAAGTGCATCTTATGCCAATCCTTAGAAACCTAGGACATATATTCTTCCCTTATTCTTGCCTCCAAGACTTCTCTCCAATTGTCAAATTCTAATTACTAAGACTATCCACTTGAGCTGCTGTGGTATTTTAATTTGGAGTCATTGGGACACCACACAGATCGTTGGGGGTACTTATTGAAGTGATCATGTACGATATTAAGGTACGATGCACTATCTTGAAAGATAGAGACATCACCCTATAGTGGACCTAATCACATAATAACAACTCTTAAGGTAGATGGGTCTTCGCATATACCAGAGATCTTTCCCTTACTTTGCATGAAGAGTAAAGTAGGGTTTATTTTATGCCAGGTTCTTTAATTCCCTATGGAGGCAAGCTTCCATAGTTAATTACATCTTAGGAAATGGGAATTTTCTAAGAACACTCTTGATTAAAGTAGTCAATCATATCTCTAAAGATTTCAAGGTTAGACTATCAAAGGATTTGATATTTTTGAAAAATAAAATGAGAATGTTCAGTTTGAAATTCTTATTTTTAGGTTTTGAAGGAAGATATGTATGGAGAAATCAATGATACTAGGAAACATAGTCAGCACTCCAATCTATTCTATAATGAGGCTTTATATATTTGAAAGGGAGAATATTTTTTTAAATTGAGTTAAAATTTTATTAGAATGTTAGGGCTCAAAATCCATCAACACAAGATTGTGGAAATGCGTAAGAGGTGAAGACTTGTGCTCATTGCCCGAAGGAAATAAGCAACCTCAGATCCAAAATCTATGATGCTTTAGCACAAGATAAAAATATGTCTTAAATCTAAGTGGAAAAGGTGGATGTAGTAGTTTACCTCCATAAGAGATGATAAACTCATTTGACTCTTCTGGACTTACAACTGCTTAGAGTGGCCGTCAGCTGACCTCTCCTACGATTCAAAATCATGTAGGTCGATTATGGTGTTTATTTTTGAATGTATGTATATTTGGGGGGGGGGGGGCACCACATAGATCTTAGGGTGTACTTATTGAAGTAATCGGGTACAACATCAAGGAATAGTGTACTATCTTGAAAGATAGAAATTACTTCCCCACGATGGACCTAATCTTCTAATAAGGACTCTTAAGGCATGATGGGTCTTCAAATGTACCAAAGAATTTTCCACTACTTTACATGGATGAAGAAAGATTAGTTTATTTAAACTAGGTTGTAAAGTTCTCTATGGGGGCAAGCCCCCATAGTTAGTTACATTCTAAGAAAGGTGAGTTCCTTAGGAATACTCTTGATTAAAGTAGGCAATTGTTGTCTCCAAAGATTTCAAAGATAGGACTATCAATAAATTAGCTATGTTTGGAAAATTAAGTGGGATAAATCAAAAAGAGAGACTTATTATTGAAGCCAAAAGGAGATGAGTAGAGGATACTCTTGATACTAGGAAGCTTAGTGAGCATCCTAATCTATCCTCTGATTGGGCTTTATATATTTGAGTTGAAATTTATTAGAAAGTTAGGACTTATAATCCCATAATATAAGATTATGGAAATGCCTAAGAGGTGAGGATTTATGCTTATAGCCTGAGGGAAAATAACAACCTCAGATCCTAAATCAAGTGTGCTTTGGCAAGAACCAAAGCACGTCCTAAATGTAAGGCAAAAATGAGTATATTGTTCACTTCCATAAGAGAGGGTAAATCATCTGTTTATTGGACTTATAACTACCTCGAGTGATAGCCAGCTAACTCCTCCTATATTTTAAAGCCATGTGGTCAAGTAATATGTTTTGTAAGATGGTTATGATATTATTATATAGAAAAAAACTAAAGTCCTAACCCACTCCCTAAGAGACTAGAGCATGAGTGGTATGAATAATGACTTGGTCTAATACAAATTTTATCAATTTTTATTTGATTTTGGACTCTTCATTTTGACAAAGGCTATAGGATTTTATATGTCTAAATGCATGATGAAATGAGTTGTGGGCCAAATCAAGAGAGAAGATGGTGAAGCCCCGTCTATAGGAGTTGCTCTCATAGGTTAAGCGGTTCCCGTGCATGCAAGAACGGGGGCCCTCATTTTACAATAATGGTGGAAGATGCATGCATGATATTAAGCATACAACATTCAGCTAATGGTTTGCTAAATATTTTAATTATCTTGATTTAATACCTAGGCTTTAAATGTGGAAAATTAGTTATGAGTTGTAGTTGGGGCAGAAAAATTAATTTTTTTCTGAGAGCCTAACCGGATCCAAGTTACACATTAAATCATCATATATGAAGAAATTAAGAAAATGCATGCCATTTCTATTGCACAATGTAAACAAATTATCAAACAATTTATAAACTCAATGTGAAATAATAATAGGTCGGTGTGGTCGGGTACCGTCGTACAACCCGAAAAAGAAATGGGTAGCTGAGCTCTACCCTTATACATCCTAGTATATGAAAGAATAATTACAAATTATAAATGATAAGTGTTATGGGGGGCCTTCAAGGCTTCATGCTTCCTTCAATTTCTCATTTAAATTACATCATTTGATTTGGTAGGCTTTTAGGCATCACATGACACCCTAGGATTAAATCTTCTGGCCAATGTTCATCCTTAACCCCCATAACACTTAACTAAATTCCTAATGCATAATTACATTAAAGGAATGGAAAAGTAAATCTAACTATACCTACAAAATAAGTGTTACCTAAACACACAATATAACATAAACAGTTACATGTATAATTTGGACTTAGCACCCTGCACATGGGTAACCAAGTCCATTTGTCCTAATTTAGATTATGCTTAAGGGTTAAGCAACCTGCAAAAGATAACATTTATATCTATTTTAAGCTTCCCTTAAGCACAATCTCCTGCAAAAACTATAATTAGGCTAATCATGACCTAACATCCAATCTACAAAGCATACACCCTAGCATCCAGTTTTCAATAATACATCATAAAATTAATATACATCAAACCATGCACCGCCCTACATAAGACTAAAAGTGGTGACTTAATCTAATGTATGTGTATTAAAGCTTATGTGATATGTTCTAACTAGGCTTTATATTTATCATTCTCTAAGTATAAATGATATTTAATTATCAAGGGTGACTTTACTTTAAGTGGTTTAATTGATTTGTAAATTTTACTTGGTGTTTTCTTTTGTTTCCTGTGACTTACACTAAACAACTAAGTATTTTAAAGAGAAGGAAAGAGAGGATCACTCTCTTTTATCCCTACCTTAAGTCACATTTAAAGTAAATTAATTAATCAATTCCTTTTAGTGAATGGCTTATCACATATTTAAATTAATCCTAAGTTTAGGTTCACTTTAAGTAATCTCATTCAATAAGAAAGACATGTTAGGATTAATTGGAATGAATTACTATCACGTAACACATGTTTGTTTATTTCATTCCATCATATATAGCATGCATATGATTAAGTCTTAAATATACATATACATGCAATTCGTATCTTAGCACACTTGAATGATGAATGTAAGCACATATACTTGTAAAGGATGTTCCATTCGGTTGAATTATTTTTTCATATTAATTTAAAGCTTTATCTAAATTCTTATGCAAAAGCATAAGAAAAGAGGCTCAAATTATATGACTAATCAATTCAACCATTTAAATAAAATATGGTTGCATGTATTTTTAATAGAAAATGTATTTTTATTCATTAGCTAAATACACATTCAAATCTATGAAAGTTTTAAGCATGTATGTCGCCATTGTTTTGCACCAAGGGAGTGAGGTAGGAACCTCCTTGGGGCTACTTAAAGCCATGCATCCCCAGAATATCCAGACTAATATATCCACTATTTTTAAATACATATGGATATATAAGCAACTATAAGAATTAAAAACCATGCAAAAGTAGAGTTGATTTAATTGATTTATTTGTGTGAAAGAATTAAAGCTCCATCTAAATTATAATGTCAAATGCATAAGAATGAAATCAAACAGGTACGTCGCCATTATTCTGCACTAGGGGAGTGAGGTAGGAACCTCCTTTGGGCTACTTAAAGCCGTCCATCCCCAAAATATACACACTAATATACCCATTAATATTCAAACTTATGCAAATCAACATATGAATGTAAGAAAGAGACTTCACTTAATACACAAAGCTTATATTCACATACACCTCATCTGTATATGTAACTAAAGTGACAATATATATTATTATTCATTAATAAGGTTTTTAAAAATGTATTTGAGATTTAATAGTGATAATCGCCACACATATTTTTAATTAAGTCAACACATGCAAATTGACATAAATAAAATCATTTTTATTTAATTAACTTTTGGAAGAAATGAATACCTGACTATAAGTGGCATACAACATTTTAACATGATTGGAAAGAAATAAAGCAACACAATCATGTAATTTTCTTCAATCCAACTAATTCTTAAGGATAATCACTTTAAACAAGCTTATTTAAAATAAACAAAAGTTTCTTAAAACCATTTTAATTTCATGTTTGATTTGATTTAAGGGATTTGAAAGAGGTTTGATAATCGAAATCCCATTCCCATATGTGTGAGTCAATTTGATTTAATTGAAAGTAATTAAACTGATGTTATGACTTAATTAGGTTGAGGTATAAATTAAATCAATTAATTAAACCCTTACCTATAGCACCTTAAGTTAGTTAACTAATTAATGATGAGCCAACATGATATGCAATCACATGAAAAGTAAATTAGCAATATTCCAAAGGAATGAAAGGGGCCTAATGCAATTAGCTCATGATTAATAGTTAATTAGGCTTAATGGATTTAATTAATTACTTTTATGATTTTCTCACACATTTAAGCTAATCATAATTCCATTAAATTTCTTTAAACTATTAAACATCTAAAGAAGTACCCAAGGTTGATTAATTAAAGTTAGGAATAAATTTGATTTTAAATTAATTTAATTAATCCTTTAATTAGTTAATTAAATTTTTTGATTATATTTTTAATTAGGATGATGAAATTAACTTAGGGAAAGAGATCAAGGAAGAGGAGTTAATCCCAATCCCTAAGTCATTTTAATCAATCAATTAGGCTCTAAAATAATTAGACTCCCTTATTTTCTTAATTGATTAATTAAGTGGCTAATTAATTATTTAAGCTTTAATTAATTTGAAAAAAATGAAGAGGCTTAATGCAATGGTCATAAGGAATAAACTCAAATCATTTCCCTATGAATTTTCACTGTTAACAGATGGTAATAAGATTAATTAATTAATTAATCAACTGTTCATTTGCTTAATTGTCATTAATTAAGGTAAGAGAGTAATTATGGCTCAATCAATCAATTTACCTAATTAATTATCCAACAAATTCTAATAAAAATAGGGGAGGCAGAGGTCATCCCCCTAAACATCTCTGAAAAGTTTGTAATTAATTGGATAATTAATTAAAGCCTAATTACATTTTTAATTAAACCCTAATTAAGTAGAAGTTACTATTCAAAATTAATTAATAACAATTCTAATGAACTCCTCCTTGAAATACCTTTAAAATGAGTCCTTATTTGTATTTTTTTTGATTTTTTAGGATTAGGTATGAATTTTAGAAGTTTCATCTTTAAAAAAGGATTAATTATGCCTAATTAACACCCTAATCCCATCAGCACCACGAGGCTATTGACATGGCATGCTGACATGGCACACTTTTCATATGGTGCGACGGGATAGACTATTTAAGTAGTCACGTCGGGACGCTAACTTGGATTGTGGTAGATGCACTTTCCTGTGGATCATCTGATCTAAGATCGGACAACCACCATTAAATCCTATGGTTAAGGAGGAAACATAGAGGATCTAACCATGATCTAATCAAAATTGTCTGTTCCAATCACGCGGAATAGACGACTTGTGATCTATCCCCTATGAGCAGTGGGAGATGGAGCCCATCCACCATGGATCGCTCGATCCGAGCTCACCCAAGATTGGATCCACTCCAAACTCAACCCACACCTTCGTACAATGGATCCACAAGAATCCAATGGCTAGGATGGGTTCAAATACAAGTTTCTTTAACAAAGCTCCAAACTATTTTTATTCAAGGATTAGTTTTAATGGCATACTCCACCAGAGCTTGTGACCGACGGTTCTAACGATTGAGGAACCTTCATTTGGTAGAAACAAAGCCTTGTTGAGTCGCACAAGCTTTGATTTGAGGTGGTTTTCTCTAAAGGCCAAACTCCTTATATTTGGCATTTAGTCTTGGTCAAACTCCTATCTCCAGGGGATTGGAAGCTTGGGAAATGATTTGATTGGATTCGATTAGGTGTGGTGAAGGTGTGTGAAAGTTTAATTGGAGTTTGGTTGAGAGATGGATGAGTTTGAATCATGGGAGGTCTCCCCTATTTTGGTTTCACACAGAGAGAGCAACGACCAATCAAGGGAGGTTTGGGGTACTTTAGTAAGCTCTGTGGGATTTCTAAATCACTCAAGGAACTCACTTAATGCGAATCATGCTCAATCCCACTCAAATTGAGGGAGTATACCCCTCTATTGTGTGTGATGGACAGATGGAATCTATCCTTGAATTTTTACTGATTCATCACCATCGAGGCACCAGAGGGGTCACCATCAGTGCCACATGGCACGCCAGGGTTGGAGGAAGTTGTTGCAGGAAGCTTAAGGCAAGATATGGGGAGATTGGGTTGGCTTGGTCCTTTGGGTGCTCAAGTTTAGCTTGAGTGGGGAGGAGGTCAACTCCCCTTAGTCTATGGCTGATTGTAATTATTCTAGGGTGGGCTAGAAAGGCTAGGCATACCCCATTTGGCACTTAGATGGTTGCCCAAGTGATAGGAGAATGGACATGTTTTTATGGAAAGAGTCTAATGTGGGGAGGTTTATCTATTGGCTAATCCCCTTGGATTGGGTCCCACTTTGATTTGGGTTGATTTGGGAATGATTTAAGGCTAGTTTGGGACAGGTTTGGCCAGCTCTGAAGGTCCCATGGGTTGGTTTGGGGTGGTTTGGCTTCATTTGGTCAAATGGGTTCATTTGTGTTCAAGTTGGGTTGGGTTGACCAATTGGTCAAATTGGGTCAAACCAAGTCTTAGGTTAGGTTCAAATGATCATTTGGAGAGTGTTGGTTCAAGTGGTTTTGATTAATTTGGCTTAGGTCTAATTTTGGCTCATTTGGATTCAAATAGGTCAAACAGGGCTAAGTTGACCAATTTGACCAATTTGACCAATTTGAACAAATTGGGTTGGGTTAAGTGTTGGTTCATGTTCAATTGGTTGATTGAAAATGTTTGTAGGCTTTGGTTTGGTTTAATTTGGGTTTGATTTAGATTTTAGCAAATTTGACCCTTTAGGTCAATTTGGGCTAGGTTGGGTCAAGTTGACCAATTGGTCAAATTGGGCTCAATTATTGGTTTGGTCAAGTTCAATAAGTGATTTGGAATGAACTTGAGCCATTGATTGTAATCAATTCGGGTTAAATCATGATTTGACCCATTTTGGCTATTTAAGCCCATTTGGGTCAACTTAGGTCAGATGGTCAATTAGACTTGGTTTGACTTAATTAAGGGTTTGGTTATGTACAATCATTGATTATGAATAAGTTTGAATCAATAGTTTCAAATAATTTGGTATATGGTGGGTTTTGGCTAGTTTAGGTTTCATTTGGGCTAAAGGTTGACTTGGTCAAAGGACCAAGTTGACTTGGTTTGACCCAATTCAAGGTAGTTGATCACCCTAGGATGATTATTGATCATGAAATGAGATTTGGATGGCTTAGTTCAATCTAGTTTGGGTTGGATTAGAACTTGACTTAAAAAGTCTTTTAGGTCACTTTGGGTCAAATGGACCAAAATGGGTTGGTTTGGTTTTAGCTTGATTCAAGTTTAGTTGAACTCATATATGAGCCTAGGATGGAAATATAAATTCAACTACAATCAATTTGGGCTTTGATGGATTTTGGCTCTTTTGAAGTTTTCAAGCAAAAAAGGCTCAACATGGGCTTGACTTGAGTAGACTTGGATTTGGTTTGATAATTATAGTTTATGTTTATATTTGGATAAGTGATTGAAGGAATGATTGATTCATGAAGAAATCCATGGGTTTTGAGTTTATTTGGATAGGATTTGGCCAAGTTCAAGAAATTGGCTAAAAGGTTAAAATTGGAGATTTCATTTGATTTGGGTTTGGTTTTTTTTATTTAGATTTATATTTCATTTATATTTGTGAATATAAATGAATGTATGAATGATTAATGAGAAAACACTTGAGTTTAGAGTGATTTGGAAGCAAATTTGACCAAGCTTAAGGATGTAGGTCAAAAGGGTTTAAGTAGAGAATTGATTTAGTTTGATTTATTATTGGTCATTGGAGGGTGGGTTTCATTTATATTTATGAATATGGATGAAGGAATAACTGATTTATAATGAAATCAATTGAGTTTGGGTTGCATTTGGTTGAGATTTGATTAAGCTTATGGAGGTAGGTCCATATGGCTTAAGAAAGGTCTTGATTTGGTTTGATTTAGTTTGATTTGATTTGGATCATTTGAATTTGGATTTCATTTATATTTGTAAATATAAATGAAGGAATGATTGATTTATAAAGAAATCAACCAAGTTTGATTTGGTTTAAAGGGGGTTTTGCCTAAGCATATGAAGGTGCTTCATATGGCTTAGAAAGAAATTTTGGAATTTAAATTTGATTTTCGGTTCTAGTCATTTGATTTAGAATTGGTTTTGAATTTGAAGGGTTGAATTGATCTCTTAAGAAAATCAATTGAATTGGGGTTGATTTGAATTTGGTTAAGGCTAAGTTCATAAGATAAAATCAAAAGGGCTTAGGAAGGGTTTTGGAATTTGAATTTGATCATGGGTTTCAATTATTTGATTTGGAATTAATTTATAATTTGGATTTGAATTAGATTTAAGGTTTGGTTTGAGGAAGGAAGCATGGATTGGGTTTAAGGCTATAGGGTAGGCAAGTTTTCCTAAATCCCTAAAGCCTAACCAATTCCTATGACTAACTCTTCTAAGTCTCTAGGCTTAGGTTAAGTGTTCACCTAATCACTAGAAGTGTCTTATGACTAAGGAGCTCTCAGGGTCTACAAGAGTCCTAGGTCTATGACGAGGAAGTTGAGAGCTCACTCAAAAAGTGAGGTCAACACCAGCCTTATGAGATTGCAACATAGCTAGGCTATTGTGGTGTTTATTTTTGAGATGTGTGTATGGAGACACCATGTAGATTTGAGGGAGTACCTTTCAAAGTGATCTGGTATGACATTGAGGTATGATGTTCTATCTCGAAAGATAGAGGCATCATCCTTCAATGAACCTAATCACCTAATAAGGACTCCTAAAGCATGAGGGGTCTTCAAATTTACTAGAGATTTTTCCCCTACTTTACATGGATGAATAAAGTACAGTTTATATTAAACCGAGTTCTAAAGTTTCCTATGAGGGCAATCCCCCATAGTTAATTACATCCTAAGGAAGGTGAGTTCCTTAGGAATACTTTCTATTAAAGTAGACAATTATTATCTCCAAAGATTTCAAGGTTAAGACTATTAATAAATTGGCTATGTTTAGAAAGTCAATTGGGAAAGATTAAAAGGAGAGACTTATTTTTGAAACCAAAGGAAGTGAGTAGGGAATGCTCATGATACTAGGAAACCTAGTGAACATTCCAATCTATCTTATAGTTGAGCTTTATATGTTTGAAGTTGAAGAGAATTATATGTTTGAGTTAAAATTTTATTATATTGCTAGGGCTTATAATCTAACAATACAAGATTATGGAAATGCCTAAGAGGTGAGAATTTATGCTTGTATCCTGATAGAAATAACTACCTTGGGTCGTAAATCTAAAGAGCTTTGGTATAAACCAAGGCTTGACCTAAGTCTAAGCGAAAGTGGGTATATAGTTTACCTCCACAAGAGAGGGTAAACTACTCAACTGCTAGACTTATAATCACTTGGAGTGGGAGCCAGCTAACTCCTCCTATGCTTTAAAATCCTGTAGGCAAGTTATATGATTTTGCAAGATAGTTGGGTTATTATTATTTAGAAAGAGACTAAAGTCCTTAAACCCACTCCCTAAGAAACTAGAGCATGAGTGGTATGAATATGACTTAATTTAATGCATATATTTTCAATTTTTATTTAATTTTTGGCCCTTTATTTTGACAAAAGTCATAGGATTTCTTATGCTTAAATACATGTTAAAATGAGATTATGAGGTAAATCAGAGAGAAATAGGTGTTTTTCACCATAGAGGAGACCCTCAAAGGTGAAGTCTTCTCCTATCGTGCAAGGATGGAAACCCTCTCTTAATAAGAGTGAGATAATATGAATGCATGATGTGAGACATACAACATTCAGTTAAGGGGTTGCTAAATCTTATAATTATCTTGATTTAATACCTAGGCTTTATGTGAGTTTATGAATTATTTAAAACTTTAATTATGAGTTGTAGTTGGGTAAAAGATTTATTTTTTTCTAAGAGCCTAATTGGATCTAGGCCACACATTGAATCATCATTCATAAAGAAACTATGAAAAGGCATGCCATTTCTATTGCACATTTTAAAAAAAATATCAATCAATTTTATAGATCTAACACAAAAGAATAAAAGGGTCTTGTACCTTGTGCAACCTAAAGAGAAATGGCAGCTCTACCCTTATACAACCCGAAAAATAAAATAATAAATACAATTTACAAATGATAAATGCTATTGGTGGTCTTCAAATCTTCAAGTCTTCATGTCTCCTTCATTTCTTTATATCTTTTCTCCTTTGATTTAGTAGGTTTCAAGGGACCACATGGTATTCCAGGGCTAAGCCTTCTGGCCAATGTTCATCCTTATCCCCTCATAGCACTAATCCAAATTCCTAATACAAAATTACTTTAAAAATGGAAAAAGTAAATCTAACTACACTTGTAAAACAAGTGTTAGCTAAACACACCATCAACCCAAGAGTTATCTATATATAATTTGGACTTAGCACCCTGCACATGGGTAACCATGCCTACCTGTCCTAATTTGGATTATGCTTATGGATTTGAGCAACCTGCAAAGACATCAATTATATTTATTTTAAGAACCTCTTAAGTGTAATCCCATGCAGAAAATATGATTAGACTAATATCACCCTAACATCTAGTCTACGAAACATACACCCTAACATCCAGTCTAAAATAAAACATCATAAAACCAAACATACATCATAACATGCACCACCCTAACATAAAGCTAAAAATGGTAACTTAGTCCTGATGTGTGTGTGTTAAGGCTTGTGTGGTATGTCCTAACTAAGCTTTGTTATGATTTTCTATGTATGAAGGGGGTTTAATTATGAGGGATTGATTTTACTTCAAGTTGTTTAATTGATTTGAGAATTAAAATTAATGTTTTCTTTTTTTTTTAATTGACTTACACTTAGCAACTAAGTTTTATAAAGAGAAGAAAAGGAGAGGATTACTCTCTTTGATCCCTACCTTAAGTTATTTTAAAGAATATCAATTAGCCCAATTCTCTTTAGTATGGCTTATTACATATTTTAAATTTGTCTTAAGTTTAGGTTCACTTTAAATAATCCTATTCAACTTGAAAGCATCTTAAGATTAATTTGATTGAATTACTATCAAATGACACATGTTCAACCATTCATTTCATTCATATGTAACATGCATATGATTAAATTCTAAATATACCTACACATACAATATGTTTCTTTTATCACACTTAAAATGAAAGATGCATAAGTGTATTTTATAGAAAATGAGATTTTCACTCATTAGCTAAGTACACATTCAAGTGTATGAATGTTTTAAGCAAGTACTTCATCATTGTTAACCAGGGGAGTGAGGTAAAGTCCTCCTTGGGGCTACTTAAAGCCTTGCATCTCGGAAATATCTAGACTAGGTATGCCCACTATTCTTGAATACACATAAATGTACAAGTGACTACAATAATGGAAAATCATGCAAATGTTATATTTCTTTCAATTGAATTATTTATGCATATGGAGTAAAGTTGAAAAAGGAGATTTTCATTCATTAGATAAATGCACATACAAGTGTATAAAAGTTTTAGGCAAGTACTTTGCCATTGTTAACCAGGGGAGTGAGGAAAAAATCTCCTTAGGGCTACTTAAAGCCTTGCATCTCCGAAATGTCCAGACTAGATATACCCACAATTCTAGAGTACACGTGAATGTACAAGTGGCTACAAGATTGAAAAATCATGCAAAAGTTGTATTTCTTTTAATTAGATTATTTATGCATTTGGAGTAAAGAATTATTCAAATTCTAATATAGAAATACATGTAAATGAAATCAAATAAGTACTTGTCACTGTTAACCAGGGAAGTGAGGTAATCAAATGAACTCCTTGGGGCTAACTAAAGCCTCATATTCCTGGGATGTCCAGAATATATACCTATTAACCTCACTTTTGGGAGTGAGCTCTCAACTTTTTCATCATAGATCTAAGACCCTAATTGACACTAAGAGTTCGTTTGTCTTAAGACACTTATAGTGATTAGGTGAACACTTAACCTAAGCCTAGAGACTTAGAAGAGTTAGCCATACGAATAGGTTATGCCTTAGGGATTTAGGAAGACTTGCTTACCCTATAGCTATAAACTCATTCCTTGCTTCCTTCTTCCGAACAAAACCTCAAATTAAAATCCAAAATCATAAATCTCATCCCAAATCAAATGATTGAAACTCATGATTGAATTTCAAATTCCAGATCCTTTCCTAAGCTCTTTGATTTTATCCTATGGACTTAGTCTTAACCAAATTCAAATCAACCCCAACTCAATTAATTTTCTCAAATATCAAATTCATTCTCAAATTAAATCAAACTCTAAATGATTGAAACCCATGATTGAATTCAAACTCCAAAACCCCTTTCTAAGATATATGAACCATTTTCATATGCTTAGCCAAAACCTCCTTCAAACTAAATCAAATTTGATTAATTTCCTTATAAATCAATCATTACTTCATTTATTTTCACAAATATAAATGAAATATAAATTCAAACCATTCAAATCAGATAAAACTAAACCAAACCAAATCAATTCCCTACTTAAGCCCTTTTGACTCACATCCCTCAATTCGGTTCAATTTGCTTCCAAATCACTCCAAACTCAAGTGATTTTCTCATGAATCATTTATATATTCATTTTTATTCACAAATATAAATCAAATATAAATCCAAATGGCCAAAACCAAACCCAAAATCAAATCAAATTCCCAATTTTAGCTCTTTTAGCCAAATTCTTGAACTTGGCTAAATGATATCCAAATCAACTCAAAGCCCATGGGTTTCTTCATGATTCAATCACTCCTTAAATCATTGTTCCAAATGTAAACACAAACTACAATAACCAAACCAAACCCAAGTCAACCCAAGTCAAGCTTATGTTGACCCATTTTGACTTGAAATTGTTATATGAACCAATTTGACTCCAAACTACTTGCAATTGGATATATATTTCAATCATAAGTCTATTTGTGAGTTCTAATTAAACCCAAATTGGATTGAACTAAGCCCATCCAAACCCCATATCATGATAAAAAAAATCATCCTAGGTTAATTAATTGTCTTGAATTTGGTTGAACCAAGCCAACCTAGCTCTTTGACAAAGTCAACACTTAACCCAAATGAAACCCAAACTAACCAAAATATACCATATAACAAATTTATTGGAACAATTAACTCAAACCCACTCATAATAAATGATTGAACATGACCAAGCCATCAATTGAGCCAAACCAAGTCCAATTGGTCATTTGACCTAAGATGACCAAAATTGGCCTAAAAAGCCAAAATGAGTCAAATCTTGATTTGATCCAAATTGATTGCAACCAATGGCTCAAGTTCATTCCGAATCACTTATTGAACTTGACCAAAGCCATGATTGAGCCCAATTTGGCCAATCGATCAACTTGATCCAACCTAGCCCAAATTAAATCCAAATTAGACCAAACCAAAGCCTATTATCATTTTCAATTAACCAATTGAACTAGAATCACACCTAAATCCAATTTAAAGTAGTTAAGTGAGATATATTAAGCTTAATTAACTATTAATCATGAGCCAATTGTATTAGACTCCTTTCATTTCTTAGGAGCGTTACAAATTTACTTTTCATGTGATTGCATATCATATTGGCTCATTATTAATTAGTTAATTAACTTTAGGTGATGTAGGTATGGGTTAATTAATTAACTTAATTTATACCCTAACCTAATTAAGATGTAAAATCTACCTAATTACTTCTTCATTAAACCAAATTAACTTACACATTGGGAATGGGATTAGGATGAGCAAACCCCCTTCACTTTTCTTAAATAAAATCAAACATGAATATGAAATGACATTAAAGAACTTTGGTTTGTTTTAAATAATCTTATTTAGTTTGATTGTTCTTAGGACTTAGTTGGATTGAATGAAATCACATGCCTGTGTTATTTTATTTCCTCCCAATCATGTTAAATGTTAAATGACATATGATTCATGCATCCATCTCTTTTAAAAATTAATTAAATAAAATGATTTCCTTTAAGTTAAATTCCATGTGTTGATTTAAATTAAAAATATGTGTAGCTAGTATCACTATTAAATCCCAAATATAATTTTAAAAGTTTATAAACGAATGAATATACATTTATGTTATAAATTTACTTATATAAACATAGAAAATGCAATTGAATATAAATCTAGTGTATGAAATCAAGTTGCTTCCTTACATTCATTTGTTGATTTGCATAAGTAAGAATATTAGCGATATATTTGTCTGGACATCCCAGGGATGCATAGCTTTAAGTAGCCCTAAAGAGGTTCCTATCTTGTTCTCTTGGTGTAGAATAATGGTGACGTACTTGCTTGATTTCATTCTTATGCATTTGGACATTAGAATTTTGATAAAGCTTTAATTCATTTACACAAAATAAATAAATCAAATAAAATATAATTTTTGCATGATTTTCTATTATTGTAGTTCTTTATACATCAATATGTATCTAAGAATAGCGATGTATTAGTTTAGACATTCCAGGGATGCACTACTTAAGTAGCCCCAAGGTGGTTCCTACCTCGTTCCCTTGGTGTGGAATAATGGTGACGTACTCGCTTAAAACTTTTATACATGTGGATGTATACTTAGCCAACGAATGAAAACCCTCTTTTTCTATTAAAAAGGCATGTATTCACACTTTGTTTATTTGGTTGAGTTGAGCAATCATGTGATTTAAGGTTCTTTCCTTATGTTTTTTCATAAGAATTTAGATAGAGCTTTAAATTAATATGACAAAATCATTCAACCAAATGAGATGTCAATTCCAAACAAAACTACTCACATTCATCATTTAAGTGTGCTAAGATACAAATTACATGTATAGCTATGCTTAGGCTCTAATCATATGCATGATATACATAATATACATGATGGAAAGAAATGTATAAACATATGTTATGTGATAATAATTCATTCTAACTAACCTTAAGATGCCTTTCTTATTGAATGAGTTTATTTAAAGTGAACCTAAACTTAGGATTAATTAAAATATGTAATAAGCCATTCATTAAAGGGAATTGATTAATTAATTTGATCTAAATGTGACTTAAGGTAGGGATAAAAAGAAGTGATCCTCTCTTTCTTTCTCTTCATAACACTTAGTTATTTTGTGTAGGTCAAATGAAATAAAAGAAAATATTAAGTAAAATTTACAAATCAATTAAACTACTTAAAGTGAAACCACTCTTTATGATTAAATGTCTTTCATACTTAGGAAATCTTAACTCTAAAGCATAGCTAGGACATACCACAAGCCTTAACATAGACATTAGATTAAGTCACCACTTCTAGCTTTATGTTAGGGTAGTGTATAGTTTGATGTATATTTTATTTTATGATGTAATATTGTAGACTGGATGATAGGGTGTATGTGCCTAGATTAGATGTTAGGCCGTGATTAGCCTAATCATGTTTTCTACAGGAGATTATGCTTAAGAGGTTCTTAAAATTAATATGAATGTTTTTCTATGCAGGTTGCTTAACCCTTAAGCATAATCTACATTAGGACAGGTGGACTTGGTTACCCAAGTGCAGGGTGCTAAGTCCAAATTATTCATATAATTGCTTAGGTTGTATGATGTGTTTAGCTAATACTTATTTTACAGGCATTGTGAGAATCACTTTTCTTTTTTTTTTTAATATAATTTTACATTAGGAATTAGGATTAGTGCTAAGAGGGCTTAGGATAAATGTTAGTTATAAGACCAAGTCTTATGTACCATGTGAACCTATGGAGCTTGCCTAACCAAATGGAAGAAGGAAATGAAGGAGCTTGCCCAACCATGTGATCCTATGTACCATGTGATCCTATGGAGCTTGCTTAACCATGTGATCTTATGTAGAGCCTGGCTACCCATATCTTTTTCGGGTTGTACGGTGGTACCCGAACGCACCATACTCTTATTCTCTTGCGTTAGCTTTATAAAATTATTTGATATTTTGTTTAGCTTGTGTATTAAAAAAGCATGTCTCTTCATAGCCTAATCCTCACCTCTTAGGCATTTTCACAAGCTTGTAATGTGGAATCATAAGTCCTAGATTTCTAATAAAATTTTAACTCAAACATATAATTTTTCTCAATTTCAAATATATAGAGCCCAGTTATAGGATAGTCTGGGATGCTTACTAAGCTTCCTAGTATCATGAGAATTCCCTACTAATCTCCATTCAGTTTTGATAATAAGTCTTTTCTTTCCATCTATTTCATTTAATCTTCCAAATATAGCCAATTTATTGATAGGCCTATCTTTAAATTCTTTATAGACAAAAATTTCCTACTTTAATCGAGAGTATTCCTAAGAAATTCACCTTCCTTAGGATGTAATTAACTATGGCGGCTTGACCCCATTGGGAACTTTAGAACCCGATTTAAATAAACCCTACTTTATTCATCCATGTAAAGTATGAAAAAAATATCTCTAGTACATTTGAGGACCCATCATTGCTTAGGAGTCCTTATTAGGTGATTAGATTTATCAAGATAGTGATTTCATCATACCATTAGATGGTACCTGGTGTTGCACATGAGCCAAAATAAACAATATACCTATTAATATTCAAATGCGTGTAAAGCTACAAATGAATCAAAGAAAAGAAAAGCTTCAATCCATACATTTAAGGAATAATCACATATATTTCTTATGTATTTATAACAAGCATTTATATTATATATAATCATTCATTTATAAGCTTTGGAAAAAAATATTTGGATTTAATAGTGATAATAGCCACACATATATCAAATTAAATCAACACATGTAAGCTTGACAAAAAGGAAACCATTTGATTTAATTAATTTTTTTTGCAAAATATGAATGCATGAATCAAATGACATATAACATTTAATATGATTGGAGAGGAATAAATAAACATAAGCATGTGATTTCATTCAACCAAACTAATTCCTAAGGACAATCATATCAAATATAATTATTTAAAGCAAACCAAACCTTTTTAATATCATTTTTAATTTGATGTTTAACTTGATTTAAGGAAATAGAGAAAGAGGTTACTAATCCTAATCCAATCTCATGTTTATAAGTTAATTTGGTTTAATGAGAAGGTAATTAGGTTGATTTTATGGATTAATTAAGTTAAGGCATGAATTAACTCAATTATTAACCCTTACCTATGTTACCTTAAAATAATTACCCAAATAATTATTAACCAATGTAATATGCAAATTAATTGAAGAGTAAATTAACAATGGTCCTATGAAATGAAAGGACCTAATGCAATTGGTTCATAATTAATGATTAATTAAGCTTAAGAAACTTACTTAATTACTTTTATGATTTTTTCACACATATGGACAAATCATAATTTCATTAAATCTCTTTAGGCTATTGAAGACCTAAAGACCTATCCACGAATTAATTAGGTTCAGATGTATTTTAAAATTTTATTAAACTAATTAAGTAATTAATTAATTCATTAATCCTTAATTAATTTCTCTTGAAAAGTGAAGGAAACTTAGGGAAAAGATTAGAAGAGAAGTCTCAATCCAATTTCGTAAGCCTCCTCACTGTTAAACAGTGATAGATGACCCAATTAAATAAGCAAGTTACTATTCATGTGCTTAATTATCACTTAATTAAGTTAAGAAGGTAATTAAAGTTTAATTAATCAATTTTACTAATTAATTAACTAATAAATCCCAAGAAAAATAGGAAAGGCAGAGGTCATCCCCCTAAATAGTCTCAAAAAATTTGAGTAAAATTAGTTAATTAATGAAGGAGCAATTAAGATAATTAACTTTTTAATTAAATCTTAATTAAGCCCAAATTACTATTCAAAATCAATTATGGAAAATTTTAATGGATTTCCCTCTGAAATACATTTAAAATGAGCCGTTGTTTGTATCTTTTGAAATTCTCTATAATTAGTTATGAATTATGGAAGTTTTAACTTTAAAAATAATTAAATTAATTCTAATCCCATCGGCTCCACGTGGCACATTGACGTGGTGCACTTTCCACGTGATGCTAGGAGATTGGCTATTTAAGTAGTCACATCCACATCTAAGTTAGCTGGTGGCGAGATGCGGTATTTATCTCTGTCATCCAATCTTGGATCAGACATGCATGGATCAAACCCGTGATTAATAATGGCTCGAATCAACAGATCTAGCATGATCTAATCAGAGCCGTCCATTCCAATCATGCAGAACTGATGGCCCATGATCTCTCTTCCTACGAACGATGAATGATGGAGCTCGTCTACCATGGATCGCTCGATCTGAACTCACCCGAGCTCAGATTCACTCCAAAATAACCCCACACCTTCGTGTGAGGGATCTACGAAGATCCAATGGCTCTGATTGGCTCACATGCAAATTTTCTTCACAAAGCTCCAACACATTTTCTCCCTAGAGCTCAGTTTGAAGCAATTACATCACCAGAGCTAAGACCGGTGGTTCGCATGCATGACGAAGCTTCGTCTAGTAGAGATGAAGCCCTGTTAGGCAGTAATTGGATTGGTTCCACTTGGATTGCTCAGAAGGCCAAGGTTCAAGCTTTGGATGTTCAAGTTTGGTTGAAGTTCAACCTCTGGTGGCTTTGGAGCTTGGGAAATGACTTGGGTGGCTCCGATGATGTGCATGGAAGGTGTGTGTAAGAGAAATTGAGTTTTAGTTCAAAAATGAGAAAGTTGGAATCAAGGATGAGCTCCCCTATTTTGGTTTCACACAGGAAGAGGAAATCCAAAGTGAGGAAGTCTTGGAATCGTTCTAGGGAGTGCTAGGGAGTTACAAAAATGCTTGGGAGGCTCAGAAGAAAAGAATCATATGATTTCCCATAAGAATTAACGGGGGTATACCCCTCAATTGGCCAAGGTGAACGGACGGGATTGCCTCCCATTTTTTGGCTAGCCAACCATTGTTAGAGCTCTGAAGTTGTCCCCATCAAGTCCACATGGCTCAGTTTGAGTAGAGGAATGCATGGGAGGTGGCTCAAGGCTTGATTTGGGCTGATGGCTTCTCCCTTTATCCATGGGTTCTCGATTAGGGAGGGAGGTGAGTTATCTCACCTCCCTTTGGTCCATGGCAAGCCTAGCTCACTTAGGGTGGGCTAGGTGGCTTAGGTGACACTCCATTTGGTGCTTCATGGTTGCCAAGGATGATTAGAGAGTGGACTTTGCCAATTTTGGTAAAATCCCACATTGGGAGTCATATCCAAGGGGGATTTGCCTTGGGTTTGGCTCCAATTGGGTTTAGGCTAATTTTGGGCTAACCTAGGATGAGTTTAGGTTAGGTTAGGCTAGGTTGCAAGGTCCAATGGGTTGGTTTCATGGGTTTTGGCTCAATTTGGTCAAATGGGTCATTTTGAGTTTGACTTGGATTAGGTTGACCAATTGGTCAAATTGGGTCAAACCAAAGCTTGGGTTAGGTTCAAATGATGATTTAAAGAGTTTTGGTTCAAGTGGTTTCAATCAATTTGGCCTAGGTTTGATTTTGGCTCATTTGGATTCATTTAGTTCAAATGGATCAAGTTGACCAATTTGACCAAATTGGCCAAATTGGCTTGGGTTGGGTGTTGATTCAAGTTCAATTGGTTTGAAAATGATTGTAGGCTTTAGTTTAAATTAATTTAGATTTAATTTGAATTTAGGCCAAATTTATCTTTTAGGTCAATTTGGGCTAAGTTGGGTTCGGTTGACTAATTGGTCAAATTAGGCTCAATATGACTTTGATCAAGTTCAATAATCAATTTGGAATGAACTTGGGCCATTAGTTGCAATCAATTTGGGTTGGATAATGATTTTAGGCCAATTTAGGTTAACTTGGGTCAATGGCCAATTGGACTTGGTCTGGCTTAATTGAGGGTCAAGTCAAGTTCACTTATTGATTATGAGTTTGTGTGAATCAATGGTTTCAATTGATTTTGTGTATGGTGAGTTTTGACTAATTTGGGTTTGATATAGGCTAAGGGTTGACTTGGTAAAATGACCAAGTTGACTTGGTTTGGCCTAATTCAAGGCAATTGATCATCCTAGGGTGATCAATGATCATGGTATGAGGTTTGGATGGGCTTGGTTCAATTCAATTTAGGTTGGATTAGAACATGGCTTATATGGGTTCTTTAGGCCACTTTGGGTCAAGGGGACCTAAATGGGTGAATTGACTTGGTTTTAGTGTGATTAAGGTTTAGCTGGATTTATATATGAGCCTAGGATTGAAATATAAATCCAACTACAGTCAATTTGGGCTATGATATGTTTTGGTTCATTTGGAATTTTCAACTCAAAAGGGCTATGTTGGGCATGACTTGGGTTGATTTCAACTTAGCTAAATGATTATAGATTTCATTTATATTTGGATAGATGATTGAAGAAATGATTGATTCAAGAGAAAATCTATTATTTTTGGCTTTACTTATATAGGTTTTGGCCAAGTTTAAGAATTTGGCTTAAAGGGCATGAATTGGGTTTTGATTTGATTTTGGATTTGGTTTTGGCTATTGTTGACCTTACTTTTGGAGAAGTTCTCAATCTCCTTATCTTAGACATAGGACTATTTAGAAACTAACATTTCTTTAGTCATAAGACACATCTAGTAATTAGTTGAACACCTAACCTATGCCTAGAGACTTAGAAGGGTTCAACCACAGGATTAGGCCAAGCCTTAGGGATTAGGGAGATCACCTACCCTATAGCCTAAACTCGATCCATGTACACCTTCTTAAATTTAATCCAAATTCAAATTTCAATCAAAACCTCAAATTCAATTTGAACTCAGATCCAAATACTAAATACAAAATCCAAATCCCAAATGAAATGATTGAAGCCCTTGATCAAATCCTTCTTAAGCATTATGATTGGATCCAATGGACTTAGCCAAATTTCCATCCAATCCACTTCAAACTTGATTGATTTCTTTATGAATCAATCATATCTTCAATCATCTTTATAAGTATAAATGAAATATGCACTCACATCATCAAAACTAAATCAAACTAAATCAAAATCTTCCTTAAGCCATTTTGGCCTATCTCCACGAGCTTGGCCAAATTTGTCTCCAAATCAATTCAAATTAAATTGATTTTTTTTCATGAGTCAATCATATATTCAATCTTCTTCCCAAATGTAAATCAAATATACAATGAAATAGCTAAAATCAAATTCAAATCTAGTCAAAACCTAAATTTGAACTCTTTGAGCCAATTCTTTGGACTCAGTCAAACCCCACTCAAATCCTCTCCAAAATCAATTGATTTTCTCATGAATCAATCATTCCTTCAATTATCTATCCAAAGATAAATGAAATCCACAATCATTAGCCAAATCAAAATCAACTCGAATCAAACCCAACTTAGCTAATTTGGCTTGAAATGTTCCAATGAACCAAAACCCATTGGAATCCAAATCAATTGCAATTGGATTTATATATCAATCCCATATCTATATAAAAACTCAACTAGATCAAATTTAACCCAAAATCAAACCAACTTAACCTAATTGGCTCACTTGACCCAAAGTGGTCAATTTGGCCTACATGAACCAAAATCCAATTCAATCTAAATGAAAGTGAATTAAGCCAATCTGAACTTCATGTTATGATTATTGATCATCCTAGGTTAATTAATTATCATGAATTGGGTCAAACTAAGTCAACCTATCCTGTTGACCAGGTCAACTTAACCCTTTGACCAGTTCAATCCTTTAACCCATTGAACCTAACTTGAACTAAATGGTCAAATCAACCTAAAACCTAATGAAATCCAAATTGGATTTAACCAAAGCCTACAATATATTCTAAATGATCAACCAAATCCAAACCAAGCCATGATTCAAGCCAATTTGGTCAATTGGGTCAAATTGGTCAACTTGACCCATTTGACCAAAATGAACTCAAATGAACCAAAATCAAATTTAAACCAAATTAAATTAAATCAATGACACCAATATACTAAAAATGATCATTTGAACTTGATCCAACCCTTGGTTTGACCTAATTTGACTAATTGGTCAACCTAACCCAATTTGACCTAATTTGGCCCAAATTTGGGCCAAATTGACCAAATTAAATCAAATGAACTGCAAATGACATGAAGTTTGGTCCAACTCACTTTTGACTCATTTTAAATCTACCTAAATCAAATCTAATGCCTTTGTTCTTGGGTCAAGGGAATCCCATGGGAAAAGACACTTGCCCAAATGATCATTTCTCTTCCTTGGCCACTTGACACTCATCCATTGGTCCACATAGGCACCAAGGACACTGACCAACCTGACCCAACAGGTGGTCGGGGTAGCCATGACTCATGGGAAGGTTAATTCACCTCACCTCTCCTATTGGAACACATGGCACGAAGGACTTCCACCTCCTGTTACTAGGACATCCGTTAGTCCTTCATGGCATCCATCTCCCATGCCTTGGCCACTCAAATCAAGCCACCCAAGGAGAATCCTAACCACCCCAAGCTAAGGACACACACTAGGATCCAAAATCACAAGGAATGAGGTGATTTATTCCTTATGATTTTCGACGAGGCAAAAACTCTTTCTCCCACGCTCATTTCGCTCTCCTAGAGCTCCCAAACTAACCAGTAGCCATTCCCACTTGATTTTTGCTCAAAGCCATGAAAATTAAGTGAATTTTAGTGAGGATGTGACAAAAATTAAAGAATACATTATTCTGAAGTGAAGCAAGAGCCCAAACCCATTCCAAAGCTTCTTCTTGCACTCAGGAGTGTTCTCAGATCATCACCATAGTCAAAAATCTTCCACAATGAGGTAATGTTCAAGAACCATAGTCGGCCTTAATAGCTTTTATTTGTGATAGTTTTTGTGCACTTTTAGGAATTTCTCTTAGACAAACCTTATTTTTTTATTTTAAATAGTCCCTACATGAATCGGGAAGTTTTTCGTTGAAGATCTCCACAAAATCAAGCCCGAACAGAAGAAATCTTGTATGATTTCACCAAAATCTTTCAATTTTATTATTTAATCCTGTCATTTTTGCTACCTAAGATTTGCGTGCTGTAGCAACTGTTCAATCTCCCTCTCACGAAGATAGATGATTGAGATTAATGGCAGATCCACCCATTTTGGCCTGTTAGATCGCACGGATCGATCTAGATCGTATGGTCCACGATTTGGACCATCTAATCCATGATCGAATCATTCGGTCCATGATTGGACCGTTCGGTCCATGATCAGAATGTCCGGTCCATGATCAGACCGTCCAGTCCACGATCGGACCGTCCAGTCCCCGATCATTATTCGCGCGTTCCCTCATCTGGCGACCGACACACACTACACTGATGCGCATGACACCGTGTGTCATGTAGAACTGCGTGGTCTAGTCATGTGGTCCTGTGTGGCACTGCATTGCCCTATTAGCGCCGCACGGTGCTGACTATGTTAAGTAAGAAATTCTAGATTTTTTTTGATATTAAAAATCATTAAAATTTGCTAAAACTTTAGAAAATTATAACAAATCATAAAAAAATCCAAAAAACCTAAATAAATACTCATTTTAAAGGTATTCTAGAAGAGATTAATTTAAAATTAATTCTAATTTATTTTAAAAAGTAATTAAGGCTTAATTTAAGTTTAGTTAGAAACTTAATTAGCTTAATTACTCTATAATTACCCAAGTAATTTATCCTAATCTTTCTAAGATTGATTAATGGGATGACCTTTGCCTTCTATATTTTTTTGGGGATTTATTACTAGGTTAATTAAGGAAATTATTTGTCTTATCCCTAATTACTTTCTTAATTAATTAAATGATTACTTAACTTTCTAAACAGTAAGGAAACCATTAATTAAGCTTGGTAATCATTATGGAACAATGAATGGGCATGGGGATTGAGATTGACACCTCTTTCCCATTCTTTTCCCTAAGTTCATTTCACTTTACTTGAAACTAATTAATTTGGGACTAATTAATGGGTTAATTCATCAATTAAATTGAAATCATAATCATTCTAGATCTCATCTAATTAAGTTTCTTGGGTAGACTCTTAGGTGTTCAATAACCTAAGAGAATCCTAAAAAAATTATAATTAGCCCATATGTGTGGGATAATTGTAAGAGTACTTAATTAAGTCCCTTAGTTTAATTAACCATTAATTATGAGCCAATTGCATTAGGCCCCTTTCATTTCTTAGGATCATTGTTGATTTAATTTCTAATGCATATGCATATCATGTTGGCTCGCCATTACTTGGGTAAATATGTTAAGGTGATATAGGAAAGGGTTAATGGACTTAACTCATATTGCAACATAATTAATCTATAAAATCAACTTAATTTCTTTTCATTGAACCAAATTGATTAACCAATATGGAAATGGGTTAGGAGTAGTAAATGATTGAATCTCCTCTTTTCTCTAAATCATATCAAACATCCAAAAATAACTTAATAAGAAGCTTTGGTTTACTTTAAATGATTGTATTTGATATGATTGTCCTTAGGAATTAATTTAATTGAATGAAACATGTGTTTTATATCTTATTATTCCTTTCAAATCATATTAAATGTTGTGTGTCATGTGGTTCCATGCATTAATATTTTTAAATTATTTAAACTTAAATGAATTTTCTCTATGTCAAGCTTGCATGTGTTGATTTAATTTAATATATGTGTGGCTATTATCACTATTAAATCTAAATGTATTTTCAAAAATCTTATGAATGAGTAATAATATATGAAGTGATAGTAGTTATGATTACATATAGGTTTGCATGTGCTTAGAACTTAAGTATGTGAATAGAGCTTTCTTTTCTTTAATCCATATGTAGTTTCTCATGTATTTGAATGTTAATAAGTATATAGTCTGGATATCCCTATAATATGAGGCTTTAGTTAGCCCCAAGGAGGTCATTTGATTACCTCACTTCTCTAGTTTAACAATGACATGTACTTATTTGATTTCATTTACATGTGTTCCTATATTAGAATGGGGATGAAATTTTATTTCACATACATAAATATTCTAATCAATTAAAAATATATATTTTTTCATGATTTTCTTTCTCTTACTTACATATACATTCATGTGTAGTGAGATAGCAATGTATATAGTCTGGATATTCTGGGAATACGAGACTTTAACTAGCCCCAAGGAGGCACGTACTTGCTTATTTCTCTTTACATGTGTATGTATGTGTGGTTAAAGAATGAAAATACCTCTTTTCTACTAAGAATACATGCATTCATAATAGACTAAATGATTGAATTAATTAACCATATGATTTGGGGTCTCTTTCTTTATGTTCTAACATACAAATTTACATGTGTATGAATGCCAATGGGTATATAGTTTGGACATCCCGAGAATACCAGGCTTTAGCTAGCCCCAATGAGGTCATTTGATTACCTCGCTTTCCTAGTTTAATAATGACACGTACCTGTTTAATTTTATTCTTATGTATTTTTGTACAAGAATTTGGATAAAGCTCTAAATTAACATGAATATATAATTCAATTAAATAAGAAATATAAAATTCAAATATGCACATCTACATTCATCATTTGAGTGTGTTAAAACATGTTGTATGTATAGTCATACTTAGAGTTAAGTCACATGCATGGTACATGTGATGGAAAGGAATAAATTGATGTATGTCATGTGTTAGTAGTTCACTCAAATTAATCTTAAGAAGCCTTTCATGTTGAATGCAAGAATTTAAGGAGAACCTAAACTTAGGATTAATTTAAAATGTGTAACTAGCCATTCACTAAAGAGAACTAAATTAAATTGACATTCTTTAAAAAGTGGCTTAAGGTAGGGATGAAAGAGTGCAATTCTCTTTGTTCTCTTTATAACACTTAATTGTAAGTGTAGGTCATATAAAACCAAAGAAAACACAAATTAAAACTTGCTAATAATTTAAAGCACTTAAAGTGAAACCACCCTTTAAATTGAATCTTTCTACACTTAGAAAATCTTAACTCTAAAGTCTAGTTAAGACATACCACACAAGCCTTAATACACACATATTAAATTAAGTCACCACTTCTAGCCTTATGTAAGGATGGTGAATGGTTTGATGTATATTTGTTTTGTGATGTATTATTATAGACTGGATGTTAGGGTGTATGTTGCATAGATAGGATGTTAGGTCGTTATTAGCCTAATTATAACTTTTGCAAAAGATTATGCTTAAGGGGCCATTGAAAAATAAATATAATTGCTCTCTTTGCAAGTTGCTTAAGCCCCTAAGCATAATCCAAGTTAGGACAGGTAGGCTTGGTTACCCATGCTCAGGGTGCTAAGCCCAAATTATAAATATAACTACTTGGGTTGTATGTATATTTAGCTAACCTCTATTTTGCAGGTGTAGTTAGATTTTCTTTTCTTATTTTTAATGTAATTTTGCCATTGGCTAGAAGACTTTGTCCTGAGACGCCATGTGATGCCTTTGAAGTGGAGCAAATCAAATCAAAGGGAGCAAAGACATGAAGAAATGAAGGAGATATGAAGAATGAAGACTTGAAGACCCCCATAGCATTTATCATTAGTAAATTATAAATTATTCTTTTATTTCAGATTTTATAAGGGTGGAGCTTGGCTACCCATCTTTTCTATTTTGGGTTGTATGGTGACACCCGACCGTGCCATCCTTTTATTGTTTTGCACTAGTTTTATAAAGTTGATTAATGTTTTGTTTAAATTGCGTAATAGAAATGACATGTCTTTTCATAGTTTCTCTATGTTTGATTATTAAATGTGTGGCCTAGATGTAATTAGGCTCATAGGAGAAAATAAATCTTTTATCCGACTACAACTCATAATGAAATTTCTAAATAGCTCATAACCTCACATAAAGCCTAAGTATTAAATCAAGATAATTAAAAGATTTAGCAACCCCTTTATGTCTAATATCATGCATGCATCATCTACCACTCTTGCAAAAAAGAGGGCCTCCGTTCTTGTAAGCACGTGAACTGCTTGACTTATGAGAGCAACACCTATTGATGGAGCTTCATCCTCTTCTCTCTTGATTTGGCCCATAACTCATTTCAACATGTATTTAGGCATACAAAAATCCCAAAGCCTTATCAAAATGAAGTGTCAAAATTAAATAAAATTTGAAAAGATTTGCATTAGATTAAGTCATTACTAATACCACTCATGCTCTAATCTCTTTAGGGAGTGGGCTTAAGGACTTTAGTCTCTTTCTAAATAATAATAACCTAACTATCTTGAAAAATTATATAACTTGTTTACATAGTTTTGAAGCTTAGGAGGAGTTAGTTGGCTACCACTCTAGGTGGTTGTAAGCCCAGCAGTCGAGTTATTTTTCCTCTCTTATGGAGGTAAATTATATACCCATCTTCGCTTAGATTTATGTCACACTTTGGTTCTTACTAAAGCTCCCTAGATCTAGGATCTGAGGTAGCTATTTCATTCGGGCTACAAGCATAAATCCTCACTTCTTAAGCATTTCCACAACCTTCTGTTGTGGGATTATAAATCATAGCATTCTAATAAAATGTCAACTTTAATAAAAGTAATCTCTTCAATTCAAACATATAAAGCCTAACCATAGGAAAAATTGGAATGCTCAATAGGCTTCCTAGTATCATGAGCATTTTCTACTTATCCCCTTTGGCTTTTAAAATAAGTCCTCTCCTTCAAAAATCCCATTTTATTTTCCAAACATATCCAATTTATTGATATTCTATCCTTGAAATCTTTGGAGATCCTAATTATTTACTTTAATCGAGAGTATTCCTTAGGGATACCATTCCTTAGAATGTAATTAATTATGGGGGCTTGCCTCCATAGGGAACTTAACAAACCCAGTTTAAAATAAACACTGCATTACTTTTTCTCATAAAGTAGGGGAAAATCTCTGATACATTCGAAGACCCATCATGCCTCAGGAGTCCTTATTAGGTGGTTAGGTCCATTATAGGGTGATGATTTCTATCTTTCGAGATAGTGCATCATTCCTTAATGTCATACCCGATCACTTCAATAAGTACCCCATAAGATCTGCGTGGAATCCCACACTATTCCAAAAATAAGCACCACAAATTTTTTTGGAGACTCTGCTGGGGATAATTCCTCTTTCTATCTTTAGTAGATAATTATTATCTCCAAGCATTAATAGTGGACTTATATTTTATATAAGCCTAATACTATCTTTCTTTCCATTGACACTTAGCTTATTTGATCCTTAAGAAAAGCTAGCCAACATCCTTTAGGTTTTAGGACATCACTCCGTGTAGGTCTTAAAATCCATATTGAGTCCCCCAATAGATAAAAATAAACTTACTAAATAAAGGAGATGACAAAATACAAATTTTTTAACCTCATTACCACTAGCTTGGTGAGGTAAGGTTTATCCCACAAAAACTCAAACTAAAATAAGTAAAGTCTTTTGCAAAATATTTTCAAAAGCACTTTCCTAAACAAAATCATTTTTAAATTCATTCCACATGAAGTTTGCAAAAACATAAAAATTTTCAAATCTCTTTAAAATAAAAGATGATCCAACCTCATTTAACATACCTAAATTTGTTAAATGAGGGCCCTCTTTCAAAAATCAAAATCAAATTTACAATCATCAAAATCCCTTGCAAAGATTAAAAAAAAAGCACATCTCCTAAAATAAAATCAATTAACCAACTCCATTTAACATACCCAAATTTGTTAAATGGAGTTCAATTTTTAAAATCAAAACAAAAATCAAAATCAACATATAATTTAACCTCACTTAACATACCCAAATTTGTTAAGAGTTTCCCTCTTTTCAAAAGCAGTAGCACACACAAAGTCAAGAAATATATATTTTGAATCTCATTTTGCATACCCAAATTTGTCGAATGAGAGTTGTATTTTCAAAAGCAACCTCACACAATAATTAAACTCCATTTAGTATGCCTAAAATTGATAAGTGGAGTTCCCCTTTTTCAAAAATCAAAACAAATTGGATCGTACTTAGCATACCAACATTAGTTAAGAAGAGTGCCTTCTTTCAAAATTATGAAAAATCAACACACATTTGAATTCCATTTAACACACCCAAATTTGTCAAATGAGAATTCCCCTCTTTTAAAAATCAAAACAGATTGGACTCTACTTAACATACCCACATTTGCTAAGTAGTTCTGTTTTCCAAATCACAAACAAATTAAACACAATTGAATTCCATTTGACATACCCAAATTTGTCAAATGAGAATTTCCTTTTTATAAAATCAAACATCATCATGAAAAGCAAATTGAACTTCATTTAGCATACAACATTTGTTAAATGAGAGTTCACCTCTTTCAAAATGAAATAATTACGAAGTCAAACTTACTTAACATACCACATTTATTAGGTAAGAATCCCACTTTCGAATTAAAATCAAACTTGACCCCTACTTAACATAACAAATTTGTTAAGAATTTTACTTTTGAAATTAAAATAAAATATTAAATATTTTGGGATCTTACTTAACATACCACATTTATTAGGTAAGAATCTCACTTTCAAAAATATTAAACACACTTGAGCCCTGCTTAATATACCAAATTTGTTAAGTAAGGGTCTCATTTTTCAAAATCAAATCAAAATACATCAAACACATTGGGCTTCACTTTGTATATCTAAATTTGGTAAATAAAGATATCATTGTCTAATAAAAAAAATCAAATACATGACAAATAATCATCGCAAACAACAAAGATATTTGTGGTGAAATTTTATATATTCTCATCTTCATCTATCCCTTTGATTAATGAAGACAAAAATATAAATCCGCTTTGTTGGGACACCACACAAATCAACATATATTCTTATTAGAGTGATCAGGCACTACATTGAAGAAAGGTGTACTATGTCGAAAGATAGAAGACACCACCCTACAATAGAGCTAATCTCCCAAATAAAGACTCCTAAGGACTATGGGCCTTCGTATGTACCAGAGATTCTTCCCCTACTTTACATGGAAAAGTAATGCAGGGTTTATTTTAAATCGAGTTTGTTAAGTTCCCTATGGAGGCAAGCCCCCATAGTTAATTACATACTAAGGAATGAGATTCCTTAGGAATAATCTTGATTTAAGTAAATGATCGTTGCCTCCAAAGATTTCAAAAATAGGGCTATCAATCAATTAATTTATTTTTAGAAGATCAATTCGGATTGATCAAGAGGAGGGAGTTATTGTCAAAGATAAATGAAGATAAGTAGGGAATGCTTATGATACTAAGAAGCCTAGTAAGCATCCCAAACTATCTTATGGTTTGGGCTTTATATTTTTGAAATTGAAATGATTTATTTATTTGAGTTGAATTTTTATTAGAAATCTACGGCTTACAATTTCATGACACAAGATCGTGAAAATGCCTAAGAGGTGAGGATTTATGCTCATAACTCTCAAAGAGAAGTAGCAACGTTGGAACCTAAGTCTAGGGAGCTTTGGTGAAGGCCAAAGCATAACCTAAATCTAAGGTGAAAGTGGGTATTTAGTTTACCTCCATAAGAGAGGATAAACCACCCAACTGTTTGGATTTACAACCACCTGGGGGTGGCCGCCAACTAACTCCTCCTATAATTTTAAATACATGTAGGCAAGTCATATGCTTCTGTAAGATAGCTAAACTGTTGTTTATTTAGAAAGAGACTAAGTTCTTAAACACACTCCCTAAGAGACTAGATCATGTAGGGCATAATTTATGACTTAAATCTAATGCAAATTTTATTGTGTTTTATTTTCATTTTGGACTATTCATTTAACATTGACTTATAAAATTAATATGCCTAATGCATGAGAAATTGGATTATGGGCCAAAATCTACAAGAAAGGAGGTGTGTTTCCACCATGGCTCTTAAAGGTCACGCTAAGTTCTCTAGCACATGTGGAAACCCTTCAAATCAAGAGTGAAGTAATATGCTCTTTATGCATGATGTGAGAAAGAAAATACAACATCAAGCTAAGTTGCTAATCTTTTTTATTGATTTTATAAAAATTTTTAAAGAGATAATCATCATCCCATACATCAAAGCAAGGAAGAAATTAGGAAAATATGCCATCTTAATGCATAAGCTAAACAAACACCAATCAATTTATAAAGCTAGCGCAAAAGAAAAAGAGGCCAAGTGTGATCAGGCTCCATTGCACAAATTAGAAAAATAAATTAGGTAACCGAGCTCTATCCTTATACAACTCGGATCACAAATGAATTAATTATAAAAATGAATTCATGTTATGGGAGTCTTCATTCTTCATTCTTCTTTCTTCATTTGGTTCTTTCTTCATTTGGTTCTTTCTTCCTTTTGACTTGGTTGGGATGTGATTTTCTCCAACGCTTCACATGGTACATAAGATATGATCTTATGACCAATGTTCATCCTAATTCCTAAACCCTAAATCTTAAACCATAAACCCTCCCATAACATTCATTCCAAACCCTAATTTCAAAATTACATGAAAATGGGAAGAACAAAATCTAACTAAAACTTGCAAAATAGAGATTAGCTAAACAAATCACATAATCCCAAGCATGTATGTGAACAAATTGGACTTAATACCCTAGACATGGGTAACCAAGTCCACCTGACCTATTTTGGATTGTGCTTAGGGGTATAAGCAACCTGCACATCAAAAGTATTTATATTTTTTTATTACAGCGTCCCTTAAGCACAATCCCCTATAGAAGATAATGATTAGGCTAAGATCATCCTACCATTTAGTCTATGCACATACACCCTAACATCCAGATTAAAATATTACATCAAAAAATAAAAGCAAACATCAAACCATGCACCGCCCTAACATAGGACTAGAAATGATGACTTAGCCTAATGTGCGTGCCACTTAAGGCTTGTCTAGTATGTTTAGTTAGGCTTTAAAGTTTAGATTTTCTAAGTATGAAGGGTTCAACTTAGTGGTTAATTTCATTCAAGTGGTTTAGTTGATTTAGTTAAGTTTTATTTCATGATATGATTTGGTTTGAATGAACCTACACTTAATTACTAAGTGTTGTAAAGAGAGGAAAAGAGAAGAGAACTTCTTTTTTCTCCCTACCTTATGTAATTTCTAAGATAGATTAATTAATGATTTTTATTTAGTAAATATTTTATTATGTGTTTTAATTAATCCTAGGTTTAGAACAACTCTAAACAAACTTATTCAAAGAGAAAGGCATTTTAAGATTAAGTAAAGTAAATTACTACCACAAAATACACATCACTTTATTTTTTTCCAACATGTGTAACATGCATATGGATGAATCTTAAGCATATTTATACATGCAAATGGAAATGGCTTAGCACACTTTCATGATGCATGCTAAGATATATTGTTTAAGAAAATTTGGATGCTTCATGATGCATGATTTTGTTTAAGTAGAAAAGAAAGATTCTTTTATCCATTATTCATATGCACACTTACATGTATGAAAGGCACAAGTGAGTATGATGCCATTATTTTCTACACCAGGAGTGTAAGGTGTAAAACCTACTTGGGGTTAATGAAAGTCTCGCAACACTGGGATGTCCAGACTAATATATCATTTTCTTAAATACATGTGCATGTACAAAAGCAAATGGATGGAAAAAGAGTCAAGCATAAAAGTTTATGTTTGTTTGTTTTGATTTGGTTATGCAATTTATATGTGTAAATATGAAGGTTCCTATTAAAGGATAACATGGATTTAAGCATGTGTTGTGTTCTTTTCAAATGAACTATACACTTTGCAAATCCTATTTAAATCTATGTTAAAAGAGAAGAGAAGGAAAAGTCACATAATGCACATCTTTATATTATACTCACATGCAAGCTTATAAATAAGTATAAGTAGCATACCTTTCATTTGCAATGTTTGATTTATAAGTTTTGAAAGTAATTTTAGATTTAATAGTGATAATAGCCATTCATATTCTTACTTCAGCCAAAACATGCAATTTGACATAAAGGAAACATTTTATTTTAATTTGATTTTTCAAAAGATATGAATGCATGATTTTCATATGACATACATATTTAGTATTCTAAGAAAGAAATAAAGTGATGAAATCATGTAAATTCATTCACCATAATTAATTCCTAAAGACAATCCTATGAAATAAGATTATTTAAAGTGAATCAAAATTATTTAAAGAAATTTTTTTTAGTTTTGATTTGAGTTTGATTTGACTTTAGGAAAGTGAGAAGGTTTGCTAGTCTTAACCCATCTCCCACATGTGTATATTGATTTAGTTTATTTTTATAATCATTAGATTGATTTTATATTTTTCTCAGGCTAAGGTGTACATTAAGTCCATTAATTACCCCTTACTTACACCACTTTAGCATATTTTATCAAATAGTTATGAGCCAATATATGACATAAAACCATAAGGAATTTAAATCAGTAATGCACCTAAGAAAGAAAGGGACCTAATCCAATTGGCTCACAATTAATGATTAATTAAGCTAAAGAGTTTAATGTAAGTACTTTCATAACCCTTCCCACACATATGGGTTAGATATGATTTCTTTAAGCTACTTAGGTTATTGAACACCTAAGTATCTACCCAAGAAGGAAATTATTAGGTTCATATTGATTTGATTTTAAAATTTTTATTAATTAGCCATTTAATTAAGTGATTAAACTATTTAATTAATTTGCACCTTAATTAGATTTTTATCCAAATGAAATACTTAGGGGGAAAAGATTTGGGAGAGGACTCCTAATCTCATTCCCTAAGTGAATTCACTATTCTAAGGTAATTATAAAACTTAATTAATGAATTTATCACCATTTAATAGGTTAATTAATTATTTAATTAATTAAGAGAGTAATTAGGAGTGAATCAAGTAATTACTATAATTAAACCATTAATAAATCCCAAGAAAATTAGGGGAGGCAGAAGTCATCCCACTAAACATATCTAAGAAGTTTGGAATTAATTAATGGAATAATTAAGGAGTAATTAGCATAATTACATTACCAATAAAACCCAAATTATAGAAAATTTACTCTTTAAAATCAATTAAATTTAATTTTATATTATTCCCCTTTGAAATATCTTTAAAATGCATTTGAGTTTGTATTTTTTTTAATTTTTCTACATTTAGTTATGTATTTTTGATGATTCTATGATTAAAACTTAATTAAATCCCTAATTATATAGTTTATCCCATCAGCGCCACATGGATCGCTGACACGACACACATTTTTCACGAGGCACGATGAGATTCGCTATTTAAGTTATCACATCGGCTACACAGTTAGCTGGTGGTGCCACGCGCTCTCCCTTAAACTGTCTGATCAAAGATCAGACGGTCAACATCAAGCCTAAGGTATTAAAGGGATTAAAATGTGGATCTAATTTGGATTAATCAGGACCGTCCATCCAAAACACATAGGATAGATGGTCTGTGATTCATCCCTGATCTTGCCTGCAGGTGAGGGAAATCATTCATCACTTAGGGCTTGATCCTAGCTTAATTGAGCTCGTATTGAGCTAAAATTGAACCCACATTATCATCATGCAAGAGATGAAGATCTAACGGTGTAAATCACTTGGGGTGAAAATTTCATTCACAAAGGACCAAATAAAATTCACTGCAAGCTCGGTTTGGAATAGTACCTTATCGGAGGCTATCACCGATGCTCCCAACTGTCAATGTAGCTTCGTCTAGTGGAGATGAAGCCCTGTTGAAGGTTTGAGGGCTTGAGGTTAAGTAGATCCTCCAATTGGCCAAAGTCTTCCTCCTAGGCTTGCGGCTTTGGTCTAGCTCACACCTCCCTTGCCTTGAAAGCTTGGAAGAAGCTTTGGATGAGCTCGATTGGGTCCCCTCAAGGTGCTTGAAGGAGGAATTGAGCTAAAATTGAGTGATGGATGAGTTGGAAAATTCCTTGAGCTCTGCCATATTTGGCTTAAGAAAATCAAGAAATGGAGAAAATAAAGTAGCTTGGCAGACATTGGGGGAGCTTAGAATTGCTTCCTCTAAGTTCTTATGCTTCAACCGAATGTGAGTCTATGCAAATGAGATGAAATTAGCGGGAGTATATCTACCCCTTTAAGGATCAGATGATCGAGAGTGTAGATACCATTTTGATCAAACTGATCACCTTGAGTGGGTTATTTTGGCCATTTGAGGTTCCATGTGGTTCGGTTTAGCTAGAGGAGTGGAGTAGTGATGCTCCCATGTGCTTGTGGAGGAGGGATCCCATGTGGATAAATTCCAAGTGGGTGGTCGATTTTGGCCTTGGGTTAGGTTAGGCTAACCCAAACCCATTGGGTCTTGTGCACCACACTCACTAGTGTCCACTTGGTCCACTAAGAGGATGTTAAGTGGCCATGAAAGAGATGTGACCCATAGGTTACCCCTTGACCTGGGGGTAAAATTATCATTTAGCTTTGATTTTACTTTAGGAAGATTTAGAATAGTTTGAAATTAAGTTGTGCCAAATTTCAAAGAATTTGGAGTTGATTTGATGTCATTTGGCTCATGTTGACCCATTTAGGTTAAAATGTGTCAACTTGAGTCATGCTGACCAATTGGTCAAATTAGGTCAAACCAACAGTTGAGTCAAGTTCATATGACCATTTGAAATGTGTTGGCATCATTGGTTTAGTTCAATTTGGTTTATATTTAGTTTTGGTTCATTTGATTTCATTTAGGTCAAATGGGTCAAGTTGACTAATTTGACCCATTTGACCTAATTGGGTAGGTCATGGGTTGGTTTAGGTTTGGTTGGTTATTTGAGATATTTTGCAAGCTTTGGTGTCAATCAATTTTGGTTTGATTTGATTTTGGCTCAATTTGACCTTTTAGGTCAAGTTAGGTTCATGGTCAATTGGGCTAGGTTGGGTCTAGTTGGCCAATTGAGGCTTTGGTCAAGTTCAATAAGTGGTTTAGAATGAATTCGACCCATTGGTTGCAATCAATTTGGCTTAGATCAAGATTTGACATATTTTAACTTTTTAGGTCAAGTTGGGTCAACTTGGGTCAAATGGCTAATTGGACTAGGTTAGGCTTAAATGATGACTTGGTCAAGTTCAAACATTGATCATGAATTGGTTTTGATCAATGGTTTTAATCAATTTGGCCTATGGTGGATTTTGGCTAGTTTAGATTTCATTTTGGCTAAGTGTTGACTTGGTCAACCCTTAGGTTTGACTTAGTTTGACCCAATTTGAGTGATTGATCATCTCATAATGATTGTTGCTCACATTGTGAGGCTTAGGTGGGCTTAGTTCAATCCAATTTGGGTAGGATTAGAATTTGGCTCATAAGGGGTACTTTAGGTTACTTTGGGTCAAGTGAGCCTAAGTGGGTAAATTGACGTGATCAAGGCTTGATTCAAGTTTGGTTGAACTAACATATAGACTTATGATTGAAATATAAATCCATTTACAAGTGATTTGGAGTCAAATGAGTTTTTATTCATTTGATAATTTCAAGTTCAAAGGGTGAACATGAGTTTAACTTGGGTTTAATTTTTGAATTTAGTTTTGGTTTGGTGATTGAAGTTTATGTTTATATTTGGATTCAAGATTGAAGAATTGATTGAATCATGAAAAAAAAATGAAGAGTTTGGCTTGATTTGAGTTTGATTTGGCTAAGTTCAAGAATTTAACTTGAAAAGCTTCGGTTAAATTTTGGTTGAATTTGGATTTGAGTTTTGAATTTGGTTTTGGATATTTAAGTTTATATTTCATTTATATTTTGAATGTAAATGAGAATATAAATGTGTTATGAGAAAATTTCTTGAATTTGAATTGATTTGAATTTGATTTGAGCTAAGTTCATGAGATGGAATCCAAGTGACTTAGGAAAGATTTTTGAATTTGGAATTGAGCTTTGGATTTATTTTTGGTTATTTGAATTTATATTTCATTTATATTTGTGATTATAAATGAGAATATGAATGGGTTATGAGAAAATTTCTTCAATTTGAATTGATTTGGATTTGATTTGAGCTAAGTCTATAAGATGGAATCAAAGGGTTTAAGAATGGTTTTAGATTTGGAATGCAATCATGGGCTTCAATCTTTTGGAATTGATTCATGATTTGAGAAAATCAATTGGAATTGATTTAAGGTTTGGTTTATAGTTTGACTTGAAAGAGGGAAGTGAGGACTTGGTTCAAGCTATCGGGTAGGCAAATTTTCTTAACACTCCTAAGGCATGACCTATTCATATGACTAACTCTTCTAAGTCTCTAGGGTTAGGTCAAGTGTTCACCTAATCACTAGAAGTATCTGAAGACTAAGTAATTCTTAGTATCTAAGAGGAGTCCTATGTCTAAGATGGAGGGGTTGAGAGCTTATTTTAAAAATGAGGTCAATAGTATTTTTGAAATATTTTCAAACATGCACTTGGATATCTCTTAGCATACCCCAATTTGCTAAGTGAAAGCTCCAAAATCAAAATCTCAAAATAAAGGATTAGCAAAACAAAATCATCTCCAAAAATCTCTCAAAATGGAGGAACCTTATTCAACATATCCTAATTTATTGGATGAAGGTTCCAAAATCAACAAACCAAATTTTATGGCAAAGTCTCTCTTCAAAATTCTAAATCTTTCCAAATCAATACCTCACTTAGCATACTTAAATTTGTTGAGTGTGGGTTCAAATTTTAAATTCAAATCAGAAATCAGTGATTGAAGGCAAATATGAAGGTCAAAGTCTAATTCAATTATATTTTCACATGTAGAGATATCAAAGTAGTCAGTTCAGTTTAGTCTCCAGTCTGTACATTTGCTACGGCTCCCAGCAAATTTATTTTCTTTTTCCCCTCCAGTGTAGATTTGGCCTTGGATCAGGCCAATCTCACCACGATTGAGGCCACCTACCTGATTTACTTTGGTCATAGTTTTGAGTTAGGATTACTGTGATACCCTGTTGTCCAGGGAGGAGGTGGCGGTGAGCCACTCCTCCACTTTAATGTTGAGTTCGACCCCAAGTTTCCCTCTCTAAAGAGGAAGGTTGTGAAGGTCCCTACGGGTGTGTAGAGTCTGACATTTGTTCCTAGCTCAGGTGCGGTGTTGCCTCCTCCCCAGTCCCCTCAAAGGGGAAGGCTATCTTAACATTTGAGATAATCTCCCCTACCATTGAGGTAGGTTCCAGCTCCCGCACCACACCGCTCTCCCGCACACCCAATGCCGAAACTAAAATAGGTAGATCAAGCGGCACCATGAGAGAGTGGCCAGGGAGGTAGATGGTACATCACATATTGCTGAGGAGGGTTCTCCTCAAGAGGTCTTCCTTTTCTTGGGTGGTTGTAGATTCTGCCCCTCTCCGATTCAAATGGAAGGAGGATGCTAGGAGGATTGCTGCATCTCCTCCACCAAGAGCTTACTAGGTGCTAGCGGAGGAGGAAACCCTATCTTTGGCCTCGATAGTTCTTCACCGGGTTGTGAGCTTCGATGCTCAAAGTTTCTTTTGATCCGAGTCATGATCCCTAGGTTACAGATCCAGAAAGAGAAGACCGAGGCCAAGGTTGTTGCCGAAAGTAGTAGGAGAGGAGGTATGCTTTGGGTAGTCGGTGACCTCGCCTTGTTGATATCTCGGTAGGCCAGGCCAGGCGATCATACATATATATCAGACCACAGTGGTTGGAGAGCTCTAACGGAAGGGTAGTCAATGTTACCCCCATCACATTGATTTGTTCCCCATCCACCATCACCTGTTCAGGTCCCTCCTTTTACTATTCCTACCAAGGTTCAGAGATCTGCATTCGGGGTGAGGAAGTCCTCATTGGTGATCTGGCTATGGCCTAAGTATCCCACTCCATCTACTCCACCTACTGAGTTGAGGTCAACTCTCCCATTTGACCTCCCACTTCAGTTGTAGGAAGAAGAAGTGGTGACCCAAAGTCATCATGGTCATGCCACTACCACTGCAGCAACAACATTCCTCATTTTCCTGGGCTATCCAAGTAGTGCAACCACCGACCAGGTCCAACCTCCATTCCACCATTGCAGCTTCTACTACTTTAGCCTGTTCTTCTTCTAGCCGACACATTATATCGGTGGATGAGGGCACCAAACCCCTCACTCTACTTACTTTGCTTGATTTCTATTTTGTACCTCCATCCAAAAATAAGAAATCAAAGGAAAAACCTAATTCCACTTACATCTTCACTACTTCTGATGCTCTTGATTTTATTCCTCTAGAAAACTCTCTATATCTAGAAAATGATAATAGCTCTAATAATTTCGATCATTCTTCATCCGATTTAGAAATGGAGTATCCATTTTTAAATCTTATGGGTTCACCCTTGAGATTGACTTGGAGTCATCTGATTTTGAGGGTCCTATAAGAGAAGCTGTAGGCGTACCCGATGAGCAGGTAGAAGTTTCCACCATATCATCTCAGGAAGTCACTGAAGTTAACCTTCGTAGTGGCTAGATTCTACCTCCTAGGGTAGCACTTCAAGATAAGAGTAAACAAGTCATTATTTCTACCAATCAAACTTCCCCTCCACCAAAGATTCTGCCTGCAAATACTTTGATGGACGGATAACCCAGAGTCGATCACAATGTCCTTGCTCACCTTAGGAAGTTGCCAGCTAAGCTAAGCATATACGATGCCCTTGTCTATCCAAAAAGATGAGGGAGTCATTGATCAAAGCTTTACTTGATCCTAAAATATGTTTGGCTCAGTTGAACGCTATAAGAGAGATACACATTACTCTAAGGAAGTCCTAGGAGTAACATTCACAGACGAAGACCTTCTCTTAGGGATGATCGAGCATAATCGTCCCCTCTACATCATGATCGATATGAGCAGATTCAGATTATCTAGAGTATTAGTTAATCCAGGTGTATCGATGAATATTATGAGTCTAAAAACCCTTGCCTACTTGAAGATCAACATCTCCAAACTTTCAAAAGAAAGGATGATGTTGAGAGGATTCAATGAACTAGGCGAGAGGGCCTTAGGTTCCGTAGTGTTACCTTTGGAGATAGATGATTGGATGCAGCCTAGTTTTATATTATAGACTCGAATACATCTTTCAATGCTTTGCTAAGGAGACCATGGATACATGAAAATAATTTGGTTCCATCCTCTCCACACTAGTGCATCAAGTTCATGAGAGGTGGGATTCCATATTGTGTCACAGGAGATATCAAGCCATTTACAGTTCATGAGATCAGAATATATGAGGATGCGGCCTACTATCTCACTCAAAATCAATAAGTCTAATCTCATTAACTTGGCCAAAGTTCAAAAATAAAAGAAAAATAAAAAAGAAGAAGAAAAAGAAAGAGAAAAAGAAAAAGAAAAGAAAAAAAAAAGAAGGTGACAAAGAAAATAAAAGGGAGCAAGAAATAGACTTGGAAGAGAAAGTAGAGCCTGATATTGGATTTCACTGACAGTTTGTTACTCTATTAGAACATAAGGGTAAGATGACCCAACCTCCACCATGCAGAGAAAGAGGTAGATCCATAAGCGTTCCTAGGGATGGAAGACCTTCTTATTGGCAACTCAATTGGAGATATGTCCCTACTACTAGGAGTACACCTACTATCCATATATACTTAGAATCTAGCTCAGAGAATGAGTCAAATATGTTTAGTATGTTAGCTAGCACTTCTAGACAACATATCCCCATGCAGGTGATAGTTGAGCCGGACAGTGATGAAGATCGGGCTTCAAAGTAAAGTATGAGTGTATCGAAGTCTATATGTGAAACAGTTAGGCAACAGTTAGGAACTTTACCTCTAACCTCACTTTCATCTCATAAAGTTGAGGGTTTGGTAGTAAGGAAGCCCCTAGATCTTCCACAGATGTGAAGGTGCAGAAGTTATTTTGGAAGTATCATCCTCAAGTCAGAAAGCTGATGTAGAACTTGAGGATGATTCATATAAAGATTTTATAGAACTACCTTTTGATTAGTACTCGCCTTGTGTTCTTAATTTAGCAAAAAAAGGATTGATTCCACATGCTTGGTCTAAGCACAAGTCGAATTACTTTGAAAGGTTATGGGACAATAAATACAGACATTCTCAATCAAGATCGAGACTAGGATTCAGTATAGTGGGTCCAATTGATGATGGTGATTACTGCTTAGTCATCACCAATCATTTGGAATCTGATAGGATCTTTTCAAACCACACTAACTTATATGAGGAGGTGTGCTTAGAAACTTCAGATGATCTAGATGACTTTGAAGTCAAAGATGCACTACTAGCATGTGAAGAAGAGATCAAGTCAAACATCGATGAGCTCAAGGAAATCAACCTAGGAACATAAGAGAATCCACGCCTAATGAAAAAGAAACCAATGACTTAGTTAGGCTATTGACTAAGTTTAAGGACTACTTTGCATAGAGTTATTAAGAAATGCTCGATTTATCTTCTAACATTACAGTCTACAAGGTAGCAATAGAACCAAATGCTAACCTTATCAAGCAAGCTCTCAGATGCATGCGATTAGAGATTAAACAATAGGTCATTTCTAAAGTAAAAAACTGATTGATGCTAACTTTATCAGGGAAGAATAATTCCCTACTTGGTTGGCTAATGTCAACCTAGTTAAGAAGAAGAATGACCAAATTCACATATGTGTCAATTTTAGGGACTGAAATAAGGCATGTCCAAATGATGAGTTTCCACTACCAATCCTAAAATTGATGGAGGATATTGCCACATCTCATGCAGTCTTCTCTTTAATGGATGGTTCATCTGGCTACAACCAAATTAAGATGACCCCTGAAAATGAAAAAAAATAATGCCTTTCTATCCCTGATCAAAATATATAGCTATAAGGTCATGCCTTTCGGTCTTAAAAATGCTGGTGCTACCTACCAGCAAGCCATGACTCAAATCTTCAATGAACTCATTCATCATCAAGTCAAATGTTACGTTGATGATCTCATTATTAAGAGCAAAAAAAAAAAGGAAGACCACGTCTTTGACATGAGAGTAGTTTTTGAATGGTTAAGATAATATAATCTCAAAATGAACCCCTTAAAGTATGCATTCAGAGTAGCTTCAGGAAAGTGTCTTGGGCTTGTTATCTGACATCGAGGAATAGAGATCGATCAAGAGAAGATCCAAGCTATCTTAGAAATGCCACCCCCTAAAAGTCTAACACAACTCAGATCATTCTAAGGGCGGTTGGCATATCTAAGATGCTTCATATCCAACCTATCAGAAAGGTGCAAGCCATTTTTAGTACTTGTCAAAAAGGATGCCAAGTTCAAGTGGGATGACAACTGTTAGCATACCTTTGAAGACATCAAGCACTACCCGATGAAGCCGCTAGTTCTAGCAGCCCCTATCTCGGGCAAGCAACTCATTCTCTATATTGCTATGTTAGACGAATTCCTTGGCACTTTATTGGCCCAATCTAATGATGAAGGGAAGGAGAACGCTCTCCACTACCTCAACCATCATCTAGTCCTTGCCGATGCTAATTATCCCAAAGGCTATGATACTACATGCTTTATCATAAGGTGAACTTGATCTCTAGAATTAATCCACTGCAGTACCTCATGACATGACTGAAGTTATCCAAACGGTTGACACGTTGGTCCATGATTCTCTCACAATTTGATATTACATTCATACCCCTCTGTGTGGTGAAAGGATAAGTACTAGCGGATTTCATAAGAGCACACCCACTTCATGTTAACTCTCCGCTTAGTGATGACCTCCTCGATGAATAAATCATGAACTTAGGGGGACACTAGCATTCACCATGGAGAGATTGTTGACCTCACTTTTAGAGTGAGCTCTCAACTTCTCCATCTTAGACATAGGACTACTCTAGACACTAAGAGTTCCTTAGTCTTAAGATACTTTTAGTGACAAGGTGAACACTTAACCTAACCCTAGTGACTTAGAAGAGTTAGCCATAGGAATAGGTTATGCCTTAAAGGTATTAGGAGGACTTTTACCCACATGGCTTGAACCAAATCCTTGCTTCTTTCAAGTCAAAACTTCAAATTCAAATCAAATCTTAAATTAATTCCAACTCAATTGATTTTTATCAAATCATAAATCAAATCCAAAATCAAAATCATGAATCAATTTCAAATCAAATGATTAAAACCCATGATTGAATTCGAATCCCAAAGTCTTTCCTAAGCCTTTTGATTTCATCTTATGGACTTAGCTCAAATCAAATCTCAAATCAATTGCAACTCAATTAGTTTTCTTAAATCATAAATCAATTCAAACTTCAAATTCATACCCAAAAATCAATTCAAAACTCAAATCCAAGTCTAACCAAAATCCAACTTACACTCTTTCAAGTCAAATCTTGAACTTAGCTCAAGCTAAATCCAAATCACTCCAAACTCACAAGATTTTCTCATAACCCATTTATATTCTCATTTATATTTACAAATATAAATGAAATATAAATTTAAATAACCAAAAACTAAATTCAAAACTCAAATTCAAATCCAACTTCAATCCAACTTATACTCTTTCAAGTCAAATCCTTGAACTTCGCCAAATCATTCTCAAATAAATCAAACCTTTGAATTTTCTCTTCAAACAATCATTCTGTCAATCACATGCCCAAATATAAACATAAACTACAATCACCAAACCAAAATGAAACTAACCCAAGTCAAACCCATGTTCACCCTTTTGACTTGAAATTGTCAAATTAATCAAAACCCATTTGACTCCAAATCACTTGCAATTGGATTTATATTTTCATCATAAGTCCATATGTGAGTTCAACCAAACATGAATCAAGCCTTGATCAAGACAATTGACCCATTTAGGCTCACTTGACCCAAAGTGATCTAAAGCACCTTTTTGAGCCAAGTTCTAATCCAACCCAAATTGGATTGAACTAAGCCCATCTAAGCCTCACATTATGATCGACAATCATCCTAGGATGATTAATCTCTCAAATTGGGTCAAATCAAGTCAAACCTAGCCTTTGACCAAGTCAACACTTAGCCTAAATGAAACCTAAATAAGTCAAAATTCATTATAAGCCAAATTGATTGAAACCATTGATTTAAACCAATCCATAATCAATAATTGAACTTGACCAAGCCATTAATTAAGCCAAATCAAGCATAATTGGCCATTAGACCAAAGTTGACCCAAGTTGACCTAAAAAGTCAAAAGAGGTCAAATCTTGATCTAAGCCAAATTGAGTGCAACCGATGGGTCAAATTCATTTCAAATCACTTGTTGGACTTGACCAAAGCTTCAATTGGCCAACTAGACCCAACCTAGCCCAATTGACCATGAACCCAACTTGACATAAAAGACCAAATCAACTTGAAATCAAACCAAACCAAAATTGATTGAAACCAAAGCTTGCAATTCCTTTCAAAGGATTACCCAAGCCTAAACCAACCCATGACCTCCCAATTGGGTCAAATGTATCAAATTGGTCAACTTAAACCATTTGACCTAAATGAACCTAAATGAACCAAAACTAAATCTAAACCAAATTGAAAAAAACTAATGATACCCATTGGCTCCAAATAATCATTTGAACTTGATCTTACCCATGGTTTGACCCAATTTGACCAATTGATCAACCTAACTCAATTTGACCCACCTTGACCTAATTGGGTCAAATTGAACCAATTCAAATCAAATGAACTCCAAATCACTTGAAATTTGGCCCAACCCATTTTTGAATCATTTCAAATCTTCCCAAATCAAAGTCATAGCCAAATGACTATTTTAACCTTAGGTCAAAGGGTATCCTATGACCAAATTCACTTGGAATTTGGTCATTTCTTTCTCAAGGCCACTTGTCATCCTCCTAGTGGTCCATATGGGCACCAAGGGAGGTCGTGAACATGACCCAATGATCTTGGGTAGACCGTAACTCAGGCAAAGGCCAAACTGATGCCTCCAATGAAAATTGAACACTTGGATCACCCAATGCACTCACCTAGAACATGGGCTTCCTCTCCCCTTCCCTTGATTACAAAAAAATGACTCACATGGGATGGTTGGCAGCCCAAACTGATCAACCAATCTCACCCATCGATAAAAAATAGCAAAAATACTCATCACTATTCGATCCAAGGAGGGGGTGATATACTTCCTCCCATTCCCACTCAAACCACAAACACTCACTTTCACAGAGCTAAGGAGACTCAATCAAAGCCTCACCAAGCTTTTCGAAGCCCTTCCCAAGCTCCATTGATTTCCCATTCTCGGTTTCACTCAAAGCCAAAATAGGGGAGATCAATCTTGAGCTCAACTCACCTAATTGTCCATCAAAACCAAATTAACCTTGTAAGCATCGTCAGTGGACTTCATCAAGCTCAAATAAGATGTTTCCCAAGTCTCCAAGTCATGGGAAGCATCACCTTTATCGAAGTCGATTGCCATTGAAGGAGAACTTGGTCAACCGAACCATCCACATCAAATTAAGATCCAATAACTTTAACAGGCTTCGTCTCTACTAGACGAAGCTACCTCCTCCTTTGGAAGTGCCAGTGATAGCCTCCGGTGAGGTAATTGCTCAAAATCGTAGACATGGGAAAAATTATTTGGTCCTTTTTGAAGGAAAGTGTCATCCCTTGAGATCTTGATCGTTGGATGTGAATCCCCCCTCCTTCTGAAGGTGTAGGATCATTTTGATCCCAAACTGAGCTCAGGTGAGCTCGAATTGAATGGGCAGAGATGAACGATGTTCCTCTCTCGTCGCTAATGAAGGAGACGGATCACACGCCATCCATTCCATATGATTGGAATGGACAGTTATGATTAGATCATGCTAGATCCCATCTGATTTAAGCCTAAACCATAGGATTAATCTCGGCCATCTGATCTTGGATCGGACGACCTGTAGAGAAAGCGCGTCCACCATCGGCTGACTCATCAGACGGATGTGACAACTTAAATAATCTATCTCATGCCACGGATGGCCCATTACGTGGCGAGATAGGGGTTTAATTAGGCTAATTAATCTAATTTTAATGATGAAACTTTCTAAATTCATAAATAATTATAGAAAAATAAAAAAAATGCAAACTTAGGCTCATTTAAAAGATAATTCAAATGAGAATAATATAAAATTAAAATCAATTGATTTTGAACAGTAATTTTCACTCAATTTAGGTTTTATTAGAAATGTAATTAGGTTAATTACTCCTTAATTACTTCAACAATTAATTCTAAACTTCCTAAGGTTGATTAATGGGATGACCTCTGCCTCCCAAGAATTTTCTTGGAATTTATTGTTGGATTAATTATGGGAATTGCTTATTTCATCCTTAATCCCTCTCTTAATTAGTTAAATAATTAATTAACATGTTAAATAGTGATAAATTTATTAATTAAGCTAGCTAATCATCATGAAATAGTGAATGGACTTAGGGAATGAGATTGGGATTTCTTTTCTAATATTTTTCTCTAAGTTTATTTCATTTAGATAAACACTTAATTAATGTGTAAATTAATTAATGGCTTAATCACTTCATTAACTAATTCAATTAATCAAATTCAAAACCAAATTATTCCAGAACTTAATCATCTAATTCTTGGGTAGATTCTTAGGTGTTCAATAAGCTAATAGAACTTCAAAGGAAATTATAATCAAACTACATGTGTAGGATAGTTATGAAAGTACTTAATTAAACCTTTTAGCTTATTTAATCAATAATTGTGAGCCAATTGCATTAGACCCCTTTATTTCTTAGGTGCATTGCTGATTTAAATTTCATGTGGTTGCATATCATATGTTGGCTCATAATTTCTTGGTTAATTATGTTAAAGTGGTATAGGTAAGGGGTAATTAATGGATTTAATTCAGACCTTAACCTAAACAAAATATAAAATCAACCTAATTATCTAAATTTAAACTAAAACAATTTATAAATGGGGGAAATGGGTTAGGACTAGCAAACTCTTTTCATTTCCTAAGTCAAATCAAATTAAAAAATAAAAATCTCCTTAAAGAATTTTGATTCATTTTAAATGATCTTATTTTATGATTGTCCTTAGAATTAATTAGGTGAATGAAGTCAGCTTACATCCTTTATTTCTTTCCAACATGCTAAATATTATTTGCCATATGAAATCATGCATTCATTTCTTTTGAAAAATCAATTAAATAAAATGTTTTATGTCAAATTGCATGTTTGGCTAAAATTAAGAATATGAGTGGCTATTATCACTATTATTAAAAAAATTATTTTCAAAACCTATAAATCAAAGATTATGAATGAAGTGATGCTACTTATAAATACTTATAAGCTTGCATGTGATTATAGCATAAGATATATGTGTCTTGAAGTTCTCTCTTCTTAACATGGATTCGAATAGGATTTGTAAAGTGTATAGTTCATTTGAAAAGAACACAACACTTGCTTAAATCTATTCCTATGCATTTCTATATTATGACTTAAGAAGGATTCACATTTACACATGTAAATTATACAACCAAAAAATAAAAATCTTTTGCATGATTCTTCATCCATTTGTTTCTTTTGTACATTACATGTATTTAAGAAAAGTGGTATATTAGTCTGGACATCCTGGGATGTGAGGCTTTAAGTATCCCCTAAGTAGGTCTTGTACCTTACACCTGTGTAGAAAATAATGGCATACTCACTTATATCTTTTATACATGTGGATGTGCATTATGTTAATGGATGAAGAATCCCCTTTTCTACATAATAAAGACATGCATTCATGGAATATCCAAATTTTCAAATCATATCTCTTAGCATTCATCATCAAAGTGTGCTAAAATTTGCATTGCATGTATATGTATGCTTAGGATTATTCATATGCATGGTATACATGGTGGAAAGAAATAAATGGGTGTGTGTTATGTGATAGTAATCCACCTTAACTAATCCTAAGATGCCTTTCTTATTAAAATATTTAGAGAAAAATCTAAACTTAGGTTAATTAAAACACATAATAAAACATTCACTAAAGAAAATCATTAATGAATCTACCTTAGAAATTTAAGGTAGGGATGAAAGAGAAGTTCTCTCTTCTCTTCACAACATTTAGTAACTAAGTGTAGTTTCATTCAAACCAAATCAAATCATCAACTAAAATTGACAAATCAACTAAATCACTTAAAATGAAACCACCCTCTAAATTGAACCTTTCACACTTAGAAAATTCTAACCTTAAAGCCTAGCTAAGACATGCCACATAAGCCTTAAATGGCACACACATTCGGCTAAGTCACCATTTCTAGCTCTATGTTAGGGCGGTGAATGGTTTGATGCCTTATTTTATTTTGTGATGAAATATTTTAGATGAGATGTTAGGGTGCATGTGCATAGTTTGAGATGATCATTTTAATAATTGTTTTCTCAGGGGTTGTGCTTAATGTAATAAAAATATAAATGATTTTTTGCTGTGTGCTTTATACCCCTAAGCATAACCAAATTAGGATAGTGGACTTCATGTATGGGGTGTTAAGTCCAAATTATTCATATAACTACTTGGGTTGTGTGGTATGTTTAGCTAATCTCTATTTTGTAGATTTAGTTTGATTTATCTTTCCCATTTTGTATATAAATTTTGTAATTATGATTTGGAATGAATGTTATGGGGGATTATGATGAACATTAGTTATAAGACCATGTCTTATATACCATGTGAAGCCTTGGAGCAAACCACATTCCAAGTCAAATCAAAAGAAAGAAAGAAATGAAGAAAGAAAGAAATGAGGAAATGAAGAAATGAAGAATGAAGAATGAAGAATGAAGAATAACATGAATTCTTAATTATAATTATTCATTATAATCGTAAGGTGTAGGCTACCTACATTTCTTTTGAGTTATATGGTGATACACCACATCGCCTCTTATTCTTTTTATTTTATAAATTGATTGATATTTTGTTTATGATCAATTAGATGGCATGATTTTCCTAGTTTCTTAATTGTTTGATGGATTATTGAATGGCTGATGCGAATCTTAGGAAAAATAAATTTTCTATCCAATTAATCAACTCAAAATTAAATTAAATAACTCATAACCTCACCTAAAGCCTGGACATAAATCAAGATAATAAAAGATTTAGCAACCCCTAGCTTGGATGTTGTATGTCTCACATCATGCATAAATCATATTGTCTCACTCTGCTAATGGAGGGCTTCCACCTTTGAGAGAAAATGGATTGACCTTTGAGAGCCATGGTGGAAACATTCCTATTTTGGCCCATATCCAATTTCTCATGCATATGAAATATACTTATGTCAAATAAAATGTCCAAAAATTAAAATAAAACTTAACAAAATTTGCATTAGATTAAGTGAATTATTCATGCCCTTCATGATCTACCTCTTAGTGAGTTTAAGGACTTAGTCTCCTTTCTAAACAAACAAATAGCTTAGCCATCTTGCAAAGCATAAGACCTACATGTATTTAAAATCATAGGAGGAGTTGGTGCCACCTAGCAGTTGTAAGTCCAACATGTGGTTTATTCTCTTGTGGAGGTAAACCATATACCTTTTTCCTTAGATTTAGGTCTTTTTTTTGCCAAAGCTCCCTAGATTTAGGATCCAAGGTTGTTGTTTCCTTTTGGGCTACAAGCATACCTCACCTCTTAGGCATTTCCAATCTTGTGTAATTGTAAGCCCTAGATTTCTATAAAAATTCAACTCAAACATATAATTCTCCTCAATTTCAAAAATATAAAGCCCAACCATAGATAGTTTGGGATGCTCACTAGGTTTCTAGTCGAGCATCCCCTACTCATCTCCTCTTTTGATAATAACTCTCCTCTTGATCAATCCCACTTGATTTTTAAAAAATAACCATAATAGTCCTATCTTTGAAATCTTTGGAGACAAATGATCATTTACCTTAATCGAGAGTATTCTTAAGGAATCTCATTCTTAGATGTAATTAACTATGGGGCTTGCCTCCATAGGGAACTTAACAAACCGTTTAAAATAAACCTTCTTTACTTTTTCATGTAAAGTAGGGGCATCTGAAGACCCATCATGCCTTAGAGTCCTCATTAGATTAGTCCATTATAGGGTGACATCTCTGAGAGTACATATTCCTTAATGCATCACCCTAATGAGTACATAATTTCATGTGGTGTCCAACATAATAATAATCTAAACATATAATAAACAAAATAAAATACCACAATTTTTTTAGTGACTCCGCTGGGGAAGGTTCCTCTCTCCATCTTCGATAAATGATCATTGTCTCCAAGTATCGATAGTGGATTTGTATTGTATATGAATCCAAGACTATCCTTCTTTTTTGTTGGCACTTAGCTCATTTCATTCTTAAGCTAAGCTAGCCAACATCGTTTAGGTTTTAGGACCTCACTTCATGTAGGTCTTAAAACCCCTATTGGGTCCCCCAATTGGTGAAAATAAAATTTAACCAAAAGAAATGACTAAAATCCTTGTTGAACTTCCTTACCATTTCTATGGTAAGGTAAGGTTCATTCCACAAATAAGAAAAATAAATCCTTCATAAAAATATTACTTTTAAAAGCACTTTTCCAAAATTCACATAATAAAATATTTGCACAAATTTTTTTACAAAATATATATAACTCAACCCCATCTAATAATCCTCATGATTGTTATATGTAGGTTCTTTTAAAAAAACAAAAATTAAAATCATTTTTCAAAAAGCACAAATGAATATCCTCATTCAATATACCCAAATTTATTGAATGAAGATTTCATTTCAAAAATAAAATCAAAATCATCTTTCAAAAAACACTTATTTGAAAATGAACATTATCATTCAATATACCCAATTTTATTGAATGAAGAATTCATTTCCAAATAAAATCAAAATCATATTTCAAAAAGCACAAATGAACATCTTCATTAAATATACCTAAATTTATTGAATGGAAATTTCATTTGAAAATAAAATCAAAATCATCTTTCAAAAGCATATATGAACATCCTCATTCAATATACCTAAATTTATTGAAAAAAGATTTGATTTTCAAATAAAATCAAAATTATTTTTCAAAAAGCACATATGAACATCCTCATTCAATATACCCAAATTTATTGAATGAAGATTTCATTTCCAAATAAAATCAAAATCTTCTTTCACAAAGCACATATTTGAAAATGAGAATCCTCATTTATTTTCAAATTTATTGAATGAAGATTTCATTTCATAAAAATCATGTCATTGAAACTCCATTCAATATTTATCTCACATATGTTGAAGTTGGAGTTTCTTCCTTTTCAAAAAGTACAAATTTGAAGATAAACCTATTCATTTAATATTTCCAAATTTGTTGAATGGAGGTTTCATTTTCAAACAAAATCACACCATTTTAAAATCCACTAACATTCCACGTGTTAAGTTGAATTTCTTCTTTCAAAAAAAGCAAATCACACAAAAATTTCATCTTTGAAAAATAATATGATTGTTTCATTTTACATACCCAAATTTGTTAAATGGAAATATCCTTTTAAAAAATCATGAAAATCAAAATATATTGAATTCCATTTGACATACCCAAATTTGTTAAATAAAGTTTCATTTTCAAAAAAAAATGAAAATAAATTGATTATTTTATTTAACATACCACATTTGTTAAAGAAATCCTTTTTTTCAAAAAATAACATAAATAAAAAAAATAATAAAAAAAACACATTTGACTTTTTAGCATACCCAAATTTGCTAAAGTAAAGATCCCTCTTTCAAAAATCAAAACACAAAAATCAAATACATTTAAACTTTATTTAGCATACACAAATTTGCTAAGTAAAGATCCCATTTTCTAAAATCAAAAATCAAATAAATTTGGCCTTCATTTATCATACATAAATTTGCCAAGTAAAGACCAAATTTTCAAAAAAGAAATCAAAAATCAAATATATTTGGGCTTTATTTAGTATACACAAATTTGCTAAGTAATGATCCCATTCACACATGATACACATCATGGGCAAACAAGCAAAAGAAGAAAATTATTTTCAAACAACTCGTTTAGTATACCCAAATTTGCTAAATGAGTAATCCCAAAAAAAATCAATTGACCTATTTTAACATACTTAAATTTGTTAAATAAAGGGTCCAATAAGCCAAGAATTCTCTTCAAAATATTTGAACCCATTTTCAACATACAAAATTTGTTGAAAGTGGATTCTAAACTCAAAATCTCTTCCAATTCATTCAAAATCTCTCCTAAATTCAATGAGCCCCACTTAACATATTCAAATTGTTGAGTGTGGGTTCAAATTCTAAATCAAATAAAAGTCAAAAATACCAAAATAAAAAAAATCGATTTGAGTTTGTTTCAACAATTGTAGTTCTAGTTTCCACTTTTTCTCAAGTCAAGATAGTGCAAATGGATCAAGTATGTGTTCACTTCCCCTTTAGGATGGATTTGGCCTTGGATCAGGCCAGCCTCCCCCAAACTGATTTCTCATCGATACACTTTGGAGGATTCAGGGGCCAGATCACTTGTGAGGGGCAACCCTCACTCTAGGAATATGTGGGCAGTCATCCATTGAGATGCCTTCATCAATTTCCTCACCAAGAGAAGGTGGTGAGTTCCTAAAGCCATCCCAACACCATCAGTTGTTCCCATCACGCCCAGTAAGGGCTCACTCCACGCTTCCTCTAAGGGGAAGGCTACCGCGGATAACCTACCTTTGGTAGGGGTCTAGCTCATACGCTCCACCTAGTAGAACTCACCCAATAAGAGCCACACAAGATCGCATCATGTGCATTGCCAAGAGATGGAGAAGTCTCTCATTTACAAGAGGAGTCAGTGTAGTTTCTCCTTGCTCACTGTAACAAGTTCCATCCCCTTTTGGAAGGAGAGGAAGATGTTAGGAGGATTACAAGATTCACCCACCTCCTGCTCAGAGGCACCAGAGATAGGGAGAGGTCATGCTAGCCTGACAGTTATGCCAAGTTGGGGCTTAGGACTGAGTATGGTGCCCAATTACGCTATCCTCACATTATAGGCGAGCATATCCATGAGGAGAGGCTGAGACCGTATCGCTCATGTTACATAAAGAGGTGAAGGAATGCTAAATTTCCACCTCATAGATTTCAATCGGCTACCCACATGTCTCACCGATAGTATTCTATTGAGGTACTACCCATCAGAGAGCCCCGCAGGGAGTCGTTGTCTCACCACTCCCACTCCATCCCTCATCGCCATAGTTCCATCTTTCACGCTATTCAAAGCAAAGATCGAGAAAAGAAAGCCCCATTAGTGATCCGGCTATAGCCAAGGGATCCCATTTCATCTACATCACCGATTGAGGCGAGGGCGAGCTCTCCTACATTACCTCCTACTTTAATTGCGGTGGTGTTCTTATAGCATCATAGTTGTTCCATCACCACCACCAGGATCATGGATATAGCGAAGAGGGAGAGAGGAGTTACATTCCATGGCGATCCCCTGTGAATACTCCACCCACTACATCCATGAGCATTTCTTCTAGTGATAGCCCTCATGGGTTAGCTCCACTTAGGGAGGTCGATGTATTCCATTCATGAGCATGATCCCACCACCGATCAAAGCATTTGTCCGCAGTTGGATCTCCTTGATGATATCTAGCATTTATCTCAGAAGAGAGAAATCTAGGTATGACCGGTCAACCTCAAAGGAGAAGGTTAGCTTTGATCCCAATGAAGATGATTTGTTGAAAGACTTAGCAGAGGTGTATATGGTTAATGCCAGAGTTTTACTCCTTCGAGATCAGCATGGTTTGGAAGGTATTGCGGCCAAATAGGATGATACAACTATTTGACCAACAAGTCCTTCAAGAGCTTAAACAAAAGGATGAAGATATTGATAGGATGGGGAAGAGACTTAAGGATTTGCTAGCTACACTGAATCAAGCTCCAAAGACATCCTACCATTGGAGACCGCCTGAAGTTATGCATGTCTTGGATCAACCAAGAGTTCACCTCAGAGAGTAGGTACTAGCTTGTATAGAAGGTAGTGGACAAGTACCTCCATACAAGAAAAGATATCAAACTCATGGTTGAACACAAGTGAAGAAGCTGCAAGCAGGTGGTTCATCAATTCCAAAGGTAGACCCTAGGAATTGATGTTATCCAATATCCTAGGTTTTGTGCCTCCTTCTTTCAAGAGTTTTGATGGCGGGGAACCCTCACCAATATATAGTATAATTTAGCCAACATTGCAATGATGCTATTATTCTCTCTCTTTATCGAGCATGTATAGCTTTTGATTGGTATGCTTAAACTCCCAAATGAAGACTTTTGCTAAGTTGGAGAAACTCTTTGTTAAGAGATTTGTTGGAGCTCAGCAAAGGGTAATTGTGGGTGATCTCGTCAAAACACCTGAGTCCCTCATTGATTATATTCTTATTTAATTTAAGCATGAAATGCAACAACAAGTCAAAACAACATGCTATTGAAATTCTATTAAAGAATATTCATGGCATCCTTCATGCTTAAAGGTTTCACCATTAAGACATTTGAGAAGTTAATCAACAAAGTGGCTAGATACAAGGAGAGGCCAAGCAAAGCCTTTTCAAGATCACCAAAGCCAAAGCAAAAGCCTATGAAAAGAAGGCGTGAATTATGGACAAGGGAAGCACGTAGGATCGCATGAGAGACCTCGAGCTCCACAGCCTTCCACCTCCTCCTTACCATGCCATCCCATCGCCTTCCAGGCCTCCATGGCCTTTGCCACCTCCTCCTCAGCCATACACTCAGCAGTAGTACACATACCCGGCCCCAGGTAGCTATCATCTACTGACTCTTTTGGATAAATTAAACAAATCTTATTCATTTAAAAGAGAGGTAGTCAAAAAAAATTTTAAGAATCTCTTAAGGAAACTTGATTTTAGCTACCGAGCCTAAAAGTGAGGAAGTGGGTAATGATCCTAACTTTGCCCCTACCACCACATAGTTAGCCGTTTTGGAGGAATGCTTTACATTGAAGGATTGGCTTGAGCATAGCTACAAGTAAGGCGCTATAGTTATCCCTAAGGAATATCTGGTGGAACAACCATCTAGTTTTGTTAGGGTAATCCTTGGAGATACATGTGATCCTCTCAAAATATAAGAAGGTTGGGATATTTCTTTATCTCGAACCTCTAAGAAGATTATTTATAAAATCAAGAAACTTTCCTCGTTCTGAGGTAGCTCGAACCTCCAACATCATGGAAGGTTTGCAAGTTTCCAAAGAAAACTTAGGGAAAGTGGGAGCTCAACAAAGAAATTATACTTCCCTGATAGCCAAGTAGCAACCACTGATCAAAGCCCAGCCTCCATTCCATCCATTACTACTATTTTAGACATTTCTACTTTAGCTCTTCTTCTAGTAGATATTTGATGGATGAGGCATCAAATCCCTCACCCCACTTACTTTACTAGATTTCTACTGTACCTCCTTTAAATCTAAGAAATTGAGGAATAAAGCTAGTTTGAATTACATCGTCACGATGGGTTATCTGATTCTACTCTTTTAGAAAACTCTTCAAGTCCTGATGATTATAAAAACTCCGATCATCCTCTTTCCGATTCAAAGATGGACTTTCCTTCTCTAAATAATACAGGTTCACCTCTTGAGATAGACATGGAATCATCAGAGTCTAGGAGAAGTAGGTATACGATGAGTAGAACTTTCATTAAACCATCTCACAAGTCACCAAAGTCAACCTCCATAGTCAAAGTTCTACCTCCTGGGCAAAGCACCTCAAGATAAGGGAAAGTCATTGGTTCTAGATCAAGAAGCCCTCCACGGATGCTCCACCCATGGATATTTTTGGAGGATCAGAGTTGATTACAATGTCCTCACTCAAGAAAGTTGCCTAAACTAAGCATATATGATGCCCTTGTCTTATCCAAAGAGATGAAGGAATCATTAATCAAGGCTCTTCTTGATCCAGAGATATGCTTAGCTCATGACCAGGAGAGAGGCACATTATTCAAGAGAAGCCCAAGGAGTCACATTCACACATGAAGACCTTCTTAAGATATGGAGCAATCCCTCTACATCATAGTGGATATGGGATCTTTTACTTTTTGGATCCAGTGCATGAACATTATGAGCATAAAAACCCTTGTTTATTTAAAGATTGACATCTTTGAACTCTGAGAAGATTGGGTGATGTTAAGAGGATTCAATGAATAAGGCAGGAGGGCTTTAGTCTCCATAATGTTACCTTTGGAAATACACAACTAGAAGACTGAGGCCAAGTTCTATATAATTGATTTGAATACATCGATTTACTACTTTGCTTGGCAGCCCTTGGATGCACCAGAACAAGATGATTCCATGTTCTCTTCATTAGTGCATCAAGTTTCGAAGAGATGGAATCAAATACTATGTCAAAGGAGATGAAAAGCCATTTTTAGTTAGAGAGATTGAGATATATGAAGATGTCACCAACTATCTTCTTCAAAATCAAAACATCTTTTCTCACGAACATGGCTAAAGTTCAAATACAAAAGAAAAAGAAAAAGAAAAGAAAAAAGAAAGTACAAGTGAGTGAGAAAGGGACACCAAGGAAGAGGTAGAGTCACATGTTACATTCCAGCCACAGTTCGTTCCACTATATGAACATATGGGTAGGATGACTTGACCTCCACCGTGGTAGGAGGGGATATAGAGGTAGTTCCAGGTGGAAGACCCCTTGGTTGGTAGCCAGCTAATAGGGACTATGTTCCAATTCATAAGAGTACTCTTGCTATTCACATAGACTTGAAATCCAGCTCGAAGGATGAGTCTTATGTGATTAGCACACCAGCCAACCCCTCTTAGCGGGTTTCATTGGAGGTGATACTTAAGCCAGACAGTGATGAAGACTAGGCCTCCAAGCAAATCATGAATTTATCCAAATCAAGATTATGTAAAATTATTAGGCAGTAGTTAAGAACTTTAGCTCTAACCCCACTTTCTTCTCAAAAAGTTGAGGGTTTAGTAGTTAAGGAAGCCCCTAGACCTTCCATGGATGTCAAGCCAAAGAGATTCTTATTGGGATCATCATCCTCAAGTCTAAAAGTAGATGTAAAACTTGAGGATGATTCATATAAGATTTAATGTAATTACATTTTGATTGGTACTCGCCTTGTGTTCAGAATCTTGTAGAAAAGTTTGATTCTTACACATGGTCCGTATGTTGAAGTATAAGGAACAATAAAGGTGGATGCACAATCAAGATCGGGACTAGATTCAAGTATCCAATCGATGATGATGATTATTGCTTAATTGTCACCAATCATCTAGAGTCTGATAAGTTCTTCTCAAACCACACTAACTCTTATGAGGATGTGTGTTTAGAAACTTTAGATGATCCTGATGATCTTCAAATCAAAGATGCACCTGAATTTGAAGAGAAATCCATTCAACTATCGACAAGCTCAAAGAAATCAACCTCGTGAGAAGAAGATCCACACCCCACATACATTTCTGAATGAAGAAGAAACTAATGACTTAGTTAGATATTGACTAGTTTAAGGACTGCTTGCATGGAGCTATGAAGAGATTGATTATCTCACATAATAGTCCACAAACTAGCAATCCTAACGCTAACCCTATCAAGCAAGCTCCTAGATGCATGCGATTAGAAATCAAATAATGTCATTTATAAAGTCAAGAAATTGATCGATGGGTTTTATTAGGAAGAAAATACCTACCTTAGCCAAGTGTCATACAAATTAAGAAAAATAATGGACAAATTCGTATATGCATCGATTTCAGGGACTTAATTAAGGTATGTCTTAAGGACGAGTTTTTATTTCTTATACCAAAATTAATGGTGGACATTGCCTCATCTCATGTAGTATTCCCCTTTATGGATGGGTCATCTAGCAACTACAAAATCAAGATGGCCCCAAGATGAGAAATATTACTTTTCAAACCCCGAAATCTATTATAAGGTCATGCCTTTCGGCCTTAAAATGTCTGCTAGCTACATAGGGGCCATGACTCGATCTTCAATGAACTCATTCATCATCAAGTTGAATGCTATGTTGATGATCTAGTAGTCAAAAGCAAAGAAAAGGAAGACCATCTCTTTGACTTGAGAGTAGTTTTGAATGATTAAGATAATTTAACTCAAAATGAACCTCAAGTGTGCATTGAGTAGCTTCAGAAGTTCCTGTTTATTTGTGGGAATAGAGATAGGCCCAAAAAAGATCAAAGCTATCAAAGAAATGCCACCCCCTAAAAGTTTAGCTCAACTCAGATCATTCCATGGGCAATCGGCATATCTAAGGTGCTTTATCTCCAATCTATCAAGGAGATGCATGCCATTTCAGCACTTGTCAAAAAAGATGCTAAGTTCAAGTGGGATGATAAGTGTTAATATGCTTTTGAAGATATCAAATAGTATTTGGTGAAACCACTAGTTCTAGTAGCCTATCCCAAGAACTTATCCTTACACGATTGGATGACTCCTTTGGCACCTTATTGGCCCAAACAAATAACAAAGGGAAGGAGAACGCGCTCTACTATCTCAGCCGTCATCTAATCCTTGTTGAAGCAAACTACCCACCTATTAAGAAATATTACCTAGCTTTAATCTTTGCATCCCAAAAGCCACGACATTACATGCTTTCTTATAAGGAAAACTTGATTTCCAGAATCAATCCACTATAATATCTCATGACACAGCCGACGCTATCCAGATGTTTGGTGAGTTTGTCCATGGTTTTGTCACAGTTTGTCATCACATTCGTACCCCTCAATGTAGTGGCACTAGCAAATTTCTTAGACACCCACCACCCTTAGTGATGACCTCCCCGATGAACAAATCATGAACTTAGGGACACTAGCATTTCAGATGTATTTTGTTTTCTTTCTTTCAAAAGGAGAAGAACCATGATCTACTCTTCTAAAGGGTAATCATCCTTTAACTCAGACATGATGTGATGAGATTCTCATACTATCTCTCCAATCCATGCACCAACAATGAAGCAGTATGATTTGATTGCATCTAGAGTTAGCTTATGTGTATGTGTCAAAAGCATCAACATCTATGAGATTCTTAGGTCATCAAGTGATTGGTCTATAAGGTTCTAAAACCTAAGCTTCATCACTACCACGAGTACACCATGAAGTTGTTGGCCCAAATCTCTGAGGTCACCATCTACAAGGTTCTTCAAGGAGAGAATGCAGTAGTATATGCTTTGGCCAAACTTGTCATGGAATTGGCATGTCTAGAAGATGAGCCCATTCCAATAAGGGTCTAAAATAGACAAGTCTTATCTCTTCTTGATGTTGAACTTATTGAGAGATTCTCTCTTGAAGGGGAGATTGCCATTGCCAATAAAGAAAAGAAGCTAGATTGGAGGAAACCATTCATAGATTACTTGAACACAAGCTAACTACCTCATGAGAAATCACAAGCCCATCAGATGAAGTAAAGATCTCTCTCTTATGTTCTCATGGATGGCACCTTGTATCGACGATCTTTTGATCAAATATGGTTATGCTATTTAGACAACCATGGAGCCCATAAGATCGTGACCGAGGTGCATTCAAGCATATGCAGAGCACATCAATCTGATCTAAAGATGAAAGCCAAGATCAAGAGACTAGGATACGACTAGCCTTCGATGATTATAGACTACATGGATGTGGCTAGGAGATGCCTCCAATGTCAAGTACACAGTGTGGTCTTACACCAACCACCCATCATTCTACATCCTACATTAGTCTCATAGCCATTCAAGTGTTGGGGTACCAACATAGTGGGTCTGATTTATCCTCCTTCTTCTAAGGGTCATCGGTTCATCTAGTACTACTTTTTCCAAGTGGGAGGCAACCCACTAGAGAGGTCACAGCTCAGATGTGATCCAATTTTAGAACCATATATATATAGTTTGGGGTGCCTCGATGAATTACATTCGATAATGGTTGCATTCAAGAGCACCAAGATCAGCTTAGAGACATAATATAGATTGGAGATACTCCACCATCTACTATCCCAGGGTGAAATGGCTAGAAGCATTCAACAAACTCTCATCCATACTAAAGAAGACACACAATAATAAGACAAGAATGAGCAGAATTGAAGCCTTGTGGGCATACGCACCACACAGAACTCCAACCCAATCATCCCATTCTCCTTAGTGTATGTGTCCAAGCCATTCTACCAAGTTCAGCTCCCATCACAAAAAATGGGTAGTAAAATTATAGAGCAGAATAGAAAGCTGGAAAAGGTTTGGGAGAGACACCCATGCCAACCTCGAGTACAAAGCCAAGATAATTCAAGCTGACAACAAGTTGGTCCGCCCAAGAGCTTTTCAAGTAGGAGAGCTTGTTTTAGTTCTAAGTAGACCAATTGTTGCCCGTTGAAAGATGGGAGGCAAGTTTGAACCCACTTGGGAAGCCCTTTTTTTTTCATAGAGAAGGCTTACTAAGGAGGATCTTATCAACTTATTGATTGTAAAGGGGAAACATCCGATGCTTCCAATTAATGGGCTCTATTTGAAGAAATACTACCCATAAAATCATGTTTGAAAATAATTATCATTAAATTTCATTCCAATCCTTCAAAATATTCTCTTCATTCAAAGCATTATTTGTTATTTGTGAATCCGCCATGACGTGTTTAGGGTAGGTGTAAGAGAACCCAAGAGGCTTCCTATCCCTCTTTGACAAAACGAACACAAATTAAACATGATGCCCCAATGCTCCTAGAATATGTGTGATAGAATCCAAGTGGCATCCTATTTTAACTATCACAACTAAGTTAGGTGTGAGAGAACCCAAGCGACATCCTTTCTTGGTGGGATCAAAACTACCATTCTTGACAATATTTCATCAGCTTTTAAGCGTATTTTAGGATAGGTTTAAGATAACCCAAGCGACATCCTGTCCTCTTCAAACATAAACATAAACACAAATACATATCTTTTATCTCGGGCTATTTTGATGTGAGAGCAAGCCCCTTGTGGCACTCACTCATTAGCTGCTCTAAGTCAGGCTGACATGCTACCTTGCTAGTATGTCAACCCAGTGGTCATTTGTCTGGTGGATGTGAGTCCCCATGCTTTCTTCTTGACTTGACCATTGCAAACCAATGAACACCTTGTTAGTTTGGTAGGCCTCACTGTGTAGCCAGTAAACTACTCATGTTGACTTTATTTAAGAAGATGTAATCCTACATGCTTTCTTTTAGAGCTAGCCATCATGCACTGACTAGGTCGAGTATATTTGAGGCTTAGGATAAGTTCCTTAGTGTCTCCTTTCCTCTTGACTACTTTTGAGTTGATATAAGTCCCCTAGTGGCATTCACTCAGTAATTGCCCTAGGTTGGATAACACCTGTTGAGCCAAAGACAGACTATCACGGCAATCAGTTCCATTGTAGGAGGATGTGAGTCCTCGATGCTTTCTTCTTAGGCTGATTGTTGTAAATTGATGGGCACCTTAGGTTATTTGATATTTACTATGTTGATAGTGACTCACCCTGTGGATACACCACTCTTGGAAGATGTGAGTCCCCATGCTTTCTGCTTGAGTTGGGCACCAAATACCTACAAACCTTATCTTCTTTAGGGTTTTTGGATAAAGCCATTAGTGGCCCCTCCTGTGTGGGCACTCTATTTGGTTCAGATCCTTTGCAACCCCATTTAGACACTACTCGAGTTACTTTTGGATTGGACAGTCTCTCTTTCCTAGTAACCACCCCTATGGTTGGAGAATCTATTCAACGGATGCACAGATTATCCTTTAGACTAGTAAATCTAAGATAGGTCTAGACTAATATAAGCTCCTTCTCAGTATGATCCCTCACAAACCAACAGGGTCCATGATAAATAAACAAACAAATTTATTCACTTGTAGATTAGGAATTTAATCCCCCAGCGACCCCTTTCCCAAGCAGGCATCCTATCTTTAGGGTAGTGTCAGCAAAAATCCCTATAGGAATTGCCTAACTACACTTGAGTTGAGATAAGTCCCTAGGTCGGCACTCTCTCTATAGTCACCCTTAGGTTGGGTTCAATCCATTTTGCCACAAATAGATTGCATCGATGGTTATTTTGCTCTGAAAGATGTAAGTCTACTACACAATCTTTCTAGCATGACTGTCATAAACCGACGAGCAGTCCTAGGACGAGTTGACATGTTACCTTGCTAAAACATTGCCCTAGTGGTCTTTTATAGTCAAAGATGTGAGTCCTTGAGCTTTCTTCCCTAAATTGATAGTTGCAAACCAAAAGGCACTCCTTTGCATGGATAGTTTTCCCCTCGTCTGGGAAGCTACTCCCTTTCGATTGGTAAATTTGAACTAGGTCAAGGCAAACATGGCCCCTACTCAGTGCAGTCCATCGCAAACCAACGAGATCTATCAAATATAATTAAAATGAAATTAATTTTGACTATATTTAAGCTGATTTAACCCCCTAGAGGCACTCATTTAGTAGTCAGCCTTAGGTTGGGTTTGATCTATTACCTCGCTAATAGATCATCCCAGTGACTGATCCCTACTTTGGAGAATGTAAGTCTACTACACTTTCTTCCTTGAACAGCCACTACAAACCGAAAGGCAACCCCTCTGGTTAGATAGCCTTATCATGTGGTTGGTAGACTACCCTTTTGGACTAGTAAATTTGAAGTAGGCCAAGACCTAGTTAGTGCGGTTCATCACAAATCGACAGGGTCCATCTCAAAATTCAAAATTTAAAATCTAAAACAAAATCAACCCTCCTCCCTAGTAGAGCCAAACTAAACAATCAAATCAATCAACTTCTCCTCAGTGAGATGCAAATATTTTTGATCTCCCCAGTGGATTTCACAACCTCTCATCCCCTAGTGGATGACTTGAACCTGCTTCCCTAGTGGAAGGTTCACATACTCCATCCCTAGTGGATTCTCACTTCGCTCTCTTATGTTTATGGCATGAGTAAAGTCATATTGCACTAAGCTTTTCATTCCTTCTACACCTTGGGTTTCAAAGTAGATCATTTCTATTGGTGCTTGTGATTGTTTGAGTATTATTGATCATCTCGATTAGCACCAATACGTGCAGTGTACCTTATCAATCATGCCACACCTATTGGGCCCCCTTTGTTGACCTCACTTTTAGAGTGAGCTCTTAACTTCTCCATCTTAGATATAGGACTACTCTATACTCTAAGAGTTCCTTACTCTTAAGATACTTCTAGTGACTAGGTGAACACTTAACCTAATCCTAGAGACTTAGAAAAGTTAGCCATAGGAATAGGTTATGCCTTAGGGGTATTAGGTGGACTTGCCTACCCTATAGTTTAAACCAAATCCTTGCTTCCTTATTTCAAGTCAAAACTTCAAACTTAAATCAAATCTTAAATCAATTCCAACTCAATTGATTTTTCTCAAATCATAAATCAACTCTAAAACTCAAATCATGAATCAATTCCAAATCAAATGATTAAAACCCATGATTGAATTCAAATCCTAAAGTCTTTCCTTAGCATTTTGATTTCAACTTATGGATTCAGCTCAAATCAAATCTCAAATCAATCCTAACTCAATTAATTTTCTCAAATCATAAATTAATTCAAACCCAAAAAATTAATTCAAAACTCAAATCCAAGTCTAACTAAAATCCAACTTACACTCTTTCAAGTCAAATCCTCGAACTTAGCTCAAGCCAAATCCAAATCACTCCAAACTCACAAGATTTTCTCATAATCCATTTATATTCTCATTTATGTTCACAAATATAAATGAAATATAAATTCAAATAACCAAACTAAATTCAAAACTCAAATCAAGTCCAACTTAAATCCAACTTATACTCTTTCAAGCCAAATTCTTGAACTTAGCCAAATCATTCAAATCAATCCAAACCTTTGATTTTCTCTTCAAACAATCATTCCTTCAATCACATGCCCAAATATAAACATAAACTACAATCACCAAACCAAAATCAAACTAACCCAAGTCAAACCCATGTTCATCCTTTTGACTTGAAATTGTCAAATGAATCAAACCCATTTGACTCCAAATCACTTGCAATTGGATTTATATTTCCATCATAAGTCCATATGTGAGTTCAACCAAACTTAAATCAAGCTTTGATCAAGCCAATTGACCCATTTAGGCTCACTTGACCCAAAGTGACCTAAAGTACCTTTTTGAGCCAAGTTCTAATCCAACTCAAATTGTATTGAACTAAGCCCATCTAAGCCTCACATTGTGATCAACAATCATCCTAGGATGATCAATCACTCAAATTGGGTCAAACCAAGTCAAACCTAGCCTTTGACCAAGTCAACACTTAGCCTAAATGAAACCTAAACAAGCCAAATTTCACTATAAGATAAATTGATTGAAACCATTGATCTAAACCAATTCATAATCAATGATTGAACTTGACCAAGCCAACAATTGAGCCAAATCAAGCTTAATTGGCCACTTGACCTAAGTTGACCTAAAAAGTCAAAATAGGTTAAATTTTTATCTAAGCCAAATTGAGTGCAATCAATTGGTCAAATTCATTTCAAATCACTTGTTGAACTTGACCAAAGCTTCAATTGGCCAACTAGACCCAACCTAGCCCAATTGACCATGAACCCAACTTGACCTAAAAGGTCAAATCAACTTGAAATCAAACCAAACCAAAATTGATTGAAATCAAAGCTTGCAATGCCTTTCAAATGATCAACTAAGCCTAAACCAACCCACGACCTAACCCAATTAGGTCAAATGGGTCAAATTGGTCAACTTGACCCATTTGACCTAAATAAACCTAAATGAACCAAAACCAAATGTAAACCAGATTGAACCAAACCAATGAAACCCATAGGCTACAAATGATCATTTGAACTTGACCTAACCCATGGTTTGACCCAATCTGACCAATTGGTCAACCTAACCTAATTTGACCCAACTTGACCTAAATGGATCAAATTGAACCAATTCAAATCAAATGAACTCTAAAATCACTTGAAATTTGTCCCAACCTATTTTGAATCATTTTAAATCTGCCAAATCAAAATCATGGCCAAATGACCTTTTTACTCTTAGGTCAAAGGGTATCCTATGACCAATTTCCCTTAGAATTTGATCATTTCTTTCTCAAGGCCAGTTGACATCCTTATAGTGGTCTGTATGGATACCAAAGCAGATGGTGAACATGACCCAATGAGCTTGGGTCAGCCATGACTCAAGCCAAGACCAAACCAACCTCTCCAATGGAAATTGAACACTTGGATCACCCAATGCACTCGCCTAGTACATGGGCATCCACACTCCTTCCCTCCACTACCTAAAATGACTCACACGGGATGGTTGGCAGCCCAAACTGATCAGCCAATCTCACCCATTGATCAAAAATTATAAAACTACTCATCACCATCCGATCCAAGGAGGGGGAGATATTCTCCCTCTCATTCCCACTCAAACCACCAGCACTCATTTCCATAGAGCTAAGGGGACTCAATCAAAGCCTCGCCCTTCCCAAGCTCCAATGATTTCTCATTCTCGGCGACACTCAAAGCTGAAATAAGGGAGATCAATCTCGAGCTCAACTCATCCAATTCTCTATCAAAACCAAATTAACCTTATAAGCACCATAGGGGACTTCGTCGAGCTCAACGAAGTCGTTTCCCAAATCTCCAAGCCACAGGAAGAATCACCTTGATTGAAGTCGATTGCCATTGAAGGGGACCTTGATCAACCGAACCATCCATTTTAAATCAAGATCCAATACCTTCAATAGGCTTCATCTCAACTAGACAAAGCTACCTCCTCCATTGGAAGCACTAGTGATATCCTCGAACGAGGTAATTGCTCAAACCTGTAGCCATAGGAAAAATTGCTTGGTCCTTTTTGAAGGAAAGTGACATCCCTTGAGATCTTGACTGTTGGATGTGCATCCCCCTTCCTTCGGAAGGTGTGGGATCATTTTGATCCCAATACGAGCTCGGGTGAGCTCGAATTGATTAGGGAGAGATGAAGTCACTCACGAAGGAGAAGGATCACACGATGTTCATTCTGCGTGATTGGAACATATGACTATGATTAGATCACTCTGGATCCCATCTGATTTAAGCCTAAATCCCATCGATTTAAGCCTAAATCAAAGATTAATCTCGACCATCCGATCTTGGGCGACCCTAGAAATGTCCCATGGTGAAAGCAGACGGATGTGATAACTTAAATAACATATCGTTGTGTCCGCATTGGAAAGCGCCGTGTACGCCATGTTGCTTGACGGGATTAGGGGATTTAATTAGCTCTAATTAATCTAATTTTAATGATGTAACCTTTTAAATTCATAATTAATTGTAAAAAATAAAAAAAATATAAATTCAGGCTCATTTTAAAGATAATTCAAAGGAGAATAATATAAAATTAAAATCAATTTATTTTAAACAGTAATTTTTACTCAATTTGAGTTTTATTGGAAATATAATTGAGCTAATTACTCCTTAATTACTTCAACAATTAATTTCAAACTTCCTAAGGTTAATTAATGGGATGACTTCTGCCTCCCATGATTTTCTTGGAATTTATTGTTAGATTAATTAAGAAAATTAATTATTTCATCCTTAATCCTTCTCTTAATTAATTAAATGATTAATTAACATGTTAAATAGTGATAAATTCATTAATTAAGCTTGCTAATCATTATGAAATAGTGAATGGACTTTGGGAATGAGATTAAGATTTATTTTTCAATCTTTTCCCCTAAGTTTATTTCATTTGGATAAACACTTAATTAATGTACAAATTAATTAATGGCTTAATCACTTCATTAACTAATTCAATTAATCAAATTCAAAACCAAATTATTCTAAAACATAATCATCCAATTCTTGGGTATATTCTTAGGTGTTCGATAACCTAATAGAACTTCAAAGGAAATTATAATCAAATTACATGTGTAGGAGCTATAAAAGTAATTAATTAAACCCTTTAGCTTAATTAATCAATAATTATGAGCCAATTGCATTAGGCCCCTTTATTTCCTAGGTGCATTGCTAATTTAAATTCAATGTGGTTTCATATCATATGTTGGCTCATAATTTCTTAGTTAATTATGATAAAGTGGTATAGGTAAGGGGTAATTAATGGATTTAACTCATACCTTAAACTAAACAAAACATAAAATCAACCTAATTGTTCTAAAAGTAAACTCAACCAGTTCATACATGGGGGAAATGAGTTATGACCAGCAAACTCTTTTCACATTTCCTAAGTCAAATCAAATTAAAAAATAAAAATCTCCTTAAAGAATTTTGATTCATTTTAAATGATCTTATTTTATAGGATTGTCCTTAGGAATTAATTAGGGTGAATGAAGTCATATGCTTACATTCCTTTATTTATTTCCAAGCATGCTAAATATTGTTTGCCATATGAAATCATGCATTCATTTCTTTTGAAAAATCAATTAAATAAAATGTTTTCTTTTATGTCAAATTGCATGTGTTGGCCAAAATTAAGAATATGAGTGGCTATTATCAATATTAAACCAAAAATTATTTTCAAAACTTATAAATCAAAGATTATGAATGAAGTGATACTACTTATAAATACTTATAAGCTTGCGTGTTATTATACCATAAGATGTGTTTTATCTTGAAGTTCTCTTCTCTTCTCTTAACAAATATTTGAATAAGATTTGCAAAGTGTATAGTTCATTTGAAAAGAGCACAAAACTTGCTTAAATCTATTCCTATGCATTTTTATATTGTGACGTAAGAAGGATCTTCACATTTATACATGTAAATTATACAATCAAATCAAACAAAAATAAATCTTTTGCATGATTTTTCCTCAATTTGTTTCTTTTTATACAATTACATGTATTTAAGAAAAGCGGTATATTAGTCTAGACATCTCGGGACTGCGAGGATTTAAGTAGCCCTAAGTAGGTCTTGTATCATACGCCCCTGGTGTAGAAAATAATGGCATCATACTCACTTATGTCTTTTATACATGTGGATGTGCATTATGTTAATGGATGGTGTATCCCTCTTTTCTACATAATAAAGATATGCATTCATGGAATATCCAAATTTTCAAATCATATCTTTTAGCATTTATCATCAAAGTGTGCTAAAATTTATATTGCATGTATAGGTATGCTTAGGATTATTCATATGCATGGTATAGATGGTGGAAATAATTGAATGAGTGTGTCCACTTAAATAATCCTAAAATGAGTTTCTTATTAAATAGGGCTTTTTGGAGAAAATCTAAACTTAGGGTTAATTAAAATACATAGTAAAATATTCACTAAAGAAAAATCATTAATGAATCTACCTTAGAAAGGTTTTAAGGTAAGGATGAAAGAGAAGTGCTCTTCTCTTTTCTTCTCTTTTTTTCTCTTCACAACATTTAGTAACTAAGTGTAGGCTCATTCAAACCAAATCACATCATCAACTAAAATTGATAAATCAATTAAATCACTTAAAATGGAACCTCCCTCTAAATTGAACCTTTCACACTTAGAAAATTCCAACCTTAATGCCTAGCTAAGACATGCCACACAAGCCTTAAATGACACACACGTTAGGCTAAGTCACACTTAGTAAATTTTGCAATTAAGATTTGGAATGAATGTTATGGGGGATTAAGATGAATATTGGTTATAAGATCATGTCTTATATACCATGTGAAGCCTTAGATCAAACTACATTCCAAGTCAAATCAAAAGAAAGAAAGAAATGAAGAAAGAAAGAAATGGAAAATTGAAGAAATGAAGAATGAAGAATGAAGACCCCCATAACATGAATTCCATCTAATTATAATTATTCATTTGTAATCAGGGTTGTATAAGGGTAGAGCTCGGCTTCCCACATTTCTTTTCGGACTGTACGACGGTACCCGACTGCACCGATCTTTTATCCTTTTGCGTTAATTTTATAAATTGATTGATATTTTTCTTTATGATTATGCAATTAGGATGTCATGATTTTTCTAGTTTCTTAATTGCTTGATGGTTGTTGAATGGCCTGAATGCGATTAGAATCTTAGAAAAAAAATAAATTTTCTATCAAATTAATTAACTCAAAATTAAACTAAATAACTCATAACCTCACCTAAAGCCTAGGACATAAATCAAGATAATAAAAGATTTAACAACCCCTTAACTGGATGTTGTATGGCTCACTCTTGCTAATGGAGGGCTTCCACCTTTGCTATAGAAAATGGCTTGACCTTTGAGAGCTATGGTGGAAACACACCTCCTCCTTTTTGATTTTTGGCCCATAACCAATTTCTCATGCATTAGGAATATGAAATACCATAGCTTATGTTAAATAAAAATGTCCAAAAATTAAAATAAAACTTAACAAAATTTGTATTAGATTAAGTCATGAGTTCATGCCCTTCATGATCTAGTCCCTTAGAGAGTGAGTTTAAAGACTTAGTCTCCATTCTAAATAAACAAGAGCTTAGCTATCTTGCAAAGCATAAGACTTGCTTACATATATGTAAAATTGTAGGAGGAGTTAGTTGGCAGCCACTCTAGGCGATTATAAGTCCAACATTAGGGTGGTTTATTCTCTCTTATGGAGGTAAACCATATACCCTTTTTCACCTTAAATTTAGGTTATTTTTTGGCCCACACCAAATCTCCCTAGATTTAGGATCCGAGGTTGCTATTTTTCTTTACAGGCTACAAGCATAAATCCTCACTTCTTAGGCATTTTCACGATCTTGGGTTGTGAAATTGTAAGCCCTAGATTTCTAATAAAAATTCAACTTAAACATACAATTCTCCTCAATTTCAAAAATATAAAGCCCAACCATAGGATAATTTGGGATTCTCGCTAAGTTTCCTAGCATTGTGAGCATCCCCTACTCATCTCCCATTGGTTTCAATAATAACTCTCTCTTCTTGATCAATCCCACTTGATTTTCCAAAAATAACCATTTTGTTAATAGTCTTATCTTTGATATCTTTGGAGATAATGATCATTTACCATAATCGAGAGCATTCTTAAGGAATCTCATTTCTTAGGATATAATTAACTATGGGGGCTTGCCTCCATAGGGAACTTAACGAACCCAGTTTAAATAAACCATGTTTTACTTTAACATATAAAATAGGGGAAAAATCTCTAGTACATTCGAAGACCCATCATGCCTTAGGAGTTCTCATTAGGTGATTAGGTACATTATAGGGTAGTGACTTCTACCTCTCGAGATAGTACACTATTACTTAATGTCATATCCAATCACTTTAATGCGTTCATCTGCGACTCTACATGGTATCCCATAACACACTTAATAATAATTTAAACATACAATAAACAAAATAAAACACCACAGATTTCTCTAATGACTCCTGAGGAAGGTTCCTCTCTCAATCTTTGGTAAATCATCATTGTCTCCAAGTATTGATAGTGGATTTGTATTTTATATGAATATGAGAATATCCTTCTTTTTCATTGGCACTTATCTCATTTCATTCTTAAGCTAAGCTTGCCAACATCCTTTAGGTTTTAGGACCTCACTTCATGTTGGTCTTAAAACCCCTATTGTGTCCCCTAATAGGTGAAAATAAAATTTAACCAAAAGAAATGACTAAAAACCTTGTTGAACTTCCTCACCATTTCTATGGTAATGTAAGGTTCATTCCACAAATAAGAAAAATAAATCCTTCATAAAATATCACTTTTCAAAAGCACTTTTCCAAAAATCACATAATAAAATATTTGCACAAAATTTTTTATAAAATATATATAACTCAACCCCATCTAACAATCCTCGTGATTGTTATATGTAGGTTCTTTTCAAAAATAAAATTAAAATTAGCTTTCAAAAAGCACAAATGAACATCCTCATTCAATATACCTAAATTTATTAAATGAAGATTTCATTTCAAAAATAACATCAAAATCATCTTTCAAAAAAAACACTTATTTGAAAATGAACATCCTCATTCAATATACCTAATTTTATTGAATGAAGATTTCATTTTGAAATAAAATCAAAATCATCTTTGAAAAAGCACAAATGAACATCCTCATTCAGTATACATAATTTTATTGAATGAAGATTTTATTTCAAAAATAAAATCAAAATCATCTTTCAAAAAAGCACCTATTTGAAAATGAACATCCTCATTCAATATACCCAAATTTATTGAATGAAGATTTCATTTCCAAATAAAATCAAAATCATCTTTCGAAAAGCACATATGAACATCCTTATTCAATATAGCCAAATTTATTAAATAAAGATTTCATTTCCAAATAAAATCAAAATCTTCTTTCAAAATGCTTATATTTGAAAATGAGAATCCTCATTCAATATACCCAAATTTATTGAATAAAGATTTCATTTCCAAATAAAATCATGTCTTAAAAATTGAAACTCCATTCAATATATATCCCACATATGTTGAAGTTGGAGTTTCTTCCTTTTCAAAAAGTACAAATTTGAAGATAAATCTCTTCATTTAATATATCCAAATTTATTAAATGGAGGTTTCATTTTCAAACAAAATCACACCATTTTAAACTCCACTTAACACATTCCACATGTGTTAAGTTGGAATTTTCTTCTTTTCCAAAAGCAAGAAGCACACACAAAAATTTTATCTTCAAAAAATAAAATATGATTGACTTCCATTTTACATACCCAAATTTGTTAAATGGAAAAATCCTTTGGAAAAAATCATGAAAATCAAAATATATTGGAATTCCATTTGACATACCCAAATTTGTCAAATGAGAGTTTCATTTTTCAAGAAAAAAGGAAATTGAAAATAAATTGGATTCTATTTAACATACATATTTGTTAAATAGAAACCCCCTCCCTTTTTTTCAAAAATAACATGAATCAAAATAAAAAATCAAACATGTTTTGGACTTTGTTTAGCATACCCAAATTTTCTAAAGTAAAGATCCCTTTTCCAAAAATCAAAACACAAAAATCAAATACATTTGAACTTTATTTAGTATACACAAATTTGCTAAGTAAAGATCCCATTTTCAAAATGAGAAGTTACAAACTTTATTTTGCAATGGGTATTAAAATCATTATAGAGCAGAATGCAAAGTTGCGGTTAGAAGAGCTCGAATGTTTAGAAGAGAGACGCTACGGGCATGCTAGAACCTCGAGTTATACAAAGACAAAATGATTCAAGCTCACAACAAGTTGGTCCTCCCTAGAGATTTTCAAGTAGGAGAGCTTATTTTAGTTCTAAGGAGACCAATTATTGCCCGTCGTATGATGGGAGGCAAGTTTATACCCACTTGGGAAGGCCCTTTTGTCATAGAAAAGGCCTACCAAAGAGGTTTGTATCAGTTGATCAACCATAGAGGAGAGAGCCTAATGCTTCCAATCAATGTGCTTTACTTAAAGAAATATTATCCTTAAATTGTATTCCAAAAATAATCATCATCAATAATTTTTTTAAAAATGAAACCTTTTATTCATTTGAAACATCTTTGTTTGTTTCGAAATCCACCATGACGCACATTTAGGTTAGGTGTAGAACACTCGATCGATATCCTATCCTTCATCAACACAACATAAACATAAAATACACATATTTTATCTTAGGTTATTCTGATGTGGGATAACACCGCCTGCGACACTCACTCATTAGCTGCTCTAGGTCGGGCTGACGTGCTACCCGGCTAGTGTGTCACCCTAGTGGTCTCTTATTTAGAAGGATGTAAGTCTACTATGCTTTCCTTTCTGACTTCACTATTGCACACTGATGAGTGCCTTGTTATCATGGTAAACCTTACTACGTAGTCGATAAGCTACCTTCATGTTGGCTTCGTTCAAGAGGATATAAGTTTAATATACGCTTTCTTCTTGGACTAGCCACATATATTGGGTCAGTATTTGAGGGAATAGTCCCCAACGACCTTCCTCGACTACTTCAAGTTTGGTCACACTCCTACTTAGTAGTCGCCCTTAGATCGAGTTTGACTTATTATGCCAACATTGGGTCCCTTAGTGGTTATTCCTCACTTTGAAAGATGTAAGTCTGTTACGCCTTCTTCTTAGCATAGTCATTGCACTCCGATGGGCAACCCAAGGTCGGATAACACTTATTGAGCAGACGACTGACTATCTCAGCAATTAGTTCTGCTTTAGGGAGATATAAGGCTACACACCTTCTTCCTAGACTAGTTTGCACATCGGCACAGGTTGGTTCTCTTATCGGCACCAGATGGATACCACTCTTGGTTGATGTAAGACTGCTACACTTTCTCCTTGAGTTGGTCTTCATATACCTGCAAGCATTAATCTCTTTAGGGTCTAGGATAACAACTCTAGTGGCACCTCCCCTGTGGCCACTCTATATAGATGACATTATTTACGACCCCATCTACACATTATCTGAGTTACTTTTGGATTAGACATCCCCCTTTTCATAGTAACCACCCCTATGATTGGAGATTCTATTCAGCGGATGCCCAGATTCTCCCTTGGTCCAGTAAATCTGAGATAGGTCAAGGCTGACATAGCCTCTTCTCAATGTGGTCCCTCGCACACCAATAGGGTCCACGATAATAAACAATATATATATATATATATATATATATATATATATATATATATATATATATATATATATATATATATATATATATATATATATATATATATATATTTGCTTGAGGATTAGGAATTAATGCTCTTAACAACACCTTTCCCAAGCAGACATCCTATCTTTTGGGCAGTGTCACCAAAACTCCCTATAGGAATCGCCTGACTATTCTTGAGTTGAGACAAGTCCCCCATGGGACTCTCTCAGTAGTCGCCCTTAGGTAGGGTTCAATTTGTTCTACCACCAACAGGTTGCCCCGACGATCGTTCTTGCTTTAAAAGATGTAAGTCTACTACGCATTCTTTTCAGCACTATCGTTAAACACCGAAAAGCAGCCCTAGGTTGGGTTTGATTTATTGTGCATCCAATGGGTCACCCCAATAGTTGTTCCTTGCTTTATAGATGTAAGTTTGCTATGCTTTCTCTAGCATAGCCATTGCACACCGGAAGGCACCCCTTAGGTTGGATAGTCCTACTCTTCGGCTGGTAGATTTTCCCTTTGGATCTATAAATTTGAGATAGGCCAAGGCTGACATAGCCCCTTCTTAGTGTGGCCCATCACACATCGAGATCTATCAAATTAAATTAAAATAAATAATAATAAATAAAATCAAATTAAAATAAACTAATGAAATTAATGTTGATTACTTTTGAGTTGACATAAGCCCCTAACGGCATTCACTCAATAGTCACCCTTAGGTCGGGTTTGATTTATTGTGGATCCAACATATCACCCCAATGATTGACGTATACTTTGGAAGATGTAAGTCTGGTACGCTTTCTTTCTAGTACAGTCGTTGTACATCGAAAGGCAACTCCTTCGGTCCAATAGTCCTACCTTATGGCTGGTAGACTATCCCTTTCGATTTATCAATCTGAGATAGGTCAAGGCCGACATAGCCCCATCTCAGTGAGTCCATCACACACCAATATGGTCCATAACAAACTAAATTCAAAACCAACCTCCCGAGTGGAGTCAAATTAAAATATATCGAACAAACTAAACTTCTCCCCAGTGAGCCGCAAATCAAATTAATCTCCCCACTGGAGCCATAAAAGATCTCATTAAATTATTATCCCCAGCGGATAGCTCAAACTTGATGCCCCAGTGGAAGGTTCATATTCCCAATCTCCAGTGGATTATCGATTCTTATCTCCAGCATTTACACACCCAAACAAATTATATTCAAAATCAAACTCAAATCAAAATCCCTAGCGAATAGCTTGAACCTGCTTCACTATGGGAAGGCTCACATTTCCAATCCATAATGGATTCCTCCTTTTATTCCTTTGGCATAGACCTCTCACATGTCATATCCAATGCATGTGTGATCCCTTAGCGGATCATCCTTCATGTCCTTGATATGAAATTCCAACCATTTCTTCCTTACTCTGTTATGCCCCTAGCATAAGTTGAGTTGCATTGTGCTAAGATCGTGATTTTATCTACCTTTAGGGTTTATGTTTAGATCATTTTCATTAGCACTTGCAATCTTCTGGACATTGTTAATCACTTGGTCAATGCCAACATGTGTGGCGTGCTTTGTAAGTTACACCACACCTATTAAGGGTCCTTTTGTTGACCTCACTTTTGGAGTGAGTTCTCAATCTCCTTATCTTAGATATGGGAATCTTTAGACACTAAGATTTCTTTAGTCATAAGATACATCTAGTAATTAGGTGAACACCTAACCTAAGCCTAGAGATATAGAAGGGTTCAACCATAAGATTAGGTCATGTCTTAGGGATTAGGGAGATCACCTACCCTATAGCATAAGACCAATTCATTCACACCTTCTTAAATTCAATCCAAATCCCAATTTCAAACATAACCTCAAATTTAATTCAAACTCAAATCCAATTACCAAATATGAAATCCAAATCTCAAATCAAATGATTGAAGCCCTTGATCAAATCCTCCTTAAGCTTTATGATTGGATCCCATGGACTTAGCCAAGTTTCCATCCAATCCACTTCAAAATTGATTGATTTCTTCATGAACCAATCATATCTTCAATCATCTTTATAAATATAAGTGAAATCTACACTCAAATCATCAAAACTAAATCAAACTAAATCAAAATCTTCCTTAAGCTATTTTGTCCTATCTCCTTGAGCTTGGCCAAATTTTCCTCCAAATCAATTCAAATTCAATTGATTTTTTTCATGAGTCAATCATATATTCAATCATCTTCCCAAATATTAATCAAATATACAATCAAATAGCCAAAATCAAATTCAAATCAAGTCAAAACCCAAATTTGAACTCTTCGAGTCAATTCCTTGGACTCAATCAAATCACACTCAAATCCTCTCCAAAATTAATTGATTTTCTCATGAATCAATCATTCTTTCAATTATCTATCCAAATATAAATGAAATCCATAATTGTCAAGCCAAATTAAAATCAACTCGAATCAATCCCAACTTAGCCCACTTGACTTGAAATGTTCCAATGAACCGAAACCCATTAGAATCCAAATCAATTGCAATTGGATTTATATATTAATCCCAAATACATATATAAGCTCAACTTAATTAATTCAACCCAAAATCAAGCCAACTAAATTTAATTGGCTCTCTTGACCCAAAGTGCCCAATTTGGCATACATGAACCAAAATCCATTTCAATCTAAATCAAAGTGAATTAAGCCAATCCGAACTTCATGTCATGATTGTTGATCATCTTATGTTAATCAATTTTCATGAATTGGGTCAAACCAAGTCAACCTAGCCTGTTGACCAAGTCAACTTAACCCTTTGGCCAAGTCAACCCTTTAACCCATTGAACCCAACTTGACCTAAAGGGTCAAAATAACCTAAAACACAATCAAATCCAAATTAAACTTAAACAAAGAATACAATATATTTTAAATGATCAACCAAACCCAAACCAAGCCATGATTCAAGCCAATTTGGTCAATTGGGTCAAATTGGTCAACTTGACTCATTTGACCAAAATGAACTCAAATGAACTAAAATTAAATGTAAACCAAATTAAACTAAATAAATGACACCAATACACTCCAAATGATCATTTGAACATGATCTAACCCTTGGTATGACCCAATTTGACCAATTGGTCAACCTAATCTGATTTGACCCAATTTGGCCCAAATGGATCAAATTGACTCAAATTAAACTAAATGAACTCCAAATGACATGAAATTTAGTCCAACTGACTTTTGACTCATTTCAAATCTGTCCAAATGAAATTTAATGCCAAATGACCACTTTGCCCTTGGGTCAAGGAAATCTCATGGGAAAAGACACTTGCTTAAATGGTCATTTGTCTTCCTTGGCCACTTGGTACTCAAGCATTGGTTCACATAGGCACCAAAGATACTGACCAACCTGACCCAAGATGTGGTTGGGGGTAGCCATGACTCATGGGGAGGTGAATTTACCTCACATGTCCCATTGGAACACTTGGCATGAAGGACTTCCACCTCCCCTTGCTAGGACATCCATTAGTCCTTCATGGTAGCCACCTCCCATGCCTTGGCCACTCAAATCAAGCCACTTGAGGAGAATCCCAACCACCCCAAGCCAAAGACACCCACTAGGAGCCAAAATCATAAGGAATGAGGTGATTTTCTGTCAAAACCAATGCACAAAAACTAAAGAGGCAAAAACTCTGCCTCCCACACTCATTTCACTCTCCTAGAGCTCCCAAACCAACTAGCAACCATTCCCACTTGGTTTTTGATCAAAAGCCATCAAAATTAAGTGGATCCTAGTGAGAAAGTGATGATAATTATAGAGTACATTATTCTAAAGTGAAGAAAGAGCCCGAAACCATTCCAAAGCCTCTTCTTGTACTCAAGAGTGTGCTCAGATCATCACCACCACTGAAAATCATCCACAGTGAGGTAATTTTCAAGAATCATAGCCAGCCTTAGGAGCTTTTGTCTGTGATAATTTTTGCATAATTTTAGAAATTTTCTTTAGATAAACATTGCATTTTTTTATTTTATATCATCCCCACGTGAATCGAGATAATTTTTGGTGAAGATCATTACAAAATTGAGCCCAAATAAATGAAATCTCATCCAATTTCACTAAAATCATTCAGTTTTATTGTTCAATCATGTCATTTTTGCTACCTTAGATTTGTGTACAGTAAGAACCATCGAATCTCCTATTTAGGGAGACGGATGACTGAGATTAACAATGGATCCATCTGTTTCAGCCCATCAGATCGCGTAGATCGATCTGTACCATCCAATCCGATCCGCACATTGTAATCCCAATTCACACGCATTCCCTCTCATTTGCTAATGCTACACTGTACCCTCCAACCGCGTGGCACTGCATGGTCACATAGAACCGCATGATCCAATCCATACGGCAGTTGCCCCCCTTGCCGCAGTCTTAAAGGAAATTTTGGATTTTCTAACTTTAAAAATCATTTAAATCAACTGAAATTTTAGAAAATTATAACAAATCATAGAAAAATCCAAAAAATATGAATAAATACTCATTTTAAAGGTATTTCAGAGGAGATTAATTTAAAATTAATTCTAACTAATTTTGAATAGTAATTAAGGATTAATTTGAATTTAATTAAAAATTTAATTAAAAATTTAATTAGCTTAATTAATCCATAATTACCCAAGTTATTAATCCCAAACTTTCTTAGGTTGATTAATGGGATGACTTTTGCCTCTCATAATTTTCTTGGGATTATTGCTTGGTTAATTAGGGAAATTATTTATCTTAGCCCTAATTACTTTCTTAATTAATTAGATGCTTAATTAATATTCTAAATAGTAAGAAAGTCATTAATTAAGCTTGCTAATCATTGTGGAATAGTGAATGGGCATGGGGAATGGGATCGAGACCTCTTTTTACCATTCTTTTCTCTAAGTTCATTTCACTTGACTTGAAACTAATTAATTTGGGACTAATTAATGGTTTAATTCATTAATTAAATGGATTAATTAATTAAATTGAAATCATAATCATTCTAGATCTCATCTAATTAAGTTTCTTGGGTAGACTCTTAGGTGTTCAACAACTTAAGAGAATCTTAAGGAAATTATAATTAGCCCATATGTGTGGAAGAATTATAAGAATACTTAATTAAGTCCCTTCACTTAATTAACAATTAATTATGAACCAATTGAATTATGCCCCTTTCATTTCTTAGGATCATTGTTGATTTAATTTCTAATGCATATGCATGTCATGTTGGCTCACCAGTACTTGGGTAAATATGTTAAGGTGATATAGGAAAGGGAAAATTAATAAACTTAACTCATATTGCAACCTAATTAATCTATAAAATCAACTTAATTTCTTTTCATTGAACCAAATTGATTAACCAATATGGAAATGGGTTAGGAGTAGCAAGTAATTGAATCTCCCTTTTTTTCTAAATCAAATCAAACATCCAAAAATAACTTAATAAGAAGCTTTGGTTTACTTTAAATGATTATATTTGATATGATTGTCCTTAGGAATTAGTTTAATTGAATAAAATATGTGTTTTATGTCTTATTATTCCTTTCAAATCATATTAAATGATGTGTGCCATGTGGTTCCATGCATTCATGTTTTTAAAATATTTAAACTTAAATGAATTTCCTTTTTGTCAAGCTTGCATGTATTGATTTAATTTAATATATGTGTGGCTATTATCACTATTAAATCCAAATGTATTTTTAAAAATATTATAAATGAGTAATAACATATGAAGTGATAGTAGTTATGATTACATACAGGTTTGCATGTGCTTACAACTTAACTATATGAAATAGAGCTTTCTTTTCTTTAATCCATATGTAGTTTCACATGTATTTGAATGTTAATAAGTATATAGTCTGGACATCCCTATAATATGAGGCTTTAGTTAGCCCCAAGGAGGTCATTTGATTACAACACTTCTCTAGTTTAACAATGACATGTACTTATTTGATTTCATTTACATGTGTTCCTATATTAGAATGGGGATGAAATTTTATTTCACATACATAAATATTCTAATCAATTAAAAATATATATTTTTTCATGATTTTCTTTCTCTTACTTACATATACATTCATGTGTAGTGAGATAGCAATGTATATAGTCTGGACATCCCGGGAATACGAGGCTTTAACTAGCCCCAAGGAGGTCATTTGATTACCTCACTTCCTTGGTTTAATAAGACACCTACTCACTTATTTCTCTTTATATGTGTCTGTATGTGTGGCTAAAGGATGAAAATCCCTATTTTCTACTAAGAATACATGCATTCATAATACACTAAATGATTGAATTAATTGTCCATATGATTTGGGGTCTCTTTCCTTATATTCTTACATTCAAATTTACATGTGTTTGAATGCAAATGAGTATATAGTTTGGACATCCCGGGAATACAAGGCTTTAGCTAGCCCCAAGGAGGTTATTTGATTACTTCACTTCTATTTTATGACAGCTCTATTTAATTTCATTCTTATGTATGTAATTTGGATAAAGCTCTAAATTAACATAATTAAATAATTCAATCAAATAAGAAATATATACTTCAAATATTCACATCTACATTCATCATTTAAGTGTGCTAAAACATGTTGTTTGTATAGTCATACTTAGAGTTAAGTCATATGCATGCTACATTGATGGAAAGGAATAAATTGATGTATGTCATGTGTTAGTAGTTCACTCAAATTAATCTTAAGAAGCCTTTCATGTTGAATGCAATCATTTAACGTGAACCTAAACTTAGGATTAATTTAAAATGTGTAAGAAACCATTCAGTAAAAAGAACTAAATTAAATTAACATGCTTTAGAAAGTGGCTTAAGGTAGGGATGAAAGAGGACAATTCTCTTTCTTCTCTTTATAATACGTAATTGCTAAGTGTAGGTCATATAAAACCAAAGAAAACACAAATAAAAACTAGCCAATCAATTAAAGCACTTGAAGTGAAACCACTCTTTAAATTGAATCTTTCTACACTTAGAAAATCTTAACTCTAAAGCCTAGTTAGGACATACCACACAAGCTTTAATACACACATATTAGATTAAGTCATGACTTTAAGCCTTATGTTAGGACGGTGCAAGATTTGATGTATGTTCTATTTTGTGATGTATTATTTTAGACTGAATGCTAGTGTGTATGTTGTGTAGGCTGAATTTTAGGCCGTTATTAGCCTAATTATGTCTTTTGTAGGGGATTATGCTTAAGGGGCCGCTAAAAAATAAATATAAATGCTCTCTTTGTAGTTTGCTTAAGCCCCTAACCATAATTCAAGTTAGGACATATGGGCTTGGTAACCCATGTGTAGGGTGCTAAGCTCAAATTATAAATATAACTGCTTGGGTTGTATGTATGTTTAGCTAATCTCTATTTTGCAGGTGTAGTTAGATTTACTTTTCTTATTTTTGATGTAATTTTGCTTTAAGAATTAGGATTAGTTTTAAGAGGGGATAAAGATGAGCATTAGTTAGAAGGCTTTGTCTTGGGAGGCCATGTGATGCCTTTGAAGTGGAGCAAATCAAATCAAAAGGAGCAAAGACATGAAGAAATGAAGGAGATATGAAGAATAAAGAATTGAAGACCCCCTATAGCATTTATCATTTGTAAATTTTAAATTATTTTTTTATATTATGGGTTGTATAAGGGTAGAGTTCGGCTACCCATCTTTTCTTTTTCGGGTTGTATGGTGGCACCTGACTGCACTACCTTTTTTTTTTTTTCTTTTGCACTAGTTTTATGAAGTTGATTGATGTTTTGTTTAAATTGCACAATAGAAATGGCATGCCTTTTCATAATTTCTTTATGTTTGATGATTGAATGTGTGTCCTGATTGCGATTAGGCTCATAGGGAAAAATAAATATTTTACCCAACTACAACTCATAATTAAATTTCTAAATAACTCATAATCTCACGTAAAGCCTTGTTATTAAATCAAGATAATTAAAAGATTTAGCGACCCCTTAGCTATGTGGTTGTATGTCTAATATCATGCATGCATCTTCTACCACTCTTGCAAAAATGAGAGCATCCATTCTTGCACGCATGGGAATTACTTGACCAATGAGAGCAACTCCTACTAACGGAGCTTCACCATCTTCGCTCTTGATTTGGCCCATAACTCATTTCAACATGCATTTAGGCATACAAAAATCCCAAAGCCTTTGTCAAAATGAGTGTCAAAAATAAATAAAATTTGAAAAGATTTGCATTATACTAAGTCATTACTCATACCACTCATGCTCTATTGTCTTTAGGGAGTGTGTTTATGGATTGTAGTCTCCTTCTAAATAATAACTACCTAACTATCTTACAAAATCATATGACTTGCCTACATTTTAAAACATATGAGGAGTTAGCTGGCTGCCACTCTAGGAGGTTGTAAGCCTAGCAGTCGGGTGGTTTATCCTCTCTTGTGGAGGTAAACTATATACCCATCTTCGCTTAAACTTAGGTCATGCTTTGGTTTATGCCAAAGCTCCCTAGATCTAGGATCCGATGTAGCTATTTCCTTAGGGCTACAAGCATAAATCCTCACCTCTTAGGCATTTTCACAACCTTATTTTGTGGGATTATAAGTCCTAGCATCCCAATAAAATGCTAACTTTAATAAAATCAATCTCTTAAAACATATAAAACCTAATCAAACGATAGATTGGAATGCTCACAAGGCTTCTTAGTATCATGAGCATTTCCTGCTTATTCCCTTCAACTTCTAAAAGAAGTCTTCTTCTTGAACAATCCCATTTAATTTTCCAAACATAACCAATTTATTGATATTCTAGCCTTGAAATCTTTGAAAACCCTCATTGTCTACTTTAATCAAGAGTATTCCTAAGGGATCCCATTCTTTAGGATGTTATTGACCTCACTTTTGGAGTGAGTTCTCTACTTCCTCATCATAGATCTAGGACTCTTATAGAAAATAAGAGCTCCTTAGTCTTAAGACACTTTTAGTGATTAGGTGAACACTTAACCTAAGCTTAGAGACTTAGAAAGGTTACTGGGACTTAAGACTTCCTACCCCACCCTTAGCTCTCGATCCATGCTTTCCTTCTCAAACCAAACCTCAAATTCATATCAAACCCAAACCAAATTTTCAAGACTCATAATCAATCTCATGATCAAATTCAAACTCAAGATTTCTCCATAAAACCTCATAATTGAATTCAAAACCCTTTATAAGCCCTTTGATTTCATTTTATGGACTCATCCTTAACCAAACTCAAATCAACCCTAATTCAATTGATTTTATCAAAGATCAATTCAATCACTCAAATTAAATCAAATCTAAATCCAAACTTTGTTCCAAATGATTGAAACCTAAAATCAATTCCAAGTCCAAATTTCCCTCTTAAGCCTTATGACCCACTCTCATGAGCTTGATCAAATCTTAACCTAAATTATCAAAACCTTGATTGATTTTTTTATAAATTAATTATTCCTTAATTTATGTTTACAAATATGAATGAAATTCATACTCAAATGACTAAAATCAAATCAAACTAAATCATACCAAGCCAAATCCCTTCTTAAGCCCTATGGACCTATCTCCATAAGCTTAGCCAAATCTCATACAAATCAACCCAAAATCAATTGGTTTCTTTATAAATCAATTACTCCTTCATTTATATTCATAAATATAAATGAAACCCACCCTCTAATGACCAAAAAAAAAGTCAAACTAAATTAATTCCCTACTTAAGCCTTTTTGACCTACATCCTCAAGCTTAGTCAAACTTGCTTCCAAATCACTTCAAACTCAAGTTTTTTTCTCATGGATCTTTAATATCTTCATTTATATTCCCAAATATAAAAGAAATATAAATTCAAATAGCCAAAACCAAATCCAAAATTAAACCAAAGCCCAATTCAAGCCTTTTAAGCCAATTTTTTGGACTTGGCCAAATCCTATCCAGATCAAGCCAAAACCAATGGATTTTCTCTTGAATCAATCATTCCTTCAATCATTTGTCCAAATATAAACATAAACTACAATTCCCAAACCAAACTCAAGTCAACCCAAGTCAAGCCTAAGTTAGCCTTTTTTACTTGAAAACTTTAAATGAGCCAAAATCCATTAGACTCTAAATTGATTGTAGTTGGATTTATATATAAATCCTAAGCTTATATATGAGTTAAACTAAACTTAAATCAAGCCAATACTAAACCGATTGACCCAAAGTGACCTAAAGAGCTCTTTTGAACCAAGTTTTAGTCCAACCTAAATTAGATTAAACCATGACCATCCAAACATCATATCATGATCAACAATCATCCTAGGGTGATCAAATACCTTGAATTGGGTCAAACCAAGATAACTTGGTCCTTTGACCAAGTCAACCTTTAGCCCAAATAATACTTAAACTAGCCAAAACCCACCATACATCAAATTGATTGAAACCATTGATCCAAACTAATTCATAATCAATGATTGAACATGATCAAGCCATCAATTGAGCCAAACTAAGTTCAATTGGCCATTTGACCCAAGTTGACCCAAATTAGCCTAAAAAGTTATAATAGGTCAAATCATGATTTAACCCAAATTGACTGCAACCAATGGCTCAAGTTCATTCCAAATCAATTATTGAATTTGACCAAAGCCATAATTAAGCCTAATTTGACCAATTAGTCAACTTGACCTAGCCTAGCCCAAATTGACCTAAAAGGTCAAATTGGCCAAAATCTAAATTAAACCCAAATCAAATCAAACTAAAGCCTACAATCATTTTAGATTAACCAATTGAGCATGAATCAACACTTAACCCATCCCAATTTGGTCAAATTTATCAAATTGGTCAACTTATCCCATTTGACCTATATGAATCCAAGTGAGCCAAAATCAAACCTAAGCCAAATTAATTAAAACCACTTGAAATACAACTCTTCAAATCATCATTTGAACCTAACCCAATCCTTGGTTTGACCCAATTTGACCAATTTGGTCAACCCAACCCAACATGAACCCATATGAACCCATTTGTCCATATGAAGCCAAAACCCATAAAACTAACCCTTGGGACCTTGGTGGTCGACCAAACCCGACCCAAATTGACCCCAGGTCAGCCCAAAGTCTGCCCATAACCAAAGTGGACCACACCCAAGCCATAATCCATTAGTTAAGCCCTCTTTACATTGGATTCCTTCCCCATTTGGCAAAGTCCACTCTCCCATCACTTGGGCAGCCATCCAATTGCCAAATAAAGCATGCTTAACCTTCTAGCCCACTCTAAGCACACTAGGGCTTGCCATGAACCAAGGGGAGGTGAGTAACTCACCTCCCATGCAAACCGAGCACCCCATGGACAAAGGAAAGGAGATCTACCCATATCAGGCCTTAAGCCACCTCCCAAGCCTTCCCCCACTCCTAGTGAGCCACGTGGACCTGATGGAGACAAGTTCGGTGGTCTTACGGTGGCTGGTTGGCAAGAAAATGAGATTGAATCCTGTCCATCCAACTTAGCAATTGAGGGGATATACCCCCTCAATTTAAATGGAAATTGCATCATTCATCTTAGTTTGAGCCAGAGAGAGTGAAGGAGAGTCTACCATAGCCATTCCTCAAGCTCCCAAGCTCCTCCATTCCTCCCTCCCTCGGTTTTACATCAAACTGAAATAAGGGAGACCAATTCTAAATCCCATTTGCTCAATCCTCCACCAAACTTCAATCAACTTTGCACACACCTTCCTTGGACCTAGATGAGCAGAATGAATCATTTCCCAAGCTCCAAAGCCACTAAAAGGTTGAGTTAGATCAAGACCAAAGCTCCAAGGTTCGTGGGTTGGTAGTCCAAGGGATCTACTCCAAATCAAGGCTCAAGCTTCTTAATAGGGCTACGCCTCAACTAGATGAAGCTATCTCCATTAATCTCACCACCGATCTTGAGCTCTGACGAGGTAATTCCTCAAAATCATAGCGTAGGTGAAGTATGGTTGGTCTTTTGTGAAAGGAATATGTATGTCATGTGATCTTAGCCATTGGATGTGTTCCTCTCCATCCCTTGAAGGTGTGAGATCATTTTGGAATCAATCCCAGCTCTGGTAGCTCGGATAGAATGACATCCATCTTTAGCATCTCATGAAGGAAAAAGATCACTATTGTCTGTTCCACGTGATCAGAACAGACGGTCGTGATTAGATCTTGCTTAAATCCCCTACTTTTTCCTCTAAACTGTAAGATTAATCATGGCCATCTGATCTTAGATCGGTCGGTCCACGAGAAAGCGCATCCACCACTGGCTAACTCAACCATGCGATCTGACAGTTTAAATAAACAATCCCATCACGCCACATGAAAAATGCACTGCGCCAATATGCCACGTGGTGCCGACGAGATTAGGGCTTTAATTAAGAATTAATTAATAGATTTTAATGTTGAAACTTCTAAAATTCATAACAAATTATAGAAAAATCTAAAAATATAAATAATGGCTCATTTTAAAGGTATTTTAGAGAAGAATTTAGTAAAATATTTCCAATGGATTTTGAATAGTAAATAGAACTTAATTAGGGCTTAATTAAAAACATAATTAGATTAATTACTCTTTAATCTATCAAGTGATTGACCCTACAAGTATTTCTAATGAATGTTTGAGAGGATGACTTCTGCCTTGTAGACCTCACTTTCGGAGTGAGCTTTCAACTTCTTCATCTTAGACATAGGACTGCTCTAGTCACTAAGAGTTCCTTAGTCTTAAGACACTTCTAGTGATTAGGTGAACACTTTGCTTAACCTTAGAGACTTAGAAGAGTCAGCCATAGGAATAGGTTATGCCTTAGGGGTTTTAGGAAGACTTGCCTACCCTATAGCTTAAACCCAAATCCTTGCTTCCTTCTTTCAATCCAAACTTCAAACTCAAATCTTAAAAGAATTCCAACTCAATTGATTTTCTCAAATCATAAATAAATTCCAAAACTCAAAACATGAATCAATTCCAAATCCAAAATCTTTTCTAAGAACCTTTGATTTCATCTTATGGGCATAGCTCAAATCAAATCCAAATCACTCCAAATTCAAAAGATTTTCTTATAACCCATTTATAGTCTCATTTATATTCACAAATATAAATGAAATATAAATTCAAATAACCAAAACTAAATTCAAAACTCAAATCCAAATCCAACTTATATCCTTTCAAGTCAAATCCTTGAACTTAATCAAACCAAATTCAAATCACTCCAAATTCAAAGATTTTCTCATAACTCATTTATATTGATAATTATAAATGAAATATAAATTCAAACAACCTAAACTAAATTGAAAATTCAAGTCTAATTTCACCTGAAATCCAACTTATACCCTTTCAAGTTAAATCCTTGAACTTAGCCAAATCATTCTCAAATCAATCCAAATCCTTTGGATTTTCTCTTCAAACAATCATTCCTTCAATCACATGCCCAAATATAAACATAAACTTCAATAATCAAACCAAATCCAAACTAACCCAAGTTAAACCTATGTTCACCCTTTGATTAGAAATTATCAAATGAATCAAAACCCATTTGACTCCAAATCACTTGAAATTGGATTTATATTTCAATCATAAGTCCATATGTGAGTTCAACTAAGCTTGAATCAAGCTTGATCAAGATAATTGACCCACTTAGGCTCACTTAACCCAAAGTGACCTAAAGCACCTTTCTGAGCCAAATTCTAATTCAACCCAAATTGGATTGAACTAAGCCCATCTAACCCTTACATTTTGAGCCACAATCATCCTAGGATGATCAATCACTCAAATTGGGTCAAACCAAATCAAACCTAGCCTTTGACCAAGTCAACAATTAGCCCAAATGAAACCTAAACTAGTCAAAATCCACCATAAGCCAAATTAATTGAAACCATTGATCAAAACATATTCATAATCAATAATTGAACTTGACCAAGCCATCAATTGAGCCAAACCAAGCCTAATTGCCCACTTGACCTGAGTTGACCCAAATTGACCTAAAAAGTCAAAATTGATCAAATCTTGATCTAAGCTAAATTGATTGCAACCAATGGGTCAAATTCATTCTAAATCACTTGTTAAACTTGACCAAAGCTTCAGTTGGCTAACTAGACCCCAACCTAGCCCAATTGACCACGAACCCAACTTGATCTAAAAGGTCAATTCAACTTGAAATCAAAGCAAACCAAAATTAATTGAAACCAAAGCTTGCAAAATATTTCAAATGATCAACCAAGCCTAAACCAACCCATGACCTAACGCAATTGGGTCAAATGGGCCACATTGGTCAAGTCAACTTGACCCATTTGACCTAAATGAACCAAAACCAAATATAAATCAAATTGAATCAAACCAATGATACCCATAGGCTCCAAATGATCATTTTAACTTGACCCAACCTACAGTTTGACCCAATTTGACTAATTGGTCAACCTAACCCAAATTGACCTAATTTGACCTAAATGGGTCAAATTGAACCAATTCAAACCAAATGAACTCCAAATTACTTGAAATTTGGCCCAACCCATTTTTGAATCATTTCAAATATGCCCAAATCAAAATTAAGCCTAAATGACCATTTTACCCCTAGGTTAAAGGGTATCCTATGGCCAAATTCACTTGAAATTTGGCCAATTCTTTCTCATGGCCACTTGGCATCTTCCTAGTGGTCCACATGGACACTAAAGGAGGTGGTGAACATGTCACAATGGGTTTGGGTCAGCCATGACCCAACCCAAAGCCAAACTGACTCCTCCAATGTAAATTGGACACTTGGATCACCTCATACACTCACCTAGCACATGGGCACTCCCTCTCCTCCACTCCTCTACATAAAATGAATCACATGGAGTGCCTAACAACCTAAAAAAAATAGGATCAATCCAAGCAATTGAGCTAAAATTGCAAAGGTAGTCTCGATCGTCCAATCTAAAGATGGGGAGATATACTCCCCCTCATTCCAACAAAAACCACACAGACTAAATCCAATTGAGCCCTAGGAACTCAAAGCAAGCTTCTCCAAGCCTTGGCAAGCATTCCCGAGCTCCCCCATTTTCTCCATCTTGGTTTTCTTCAAAGCTGAAATAGGGGAGATCTAAATCAACTCCAACTCATCCAATTCTCCACTAAATTCAAATTAAACTTGTAAGCACCATCAAGGAACCTTGTCAAGCTCACTCAAGTGGTTTTCCAAGTCACCAAGCCATGGGAAAGAGAATTTTGGTCAAAGCCGATTGCCATTGAAGGGGAGCTTGGTTAACCAAGCAATTCACTTCAAATCAAAGCTTGATACCTTCAACAGGGCTTCATCTCTACTAGATAAAGCAACCTCCTCCGTTGGAAGCACTGGTGATAGCCTCCCAAGAGGTATTGCTCAAAATTGATCCTAAGTTAAAAAATGCTTGGTCCTTAGTGAAGGGAATTGTAATCCCATTAGAACTTAGCCGTTGGATCTCTTGCTTGTGCTCCTCTGAAGGTGTGGGGTGAGTTTGAACTCCATCCGAGCTCAAGTGAGCTCGAATCGAATGACGATCGATGGGTGACATCCATCTCTCACGGCTCGAAAGGAGATAGATCACACACCTCCGTTTCACATGAATGGAACGGACGGCTGTGATTAGATCATGCATTAGTCCCATTAATTTTAGCCGAAACCATGGTTTTAATCACAGCCGTCCGATCTAAGATCTGACAGGCCATGGAGAAAGCGTGTCCTTCGCCAGCTAATGTGGCACGTGATGTGATAACTTAAATAACCAATCCCGATGCGTCACGTGGAAAGCTCGCTGCATCAGCAGTCCACATGGCGTCGACGGGATTAGTTCATTAATTAGGCTATTTTATTTATCCATTAATCATAAAAACTTCTTAAAATTATAATTAAATGTACAAAAAAATCCAAAAAATATAAATGAAGGCTCATTTTAAAGTTATTTCAAAGGGGAATCCAATAAAATTATATTTAATTAATTTTAATTAGTAAATTTTTTTTTAATTAGGGTTTAATTAAAAATTTAATCACCTTAATTACTCCCTAATTACTTAATTGATTAATTCCAAATTTGTTAGACATGTTTAGTGGGATGACTTTGGCCTCTCTTAATTTTCTTGGAATTTATCAATGAGTTAATTAGAAAAATTAAATAATGAACCCCTAATCACCCCCTTAATGTAATTAATAGTAATTAAGCATAAGAAAAGTGATTTAATCCCTTAATTGAGATAATTAAACATTATTTATGTAATGAGGAGATTTATGGAATGAGTTTGGGATATTTTTTCTAAGTTATTCCCTAAACCCCCCTTTCTTCCTTAATCCAAACATAATTAAGGATTAATCCACTAATGATCTACTTATTTAATCTAATCAAACTTTCAAAACTAATCTAGAGTTAATTAATCTCTTGTTGGGTAGATCCTTAGGTGTTCAAAAGCCTAGGGTAAGTTTGAGAAAATCATATCCAACTCACATGTGTGGGAAGGTTATGAAAGTACTTAATGAAAACCTTTTAGCTTAATTAATCAATAATTGTGAGCCAATTGCATTAGGCCCCTTTTTTTTCTTAGCTGCATTGTTGATTTGAATTCCATGTGATTGCATATCATCTGTTGGCTCATAATTACTTATTTAATTATGTTAAAGTGGAGTAAGTAAAGGATAATTAATGGATTTAATTCACACCTTAACCTGAATAAAACATAACATAAATCTAATTATTCTGAAGTTAAACTAAACCAATTCACACATAGGGGAAATGGGTTAAGACCAGTAAACTCTTTTCATATTTTTTTTAAGTCAAATCAAACTCAAAAATAAAAATCTCTTCAAAGAATTTTGATTCACTTTAAATGATCTTATTTTATAGGATTGTCTTTAGGAATTAATTAGGGTCAATGAAATCATATGCTTACATTATTTTATTTCTTTCCAAGCATGCTAAATATTGTTTGCCACATGAAACCATGCATTAATCTCTTTTGAAAAATCAATTAAATAAAAATGTTTCCTTTTATGTCAAATTGCATGTTTTGGCTAAATTTAAGAATATGAGTGGCTATTATCACTATTAAACCAAAAATTATTTTCAAAATTTATAAATCAAACATTATAAATGATGTAATGCTACTTATAAGTACTTATATGCTTGCATGTGATTATAGAATAAGACGTATTTTATGTTATTATCTTCTCTTCTCTTAACATAGATTTGAATAGGATTTGCAAAGTGTATAGTTTATTTGAAAAGAACATAACACTTGCATAAATCTATTCTTATACACTTCTATGTATGACTTAAGAAGGATATTCAAATTTACACATGTAAATTACACAACCAAACCTAACATAACCTTTTGCATGATTCTTCATCTATTTATTTCTTTTTCTACATTTAAATGTATTTAAGAAAAGTGGTATATATTAGTCTGGACATCCCAGAGTTGCAAGGCTTTAAGTAGCCCCAAGTAGGTCTTGTATCTTACACTCCTGGTGTAGAAAACAATGGTGCCATACTCACTTATGCCTTTTATACATGTGGATGTGTATTTTGTTAATGGATAAGAAATCCTCCTTTTCTACATAATAAAAACATGCATTCATGGAATATCCAAATTTTCTTAAACAACATCTCTTAGCATTCATCATCAAGGTGTGCTAAAATTTGCATTGCATGTATAGGTATGCTTAGGATCATTCATATGCATGATATACATGGTGGAAAGAAATAAATTATTGTGTGTTATGTGATAGTAATTTACCTTAACTAATCCTAAGATGCATTTCTTATTGAATAGGTTTATTTAGAGCAAATCTAAACTTAAGGATAATTAAAAGACATAATAAAATATTCATAAAAGATAAATCATTAATGAATCTACCCTAGAAATAACTTAAGGTAGGGATGAAAGAGAAGTTCTCTTCTCTTTTCTTCTCTTTACAACATTTAGTAACTAAATGTAGGTTCATACAAACCAAATTAAATAATCAACTAAAATTGGCAAATCAGCTAAATCACTTAAAATGAAACCACCCTCTAAGTTGAATCCTTTACACTTAGAAAATTCCAACCTTAAAGCCTAGCTGAAACTTGCCACACAAGCCTTAAATGGCACACACATTAGGCTAAGTCATCATTTCTAGCTCTATGTTAGGGTGGTGCATTGTTTGATGCCTAATTTTATTTTATGATATAATATTTTTAGACTGAATGTTAGGATGTATGTGCATAGACTAGATGATAGGACGATCTCAGTCTAATCATATCTTCTGCAGGAGATTGTGCTAAAGGGGCACTGTAATAAAAATATAAATGCTTTTGTTGTGCAGATTGCTTATACCCCTAAGCATTATACAAACTAAGACTGGTGGACTTGGTTACCCATATGTGGGGTGCTAAGTCAAAATTATTCATATAACTACTTGGGTTGTGTGATATGTTTAGCTAATCTCTATTTTGCAATTTTAGTTAGATTTATCTTTTCCATTTTGATGTAATTTTTGCAATTGAAATTTGGAATGAATGTTATAAGGGAATTAAGGTGAAAATTGGTCATAAGAGCATGTATAATGTACCATGTGAAGCCTTGGAACAAACCACATCTCAAGATAAATCAAAAGGAAGAAAAGAGTGAAGAAAGAAAGAAATGAAGAATGAAAGAAGTGAAGAACAAAGAATGAAGAATGAAGACCCTCATAGCATGAATTATTTTTAATTGTAATTATTCATTTGTAATTTGGGTTGTATAAGGGTAGAGCTCGGCTACCCATTTTCCTTTTTGGATTTGTGCGGTGGAACCCAACCACATCGACCTCTTACTCTTTTATGCTAGCTTTATAAAATTATTTGAAGTTTGTTTAGCTTGTTTATTAGAAATGCCATGATTTTTCTAGTTTCTTAATTGCTTGATGGTTGTTGAATGGCTTGGATGCGATTAGACTCTTAGGAAAAATAAATTTTCTATCCAATTAATCAACTCAAAATTAAAATTAAATAACTCATAACCTCACTTAAAAAGCCTAGGATATAAATCAAGATAATAAAAGATTTAGCAACCCCTTAGCTAGATGTTGTATGTTTCACACCATGCATAAAAATATATTACTTCACACTTGTTAATGGAGTGCTTCCAACTTTGCCAGAGAAAATAGCTTGACCTTTAAGAGCCATGGTGGAAACACACCTCCTTCTTTCTGATTTTAGCCTATAACAAATTTCTCATGCATTAGACATAAAATCCCATAGCTTGTGTCGAATAAAAATTTTCAAATAAAAATCAAAATAAAACTTAACAAAATTTACTTTAGATTAAATCATTACTCATGCCCTTCATGATCTAGTCTCTAAGGGAGTGTTTAAATATTTACTCTCCTTTCTAAATAAACAACAGTCTAGCTATCTTGCAAAGCATAATATTTGTGTACATGTATTTAAAATCATAGGAAGAGTTAGTTGGCAACCACCCTCAGATGGTTGTAAGTCCAATAGTTGGGTAGTTTATCCTCTCTTGTGGAGGTAAACCATATATCCATTTTTGCCTTAGATTTAGGTCATAATTTTGCCATCACCAAAGCTCCCTAGATTTAGGACCCGAGGTTGACGTTTCCATTTGTGGGCTACAAGCATAAATCCTCATCTCTTAGGCTTTTCCACCATCTTGTGTTATGGAATTATAAGCCCTAGATTTCTAATAAAAATTTAACTCAAACCTATAATTCTTCTCAAATTTCAAAAATATAAAGCCCAACCAAACGATAATTTGGGATGCTCTCTAAGTTTTCTAGTACCATGAGCATCTCCTACTCATCTCCCTTTGGTTTTGATAATAACTCCCTTCTTTTGATCAATCCCACTTGATTTTCTAAAAATAACCAATTTATTGATAGTCCTATCTTTGAAATCTTTGCAGACAATGATCATTTATCTTAATCAAGAGTACTCTTTAGGAATCTCATTCCTTAAGAAGTAATTAACTATGGGGTCTTGCCTCCATAGGGAACTTAATGCACCTGGTTTAAAATAAACCCTACTTTACTTTTCCATTAAGGTAGGGGAAAGATCTCTGGTACATTTGAAGACCCATTGTCCTTAGGAGTTCTTATTAGGTGATTAGGTCAATTGTAGGATGGTGACTTCTATCTCTTGAGATAGTACATCATTCTTCAATGTCACACCCAATCACCCTGATGAGAACATCTATGAATCTATGTGATGTCCCAACATATACAACCAACAAAAATTTTATTTTTCAAATTCCAAAAAGTTTGAGAAATAAAATAAACACCACATGCCCCCTTTAACTTTTTGGGAATTTATTACCTGTTAAATTAGGGGGGTAGATTTATTCAGCCCTAATTACCTTCTTAACTTCATTAAGGAGTGATTAAGCATATGAATAATGATTAATTAATTATTTGGACTCCTTAACCACTGTTCGATAGGAAGAAGACTTAGGGAAGTGGATTGGAGCCTCCCTCCTAATCCCTTCTTGAATTTTCCCTCTCTTTTCAACTAAAGTCCTAATTATTAATTAGTTAAATAATTAGAAATTTAAGTAGCTAAATTAAAATCCAAAACACATCAAATCATGCTTAAGTTAAGTAGGTGGTCTATGGGATTAGATTGGGACCCCCTTCCTAACTTTTTCCCTTAAGCCCACCTCATTTCAAAAAAAAATTATTAACTTCGACAATTAACTAAAAGAGAGGTGAATTAATGGATTAATGGTTTAATTAATTAAACTCAAACCTATTTAAATATGTTTTTCTCCCTTAATTATTTTTTGGGTAGTTCTTTGGGTGTTCAATATCCTAAAGAGAGCTAATGAAATTATGGTTAGCTCACATGTGTGAGAAAATCCTAAAAGTAATTAAATGGTTCCTTAAGTTTAATCATTAAATGATTATGAGCTAATGGCATTAGGCCCCTTTTATTTTATAGGAGCATTGCCATTTACTTTTCAATTTATTTTCATATCATATTAGCTCATAATTTTTTAGTTAATTATCTTAAGGTAGCATAAGTAAGGGTTAATTAATTGACTTAATCCATGCTTAACTTAATCAACCCATAAAAATTGTCAAATTATTTCTTGTTAAACTAAATTAATTCACACATATGGGAAATGGGATTAGGATTAGCAATATTTCTCACATTTCTTAAATTAAGTTAAAAATAAAATAAAAAATGATGTTAAGAAGCTTTGGTTTATTTTAAATAAAGTTATTTGATATGATTGTCCTAAAGAATTAGTTGGATTGAATGAAATTACATGATTGTGTCTTTATTTTTTTTCCAATCATATTAAGATGTTGTGTTCCACTTGTAGTAATGTATTCATTTCTTTCAAGAATCAATTAAAATAAAAAATGATTTCCTTTATATCAAGTTGCATGTGTTGGCTTAAATTAAAAATATGTGTGTCTATTATCACTATTAGATCTCAAATGATTTTCAAAAGCTTATTAATGAATAATAATATATGTTGTGACATTAGTTATATATACAAAAGAGGTGCATGTGAATATAAGCTTAGTGTATGAAGTGAATTCTTTCTTTCATTCTTATGTTGATTTGCATAAGTATGAATGTTAGTGGGTACAATAGTCTGGACATTCTAGAGATGCAAGACTTCCCAAAGAGTTTTTACCTTACTCCCCTTGTGCTAACAATGATGACATACTCATTTGATTTCATTCTTATGCATTTTGATATTAGAATTTAGGTAGAGCTTTAATTCATTCACACAAATAAATCAATTAAATTAAATCCAATTTTTGCATGATTTTATATTCTTATAGTTGTTTGTACATCCATATGTATTTAAGAATAGTGGTTATAACTAGTCTGGACACTCGGGGACGCACGGCTTTAAGTAGACCCAAGGAGGTTCCTACCTCATTTTCTTGGTCAAACAATGGCGAGGTACTTATTTAGAACTTTCGTACATTTGATTGTATATTTAGCTAATGAATGAGAGTCCTCTTTTTCTATAAAAATCATTTATGCATCCTGCATGTAAGTGTGCCAAAAAAAAAACATAATGCATGTATAGGTATGTTTAAGACTTAATCATATGCATATTACATATGATGGGAAGAAATAAATAGACATGAGTTCTGTGGTAGTAATTAACTCCAATTAATCTTAAGATGCCTTTCTTATTGAATAAAATTATTTAAAATGAACCTCAACCTAGGACTAATTAAAATATGTAATAAGCCATTCACTAAAGAGAATTCATTTAATTAATTTACTTTAGATGTGACTTAAGGTATGGATAAAAGATAATTATCTTCTCTTTTCTTCTCTTTATAACACTTATTTGCTAAGTGTAAACCAAACGAAATAAAAGAAACTATTAAGTAAAACTTACAAATCAATTAAGCCACTTAAAGTGAAATCATCCTTTATAATTAAATCCTTTCTTAGTTAGAAAATTATAACAAAACCTAGTTAAGGCATGCCACACAAACATTAATACGCACACCTTAGATCAAGCCACCACTTTTAGCCTTATGTTAGGGCGGTGCATGGTTTGGTGTATGTTTAGTTTTATGATGTATTTTTGTATATACTGGATGTTAGGGGGTATGCTTCATAGATTGGATGTTATGCCATGCTTAGCCTAATGATATTTTTTTCAAGAGATTGTACTTTAGGGGTGCTTAGAATAAATATAAATGCTCCCTTTTGTAGGTTACTTAACCCTTAAGCATAATCTAAATTAAGACAGGTGAACTTGGCTACCCATGTGCAGGGTGCTAAGTCCAAATTATTCATATAACTATTTGGGTTATATGGTGTGTTTAGCTAACATTTATTTTACAAGTGTAGCTAGATTTACTTTTCTTATTTTTAATATAATTTTGCAGTAGGAATTAGGATTAGTGTTATGGGGGATTATGATGAGCGGAGGCTAGAAGGTTTTGTCCAAGGAGGCCCCGTTATACCTTGAAAGCAAGCAAACCAAATGAAGAAATGGAGGAGATATGATGATATGAAGACCCCCCATAACATTTATCTATTTTTAATTGTAATTATTCATTCATATACTGGGTTGTATAAGAGTAGAGCTCGGCTACCCATTTCTCTTTTCGGGTTATATGGCGGTACCCGACCTCGCCGGCCTTTTATTCTTTCATATTGGGTTTATAAATTGATTGATATTTTGTTTACAATTCTATAATAAAAATTGCATGTTTTTTGTAGTTTCTTCATATATGGTGATTTAATGTGTGTCCTGGATTCGATTAGGCTCTTAGGAAAAAATAAAATTTCTACCCCAACTACAACTCATAATTATTTTTCTAAACAACTCATAACCTCATTTAAAGCCTAGGTATTAAATTAGGATAATTAAAAGATTTAACAACCCCATAGTTGTATGTTGTATGCTTAATATCTGGCATATCATCTTTAATCACTCTTGTAATATGGGGGCCTCCATTCTTGCAAATATGGGAACTGCTTGACATGTGAGAGCAACTCCTACTAATGGAGCTTAACCATTTTCTCTCTTGATTTAACCCATTACTCATTTCAACATGTATTTAGGCATATAAAAATTCTATGGCCTTTATCAAAATAAATATTCCAAAATCAAATAAAAATTGAAAAGATTTGCATTAGACTAAGTCATTATTCATACCACTTATGCTCTAGTCTCTTAGGGAGTGGGTTTAAGGACTTTAGTTTCTTTCTAACAATAACAACTTAACCAACTTGCAAAATATATGACTTGACCACATAGTTTTAAAAGCATAGGAGGAGTTAGCTGGCTGCCACTCCGTGCGGTTATAAGTCCAGCAGTTGGGTGGTTTACCCTCTCTGGTGGAGGTAAACCATATAACCATCTTTGTTTAGAATTAGGTCATGCTTTGGCCATTGCTAAAGCTCTCTATTTTCAAGATTCGAGGTTGTTATTTCTCCTCGGGATACAAGCATAAATCCTCACCTCTTATACATTTTCACAATCTTGTATTGGGGATTATAAGTCCTAGACTTCTAAATAAATTTCAATTCAAACTTATAATTCTCCTCAACTTCAAATATATAAAGCCCAATCATAGAATAGATTGGAATGTTCACTAGGCTTCCTAGTATCATGAGCATTCCCTACTCATCTCCTTTGGCTTCGATAATAAGTCTCTCCTTTTTGATCTATCCCAATTGATTTTCCAAACATAGCTAATTTATTGATAATCCTATCTTTGGAATCTTTGGAGATAATAATTGCCTACTTTAATCGAGAGTATTCTTAAGGAATCTATTTTCCTTAGGATGCAATTAACAATGGGGGCTTGCCCCAATTAAGAATTTTAGAGCTCGGTTTAAATAAACCCTGCTTTATTCATCCATATAAGGTAGGGAAAATCTCTAGTATATTTGAAGACTCATCATGTCTTATGAGTTCTTATTAGGTGATTAGGCCCATTGTAGAGTAGTGATTTCTACCTTTCAAGATAGTATACTATTCCTTAATGTCGTACCTGATCACCTCAATAAGTAATCCCTCAGATCTGCATGGTGTCCCCCATAAACATAAATTGAAAACAAACACCATAGATGTTTATATCCAGCGATTTCTAAATCACTATCCTCACTATCAACTTTTTGCTTAAGAGTAAGTGTTGACCTCGCTTTTGGAGTGAGCTTTCAACTTCTCCATCCTAGAAATTAGGACTCCTCTAAACACTAAGAGTTATTTAGTCTTAAGACACTTCTAGTGATTAAGTGAACACTTAACCTAACCCTAAAGACTTAGAAGAGTTAGCCATAGAAATAGGTTATGCCTTAGGGGTATTAGGAAGATTTGCCTACCCTATAGCTTAAACCCAATCCTTGCTTCTTTCTTTCAAACCAAACTTCAAAATCAAATCTTAAATCAGTTCCAACTCAATTGATTTTTCTCAAATCATGAATCAACTTCAAACTCAAATCCTAAATCAATTCCAACTCAATTGATTTTTTGAATCATGAATCAACTTCAAACTTAAATATTAAATCAATTCTAACTCAATTGATTTTCTTAAATCATAAATCAATTCCAAAATTCAAATCATGAATCAATTCCAAATATTTGAAACACATTATCAATTCCAATTCCAAAATCTTTCCTAAGCCCTATTTATTTCATCTTATTGGCTTAGCTCAAATCAAATTCAAATCATTGCAAATTTAAAAGATTTTCTCATAACCCATTTATATTCACAAATATGAATGAAGTATAAATTCAAATGACCAAAACTAAACTCAAAGCTCAAGTCTAAATCCAACTTAAATCCAACTTAAATCCAACATATACCCGTTCAAGTCAAATTCTTGAACTTAACCAAACCATTCTCAAATCAATCAAAACCCTTGGATTTTCTCTTCAAACAATCATTCCTTCAATCAAATGCCCAAAAATAAATATAAACTACAATCATCAAACCAAAATCAAACTAACCTAAATCAAACGCATGTTCATCCTTTGAACTTGAAATTGTCAAATGAGCCAAAGCTCATTTGACTCCAAATCACTTGCAATTGGATTTATATTTCAATCATTAGTCCATATGTGAGTTCAACCAAACCTGAATCAAGCCTTGATCAAGCCAATTGACCCACTTAGGCTCACTTGACCCAAAGTGACCTAAAGGATCTTTTTGAGCCAAATTCTAATCCAACCCAAATTGGATTGAACTAACCCATCTAAGCCTCACAATGTGAGTAACAATCATCCTAGGATGATCAATCATTCAAATTGGGTCAAACCAAGTCAAACCTAGCCTTTGACCAAGTCAACATTTAGCCCAAATGAAACTTAAACTAACCAAAATTCACCGTAAGCCAAATTAATTGAAACCATTAATTTAAACTAGTTCATAATCAATGATTGAACTTGACCAAGCCATCAATTGAGTCAAGCCAAGACTAATTGGCCACTTGACCCAAGTTGACCTAAAAAGTCAAAATGGGTCAAATCTTGATCTAAGCTAAATTAATTACAACCAATGGGTCAAACTCATTCTAAATTGATTGTTAAACTTGACCAAAATTTTAATTGGCCAACTAGACCTAACCTACCCCAATTGACCATGAACCCAACTTGACCTAAAAGGTCAAATCAACTTGAAATCAAATCAAACTAAAATTGATTGATACCAAAGCTTGCAATATATTTCAAATGATCAACCAAGCCTAAACCAACCCATGACCTAACCCAATTAGGACAAATGGGTCAAATTGGTCAACTTGACCCATTTGACATAAATGAACGTAAATGAACAAAACCAAATATAAATTAAATTGAACCAAACTAATGATACCCATAGGATCCAAATGATCATTTGAACTTGACCTAACCCATGGTTTGACCCAATTTGACCAATTGGTCAACCTAACCCAAATTAACCCAACTTGACCTAAATGGGTCAAATTGAACCAATTCAAACCAAATGAACTCCGAATCACTTGACATTTGACCCAACCCACTTTTGAATCATTTTAAATCTTCCCAAATCAAAATTAAGGCCAAATGACCACTTTACCCCTGGGTTAAAGGGTATCCTATGTCCAAATTTACTTGGACTTTGGTCATATTCTTTCTCAAGGCCACTTGGCATCCTCTTAGTGGTCCACTTGGACACCAAGGAGGGTGGTGAACATGACCCAATCACCTTGGGTCAGCCATGATCTAACTCAAGGCCAAACTGACCCCTCTAATGGGAATTGGACAATTGGATCACCCCATACACTCACCTAGCACATGAGCACTCACTCTCCTTCCCTCTTCTACTTAAAACAAATCACATGGAGTCTCTAACAGCCCAAAATGTTCATTCAATCTCAACAATTGATAAAAAATGGCTTCTCTAGTCTTCACTATCTAATCCAAGGAGTGGGAGATATACTCCCCCTCATTCCCACTGAGACCACATGCACTGAATTTGATTGAGCCCTAGGAATTGAAAGCAAGCTTCTCCAAGCCTTGGCAAGCATTCCCGAGCTCCCCTATTTTCTCCTTCTCAATTTTTCTCAAGCCGAAAATAGGGGAGATCCAAATCAATTCCAACTCATCCAATTCTTCACAAAACCCAAATTAAACTTGCAAGCACCATCAAGGCACCTCATCGAGCTCAATCAAGTTATTCCCCAAGTCACCAAGCCACGGGAAGGAGGACTTTGATCAAAGCTGATTGCCATTGAAGGGGAGCTTGGTCAACCGAGCCATCCACTTCAAATTAAGGCTTGATACATTCAACAAGGTTTTGTTGCTACTAGATGAAGCTACCTCCTCCGTCAGAAGCATTGGGGATAGCCTCCAGCGAGGTATTGCTCAAAACTGTGGACATAGGAATTTTTGCTTTATCCTTTGTGAAGGGAATTATAATCCCATTAGATCTTGGCTATTGGATTCATTGCTTGTGCCTCCTCAAAGGTATGGGGTGAGTTTAAGCTCCATCCGAGCTTAGGTGAGCTCAAATCAAGCGATGATCAACGGATGTCATCCTTCTCTTGCCGCTTGGGAGGAGACAGATCACACACCATCCATTATGTGTGATTGAAACGAAAGATTTTGATTAAATTAGGATAGATCCCTCTATAATTTAAGCCTAAATTATGGGATTAATTGAGACCGTCTGATCTTAGATCGGACAAGCCATGGAAAAGCGCATCCACCACCGGCTAACTCAGTAGTGGATGTTACAACTTAAATAATCTATCCCATCGCACCTCGTGGAAAGAGCACCGCATCAGCCGTCACGTGGCCCGACGAGAATAGGGGATTAATTAGCTCTAATTAATCTAATTTTAATCATGGAACTTTCAAAATTCATAACTAATTGTAGAAAAATTCAAAAAATATAAACTTAAGTTCATTTTAAAGATAATTTAGTGAGGAATAATATAAAATTAAAATTAATTCATTTTGAACAGTGACTTTCACTTAATTTGGGTTTTATTATAAATGTAATTAGGCTAATTACTCCTTAATTAATTCAATAATTAATTCTAAACTTCTGAGGGTTGATTAGTGGGATGACCTCTACCTTAAATGATTTTCTTAGAATTTATTATTGGATTAATTAGGATAATTGTTTGTTTCATCTCTAATCACTTCCCTAATTATTTAAATGTTTAATTAACCTATTAAACAATGATAAATTCATTAATTAAGCTTGTTAATCATCTTGAAATAGTGAATTGACTTAGGGAATGAGATTAGGATTTCTTTTCTAATATTTTCCCCTAAGTTTATTTCATTTGGATAAAGACTTCATTAATTTGCAAATTGATTAATGATTTAACTACTTCATTAAATGGCTTAATTAACTAAACTCAAAACCAAATTATTCCAGAACTTAATCACTTAATCTTGGGTAGAGTCTTAGGTGTTCAATAGCTTAAGAGGCTTTAATAATCAAATTACATGTGTTGGATGGTTATGAAAGTACTTAATTAAATCCTTTAGCTTAATTAGTCAATAATTATGTGCTAATTGCATTAGGCCTCTTCATTTCTTAGGTGCATTGCTGATTTAAATTTCATGTGGTTGCATATCATATATTGGCTCATAATCATTTATTTAATTATGTTAAAATGGTATAGGTAAGGGGTAATTAATGGATTTAATTCACACCTTAATCTAAACAAAACATAAAATCAATCTAATTGTTCTAAAATTAAACTAAACCAATTCACATATGGGGGAAATGGGTTAGGACCAGCAAACTCCTTTTACATTTCCTAAGTCAAATCAAATTCAAAAATAAAAATATTTTTAAAGAATTTTGATTCACTTTAAATGATCTTATGTTATAGGACTATCTTTAGGAATTAATTAGGGTGAATTAAGTCATATGCTTACATCACATTAGTTCTTACCAAGCATGCTAAATATTGTTTTTCATATGAAATCATGCATTCATATCTTTTGAAAAATAAATTAAATAAAATGTTTTCTTTTCTGCCAAGTTGCATGTTTTGGCTAAAGTTAAGAATATGAGTGGTTATTATCACTATTAAATAAAAAATTATTTTCAAAACCTATAAATCAAAGATTATGAATGGAGTGATGCTACTTATAAGTACTTATAAGCTTGCTTATGATTATAGCATAAGATGTGTTTTATGTTGTTTTATTCTCTTTTTTTAGCATGGATTTGAATAGGATTTGCAAAGTGTATAGATCATTTAAAAAGAACACAACACTTGCTTAAATCTATTCCTATGCATTTCTATAGCATGACCTAAGAAGGATCCTTACATTTACACATGTAAATTATACAACTAAATCAACCACAAAAATCTTTAGCATGATTCTTTATCCATTTGATCTTTTGTGTACATTTACATGTATTAAAGAAAAGTGGTATATTAGTCTTGATATCCCGGGGCTGCGAGACTTTAAGAAGCCCTAAGTAGGTCTTGTACCTTACGCCCCTGGTGTAGAAAATAATGGCGCCATATTCACTTATGTCTTTTATACATATGGATGTGCATTATGTTAAAAGATGAAGAATCCCTCTTTTCAACATAATAAAGACATGTATTCATAGAATATCCAAATTTTCAAAGCATATCTCTTAGCATTCATCATCAAGGTCTGCTAAAATTTGCATTGCATGTATATGTATGCTTAGGATTTATTCATATGCATGATATACATGGTGGAAAGAAATAAAGGATTGTGTGTTATGTGGTCGTAATTCACCTTATTTAATCCTAAGATGCATTTCTTAATGAATATGGCTATTTAGAGAAAATCTGAACTTAGGGTTAATTAAAACACATGATAAAGCATTCACTAAAGAAAAATCATTATTAAATCTACCTTAGAAATTACTTAAGGTAGGGATGAAAGAGAAGTTCTCTTCTCTTTTCTTCTCTTCATAACATTTTGTAACTAAGTGTAGGTTCATTCAAACCAAATTAAACCACTAATTAAAATTGATAAATCAACTAAATAACTTAAAATGAAACCACCCTCTAAATTGAATCCCTCATAATTATAAGATTCTAACATTAAAGCCTGGCTAAGACATGCCACACAACCCTTAAATGGCATACACATTAGGCTAAGTCACCATTTCTAGCTCTATGTTAGGGCGATGCATGGTTTGATGCATGAATTTATTTTGTGATATAATATTTTTAAACTTGATGTTAGGGTGCATGTGCATAGCTGTGGTGTTTATTTCTCAAACTTGGGAATTTAAAAAATAAAATTATATGTTATTGGGACATAGATCCGCAGATGTCCTTATTAGGATGATCGGGTGCGACATTGAGGAATGATGTACTATCTTGAGAGATAGAAGTCACCATCCTTTAATGGACCTAATCACCTAATAAAGACTCCTAAGGACAATGGGACTTCGAATGTACCAGAGATCATTCCCCTATTTTAGATAGAAAAGTAAAGTAGGATTTATTTTAAATCGAGTTCATTAAGTTCCCTATGAAGGCAAACCCCTATAGTTAATTACATCTTAAGGAATGGGATTCTTTAGGAATACTCTTGATTAAGGTAAATGATCATTATCTCCAAAGATTTTAAAGATAGGACTATCAACAAATTGATTATTTTTAAAAAATCAAGTGGGATTGATCAAAAGGAGGGAGTTATTATTGAAACCAAAGGGAGATGAGTAGGGGATGCTCTTGATACTAGAAAACCTAGTGAGCATACAAAACTATCCTATGGTTGGGCTTTATATTTTTGAAATTTTAGAAGGATTATATGCTTGGCTTGAATTTTTATTAGAAAACTAGGGCTTACAATTCTACAACACAAGATTATGAAAATGACTAAGAGGTGCAGATTTATGCTTATAGCCCACAAAGGGAAAATAGTAACCTTAGATCCTAAATCTAGGGAACTTTGGAGAGGGCCAAAGCACGACCTAAATCTAAGATAAAAAAATGGGTATATAGTTTACCTCCATAAGAGAGGATAAACCACCTGACTGTTGGACTTACAATCGCCTGGGGTTGGCCGCCAACTAACTCCTATGATTTTAAATACATGTAGGCAAGTCTTATACTTTGCAAGATGGCTAAGTTGTTATTTGTTTAGAAAGGAGACTAAGTCCTTAAACTCACTCCCTAAGAGACTAGTTCATGAAGGGCATGAACTCATGACTTAATCTAATATAAATTTTTTTAAGTTTTATTTTCATTTTTGGACATTTTATTTAACATAGGCTATGGGATTTCATATGCCTAATTCATGAGAAATTGGTTAAGGGAAAAAATCAGAAAGAAGGAGGTGTGTTTCCACCATGGCTCTCAAAGGTCAAGCCATTTTCTCTGGAAAAGGTGAAAGTCCTCCATTAACAAGAGTGAAGCAAAATAATTTTATGCATGATGTAAGATGTACAACATCCAACTAAGGGGTAGCTAAATCTTTTATTATTTTTATTTATGGCCTAGTCTTTAGGTAAGGTTATCAGTTGTTAAATTAAATTTTGAGTTGATTAATTGGATAAAAAATTTATTTTTTTCTAAGAGCCTAATCTCATCTAGGCCATTCATCAAAATAATAAAGAAACTAGGAAGATCATGCTATCTTAATTGTGTAATCATAAAAAAATATAAATCAATTTACAAAATTAGCATAAAAGAATAAGAGGTTGATGTGGTCGGGCTCTACTGTACAAACCTGAAAAGAAAAATGGGTAACTGAGCTCTGCCTTTATACAACCCATATTACAAATGAATAATTACAATTTAAAAAGAATTCATATTATGAGGGTCTTCATTCTTCATTTCTTCATTTATTCATTTATACCTTTCTTCATTTCTTTCTTTCTTCATTTGACTTGGGATGTAGTTTGCTCTAAGGCTTCACATGGTACATAAGACATGGTCTTATAACCAATATTCATTGTAATCCCCCATAAAATTTATTCCAAATCTTAATTACATTATTTATATTAAAATGGGAAAGATAAATCTTACTAAATTTGTAAAATAGAGATTACCTAAACATACCACACAAGACAAGCAGTTATATGAATAAATTTGGACTTAGCACCCCACACATGGGAAACCAAGTCCACCTATCCTAGTTTGGATCATGCTTAGGGGTAAAAGTAACCTGCATAGTAAAATCATTTATATTTTATTATAGCATCCCTTAAGGACAATCTCTTGTAGAAGACATGATTAGGCTAAGATTGGCCTAACATCCAACCTATGCACATACACCCTAACATCCAGTCTAAAAATATTACATCATAAAATAAAATCAGGCATCAAACCATGCACCGCCCTAACATAGAGCTAGAAATGGTGACTTAGCCTAATGTATGTGCCATTTAAGACTTGTGTGGCATGTCTTAGCTAGGTTTTAAGGTTAGAATCTTCTAAGTGTGGAGGATTCAATTTATAGGGTGGTTTCATTTTAAGTGATTTAGTTTATTTATCAATTTTAGTTGGTGATTTGATTTGGTTTGAATGAACCTACATTTAATTACTAAATGTTGTGAAGAGAAGAAAAGAGAAGAGAACTTCTCTTTTATCCTTACATTAAGTAATTTTAATGTAGATTCATTAATAATTTTTCTTTAGTGAATTTTTTATTATGTGTTTTAATTAACCTTAAGTTTAGATTTATTCTAAATAGCCCTATTCATTAAGAAAGGCATCTTAAGATTAATTAAGGTGAATTACTATCACATGACACACAATCATTTATTTCTTTCCACCATGTATACCATGCATATGAATAAATTCTAAGCATACCTATACATGCAATGCAATTTTTAGCACACCTTGATGATGAATTCTAAGAGGTATGATTTTAAAATTTGGATATTCTATGAATGCATGTCTTTATTATGTAGAAAAGTTGGATTCTTCATTCTTTAACATAATGCCCATCCATATGTATAAAAGACATAAGTGAGTACAGTGCCATTATTTTCTACACTAAGGGTGTAAGTTACAAGTCCTACTTAGGGCAATTTAAAGCCTCACTGCCCTGGGATGTCCAGACTAATATACCACTTTTCTTAAATACATATTGATGTACAAAAAGAAATAAATGAATGAAGAATCATGCAAAACATCTAATTTGATTTGGTTGTATAATTTACATGTGTAAATGTGAGGACCCTTCTTAATTCATAGCATAGAACTGCATAGGAATAAATTTAAGTAAGTATTGTGTTCTTTTTAAATAAACTATACAATTTGCAAATCTTATTCAAATCCATGTTAAGAGGAGAGAAGAAGATAACATAAAACACATCTTATGTTATAATCACATGCAAGCTTATAAGTATTTATTAGTAGCAGCACTTCATTCATAATCTTTGATTTATAGGTTCTGAAAATAATTTTTAGTTTAATAGTGATAATAGCCACTCATATTCTTACTTTAGCCAAAACATGCAATTTAACATAAACGAAATATTTTTTTTATTTAATTGATTTTACAAAAGAAATGAATACATGATTTCATATGGCAAATAGTATTTAGCATTTTTGAAAAGAAATAAAGGAATGTAAGCATATGACTTCATTCACCCAAATTACTTCCTAAGGACAATCCTATAAAATAAGATCATTTAAAATGAATCAAAATTCTTTAAAGAGATTTTTATTTTTGAATTTGATTTGACTTAGGAAATGTGAAAAGAGTTTGTTGGGCCTAATCCATTTTCCCCATGTGTGAATTGGTTTAGTTTAATTTAGAATAATTAGGTTGATTTTATATTTTATTTAGGTTAATGTGTGAATTAAATCCATTAATTACCCCTTACCTACACCACTTTAACATAATTAAACAAGTAATTATGAGCCAACATATGATATGCAATCATATGGAAGTTAAATCAGCAATGCACTTAAGAAATAAAGGGGTGAAATGAAATTGGCTCATAATTATTGATTAATTAAGCTAAAGGGTTTAATTAAGTACTTTTATAACCTTCCTACACATATAGTTTGATTATAATTTTCTTTGAAGCCTCTTAGGTTAACGAACACCTAAGAATCTACCCAAGATTAAGTGATTAAGTTTTATAATAATTTAGTTTTGAGTTTAGTTGATTAAGTCATTTAATGAAGTGATTAAATCATTAATCAATTTGTAAATTAATTAAGTATTTATCCAAATGAAATAAACTTAGGGGAAAAGATTTGGAAAAGAAATCCTAATCTCATTCCCTAAGTTCATTCATTGTTTCATGATGATTAACAAACTAAATTAATAAATTTATAATTGTTTAATAAGTTAATTAATCATTTAATTAATTAAGAAATATATTAAAGATGAAACATGCAATTTTCTTAATTAATCCAACAATAAATTCCAAGAAAATCATGGGAGGAAGAGGTCATCCCACTAACTAACCTTAGGAAGTTTAGAATCAATTGCTGAAGTAATTAAGGAGTAATTAGCCTAATTATATCCTTAATAAAACCTAAATTGAGTGAAATCTACTATTCAAAATCAATTAAACTTAATTTTATATTATTCCTCATTGAATTGTCTTTAAAATGAACTTGAGTTTGAATTTTTTTGGATTTTTCTATAATTAGTTATGAATTTTGAAATTTTCATGATTAAAATTGGATTAATTAAGCCTAATTAAATCCCTAATCCTGTCAGGCCATGTGGCAGCTAACACGGTGCGCTTTCCACATGGTGCAATGGGATAGGTTATTTAAGTTGTCACATCCGAAGTTAGTCGGACGTTTTCTCCATGATCCCGATCTAAGATCAAATGACCATGATTAATCCTGTAGTTTAGGCTTAAATTAGAGGGGAGATCTAATGTGATTTAATCACAATTGCTCATTCCAATGACACGGAATGGACGGTGTGTGATCTATCTCCTCTCGAGTGGTGAGAGATGTATGTCGTCCATTGATCGTCGCTCGATCCAAGCTCACCTAAGCTCGGATGGAGTTCAAACTCACCCCAGACCGTTGGGGAGGCACAAGCAAGGAATCCAATGGCCAAGAGCTAATGGGATTATAATTCCCTTCACAAAGGACCAAGCAAAAATTCCTATGTCTACGATTTTGAGCAATACCTCATCGGAGGCTATCACTGATGCTTCCAACGGAGGAGGTAGCTTCGTCTAGTAGAGATGAAGCCCTGTTGAAGGTATCATGCCTTGATTTAAAATGGATGGCTAGATTGACCAAGATCCCCTTCAATGGCAATCGACTTTGATCAAAGTCCTCCTTCCCGTGGCTTGGTGACTTGTGGAACAACTTGGCTGAGCTCGATGAGGTGCCTTGATTATATTTGCAAGTTTAATTTGGGTTTGGTGGAGAATTGGAGGAGTTTGGAATTGATTTGGATCTCCCCTATTTCGGCTTTGAAGAAAACCAAGAAGGACAAAATGGGGGGAGCTCGAGACTGCTTACCAAGGCTTAGAGAAGCTTGCTTTCGATTCCAAGAGCTCAATCAAATTCTGTGTGTGTGGTTTGGTGGGAATGAGGGGGAGTATATCTCCCCCTCCTTGGATCAGATGGCCGAGAATATCTTTACCATTTTAGCTCAATTACTAGGATTGATTGATTAGTTTGGGCTGTTAGACACTCCATGTGATTTGTTTTAGGTAGAGGAGTGGAGGAGACAGAGTGTCTATGTGTTAGGTGAGTGTATGGGGTGATCTAAGTACTCAATTCCCATTGGAGGGGTCAGTTTGGCCTTGGGTTAGGTCATAGCTAACCCAAGGTGATTGGGTCATGTTCGCCACCCTCCTTAGTGTCCATGTGGACCACAAGGAGGATGTCACATGGCCTTGAGAAAGAATATGACCAAATTCCAAGTGAATTTGGTCATAGGATATCCTTTGACCTAGGGGTAAAGTGGTCATTTGGCCTTGATTTTGATTTGGACAATTTTTAGATGATTCAAAAATGGGTTGGGCCAAATTTCAAGTGATTTGGAGTTTATTTGGTTTGAATTGGTTCAATTTGACCCATGTAGGTCAAGTTGGGTCAATTTGGGTTAGGTTGACCAATTGGTCAAATTAAGTCAAATCATGGGTTTGGTCAAGTTTAAATGATCATTTGGAGCCTATGGGTATCATTAGTTTGGTTCAATTTAGCTTATATTTTGTTTTGGTTCATTTAGATTTATTTAGGTCAAATGGGTCAAGTTGACCAGACCCATTTGACCCAATTGGGTTAGGTCATGGGTTGGTTTAGGCTTGGTTGATCATTTGAAATATTTTTCAAGCTTAGGTTTCAATCAATTTTGATTTGGTTTGATTTCAATTTGATTTGACCTTATAGTTCAAGTTCGGTTCATGGTTAATTGGGCTAAGTTGGGTCTAGTTGGTCAATTGAAGCTTTGGTCAAGTTCAACAAGTGATTTAGGATGAATTTGACCCATTGGTTGCAATCAATTTGACTTAGATCAAGATTTGATCTATTTTGACTTTTTAGGTTAACTTGGGTAAACTTAGGTCAAGTGACCAATTAGGCTTGGTTTGACTCAATTGATGGCTTGGTCAAGTTCAATCATTGTTTATGAATTGGTTTAGATTAATGGTTTTAATCAATTTATCATATGGTAGATTTTGGCTAGTTTGGGTTTCATTTGGGTTAAATTTTGACTTGGTCAAAGCTAGGTTTGACTTGGTTTGACCCAATTTGAGTGATTGATCATTCCAGGATGATGTTGCTCACAATGTGAGGCTTAGGTGGGCTTAGTTCAATCCAATTTGGGTTGGACTAAAATTTGGCTCAAAAAATTGCTTTAGGTCACTTTGGGTCAAGTGAGCCTAAGTGGGTCAATTGGCTTAATCAAGGCTTGATTCAAGTTTGGTTGAACTCACATATGGACTTATGATTGCAATATAAATCTAATTGTAGGTGATTTGGAGTCAAATGAGTTTTGATTCATTTGACAATTTCAAGTTCAAAGTATGAACATGGGTTTGATTTGGGTTAGTTTGATTTAGGTTTGATGATTGAAGTTTATGCTTATATTTGGGTATGTGATTGAAGAAGTGATTGTTTGAAGAGAAAATTCAAGGGTTTGAATTGATTTGATTGATTTGAGGATGCTTTGGCTAAGTTCAAGTATTTGACTTGAAAGAGTATAAGTTGGATTTTGGTTAGATTTGGATTTGAGTTTTGAATTTAGTTTTTGTTATTTAAATTTATATTTCATTTATATTTGTGAATATAAATGAGAATATAAATGGGTTATGAAAAATCTATTGAGTTTGGAGTGATTTGGATTTGATTTAAGCTAAGTCCATAAGATGATATCAAAAGGGCTTAGGGAAGATTTTGTTTTCTGGAATTGATAATGGGTTTCAATTTTTTGGAATTGATTCATGATTTGAGAAAATCAACTGAGTTGCAACTGATTTAAGATTTGATTTGAGCTAAGACCATAAGATGATATCAAAAGGGGTTAGGAAAGAGTTTGGATTTGGAATTGATCATGGGTTTTAATTATTTGGAATTGATTCATGAATTGAGAAAATCAATTGAGTTAGAATTGATTTAAGATTTGATTTGAGCTAAGTCTATAAGATAAAATCAAAAGGGCTTAGTAAATATTTTGGATTTGGAATTGATCATGGGTTTTAATTATTTGGAATTGATTTATGACTTGGATTTTGGAATTGATTTATGCTTTGAGAAAATCAATTGAGTTGGAATTGATTTAAGATTTAATTTGAAGTTTGGCTTGAAAGAAGGAAGCAAGGATTTGGGTTTAAACTATAGGGTAGGCAAGTCTTCCTAAAACCCCAAAGGCATAACCTATTTCTATGGCTAACTCTTTTAAGTCTCTAGGGTTAGGTTAAGTGTTAACCTAATCACTAGAAGTGTCTTAAGACTAAGGAACTCTTAGTTCGTAAAGGAGTCCTTATGTCTAGGATGGAGAAGTTGAAAGTTCACTCCAAAAGTGAGGTCAATAGTAGTCTGGATGATAGGGAGATCTTAGTATAATCATGCTTTCTATAGGGGATTGTGCTTAATGGGCACTGTAATAAAAATATAAATTCTTTTGCTGTGCAGGTTGCTTATACCCCTAAGCATGATTAAAATTAGGACAGATGAATTTGGTTACCCATGTGTAGGGTGCTAAGTCCAAAATTATTCATATAACTGCTTGAGTTTTGTGGTATATTTAGCTAATCTCTATTTTGCAAGTTTAGTTAAATTTATCTTTCCCATTTTTATGTAAATTTTGCAATTCAAATTTGGAATGAATGTTATGGGAGATTAGGATGAACATTGGTTATAAGACCATGTCTTATGTACCATGTGAAGTCTTGGAGAAAACTACATCCAAAGCCAAATGAAGAAAGAAAGAAATGATGAAAGAAAGAAATGAAGAAAGGAAGAAATGAAGAAATGAAGAATAAAGACCCCCATAACATGAATTCATTTTTTATTGTAATTATTCATTTGTAATCCGAGTTATATAAGGGTATAGCTCGGCTTCCAATTTTCCTTTTCAGGTTTGTGTGGTGGAGCCCGACCACATCGATCTCTTATTCTTTTATGCTAGATTTATAAAATTATTTGATGTTTGTTTAGCTTGTGCAATGAAAATGGCATGATTTTCTTAATTTCTCAATTGCTTGATGGTTGCTGAATGGCCTAGATGTGATTAGACTCTTAGGGAAAAATAAATTTTCTATCCAATTAATCAAGTCAAAATTAAATTAAATAACTCATAACTTCACTTAAAGCCTAGGACATAAATCAAAATAATAAAAGATTTAGCAATCCCTTAGCTGGATGTTATACATGTCATATCATGCAAAAAATCATATTGTTTCACTCTTGCTAATGGAGGGCTTCCACCTTTGCCAGAGAAAATGGCTTGACGTTTGAGAGCCATAGTGGAAACACACCTCATTCTTTCTGATTTTTGCCCATAACCAATTTCTCATGTATTAGGCATATGAAATCTCATAGCCAGTGTCAAGTAAAAATGTCCAAAAATAAAAATAAAACTTAACAAAATTTGCATTAGATTAAATCATTTATTCATGCCCTTCATGATCTAGTCTCATAGGGAGTGTGTGTAAGGACTTAGTCTCCTTTCTAAATAAACAATAGCCTAGCTATCTTACAAAGCATAAGACTTGACTACATGTATTTAAAATCATAGGAGGAGTTAGTTGGTGGCCACCCCCAAGTGGTTGTAAGTCCAACAGTTGAGTAGTTTATCTTATCTTATGGAGGTAAATTATATACCCTTTTTTTCCTTAAATTTAGGTCATTCCTTGGCCCTCGCCAAAGCTCCCTAAATTTAGGATCTAAAGTTGTTGTTTCTCTTTGCAAGCTACAAGCATAAATCCTCACCTCTTAGGCATTTCCATGATCTCGTGTTGTGCAGTTGTAAGCCCTATACTTCTAATAAAAATTCAACTCAAACATATAATCCTCTTCAAATTTCAAAAATATAAAGCCCAACCATAGGATAGTTTGGGATGCTCGCTAGGTTTCTAGCATGATCTCCGACTCATCTCTTTGATAATAACTCTTTGATGATTTAATCTTGATAGTCCCATTGAATCATCGAGATTATTCTTATAAAATCTCAATCCTTAAGATATAATTTACTATAGGGGCATGCCTTCATAGGGAACTTGACGAACCCAGTTTAAATAAACCCTACTTTACTTTTTCATGCAAAGTAGGGGAAAGATCTCTGGTACATTCGAAGACCCATTATTCTTAGGAGTCCTTATTTGGTGATTAGGTCCATTGTATGATGGTGACTTCTATCTCTCGAGATAGTATATCATTCCTCAATGTTGCACTCAATCACCCTAATGAGTACATCTGTGGATCTACGTGGTGTCCCAACAACATACCAATTTATTTTTTTAAATTCCCAAAGTTTGAGAATTAAACACCACAATAAGTATCTAAGTACAAACCTTCTTGAATTGGATTAACCCCATTTAGATCTTGTGGTTCTCATTTCAGAGACATGCATTGTTGCTCTTACTTAATATGGATTTAATGTTTCCAAAATTTGATAGTTAATAGAAATTCCTCATTTCTTTTAACTTTATTACTTAACAAAATCTCTTATCTCATAGCTTCATATTAATGAAATTTCCTCATTCTATGATTTGTAATTGAATATGTTTGAGCCATACAAGGATTGGTTTCCATCCCATAAATAGAGGAAAAGTCCCTCTCCTTCAAATTGATTTTCTCCTTCCCTTGAATTCTATCATATGACTTCTTGCAAGTTCAAAGCTTTAGATGAAAATTTTACTTGCAAGAACTTGCATGAATTCAATTCCCATTATACTTTCAATGTATAGTATAATGTTGAATGTTCTTTAAGAAAACCCTCATTTATATTTATCAGCACATTTTTATGATCATTCTAAATTTGATTCAAATCTATCTTTGACTTTTCAGTTCATTTGATGGGATAGATAGCATAATTCAAATGATTATTAAAAAGTTTTACTTATGTTGGTTGGCAAGCCATATACTCATATTCTTGCTCATAGTTAAGCCGTCAACTCCTTACTGTTTATTTTGGTGTTAAGCTTCATGCATCTTCAATTTTTTTGACATAAAATGCATGTAATTTAAATCACACATTAGTATTCAATTTTCATAACTTTTCATGTATTTGATCTCATTTTATTATGTAATTGAGCATTAAGATAATCAATCTTAAGCCATTCAATCAATCTGTTCATTTAAATTTTGGCAGCCTCCTGGCATCATCCCCACGAAGGGGACTGCTTCGGGAGAGTAGGCCTTCCCACCATGCTAAGAAAGGCATGCATGGTAGGTCTCGTAAGACACTGCAGCCGAAAGTTTAGTTTACCTACCACACTAAGAAAGGCATGTATAGGTTGGTATAGCATAGCATTTTCTTGCCACATTGGAACAATGTGAACAAGTATTTATATCACAAGGCAGATTTCTTTGACACATTGGAATAATGTGAGAAAGTACTTATAGCACATGTTTCCCCACCGCATTAGAACAATATGAATGGGTACTTATCACAAAGCAGATTTCCCTGCCACATTGGAGTAATGTGAACTGGTACATATAGCACAAGTTTCCCCACCGCAATGAAAAAATGTGAATGGGTACTTATATCAAAGAAGATTTTTCTACTACATTGAAACAATGTGAACATGTACTTATCATAAGTTTTTTTATCGTATTTGAATAATGTGAATGAGTACTTATATCAGAGCAGATTTTCCTGCCATATTAGAATAATGTGAATGGGTACTTATCATAAGTTTTCCCGTCGTATTGGAATAATGTGAACATGTATTTTTAGCACAAAGCAATTTAACAAATTTACATTCACATATGCATGAAATTAAATTGCAGCTAAAAATCCCCTTGATATTATAACATGATTTTAATCACCATTTCAACTGAATTTTGCTTCTAGAATATTTAGCAAGCTGTAATATAAGCTTTTGATCACATGTGAGCACAATTCCATCCTTCTCACTTTGAATGTAAAGGAGGAAATACCTATGTCAAAGTTCAAAAGTAACATAGAAATTAAATGTCAAGAGATATGCATATATTTCATCTTTTGCTAATAGATAATCACAAAGAAAATTTTGCATATCCTATGTCTCCAATTCTCAACATTTTCATATCAATGCAAGCTTCAACATTTAATAAAAGATATGATAGAAAAAATAATAGTCTAAATCATGCTTTGCCTCATTCATCTTTTCTTTTAACATGATAATTATTTGCAAGTAGGGCTCGATTTACATAAAGAAAAATAATCAACATCATTTGACAAGCATAAATATGAACGTCCTTCTTTTCAAATCAACAAGACATGCCATGTTACTCATCTTAGGCTACTAAAGAAATATCACTTTAGATTCATGCAAGTAAATTTCATCCCTTAGTAACATGAAAGAAGCGATCATATCTCACTCATATGAAGTCTCATTTCATACAACATGATAGCTATTTGGAAGTGTCATATTGCACAACATTCAAATAAAACCCAAAGTCAGTGTTATTCAACAATAGAAAATGCAAGCTTTAGCTTACGCATATCTCAAAACCCTTCGTGTTTCCCATTTTAACAATAGTTTCAGTATTGGAAAATGCATAATAGCAAAAATTAGATATAATGTGTAAGAAATTTTGACATAACTTTAACTCAACTTTAACTCGAAGCAACAAGATAGTACTTTCAAATATTAAAAACTTGGAAATCAAACATGTCAATCTTAGGTTACACATATATGCACCCTCATTTCTCATTTTTACTTTAAAGGTCATTGATTTGAAAGTAACTATGGTAAAGAGAGCAAGTATGAGACCAAAGCTCCAATCCATCTTCTCTAAGCTGGGTAAATGAGACAACAAGCCAATAGCCATACCAAACTTGAAATTATAATATGGAAGCTAAAATAAATCTAAAAATCCTATCATACTCTACTTCATATTTGAGTGAGGATAAGCATTAAGCATTTATATTTCAATAATTTTCAACATGGATAAGATTATGGATATCAAAGTAAGCTTCTCCCAAAATGAAACCTTGCTATATTACTTGTCATAAAGGAGAATTTTGTTAAATATATGAATTTGAATGGAATTCAATTCATTTCATGTGAAACATAAAAAGATCCTTAAACATTGAATCATAAAAGAGTCAAAACAATGTCTTGCATATTTTTTGATCCTTACTAACTTAATTTTAGCATAATAATGAATTCATTACTTGGTATGAGTCAAACTAACTACAATGGGAAAATGAAACTTTGGCTTGAGGAACCTCTAACAACTTAAGTTGAGGCTTGTCCATACCATCTAAATCATTAACTACATAGCCTTTTAGAGTTTATTTGCTTCCAGCATTTTCATAGTATGAATTATGACTTGAACTCATGCCTAACATGATACTATTTTCACTATATATATTCTATAAATCATGAGCCATCATAAGTACTCTCTTAATGTGTTAAAAAACATAGATAAATGAAGGTCAACCTTTCCTCCAGAAGTGATATTACTCGAACATGTGGAAGCTAACAATGAAGAAGAATTAAAATCATGCATGCATTCACTCGTAACTTTGAAAATCAATGAAGTCACGGAACTTATCCTTACTCTCATTTCATAAATGAGCTTAACTTATATGCTTTGACCTTCCTTTATTTTTCATAACTTCCATGTAAGAAAATTCCTCCAAAATGCATAGTAGTGAACTAGAGAGATCAGAAGGGAGAGTCTCGCCACTATGTGAAGTTCAGTGTAAGGAGTTTCTCCACTATATGATTTTTCATGAGACGAAAAGGGACAAACAAAAGAAGGAGGATCGCTCAATTTGCTGGAGAGAGGAAGAAGATTTGTTCTTCCTCCAAACTTTTGCTTCTTCTAGAAGGCCGAACTGGAAATCAGAGCAGCCCACTCGGTTGTTGTAGAGGAGATGGACAGAAAGAGAAGGAGAAGGAAGTATTCGACCTACTCGTTTGACTGGAAGGATGGCTGAAAGGGATTTGCACTCAGCTCAGAAGGAATGAGAGGAAAGAGAAGTTCATTTCCTTCAGTTGACACCGTGCGAGATGGAATAAGAGAGAGAGAGAGAGAGAGAGAGAGAGAGAGAGAGTGAAAACCAGAGTTCCAGAGGGAAAGATTGCATGAATGAAGGAGGTCGTCGCTCATTTCAACATTTAGGGTAAGTCGAGCCATTTGATTGGTTGATTATGCAGCATCCAATAAGATTAATTGGGTGATTGATTTAATTGGTGGCTTAGGATAGCTGATTAGGGCAAGGATTAAAGATTTAAGTGCCTGTTAATTGCTTAATTATAAACTAACAAGATAATAGCATTATTATTAATAATTTTGTGTCGAATATTATTAAATTATTTCTTGTGATGAACCCTAACAATATGGGTATCGATTCTAAGTTTTTTATTATACCAGGTGCAATGGCGCAGTCGATTTCGCAATCGGAGGCCATTTGGATGACTTCGATGATAATTGGAGCAAAATCAAGCTTAAATTGTGCAATGTCATATTCAAATCACTCATCGTTCATGTAGACTTTGTCGAATTAATCACAGAAGGTGTTGTTTGATAGATTTTGATGTTTTGGTGACAACAACACAACCAATTTTGTGAACAGAGGTTATTCAAATGTCGTCGGGGCCTCTTGATCTAAATATGCATGTAATTTTATTAAAAATTGATTTTAATTAACTTATCAATTATTAATTGATTTGATACTTTCCATTTAATTAATTTTGATATTTTAATTGTATTTACAAAGCTGAATTTTCAAATTGAGATGATTTTGATCAAATTTGATCACGATTAGGGCATTTTAAACCCGATTCATGTGATGCTCCTTTCATTAATTATTTATTTTAACTTTCATGATTCATTTGACTTGTGAATCATATGTGAAGGTCAACAAATGTCCCCCAACAAATATAGTGTGCATGTGGTGTGGACCGTGTTGGTTATGAATAAGTTGACCTTGTGGATCTCCAAGAGATTTGCTTGGATTCAGGTTAAGGTTGTAATTTTGATAAATTTTAATAATACCTGATCAATGCCCTTTTGATAGGAGTGAGTATAACTCTCAGGTTGGGCAAACATTTGAATTTCATCGATTCGACTATAGTAGCTCATTCAACTAATAAAAGTTGTTATCAGCCTAATGCTTTGTGCTTGATGAGTTAGATAAAAGAGGTGATTTAACTTGTCACCATCGACTGGTTAAGAGAATCTGCTCTAATAGACTTGTTGAAGACTTCCTCCTCGGAGTTTGAAATTTGTATTTTCCTCATGTCCTGGATTTGTCCCTTAGTGGACTTAATGGAGTTAATGATTTATTGTTGAGATAAGAACATATTTGGTCCTATGCTTTGTACTTTGATGGAGTTGCTGAAGATTTCATCTCAGAGATTCATATCTTATATTTCCATTTATCCTGGATTCATTCTTTGACAAATTTGATGAAGGAAAATCCTGAATTATCTTGAAGACTTGTTAGGGTATATGAATTGGCCTTCTGCCCTAGCTTTCTGCATTCGTAGGCTTATAGAAGGATGTCTGTCAATGACCTAACCCTTAGAGCTTATTTTGGGTCAATGGCAAAGAGTCATCAATCCTATGATTTTCACGTAATGGATATGTTGATGATGTAACTCCCTTAGTTTAGCCTTTAGCTTTGTACGAATATTGGGATGAATTCTTTAGTCCTTTGGTTTCTATTTGATTAGACTTATTGAAGAAGAGTTTCCTTTGGTCTTTGCTTTTTGCTTTAATAGACTTGCTGAAGGAATTGATATTTCACATTTGATATTGATACCAAACTCGACTTAGTGCCTTCTTGAGTAAGGATATTTTTTGTTAGATTTTGAAAAATGTCCTTACAACCAATAGGGATGATCTCCCAATCTGGGCTACTTGAACTCACCAACTTAGAGGGATTTGGGGATTTGGATGCTCTTATCTTTGAACTAACTAAGTAGGAGGATCACTTACTGCAACCTTTGTGGCATGTTGAGTAAGCAGACTTGTCAGTGACTCGATCATATTTGGACTTGTTGAGTCCAACCTTATGCACCCACTTGAGTCTTTGACTTGAGAAATTGATGGAGGATTTCATCATTGGGCTAACGAGATGGGGGGATCTCTTAATGTGGCCTTTGTGCTGTTGAGTAAGCAAACCTGCATCGACTCGACCATATTTGGGTGTGTTGACTCTAACCTTATGCACGAACTTGAGCCTTAGATTTAATGTATGGATGGAAGATGTGTTTCAAACTTTATTTATTAAAGTTTGCAGGCTTGAAAATTTTACTTTTTTATTTTAAGACTTTTAAACTTAAGAATTCTTGAGAATTTCAACACATAATTTGCATGTGTACATGGGGATCTCGGCCGTAGGCACGATGTCAACCCAAATAAAAGAAGGACCCCCAGTCTTACAGGGAGAACTTGATATTTTACTATAAAATTTTAAAAAAATGCCCCCTATTTAACAAGAGGATTATTTGCTTTATTTCGGAAATGCATTCTTGTGTTATAAGAGAATTTCCAAGTAAAACTTATACATGTGATTGACAAAGAAAACTTCGAGTAGATAATTTATCTGATTACATTTTTATCTGTAATACTTCTTTAAACATCAACCATTGATTGGCGACATTAGTCTTTCACCTTTGAAGTCAACAACCTGGTAGGCTCCTCCCTAATATACCTTTTTAATGATAAAGGGTTCTTCTCAATTAGGCTCAAATTTACTGCATACTTTGTGATGAGGGATGATTGGTATTCTCAGAACCAGAACTAATTCATTTTCTTGAAAAGCATGAGGTCGTATTGTATGATTGAATGCTTTGGACATCCTTGCTCGATAGACTTCTAGATTTTATTGAACTTGGAGCCTAACCTAATTAAGCACATCAAGCTCTTCCATCTGTAGATGAGCATTCTTATCTTGGGTAAGATCTTGCTGAATGACTACTCGGAGCCTAGGTAATTCAACTTCGAGTGGTAGAACTGCTTCAACTCCAAACACTAGTGCATAGGGGGTAGATTTTGTGGGAGTCTTGTAAGTGGTGTGGTAGGCCCATAAAGCTTCCATAAGCTTGGTATGCCACTTCTTTTTATTTCTTGTGAGGATTTTTCTAAGTAATTTTACTAGTATTTTTTTGAAAACCTCAGCCAAGCCATTTGCCCTGAGATTATAAATTGACGAGTATCGCCAATCAGTCTTATGTCGATTAGCAAATCAATAGACTTTAGTACTTTTGAAGGCAAGCCCATTGTCTAAAATGATAAAGCGTGGCACACCAAATCTATAGATAATATTGTAGGTGAAGAAATTAATCACCTGTTCCGCTTTAACTTCCTTGAATAGAGAAGCTTTAGCCTAGATGGAGAAATAATCAGTAGCTGCTAAGATGAAGCGATGAGAAGCTGATAATGGTGGATCAATCGATCCAATTACATCTATGCCCTAGCACTCAAATGACCAAGATACTATCATTGAGTGCAACAAATTTGGAGGTTGATGAATTATGTTGTCGTGGACCAGGCACTCATGGCATTTTTTGGCATGACCGATACAATCTTTTATTATGGATGGCCAATAATATCCCATTATTTTAATTTTGAAAGCCATTTTGGGACCTGATTGGTGTGCACCACAAAGTCCTTTATGAATTTTAATAATTACTTTGTTGGCTTCATCTATTCCCAAACATCGTAGCCACATCTACTTGAAAGATTTATGATAAAGAGTATTGCCAATATAAGCATATAGTCGAAGTCCTTTCACAAGTTGCATAGCTTTTGACTTATTGCTTGCCAGTTTGTCTTCTTTAAAGTAATAAATAAAGAGTTGTCTCCAATCTTCCTTCTCTTCTATCGTAAGGATTTCATCTTATGGCTTTGGATTTTCCTCAGGTTGAAGTATTTCCTCTTGAATAGTTTGAGGTTTATCTTGATGACTTTGAGAAGTGACTTGTAAGGGAGTGTGAGGAGCAACGTGAGTTGCACCCTGCTGATTTACTTTTGATGACCCCTCTTTTAGCGAGGATTTTAAATTTATTAGCTCTAAGACCTGATGAGTGCAAACACTAATTAGTGTGTAGTCTTTGTCATCCATACTCGCCATTTTTTTTGTTAACTTAGCTAAACAAGCTGCTTTGTTATTCTTAGCTCGCGAGACTCATGTCATAATGACATTTGAGATTTACTTCATAAGCATGATAACTTGCTTGTGGTAGTAGGCCAATTCAAGCTTGTTGATTTTGTAAAGGCCCGGTACTTGATTAATGTTGAGTTGAGAATCGCCATAGACTTGCAGATTCTAGAAGCTTTTTTTAGACCTGCCACCAATGCTTCTTATTCTGCTTCATTGTTGGTTCATGGTTGAGTTAGTCTATAGGAGTGCCTCATTATACCACCTTCTAGTGTGATCAAGATGAGATCGATGCCAGCTCATGCCTTTGGGAGGTTTGATGGTTAAGTGTACTTGATGGATGAAGCTCCATCAAAATATAATTATCATATTTGTGGCTTTTCTTTTTATATAAATGCATGATTTATTCGTTAGGAAGATCATCATTAAGCAATGAATCTGTTAGGATGGGATGTACAACAAGAAAATTTGCTAGAATTTACCCCTTAGCCACTTTCTCGGGAACAAATGTAATATTAAATTGCAACTGAAGGATAGCCCATTATGCAAAGCGACCTACCAACATTGGTCTTGTCATCAAGAACTTCAGCAGATCAATCCTTGAGATAAGAGTAATTTTACGAGATATCATGTAATGACATTGCTTTAGAACAATAAAGATTAACGCCAAAAATGCTTCTCAATTTGAGAATAATGCATTTCTGCTCCTATTAGTCTTTGACTAATGTAGTATAGAGTGTTCTCCTTTAATTCTTCATTGTGTTGTACCAATAGAGCACCGAGGGATTCTTCTAATGCTGCAGTGTACAATACGAGATGCTTTCCTGGGATCTGTGTTGTAAGAATAGGTAGATTCAATAGAAATTTCTTGATACAATTGAAAGCCTCTTGATATTCTTTATCACATTTGAAAGGAGTATCTTTCTTCATCAATTTTATAAAGGGATGACATATGGCCAATAGATTTGATATAAATCTTCTAATGAATGCAAGATGTCCTTATATAGAATGAAGTTGGTGAAGGCTCCTTGGAGGAGGCATTTAAACTATCGCCTTAATTTTGTTGGGATAAATTTTAATCCTTCTATGATGCACAACATATCAATGAACTTTCCCGAGGAGACTCCAAAGGTGCACTTGAGAGGATTCATCTTGAGCTTGTATTTTCTGATTCTTTCAAAGATAATCGTCAAGTCACCGAGGTGGTCTTTGTGATCTATACTCTTGACAATGAGGTCATCAATGTAGCATTCTACTTTTTGATGAATCAACTCATCGAATATGCATGTCACAGCTCTTTGATATGTAGCTCTAGCATTCTTCAAGCTGAAAGGCATGACTATGTAGAAATATATGCTGATTTGTGTTCTGAATGAGGTATGTTTCTCATCTTCAGGAGCCATTTTGATTTGATTGTATCCTGACAAATGAGAACATGTTGTCATTTGAAGTGTTATCTACTAACAGTTCTGATATAGAGAGTGGAAAGTCATCCTTTGGACACGCTTTATTTAAGTCCCTAAAGTTGATGCAGATATGAATCTGTCCATTCTTCTTCTTCACTAGGATAATATTAGCTATTGAGTCGACATATTTTTCTTCTCAAATAAAATTAGCTTCAATGAATGTTTTGATTTCTACAACTACATGTTCTTCAATCTCTAATCTCATTCTTCTAGAGGCTTGCTTGGCTTTAGTTGCATCTAGTTTGATCGCTAATCTATGAACTTCCACATCAGGGGATAAGCCTGGCATTTCAGCATATGTCTAAGCAAAGTAGTCTCTAAATTCACAGAGCAAAGCTTTTAATTCTTCCACTCTATTCAGGAAGTAGAGCACTGATAAATGTTTAGCGAGGATCTTCCTCAATTCCTAAATTAATTTCTTTAAGTTCATTTATAGTAGTCACCTTCCCACCATCCTCCAGCTCTTCAGGTGTTAGTCTGGCTTCTACTTCTTCATCATTTATAAAATTGACATCCAAGAAGTCAAATCCATTTTCATTCTCTCATGACATATGCCTGTGCATCTTTTCTTTGACAATTATCTTGGATGAACCCAAGACCTCTGGTAGTGAGCTTGTTTCTTCTACCAAGAGTTTGAGAACCTTTTGTGTGCCACATCATTTCAAAGAGCTTTGTATTTTTCTGACTTGATCTAGCATGGACTCCATGCTTGTGCATTTGGTTTTGCATCTTTGGAGAATAATATTTTGGTATCCTTGTGGGATAACTTCTTCCTCTTTAGAAAACTACATTACCCAATCTAGATCTTCTCCTTGACATTCCTCAAATTTATAAAATAGGCTTCCTACCCAGGACTTCTAGGGAGGGGAGACACATAGAAAGTCACAAGTTCTTTGATATTATGGATTTCTCGGGGGGTGATTTCTTTGAAATGTTTGAGAGGAATAGGAGTGACTATGAGTGTAGTCTCTGTTGTTGACGAATCTATAATTGTTTTAAAGTAGATTCATTGCACCTTGCCTTCAAAAGCAAATTTGAACCCATAATCAGGGTCAAAATCATCATCCTCCTTCAGTACTTTTCTTGAAGGTTTATGTGCACCTCTTGATTTGGAGGGGTACATTCCTCTCCTTCGGTATAACTACCCAAATGAGGAACCATTTTATTTATTTTGGACTTGCTCTTTATATCCCTTGAGATAAATGGAGAGATCTCTTTTCCTTTAGTTGGTTTCATTTCACCATCCTTCTTAATTTATTCTTTTATGGGTTTTGAAGTAGATGTAGTATTTTTTAATTATTTTGTTAGCTTTGATTCCCTTTGAAAGAAGTATCTGGCATCTTGATATATCTTCATTTCATGCACCACAAAAGGTTGCATGTCACCCACAATCTTGCATTCTTCTCCATCTTTTGTATATTTTATTCATTAATGCAGTATAGATGGGCAATGCCATATTCATGAAGCCATGGTCGGCCTAGAAGAGCTTAGAATGAGGTGTTTACATCGACCACTTGAAACTTGGCTTATGTGTAGAGGTCTTTGAATCTGAGAGGGAGGACAAATGACCCAATAATTTTCTGTCCCTTCTCATTGAAACCTTGAACTAGGACTTTATCTTGTCTCAGATGTTGCACATCTAGAGAGAGCCACCTGAGGTTCCTTGGGTTCATAAGATTTACAGAAGAACTACGATCAATCAAGATTCATGGTATTATAACTTCATCACTTTCAGCTATAATATACAGAGGGTGATTATGCTTTGTAGTCCCAAGCATAAGATCTTCTTCTAAAAATGTATGTTGAACATGTGAAGCCTCTATTAAACAGCGCTTAGCAAAATATGCTTCAAACTTCTTTAGCTCTTTAAGAGCTTTAATTAGAGTATTACGAAGATCTTCTGGCATCAGAAGTGCTTTGTATATGCTGAGTTGTGCTAGAATTTTCCTTAGGTGGGATAGAATGTTGGAGTCAATTCCCTTGTTTGGTGAAGGCTTCTTATTTGAATCATTAGGGATGACTTTTTTATTGACTTCAATTTCTTTTTCTTTTTCTATTTATTAGATCTTTCCTCTATTGAGATGGTAGCACTCAATCACTTCTCAGCTACACTTGAGCTACTTCTTTCAAATTTGAATCTTTAGATGAATCATTGCTTCAGCATCTGCTTTTGCTCTGTCTAACGATGGACTTAAAAATTCAAAATCACTACCCAATTTTAATTTCTTCATGTTTGGCACCATGACAGGCTCTGATTCATCTTTATTTGGGAAAAAGAGTTCCTTTATGCTATTATCAGCTTCATGTGCCACCAAGCAAGATTCAGTGGGAAGTTCTTCATCTTCTTCCCTTGATTCTTCACTAATCTAAAGCTTGGTAATAAAATTAGTAAGTGTGATGGGTCATCTTACTAGTTGTATGTAATTATCCATGTTGTTGATGATCTTTTGCATTACATTCTTTTTCTTTGATTTATTATTTCACTTGGAAGACTTTTTGGCCTTCCCTTGTGGGACTTGGCTAGGCTATCTTTCATGAGATAAGTTAGCCTTTCCATAACTCGAGTTTTCTTTCAACTCAAGTAGGTGCTCAAGTGGTGACTTCCACTTAATGCCTAGAATGCCTTCTAATTGTTTCAACAACTTTGTAATTTTTTTAGAAACTACAACTTGCCACCCTTCATCATCAGTTGATTTATCCGTGCCTTTATCTTTGCTTGATGGCACTGAAGAGGAGATAATCACCTTTGTGGATTCTTTCTACAGGCGCACCAATACACTATCCAATAATATGAATTCTCCATTTTTATACTTTTGCTCTATCCAATCCTTGAATATGTAGCAATCTTTAATGGGATGGTTGAGCACCCGATGGTATGGGCAATAGTTAGGATTATCAGCCTGTCCAGCTTCTTCAGGCCTTTTACACTCTAGTAGTTGGAGACCTACTTTGAGTGCATGCTTGAATAATTTAGCCACACTTTCCCTTTTGAAGGAATAATCTTTTGTTCAGCTTTTCCGTAAGGGTTAGAACCATTGATACATTAACTCCTTTTGTTTGCTTTGGTCGCTCACCTTAACTGAAGCGACCTCGAGGCACCTCATTGCCTCCAAGCATGAGCTTTGGTTATGGAGTAGGATTGAATGACCACTTTGGTGATTGTTAGTAAGTGGGTAGCCTTCCTTTGTCGATGTTATAGACTATCCACTTGCCTATATCTTTCTTGGATGAAGTGAACTTTGTTTCACCCTTCTTTGGATCTGGAGCTTTTCCTCTTTTGGATTTATCTGGATGGCTATCAAAGTGTAATAAGTTTAATTTCTCAAATTTTTCCACCCTGTCAAGCAGCTCTTGAAATGTGGTAATTGAAGCCATGTAAAGATAAGACATCATCTTGTCATCAATGTTGCCCATAAGTAAGTGAATTACATGCTCTTCTTCTAACTATTGTTCACATTTCATGCTCATGTTTTTCCAGCGTGTGATATACCTGATTATTGACTCGTCTTTCTTCTTTTTCTTAAGGGTGAGATTAGTAATAGTTATCTTCTTATCTGAATTAGTAAACCTTTTGAAAAACATGATTTCACGTTCTGTAAAGGTCTTAATTGAGTCATTTGGCAACTCAGCATATTATTCAAAAGTAGTGGAAGTCAGACTACTGACGAATTGGCTGAATAATAATGCATCAATACCCCTCATGCTAGCACAGGATGCTTTGAACTGGGCTAGATGCTATTTAGGGTTACCATTTCCATCAAATATATTGAACTTTGGCATGGAGTATCCCTTTGGATATGGAACTTGGTCATACTCTGCAGGATATGGACGACCCTTGCTTACCAATTTTTTTGCGTGCTCCACTACTATAATAGCTTTGATTTTCTTGTTCAAGATAGTATCAAGCTGGGAGGCTATCATAACTTCAAATGTGCTCAAAATATTTTAAGAAGAAGGTTGACGAGTTAACTCATTTACTTCAACCCTCACTTCTAGCTCAATTTGCACTCTCGAAGCATGTGAGATGGGGTTGACTAGAGGATTATCATGGGCATTGCTAGAGGCTTGATGATTATTTGGAGGGAGAGGTGTTGGACCCATCACAATATTTTTTTTTTGCATTAACTTCATCATTGCAGTCATCTACATCATCATTTTGCTCATTTTTGTGTTCAACTGAGCGATTCCTTTATCCTTGGCTTCCATTTGGTGTTGAATTTGCCTCTGCACCTCTACCAAAGTTATTATGTCTACGAAGGTGGAATTTTCTTTCCTTCTACTTCTTCTTCTTCTTCTTCTTATTGTTCCTCTTCCAAAGAACTAAGGATGCTTCTTCTATTTGAACATTCTATTATTCTCCGTTGAGGGAGTCAGGCGCTTTGATATTGATATTACGCGATGGTGTCACTTGTTGTACCATGTACACTATTTTGATAGCCATAGAATCCTCTTCTTCTTCTTCATTCTTCTAAACACGAATCTCTGATCGACATCTCCAATGGACTTCTAGCTCTAAGTGTGGAATTAGGACTTCTTTGATTAGAGGGCTTCGATCGAAGCTAAGCTCTTCTCATCGAGATGGAGTTGATTGGTGATGGGATCCCCTGGAGGATTCTCCATGGTGTTGACCGTTAGATACTTTATCATTTAGGACCTTCTTTTTAGGCTCCCATCAGTGATAAATTTGAGTTGTGGTGGATCTTCGGGAGTGCACACCAGATGTCACGCCTTGCCTTTTTCTCCAAGACTTCCTTTTGAGGCACGGGCCTCCATATCTGGTTGCCTTTCCACTGGGACCTTTCAGCGGTCAATTCCCGGACACATGGTCTAAGTGTCATGCTCCGATGTGCACCATGTGAGACATGAATTGATTGGATCTTGATAAAATTATGGGATGAGGTCTTCTTGGAGGAGTAGTTCTAGTCTCCCTGATAACAGGACCTTGATATTTTCTTTTCATTGGTCCTCTCTCCTTTGCAAAATGGAGGACTTGATTCACTCTTGTAGATATAGTTTTAGATTTTTCTCATTAAAGGAGCTAGAGCCTGACACTATCGGGTCTAAAAGGACTATTTAATTTGATCAGTAGAGTTGTTCCATTTTACCCAACTTATGCTGTCAAACATATTGTGGGTTGGAACACTAGTTATTGGTTCCATAGTTAGTTGTGCAACTGGCTGCACAAGTAGTAATTATTGAGCACGAAGCTCAAGACTCCTATTTCTTCTTTGCCTCTGATTGAGCTTTCTTCTAGATGAAGAAGCTTCAAAGATCATGCCTCCCAGGCAAGGGTTTAGGCATGTGATTGTTATTTTGGGGGACTAAGGAGATAGTCCTCCTAGTAACAACCCACTTCATACAGGAGTTCTGAGTGGCCAAGCCTCTCAAAGATAGAAGGATTCTTTTGAGGTGCCCTAACAGCAATAGGGGTAGTAACCTCAATAGGCCTCTTTAGATATTGTTGCACACGCATGTAGAACATGCACATGCTTCAGTAGATTGAGGCCTGACAGTGTGATCTTGGGCAACATTGGCTAGGAAATCAATGCTACCAAATTGGAAGGTAGCCCTGACACTTCCAGCATTGATGATGGCATTAGCCACGTGGATTTTGGTGCCACCTCTAAGAGTAACAGTGATGAGAGTGTTTTGTATAGTCATTTTGATGATTTAAGGTAAAGATTAGCAATTGAAAATAGCTACACTATCCCTTTCTTCTAAAAAATATGGATGTAATAGGACAGAACATACCAAAGCACGGGCTCTAAATGAAATCTTAAATGGCTTAAGACTCTATCAAGAAAGCTTTTAAGTTTTCTCTTTCAACTTCTCATTTTCAATTTCATTTTCATTTATCATTTCTTTTCTCTTTTTTTTTATACTCCACTGTCATTATAACTTAGATTTGACTAGCTAAAGATGGAAAGAGAAACATGTCCCCAGCGGAGTTGCCAAAAATCTATGAGATCCAAAAATTTTCCACTAACCACTTCACGATGAAGAGAGTGTTTAAAATGTTGGTGTAATTTTCAAAAAGAAAGATGAATAGTAGATAAGACACTACCCAGAGATTTCATCCTTATTTTGCAAGGACTTTAAATCTGGTTCTAGTTTTCCTATAAGCACAAGCTCCTATAGTTAATTACCCCTCCTAATAGTGAGAGAGCACTTTTGATTAAGGCTAGTCGATGAATCACTAAATAACGAGTGTATAATAGCAGAGTGGAGTTTAAAATATTATGAGATTTATTTTTTAATTTAAAGATTTTAGTTGGGGGAACGATGAAGCGTCCAATCTAGATCCCATAGTTCCATCATCTTGGGTTGTCGCGGTTTCTGGTCCACTTAGTCAGAGGAGGTAGTCGATCCAACCTGACCGAAGGATCCGTGTTAGCAACCAGGGGTTGCATCTTCCAAGGTATCTTTGTAGACTTGGGGTGGAGTTTATCTAAAGAGATAAATATAAGTCAACCTTAGCTAACAGAGGGATTTTTGTCCAATCAAACACATTCTGTAATTCACATATCAAAGAGCAAAGCCATTGGGAAACATACGGGTTGCAGCCGTAACTGTAACTTAGTGGTGTCATTTGCGACAAGCCACCCAGTTAGAGGGCTCTGGTCATAACTGTCATTTATGTGGTGTCATTTTGTGACAAAACCATGCGGACAGAGGACATGGGTCACGTCTTTATGGGCTTAAGATTATTTGAGTGTGAAAATATTTATGCATTTGATTTGACATTGTCTCTTTGTGAGCAAAATTTTTCTTAATTTATCACCCCCGATAAATGGTTGCAGAGGGGTAGATGGTTTTAAGTTTAAATTTAAATAATTAATTTTATTTAATTTATGTTTTTCTTTTTTATTTGAATACTTGATCATTTTATAATTGATTTAGAATTGAATATGTAATCATTTGATCATTTAAAACTTTAGTAATGATAACCTTTCTTGCTCATATGATTATTTTTGGCTAACAGACCTTGTCAACTCAGCCCTTTTTTTGGAGAGGATCGGGTCTAAATTCATTGCTTCTATATTTATATCCCTTCAAACCTTATCAACTTTAGCTTGAGCATAGAGGATCAGGTTTAAGACTTTCCTCTTGAAATTTTGAATTTGAGAAGTCATGTCAATAGATTTATCTTTTGCAATTGTATGATAGAATTAGCTTCTCAAATTGTATTAAATTGAAATTATTATAATATTATAATCAAATTTTTAGGTTTTGTTAACCGGTACCTAGTCCTAAGACCAAATCGGGATGTAGATATCTGTTCTTTTATTTTTGCATATGACTTGCATATTTTCCCTACATGTTTGATCTAGTAGACACTTCAACATACATACAAGTATCTTTTTTTTTAAATGTTATATGGACATTTAGATGTCTAAGTTGAAGTGACTATGTTTAGCATGACATGTGTCAAATTGCAAGTATAATTTTTTATATGGATTTTGGGTATTGTTAACCCGAACATGATCCTAAGATCAAATCAAGATAAGTAGACATCTGTTCATTTATTTTTGCATATGACTTGCATATTTTCCTAGATGTTTGATCTAGTAAATACTTCAACATACATACAAATATCTATTCTTTAAAATGATGTATGGATATTAAGATGTCTAAGTTAAAGTAATTATGTTTGATATGATAGATGTGTCAAATTGCAAGTATATATTTTGATAACAGCTATAGAATTTGATGCCTAAAATCATAAATCAAGTGTAGCTCTATTGTATAAAATATGATAATTTTGATTCATTTAAACACTTGTTATGCATTAAGTGGAGATCTATTCTTGTAAAGATGAGAATTTAATTTCTTCAAATAATTATTGCAAACCAAGTGAGCAACTATTTTAAATGATCAAGCTTATATCTTTACTAAAAGATACAAAATATTTGTTTACAAATTAAGTGAGCATCTATTCTGAAAGATGCAAACTTAATCCTTTCTAAGCCCTTCATAAATCAAGTGCATATATTTTTGAAAGGCATATATTCAATTCTTTTAAGCACTTATCAAATATCAAGTGTAGTATCTATCTTATTAAAATTTTCACACAAAATTTGAAGGCATATCATGGATCAAGTATGGATCTATGTGATAGAATACTACATCATAAAGCATGTGTAAGCTTTGAAACATTTGAATGAGAATAGATTCATTCTAGATATGTATAATGAATTTATTTTTGTTCAAGCATTTACATATATTTTGAAACATTTGAACCAAAGGAGTGACTGCTATAAGATATGTGCAAGGGCATACTTCATACAATTATATTCATGCAAGTTTAAATGTATGGAATTCACCCAAAAATAAAACTTCAAGCCTCTATGATTTTATCATTCAAAGAGTCTTCACATTTTCTACAACTTATCATTCGATCTTCAATTCATTTCTAATCAATTATATTAAAGGAAATGAATCTCATCAAAAATAACTTCATGATACTCTTTAAATTTTCATGAGATGTTTATATACAGCGATTACTAAATCACTATCCTCACTATCAACTTTTTGCTTAAGAGTAAGCATCTATTGATTACATTAGTAAATTCAGATTAAAGGTCTTTTATTCGAAGTTTTTAATATTCAAAAGAATTCATTATTCATTCTGCCTTTATGCAATCAATTCAGAATGATCTCTTCACATTTTGCTTTTTCATAAAAAGATAAATAATGAGTTTTATTTTAATAATTGCTCGTATCCAAGGACAAGCCTTCTCAAATTGGATTAACCCCATTTAGATCTTGTGTTTCTCATTTTAGAGACATGCATTGATTCTCTTACTTAATATGGATTTTAATGTTTCCCAAATTTGATAGTTAATAGAAATTCCTCATTTTTTTAACTTTATTACTTAACAAAATCCCTTATCTCATAGCTTCATATTAATTAATTTTACTCATTCTATGATTTGTAATTAAATGTGTTTGAGCCATACAAGGATTTGTTTCCATTCCATAAATAGAGGAAAAGTCCCTCTCCTTCAAATTCATTTTATCCTTCCCTTGAATTCTCTTGTATGACTTCTTGCAAGTTCAAAGCTTTTGATGAAAATTTTACTTACAAGAACTTGCATGAATTCAATTCCCTTTATATTTTAAATGCACAGTATAATGTTGAATGTGCAATAAGAAAACCCTCAATTATATTTATTGGCACATTTTCATGATCATTCTAAATTTGATTCAAATCTATCTTTGACTTTTCAACTCATTTGATGGGATAGATAGCATAATTCAAATGATTATTAAAAAATTTTGCTTATATTTGTTGACAAACCATATACTCATATTCTTGCTCATAGTTAAGCCATCAACTCCTTACTGTTTATTTTAGTTTCAAACTTCATGCATCTTCAATTTATTTTACATATAATGCATGTAATTTAAATCACTCATTAGTATTCAATTTTCATAACTTTATATGTATTTGATCTCATTTTAAGATGTAATTGAGCATTAAGATAATCAAAATTAATCCATTCAATCAATCTGTTCATTTAAATTTTGGTAGCTTCCCGGCATCATCCCCACATAGGGAGCTGCTTAGGGAGACTAGGTCTTCCCATCACGCCAGGAAAGGTGTTCATTGTAGGTGTCGTAAGACACCACGGTCGAAAGTATAATTTGTCTACCATGCCAATAAAGACATGCATAGGTTTCTACAGCATAGCATTTCCTTGCCTTGTTGGAACAATGTGAGCAAGTACTTATATCAGAAGACAGATTTCTTTGCCACGTTGGAACAATATGAGCAAGTACTTATAGCACATATTTTCTCACCGCATTAGAACAATGTGAACGGGTACTTATCACACAAAGCAAATTTTCCTCCCACATTAAAATAATGTGAATAGGTAATTATACTAAGTCCCCATCCCCTCGCATGGGAACAATGTGAATGGGTACTTATATCAGAATAGATTTTCCTGCCATATTGGTACAATGTGAACAGGTATTTATCACAAATTTACCCGCCACATTGAAATGATGTGAATGGGTACTTATATTAGAGCAGATTTTCTGTCGCATTGGAATAATGTGAACAGGTACTTATCACAAGTTTTCCCGTCGTATAGGAATAATGTGAATGGGTACTTATCCAGAGCAGACTTTCTTGCCACATTGGAACAATGTGAACACATACTTATAGCACAAAGCAATTTAACAAATTTACATTCACATGTGCATGAAACTAAAATACAGTTAAAAACCCTTTTGCTATAACATGATTTTCATCACCATTTCAACTGAATTTTGCTTTTGGAATGTTTAGCAAGCTGTAACATAAGGTTTTGATCACATGTGAGCACAATTCCATCCTTCTCACTTTGAATTTCACAAAGTTCACAAGTAACATAGAAATTAAATGTCAAGAAATATGCATATATTTCATCTTTTGCTAACAGATAATCACAATAAAAACTCTGCATATCCTATGTCTCCAATTCTCAACATTTTCATATCAATGCAAGCTTCAACATTTAATAAAAGAAATGATAGAAAGAATAATAGTCTAAATCATGCTTTGCCTCATTCATCTTTTCTTTTAACATGATAATTGTTTGCAAGTAGGGCTTGATTTTCATAAAGTAAAATAATCAACTTCATTTGACAAGCATAAATCTGAACTTCCTTCTTTTCATTTCAACAATACATGCCTTGTTACTCATCTTAAGCTACTAAAGAAATATCACTTTAGATTGCATGCAAGTAAATTTCATTGATTAGTAACATGAAAGAAGCAATATCATATCTCACTCATATGAAGTCTCATTTCATACAACATGATAGCTATTCGGAAGTGGCATATTGTACAACATTCAAATAAAACCCAAAGTCAGTGTTATTCAACAATAGAAAATGCAAGCTTTAGCTTACACATATGTCTTTATGTTTCCTATTTTAACAATAGTTTAAGTTTTGGAAAATGCATAATAGCAAAAATTAGATATAATGTGTAAATAATTTTAACTCAACTTTAACTTGAAGCAACAAAATAGTACTTTCAAATATTAAAAACTTGCAAATCAACTGTGATAACCTTAGGTTCCACATATGTGCACCCCCATTTCTGATTTTTACTTTAAAGGGCATTCATTTGAAAGTAACTATGTAAAAGAGAGCAAGTGTGAGACCAAAGCTCCAATCCATCTTCTCTAAGTTGGGTAAATGAGACAACAAGCCAATAGCCATACCAAACTTTAAATGATAATATGGGAGCTAAAAAATCTGAAAATCTTATCATACTCTGCTTCCTATCTGTGTGAGGATAAGCATTAAGCATTTAGATTTCAATAATTTTCAACATGAATAATATTAAGGATATCAAAGCTAGCTTTTCCCAAAATGAAATCTTGCTATATTACTTGTCATAAAGGAGAATTTGGTTTAATATATGAATATGAATGGAATTCAATTCATATCATGTGAAACATAAAATGACCCCTAAACATTGAATCATATATAGAGCCAAAGCAATGACTTGCATATTTCATGGTTTTGATCCTTACCAACTTAATTTTAGCATAATAATGAATTCATTACTTGGTATGAGCCAAAACTACGTCTAATAGGAAAATGAAACTTTAGTCTGAGGAACCTCTAATAACTTAACTTGAGGCTTGTCCAGATCATCTAAATCATTAACTACATAGCCTTTTAGAGTTGATTTGCTTCTAGCATTTTCAAAGTATGAATTATGACTTGAACTCATGCCTAACATGTTACTAATTTTACTAGATATATTCTATAAATCATGAACCATCATAAGTACTCTCTTAATGTGCTAAAAAAACATAAATAAATGAAGGCCAACTTTTCCTCCAGAAGTGTATTACTCGAACATCCACTCTTACTGGTAGAAGCTTGGAATGAAGAAGAATGAAAATCATGCATGTATTCACACATAACTTCAAAAATCAGTGAAGTCATGGAACTTATCCTTACTCTCACTTCATAAATAAGCTTAAGTTTTATGCTTTGACTTTCCTTTGTTTTTCGTAACCTCCATGTAGAAAAAGTCCTACAAACCGCAAAGTAGTGAACTAGAGAGATCAGGAGGGAGTGTCTTGCCATTGTGTGAAGTTCAGTGCAAGGAGTTTCTCCACTATTCGATTCTGCGTGAGACACAAAGGGATGAATGAAAGAAGAAGGATTGCTCGATTTGCTGGAGAGAGGAAGAAGATTTGTTCTTCCTCCAACCTTTTGCTTCTTCCAGAAGGCCGAACTAAAAATTAGAGCAGCTCACTCTGCTACTGTAGAGGAGACAGATGGGAAGAGAAAGAAAAGGAAGTATTTGACTTACTCATTCAACTGGGAAGGAAAGCCGAAAGAGATTTGCACTCAACTGGGAAGGAACGAGAAGGAAGAGGAGTTTATTTCCTTCAGTTGAGACCGAGCGAGATGAAAGGACCAGAGGGAAAGATCATGTGAATGAAGAAGGTTGTCACTCATTTCAACATTTAGGGTAAGCTGAGCCATTGATTGGTCGATTATGAGGCATCCAATAGGATTAATTGGGCAGTGAATTTGATTGGTGGCTTGGGGCAATTGATTAGGGCAAGGACTAAGGATTTAAGCAGCTGTTAATTGCTTAATTATGAATTAACAAGACAACAACATTATTATTAATAATTTTGTGTTGAATATTGTATAACTATTTTTTACGATGAACCCTAATAATATGGGTATCAATTGTAAGTATTTTCACTTTACCGGATGCAAAGTCGCAGTCAATTTCACGATCGGAGGTTATTTGGATGACTTTATTGGTAATCAGATTGAAATCAAACTTAAATTGTGCGACGTCGTAATCAAATTGCTCGGGGTTCTTGTAGACTTTGTTGAATTAATCACAAAAGATGTCGTTTGATAGATTTCAATATTTCGGCGATAACAGCATAGTCAATTTTGCAAACGGAGGTTGTTCGGATGTCGTCGAGGACTGTTGACCGCAATATGCATGTAATTTTATTAAAAAATTAATTTTAATTAATTTATCAATTATTAATTGATCTGACACCTTTCATTTAATTAAAATTTGATATTTTAAACACATTTATAAAGCTAATTTTTCAAATTGAGATGATTTTGATCAAATTTGATCATCATTTTAAACCCAATTCATGTGATGTTGCTTTCGTTAATTATTTATTTTAACTTTCATGATTCATTTGACTTGTGAACCATATGTGGAGATCAACAACTGAATCTCTCTATGTCATTTGAATTGGATGGGGAGGTGTATGCTCTCTTCCCTAAGGGATCAGACAGCTTGGATGAGCTTAGCTTTTGGTAGTCATCCAACCGGGGTTAGTGGCCAGAGATGGTAGTGAGGGACTAAGGTAGAGGCTCTTGAGTGCCTAAAGGCATGGTAGGGGCTGGCAATGTGTGTACCCCCTCCTCCAAGTGTTCCAATGGGGTGGCTTGGGTGAGTTCACCCTCTCTTGAGCCATTTCTGAACCAAATCCTCTTTGGGTCAGGTTACCCAGTGGTCCAAGTGTCCAAATTGAGCTTAGTGTGCCTGCCAAGAGTTGGCAAGTAGGTTTGACCAACCAAATGGAGACTTTGTCTCATTCAGAGGGGTTTACCCAATGAGTTTTAGCCTAATTCGGGTCAAGTATGGGTTGGCTTTATTTGGGCCAACCCATGGTGACCCAAGGATGGGTCATGCCATGTTTGGTTGAGTTGGGGCTTAGTTTGAATGAGTTTGGCTCAATTTGACCCATATATGTCAAATTGAGTTCAATTAGGCTAGGTTAACTAATTGGTCAAATTAGATCAACCCAAGATTTTGAATGTGTTCAAATGATGATTTGGGATGTTTTGGTTTAATTAGTTTGGCTTGATTTGTGGTAGATTTGATTTTGACTCATATGAGTTCATATGGATCAAATGGACTAATTTGACTAATTTTATCAAATTGGCCAATTTTGCTTAGGGTTTGGGTTGGTTTTGGTTCAATTGATAATTTCATAATGGTTGTACGTGTTAGTTTAAATTGATTTAGATTGAGAATGGTTTAGCTCAATTTGACTCATTAGGGCAATTTGGGATAAATGGGTCAATTGGGTTGGTTTGATCAAATTGGGTTTAGTTTAGGCATTGATCATGTTTAACACTCAAATTATGATTGATTAGGATCATTGGTTTGAATCAACAGGATTTAATATTTAATTTGGGCCAATTTGTCCCTTTAGGCCAAACTGGGTCAACTTAGGTCAAGAGCCCAAGTTGGATTGGTTTGGTTCAATTGATGGTTGAGTCATGTTCAATATTAAATTTATAATTGATTGAAGATTTTGGTTTCAATCGATTGAGTTTAGAATGATGTTTGGTTCAATTTAGTTAATATAGGCTAATTGGGTCAACTTGGGTTAAGTGATCAAATTAGCTTGGTTTGACCCATTGATTGTAATAGGTCAATCAAGAATGATCAACAATCATTTGAGATGAGATTAGATGGGTTAATTTGGGTTGGATTGAATTTTGGATCAAATGGGTCCTTTAGGCCAATTTGGGTCAAGTGAACCAAATGAGTCAATTCAGTTGAATTGGGTTGGGTTGAGCTGGATGATTGGTTTATGATTGATTGATAGCTTTGATTGTAAGTGATTTGGGTTTAATTGAGTTTTGGCTCATTTGGGCCCTTTTGGTTAAATGGGCCAATTTGGTTTAATTGAATTAATTTGGTTCAATTGATTTGATTGTAGGTATTGGAATGGTTTGAAATGGAGTATTGAATGGTTGGAGTGATTTTGTGAAAATTGATTGGATTGGTTTCAATTGAATAGGCTTGAGTCATAGAATGTTGGGATGGTCATAGAATTGATTTAGGTTAAGGGTTAAATTATTTTGGCTTGGAGCTTGGATATGAAATAAAATTCAGTTGGGATTGATTGTATTAACTTGGGGTTAGTTTTGGATAAGTTGATAGGCATGGGTCACAGGATAGGATAGGTATGACCTATTTACCCTAGGGCATGACCAGACATCAACCCACTATTACTTGACATGTGCTAATGTATTATTCTATGCAATTCTATAGTGATGGGCTCTCTTCCAAGAATTTATGTTTGTAAATATATCAATGACATTAATTAATAGTGATTATAACTTTGATAACTAGAAGTAGCTAATGTCTTACTAGTCTTCTCTAATACTCAGTGTGAGGAACTAAGCTGCCAGTAAGTAGAGAGCTGCTCATGCCCCCATAGTCAGATGCTCAATTTTGTTTAGCATGCTCTCTCTTATGAACATAATTTAAAAATGCTTATGCTCTACAAAGGTCAGCCCACAATTTCTTCCCAATCCAAAGTGATCACTATCCAAACTTACATACACTTATGAACATATCACATAAATAGGCTATGCCTCTTGACTCAAAAACTTTCTAATGCTCTAGCTATGCTCAGACAAATACTAAATTCTTTATATTATAAAAAATAGGTTAATGATAAATAGACCTTTAGCATCAACTATTGCGTTGGATATGTCTAAAGAACTAAGATAATACTTCAAAATCCCTAAATCACATGTTGTGCACTTCAATTGACACCTTCCATGACACATAATGAACATTAAATTTGTTCCTTATTATGCCCACTATTTTATGTATTGCTCACCTTAGTGGATAAAACTTCAAAAAATAAGTTAAGTTTAGTTATATAAATTAAGAAGTGTGAGGACTACATTCATATTATATATCAATTATAGAATTAATATCTACTACATAATGAAAGTCCAATATGGCATAAGTGTCTAAGTACCTAGCTTTGTAGCTTGCAAACATTTGATATAACGAACTAAGATTACGAGTAGCTACATTCAAGAATTAAATCTTTTATGATAGTGATGTAATTAATTGTCCTCTAAATCTTAGAACACTTGGGATTCTTAATTAATTCTTTCCAACCAAGGTACCCAACTTAAGGTAAGTTAGTTAGATTGTGGAAGAATGGTAAGGGAGAGTTCGAGAAAGAAAAATGAATGTTATGCATCATGAGAAAAAGTGATGTGGTCGGCAAGTATAATTGAGTGATTAATTTGGGTTGCATTAAAAGTCAATGAAAATGTACATTACCCTAAATACTAGACAAGAAAAATATTTTTGGAACATTATGATGATCAATCTAGCCATAATTTTGTATAATTCTTATTTTGATATTTACATGTCTCTTGACCTTATTTTTGGATGAGGTTAACATCATCCCTAATCTTTATACTTAAGATCCCTAATACTAGATTTTGAGTTTCTTAATTAAGCATTTAAGACACTACATTTTGTGACTAGGTAAACAACTTAAAATAAAATAACAAATCCAATCAAACACTAAATTTGAAATTAAATTAAATTAAACTTAAATACCCTAAAATGAAAGTCCAGATCATCCCAGCAAACCCTTCTAGGTCCTGACCTAACCTAAATGGATTAGGTGAATTCAAATCAAGTTAAAACTTAATAAAAATCAACAAAAATCTAAATCAAATATATTTGAATTGAAATCTAAATTCAATTGAGCCCAGATTGAGGTAATTGAGTTGAATACCTGAATTAATTCATTTAAGCTTAAAATTACCTAAGTCTAAAAAAATTAAATAAAATCTAAACTAAACCAAATTCAACCAATTCAAAAGCATAAAATCAATGCATAAATGTAAATGAACTAAAAATAAATTTGAATAGGGCACAAATTAGCAGATAAGTCATGTGATCTAGAGTTCACTCATGTGGGCTCCACCAAGTCAAAAAGTCAACCAAATTTGAGTCACTCCAAAGACTTAAAATAATCAAATAAATATGTTTAAATTTAAATCTAAACAAATCTGAATCCAATAAGGCCTCAAATGGGTTAATGGGTCATTTGATCCAAATAGACCTAAATGAACCTTATTGAACTAAAATCTAAATTAAACTGAAATTAAGTTAAATCAATTATCCAAAATCATTTGAAAATCATAAATGAATATAATTCAACAATTTTTTGTTTATTTTGATCAATTTGATCACTTAGCCTAAGTGAAAATTCAAAGTAGCCCATTAAGCCCAATTTACGTTAAAGTGGGTCTAAATTCAAATCAACTCCAAATCAAATGAAATTAATTAGTCCAAATTATCTCATGCAATATGATTGGAGCTTAAACATACTTTGATTAAGTCAAATTGGCCATTTGACTCAATTGAACATAACTTTACCCATTTGGATCAAAATGAGTCACCTTGGTTTTAAATAAAAATGTAATTTAAATTAAGTGAAATAGATTAATCTAATTAATAATGAATGATCATCTAAATATAATTAAACATAATTTATACTTAATCAAGATCTAATAAAATATACTTGACTTACATCAATTCACTTAGGTTAATTTGGATTAAAACCCAAAATTTACTCAAATAAACAAATAAAAATAAAAATAGGACTTACCTATGTGAAGTGTGAACTTGAAATCCTAAAACTAAAATACTAAGCCATATGTTGTGGTGAACCAAGGAGTATTTAGGAATTCTCCTATTAACCCTTAGGTTAACACAATGATTAAACCCTTCTTTCTTATAGGGTGAATAAATTACTTCACTTAAACTTATGAAGGTCTAACTCCCTTGGTCAAGAAAGGCAACAAGCTTTTGTCAATTAATTAGCCAACACAAGTTGGAAGAAATAGGAAAATATAGCAGTGCAAAAGTCAAAAATAATCTTTAGATCCAATCCTCTTCTCTTTGGACATGGTGATCACATCAAGAAGGTGATCATCCATCACTTTCTTTGGACTTCTATGCAGAGGCTTGAGCTGGCTGACCACCGAATTCTAGGTGGTAAGCCTTGGTTGGCTAGCCACCACCACCACCTCCATTAATGGAGGCTCATGATCAACCTTCAAAAGGAGCCAAATTGAGCTCCTCAAGGGGTATTGGCCTTCCAACATATTCTTGGTGAGGAAAGGAGTGACTTCGAGTGTCTACCCGAAGACTCTGATGCCAACGAGATGAAAATTGATCAAATTCGAGAATGGACATATTCACCTCAAAGCTTCATTTCACGTCCGATAGTATATTTGAATCAAATATACCATCAGACATTGGCTCCAATAAGGTAATTCCTCAAATATTTAGTTGAAACCTAGCCCTTGGAATTTGATTAGGTGAAATTGTGAATCACTGGGAGAAAATAGTTGCAATCAACCACTAACGTGATCCTTAGGCTGCTTGACGTGGAAGACCTCAAAATTTCAGCTCATATCGCCATAAATTTGAACATTGGCTGGGTGATTCTGCCCCTTTTCACCATCGACGGGTGAGAGAACTCCCCAGCCATCTGTTCCTTTTGCTCAAGATGGACGATTGAGATTAAAAACCAAAATAATTTCATTTAATCCCTTATAGATTACAAGATTCATCTCAACCATCTAATTTTTGATTGGATGGTTCAAATGAATCTTGTTCTCACCCAAACACTATGTCAACATCAATGTGGCCAATTGGGCTTCGACACACGAAGGAGTATACCCTGTTAGCGTTGATTAGGTTAAATAGAAAATTCTTGCTTTCTTGGGTTTAAAAATTATTTTAAAATTGCTCAAATTTAAAAAAAAATATAGAAATTTAAATACTTAATAAAAATTGCAAATAAGAGCTTGTTAAATTCATCTTTTTGTGAGGATTCCAATAAAATCAAAATTACCTATTTTAATTGAATATTTTAGGCTTAATATAGGTTTTAGAAAAATCTAAATTTTCTCAATTAATTCTAAAATAATAAATAAATTTGTCTGAAATTTTTGGAAATTAAATTGAGGCTAACACCTACCATAAAAATTTCAAGACAAAATGATTAATGAATTAGAAGTTATCAAAATTTGAAGTTCAAATGCCTAATTTCATAAAATTATTAATTTTAAAACTTATAAATTTATAAAAATTAATTGAAAGGTTTAAATCACTTTAATTGACATCAAAGAACCTTTAGAAAATAATATAATCCTCCGAAGTTTACAAAACCCCAAAATTATATTCTTAGGATTTAATAAATCATTAAATCATTTGAAAGTATAATCAATCACAAAATAGGAAGAAGAATTAAACCTTAAATTTTATTGAGATCAAATTATCCCTTTTGATTTAACCTAAATTAACCATAATTTATCTTTAATTGACAAAATCACCTAAGCTAAATGCCTAATTAAATATAGTGGATTGAATTTATTAAATCTTTAATCAATCATTGATCATGTTGAAGACTAAATAATCATTAACTCAATCTTAATTAAGCTAATCTTTTAATCAGTTAATCATGACTAACTTAATCATTAATTAAGTTTAGGTTATGTTAATTAATTAAGTTAATAAATGATCATTTAATTAGGGTTGATTTAATTGATCATTAAATAAATTAAGCTCCTTAATAAGAAGTTTAATTAATTTAATGATCTTTTGGAGTCCAAGTTAATCCAAATGAAAAGAGCATTTTAAACCTTAATCAAATATCAAGTTAATTAAATTAAAACATATTAACTAATTCAAACCAAACTGAAATGAAATTTTTATAATTATTAAATTTAAATAAACATTGTAATGATCTAATCAAGACAATTCATGTAAAACTAAATCTTTAAAATGAAACTTAAAGAAATAAATTGAACATCAATTCAAAGAAGTAAATTAAATTTTAAATGGATTATAAAAATTGAATTAAATCAAACTAAAATTCAATCTACAATTAAAATCAACAATAAAAACATATGAAATTAAACAAACACAAACATTGGAATTCAAACTAAATTAAACAAACATTAATCAAATCAAATCTAATTTAATTAAATCATTGAAATAAATTCAAAATTGTTAATTAAGATACGTAATTTCTTAGTTTAACCTCTAGAATGAATGTTACCCTAGGGTGGAGATTTCATTTTACTAGGATTAAGATTTTGAATAAAATAGGTTCTGCCCAAAAATAAAATTATTTGCTTACAGGTACTGCTTAAGTCCCTAAGTATAGCATAATAAGATAGGTGGGCTTGACAATCATTGATGTTAAGCACATATGTTTGAAATATAAACTGTTGGTGTGCTATATATTTTTTCTAATGCCTATTTTATAGCGTTTAGAATTTTATTTTAGAATTTTAAAATCTAATTTGAGATTAGAATTAAGTTAGTATCTATAAAGTTTTGGAATAATAGAAGCTGACTATACTTAATTGATGGTCCTCAGTGGAGCCTAAGGAGGTCCCTGAAGAAGGTGAAGATCCTGGAGTTAATAAATAACCCATAGATCAAACTTTTAGTTCTAGGCTAGGCTGTATAAGGGCAGAGCTCAGTTGTCCACTTATTATTTTTACGGGGTGTACAGCGGTACCCAGGCGAACTGTCTTATTTAATTTAAATTGAATTTGGCTTAATTTATTTTGGGGTGCATAATAAAAATATCATGTTTTTTTATGTTTCTTTCTGTGATGGAATGCATGATACGTTAGCCTTTTAGGAAAAAATAATTTTTCAACACCATTAAATTAAAAATAACTCAAACATAAATAAAAAATTCATAAACTCACTATAACTAAAAGTCTTAAGCATAATTTAAAAGCAACTAGAAACAACTAGATTTTGTGAAGCATGAGAGCATATTATTCGCACTTCTTGAATTGAGCGCTTCACCCATTACACATAATGGGATATTTGACATGTGAGGATGACCACCCTTCTTGGGGAAGTGTGCATTCTCATTTTGATTTTCCCAAAATCATTTTCTAACTACATCTCATCTTAGGCATGAATTGCATACCCAAAGCCTTTAAATAAAATTATGAGTCCAAAAATATAAAAATTTAAAATTATTGCATCAATTAGATGCATAACATGTCAGTCATTATCTTGTTATGGAATGAGTTTAGGCTCTTAGCTTTCTTTCCTAAACACAATAGTCCAACCATCTTGCATACATAAAATTATAATCATGATTTTAAATTTTTTAGGTGGTGTTAGTTGACAACCCCTTTCAAGCGGAAAATAAATCCAGAAGAGTCAGGGATGGACTTATTTTCTCAAGTAAGAAGCAAAACTAGTAAGTCTCAAATTTATAAAATTAGACTAGGTCAAATTGTTTACTTATGTCAGAAGCATTTTTAGACTTAAGTTCTAAAGCATCCTGTTGGGTTAAGTCTTCAACGAGTAGGCATTTTTGCAATCTTTCGTTGACAAAATCTAAGTCCTAGATTTTTAATAAAATATCAACTCAAAATCTCTATAACTTCAATTTCAAAAATGTAAAGCTCAACAGTATGATAGTTGGAATTTTTACTAGGCTTTTCAATATCTAAAAGTATTTCCTACTTATTCCCTATCGGTTTCTAAAAAGAACTCTTCCTCCTTGAAGCATTTTCTTTGGAATTCCCAAGTTAAACATTCTTTTAAACATGCTTTGAAATCCATAGAGATGAAAGTCAGTTTCTTTAATTGACAGTATTCATAGAAGAAATTTTATTTCTTCAAATATATAATTAGCTATAGGGGCTTGCCTTTATATGGAACTACAAACTCTATAAAAAAAATAAACTATGTTCTACTTATCCATATAGTTCAGAGGAAAAAATTTATGGTACATCGAAGACTTGTAAGCCTTATGAGCCCTTATTAAGTAATCGAATCCATTATAAAGTTATATCTTTATCTTTTGAAATAATATATTTATCCTGTAATGACGTATTTGATTACCTAAATTAGAACCCCCAAGATCTACATGGTGTTCTAAATAAAATTCCCACAATGTCTTCTTCAATGTTCATCGTACTAGCCTATAATCACCTAATTAAAACTTTTATTAAATGATATCTAATTTAGATTATAAAATATTTTCTAAAAAAATTTTGAAGCACATAATGAGTAATCTAGAACCTTAAATTAATTATGAAATGTATACCCAAAAATTTTAAATTAAAAAAATTGTAAACTATAAGACACAAAATTATAGTTCTAAATCCAAATAGACAACTTAGCCTGAGATATGAGTCTCAAACAAGTTTGAACAAGATTTAAGCTATAAACTACAAAAATTTTAAAAAATTTTAAATTCATATTTCTCAAGAATGAATAGATGGAATCATAAATAAATAGTTATACAAGATGAAGTGATTTGACTTCAATTTTATGAAGAAATTAAATGAAAAATGTGTGATTTAAGAGAGATTTAGTATGCCCTAGCCCAGTTTTCACCGCCGCCCGAGAGAGAAAGTTGAAGCTCACAAAAATTAAATGAAGGAATGGGGGCCAGGCATCGATTCGCCGACCCCTAATAAAACAAAATTTGGGTAGACTTTCCACTTGAAATTCAGTCAGTTTTAAGTGATTTTTTCATTGACAACAATCTTTCAGTGGGAATTTTAACCAGAAAATTTTTGTACATGAATTTCGTTGGTACTTGCATCAGTAATTTTTTGTGGATTAAGCTTCCATAAATTCCATCGATAATTTCCATTTTTTGGAGTGTTGTGGCTATTGACTCCCCTTAAACTCTAGCTTGAGCTCGAGTTAAACACAAAGGTCAAGTTTAACTCGTTGTAGTATCAGTGAGCCTGCGAGCCAACTTGCTATTATAACTAAAATGTCGCCATGGAGAAAGCAATGGGGAGCGCACCGAAGATGCATATGCATGGCCAACACATGTGAGAAACCATTCTAATGGTAAGATTCAAGGAAATAATAAAGTTTGGAAGAGAAAATATCACTATTTTATTTATAAGCCATTAACTTGATCAATTTTTTAAATATTTTCAGTCAATTTTGTGCTTTTTTTTCAAAATTTATAATTTTTTTGAATTGAGTTAAACCGATGCAACTTTTTTAGGAAGTAGACCAGCAACTGTCATTATAATTAATATATAATGGCAACTCCTAAGTTTTAAATAATAATTTTATAATTTTTATTGCATATTTTATATGAACATATTTTAATTGAGCGAGCTAAAGAGTTTGCAAGTGAGTCTACTCTAACTCGAACTCAAGCTCATTTAATACAAAAGCTTAAACTTGAGCTTGAGCTCATGCTTGTGACTCAATAAGCTTAATTTCTGAACTCGTTAATAAGTCAAGTTTGTGTCAGCTCGCTTGCACCCCTAATTCATACAATAATGCTAGTGCATGGATGAATGTAATGTGAAAAGCTACATGCTCAAGGCACATGAAAATTTTAAGGGTACACTAAGTTTAATAAATATTATAAGAGATGAAGACACTTCATTACAACATTAATTAAGAGTGATAAAGTGTTATTTGTGAAGTGAAATTTTTATATTTAAAGTATGTATTTTATGCTTAGTTTGTGTTAAGACATGTTATTTGTAGTTTATTTTTAGTTTTGTTTTAGAAAATTTCTAAAAAAGGGAGAAAAATGACAAAGGTGATAGCACTGTCATAGCACTACACAAGCAGCACCATGACATTGCAATTGACTTAATTTGGATCAAAGAATAGAAAGGATGGTCCTAAAGCATTAGACTACTAGTGACACAATGCTACTTAGCACCTAGGTGCTAGAATAACAATGCTAAAATGGCCAAACAAGATCAAATCAGAGAAAAAGACAGAAAAGATAGCATCAAGGTGCTAGATCAGTAGTAGCTTTGTGATGGCATTTCCTCAAGAAAAATGGCCATAAGACAGAACGATCAGTGCTACTACACTAGAATCATGATGCTGTCGTGCTAATGACTTAGAAGAAAATTGAGCATTACATAGAAGAGTGTACGCTAAGGCAGTAATCAGCTAGCTCCGCAGGGCTATACCTAATTCTTAGGTGCCACCTTTATAGCGCCACAATGCTATATCCCCACAAAATAGTTTTGACCAGTTATAAAAGATAATTTATGTGATTTTCATGTCAGTTATGAGGAGAAATAAGAGAGAGGAGTGTATGTAGATTTTTAAAAGTCTACAAATACGAGTATGTTTAACGTGTGAGAGTTTTGATAAGTGGGGAGTCTAAGTACTATGACTGTTTGAGCAACACTTGGAGATTGAAACTCCAAGTGTTAAGCGAGTGTGATCATTTATTCTATCTAAGGGTATGTGCAAGAATATTGCATGTTTTGGCAGCTTAGGAGAAGAAGATCCAAACCAAGGATTTACTACACAAATTCCACTAGGAGGCAAAAAAATGACATAAAGGGCATACTTAAAAGAATTACTCAGTATACTCTTCACTTTGCTTCTAATATTCTATGGTCTTGTTTGTGTATTTGTAAATGGTCTTCTTTTCCTATAATATGTTTTTGTGTTTATGTAATTCGACATTATTATCTTTCATGAAAGTATGTTTGTGACTTTATAAAAAGTTTATTTGTGCTTCAAGGAAAATGTTATTTTACCTTTCCCTATACTTAATTTACTTACAATATGGCTAATTATGTTCTAGAGGTATTACAAAAGTCATAGAACTGTAGGAAAGTAATCAGATTTATTGATTAGGTATATACATATGCTATTTTGGATCTACAATCATAAAAAAAAATTTAGAAAATGAAATCACTTAAGAATTTAATTTGACTATAATAATATAGCTAATTAAAGGAAGTGGATTGATTACATTGATGCTTAGAGTTGACAACTACAAATGTTAGAAATTCTAACATTAATTTTGAGGAAGTTATCAATCATAATTTACATAAACTCATAGTACTCTGTTTGAATCAAGGTCAATACAAACAATTTTTTTTTACAAAAATTTAAAATTAGCCATATAAAATTTAGAACTTTTTTTTAATTCAGACATTAAAATCGATTGGATAAAAATTAAGTTTAGTATAATATTTATAGTTAACTTAATTTTAACTTGCATAATTAATCAATTCTCATGGAAAAGATACCCTACTAATCACTATATTACTTGAATGACACATGCATTTACATACAACATTTTTAAGCCGATCAAAGAAGCAGGAAATTGTGAATTGAAAGTGAATGCATAGTTCTAATCTGGATTAAATTTACCCTTTTAAGATTTAAAAATTAGTGTTTTAAATCTCACAAGATGATGGTTCTCATGATTTTCAGTGAAAAGAAATTGGTAGGTTTACTCTTATGCATTTTTTATAGGTGGAGGAGAGACATTTTTGTAATACTCTCCTCTACAAAAATGGTTCTTTGTTGTACTAAATTGATGTCATAGTTCTAGGACTATAATAACAATGATATGTTATAAAAGCAATTATGCCATGTTTTTGAAGAGATTGTGTACAAAAGGCTACATGCAAGAATCATTCAAAGATTCGATCGATTATCTTGGTCAGATGATCCTCTATATGATTGAGTTCTCATAGTGACATATTTGTTAGGATACTTGCTCTTCAATAATTTTTCTTGTAGGGCACTCCAGTGCCTAGTTCATAATCTTAAACATAGATCCATGCTTTCCATACTTTTCAAGAGGTGATTCTATTATTATCCATGGGATGATACTAAGACCCAACTATAGATTAGGTTCAATCCTAAGGATGAGAGATATAATATATTATGTTTATATATTCTTTAACTTAATTTTGTAATAGATCTACAATAGAAAGGTTCTTTGACCTAGAGTACAAAATACTTGAGGCTTAATTGAGTTCAATCTAGATGCATAAGATTGAATTAGAAGAGAATAAAGAGTGAGATTCTTTGACTTTAATTAGTTAGACTTTTAGCCTATAGTACAAAATACTTGAGGTTTAACCCTTTATTTATAAATGATAAAATCAATGGTATGAGAAGGAGTAAATAATGTAGCTTAAAAAAAATATACAATTGAGTTCAATTTAGATAACATTGTAAATAACGACTCTACTTAGTAGCTATCCATCGAGCTAGAACCTTAGGTAAGTTCTAAGTTAACTATGAGTACCCATAATAAATTCTTTTAGCAGATCCCTAATATGCTTTAACATGTAGGCTAGCGTATATACAAGGATGTCATCTCTTTGTTTAAGCAACATGGGCTACTTGGGACTTTTAAGTTGGTTAATACTCAATGATTTTTTAATCAAGTTCAAACTTACACAATAACTTAATCAATCACATTAAAATTAATATGCATGTATACTCTCTAATTTAAAGGACAAAGTCATAAAGGGTTTTGGTTTTTGTTTGATTTTATATTATGTGTGATGTTTTAAGTAGTTACATGTATAGAATTTAAATGAGAATATAATTAGTGTTGTGCCCTTATTTGTATCTTTTTGTGCACCCATTATTTTTATTTTAAATCTTCCCTTTTTTAAAATAGTCTCTTCACCAAGGTCACCACATTGCCTTTGTCTGTTGACTAAAGGATGAGAAAGAGGGTGAGAAGAGCGAGATAAAATAAAACGGGACAAATAAATAAGAGGAGTGTGAAGGGCTTACTAAGATAATTTTTATGAGATAAGTTGAGAACAAAATTTCAAAGAAAATCAAACTAGCTTGAATCAAACATATTTATAAAAGGAACCTATGGATGCTCCCCACATATAACCAAAAAATAAAATTTATTTTATTTTGAGGTAAAGAGCAACTCTCAAGAGGACCTATCCTACCAAACTAATTACATCTTAGAGAATACCTAAGAATACTCTCAATTAAAAAAAAATTGTTTGTGTTGTATAAATCATTATAAGGTCAACTAAAGAAATTATTGTCATTATGATAGGCACGTCATCTTATCAAGGCTAAATGAAGCCACTAAGAAAAGAGTGAATTATCGTAACCCAACAGTTGGTCGTCTCTCAACAATAAAGGCCTATAAAATGATATCAAAAGATATATCAATGAATATAATGACCATAAGAGAGGTTTCAAAATGATAGGTTATGAATTTTTAAGGCCAATAAACATAACTAAGTTAGGATTTCATGAATCCATCATCTTGGGTTATAGGCCTAAAGTCTATTTAGCTATGCTTGTAGTCTACCCAACACAGCTAGTAATCCCATTTTTATAATCCATGAATTGTATCATCTAGGAGAATTTTATTGACCTAGAGCTGAGGAAGAAAATCAACCTAGAATTTTATGACTCTATTTAGGTAGAAAAAAATAAGAATAAAACTTATACTCCTTGAAGTGAGAGGAAAAATCTCTGGAAGAGAAGAGAAGGGAATAGCCCAACCACAAGAGTTAAACTACCCAATATGGGACTGCAAGCATGTCTAGGTCAGGACTGCCACTAACAACCTGCATCAATTTAGACAACCACTTGAGCAAATATAAATCATGTGTCTAGTCAGGTAGAGGGAAGAAAGTATGCTCTCCAAGGGATATGAGATGATTCAAAGTTTAATTTCCATAATATGTATGTATGTATGTATGTATGTATGTATGTATGTATGTGTATATATATATATATATATATATATATATATATATATATATATATATATATATATATATATATATATATATATATATATATATATATATATATATATATATATATATATATATATATATATATATATATATATATATATATATATATATTATCCAAGCAATTAAGATCATGATATGTAATCATTTTAGAAGGTGGCCATAGGCCATGCATCAAATTAAAATTTTATTATGAAAATCTTGACTATTTTGTTCTTAAATTTTAAAATTATCTTTTAAATTATCAACCTTTATGAAAATGATTTTTATTCTAAGAGTCTATCACAAATGTTATATAAATAAAGCATGCAATTCATCATACGTACATAGATAATGCAAACACATTACATGAAAGAATAAGTATGGAAAGGCTGGTTGCAACTATGTTTTACAATACACTAGGATCCGTCACATATATACATGCTTGATCCGAAATATATACAAAAAAAAACATATTTGAATTTAAGGTATGAGGCATGACCAAGCTGCTTTTGGTCCATGCCTCCTCATGATCCAAATCTTAATCTTCAAGTTCTCATGTTCATACTTTAGCTTCAATATAAACTATTCCTAAGTTCTAAAAAGTACATAAGGAAAAAAATACATACTCAATTCCCTACAAGGGAAAACATAAGTTGACATTAATAACATGTAAAGTGAAATAGATCATGTCTGGTGGGAGGAGATGGCCTTTTGTAGAATAACACATATATTCCTAATCAAGTACGCATGTCTCATACTAAGTAAACAACGCAAAGAAGGCAAACATAAAATGTGAAATTAGCACAAACAAAGTAAAACAAAATGAAAAATCTTAACTATAGCCTACCCTAAACTAAGCAAATATTTTATGTAGTGTGTTATGGCTAAGGGGATGCTATGATTTTGACAAGATCAAGATGATCTTTATAATATATATATATATATATATATATATATATATATATATATATATATATATATATATATATATATATATATATATATATATATATATATATATATATATATATATATATATATATATATGATGATGTCAATAGATAGACCCTAGTAAGATTGTTGTGTTAGTAGGACATGATACATTTGTTGGTAACATATCATATATAGAGATAAACAATTAGGGTATATATCTCAGTATAATCTAATCAATTAGAATATTAGCTCGACAAGGCAATTCATAAGCTAAGTAAGTGGCTTGTCGAATGGGTTGATGATAGTGTGGGCATTTTGGTTGAGGGAGGCAATTTAAGAGCTAATAATTGAAGGGAAAGAAAAAAAATACATGAGTTTTGTTGCACTTATTAGTGGTTAAAATCCTTAAGCATGGAGAAAAAAGCTGCTTAAAAGATGACTTGGAAGCCACTTACCTACAAATTTGAGAGAATTTTTATTAGCCAGAATTTTACTTTTCTTTCCAACTAATCAAAACAAAAGTTATTATTCATAAAATCATCTAAGATAGATGTTATGAGAGATTTTTTCTTCCATTTGCAAGTTAAGTTAGTAAGATATTGATAAAAAAAATAAAGGCATTAATTGAAATAGATACATTTTGTCTAGTCATTAGGAAATTATGATTAGGGTTGTCAAAAAAGCTCGTTGTTCGTGAACAGCTCGTGTTCGGCTCATTTTTTAACTAAGCGAGCCGAATACGAACAAACATTTCAAGCTCGATTTAAAAATGAGCCGAATATGAACAATCCTTTGTTCGATCGTGTTTGACTCTATTTAGCTCGAAATAAAAATATTATATTATATAATAATAATAATATTATTATTATTATTAATGTTATTATTATTATTATTATTATTAATGTTATTATTATTATTATTATTATTATTATTATTATTAATGTTATTATTATTATTATTGTTGTTGTTATTGTTGTTGTTGCGTGCTAGAAAACTAGTTGCGGTAGAATAAAAGTTTACGCCTTAGTCTTGTTGTGAAATCCAGCACACACACAGATATTTGAAGAGTAAACAATAAACTCTAGGATTTTTACGTAGGAAAACCCTAGAAAGGAGAAAAAAACTATGGGGCCTAGCCTAGTAAAAATCTTTCACTATATATCTATTTCAGAGTACAAAGTTTAAATTTTTTTGATAATGGGATTACATAATCAGATATGAGAAAGCGATAATGGAACCCGAATCGTAACAACTATGCAACTGGTTAGTCATAAATGCCATTCGGCTTGGCAATGGTGAACGAACAGCAAACGACCGTGATGGTCTGATGGTGATGACCATGGAGATAGCACAAAGATCGGCAAACGATGGTGGTAAAATGACAGCTGGTGACCGATGGCAATGGTCGATGATAACGATAATCAATGGTGGTGGCTGACGGCGGCGTCGACACGATGCGCATGCAACGCGATAGTCGCGGGTGATGACCACGTGGGTGGTGATGACGATGATGATGGATGGTGGTGGCTGACGATAGTGGTAGGAGGTGGTCCACGCAGTGATGGATTGGTCGCGGATCGAGATGGTTGGTGATTGGTCGGTGCGGACCGACGATGATCGAGGCAATGACCGGCGATGGTGGTCGCGACGGATCGGCACAATGACTACGGTGGTGATTGACGGCGAGACGGTAAGTGGGTGGTGGCGATGACCGGCGGTAATTACCGCATCATCGAAAGTGGGCAACGATTATGCTTGGATGATTTTAAGCCTTGAGCTCTTCTCTATTCCCTCATGTGAAGAATGAGAAGCTATTTATATATTAGAGGGATGGTGTTTCTATAAATACGTGCAAAATCCAAATCACTTCATCGGACGGCTCAAAATGATTCCCTTGATCTTCTAATGTATTTTAAGTCAAAATCAAGAGATCTTGGGCTTGTTTGATCTGGCTCATCAAGACGCTCGATTTAATCATAAACAATCCATATTTAGGAACTATTTATAGATTCAACTGATATCCCAAAGTTTCCAATGATATTTTAAGTACTTGATATGGATTAGTTTCAACTTAGGATTAGATTACTTTTGACATCAAGATTCGTGTTTCGATTAGTAAAATTTTTAGTGCCATATCAGTTGCCCCATATTTTTGGATGACATTATCTTTATCATCCAAAAATATATGTCAAATAATTGAAAATAATAAATTCTTCAATGAAATTTATGGGTTCATTAAACTTTGCGTCATATGTAGTTTGATAGAATATATATTCATGGGTGCACAAGATTATGATCACGTATGGGTGTGCGTCACGGGTCGCAGTAAGTAGCTCGAGGCCCAGACAACGCTTTGTGCTCATGGGCACCGTGTCACCGGCATACTTTCGTGGCATGCCATGGCGTGATGGCAGCGAAGCCATGGGTGTGTGCGTGCAGCTGCGGTGGGTGTGGGCTGGGGATGTCATGGCTGCGGGTAGGGCGCGATAGCGTAGCCCGCATGTGCACAAACCAACCGATGAGCATTTTGTTGATTTTTTATGTTTTCTTCAATTTTTTCTATTTTTTTCATTTTTATTCCCTTTTTGCCCCTATAGTGGATCTATAAAAACCCCCTAAGGTCAGGTAAGAAGACACAATTCTCATATGCCCTAGTGTTCTTCTATGTTGGATGAGAAATTATCTAGCAAAAGTTCAGGGGCTAAGGGTAATAAAAAAAATTTCCTTTTGTTAGTGAAGCTTTGACCTTCTTCTTAAAAGAAGGTCATTTGCTTTGCTGATTAAGACTCGTTGTTTATAAGGTGAGGCTCCAATTTTCTCTCGATAGAGGCATCAACTATCCTCGCCGACCGTGTTGGAGGCGATCAAGAGAGTTCCATCAAGCTCGGTTTTCCTCGAGAGGTGTCAAATGTCCTCGTCAGACCAATTGGATTTGGAGGAAATCAAGGCCCATAGTTCATACAGTGAGGCTCCAATTTTCCCTCAAGAGAGAGGTATCAACTATCCTCATTGGACCAATCGGGTTTAAAGGCGATCAAGGCCCGTAGTTTATACGACAAGGCTATGATTTTCCCTCAAGAGAGGTGTCAACTGTCCTCGTCGAATCGACTGGGTTTAGCGGTGATCAAGACCCATATTTTCTACTTTTTCTTGTGGGAAATTGAATTTCTTAAAACTCCAATGGATGGTTCAGCAGTTGACAATTGACAAGGTGGCGGGGAAGCATCAATTAAGAACCATCACTCAAAAAACTCAAAAAATCTAGCGGATAATTTTAGAGTATCATTAGAGAGAAATAGCTTTTTTTTTATGATCTCATATGTCTGCGTTTATTTTTTGTCAGATCGTAGGTGAAAAATTTTATCCAAAAGTATCCATAATCAACAAAGTCAAGAAAGGATATACCCAAGTATTGGGATGAGTGAGTTGCTTCACATAGTTTTAAGACCTTTGTCTTTCTCTCCTCTTTTTTATTTCATATTTATTATATATTTTTGCATGATGATGGCCGATAGAAAACCAATAGCATGATAGCTATAGATATTATATCATCCACTATCACAGCTGACAATTTAATGGTGCTCCATAGGAAATTTCATTTCCCAAATGAGCTGGTGAATATTGTTGCCAAAAAGTTTGATCAGGCACGTTCTCCTCCTTAAGGATACTTTACTATTTTTGAGATAATTCTTCATGTGGGACTGTGATTCCCTTTAGCTCCTGAATTGATTGAGATTTTTAAAATATGCGATGTAGCTTTATCACAATTTTTATTTTGAGCTTTAGTGATCATCGTTAGTTTGACTGTCTTCTTTAGAGAGCATAGTGTGACTTTGAACATCAAGTACTTATACCGAATGTGTAGGTTCACATGTGATGCTCAGGGATGTGTTTTATATCGAGGTATAAAGAATTGGATAGAATTTTTAGCATGAGATCCATCTAGAAGTTGGTCTGATGGGTTCTTTTTTATGAAAAATGAGTGGGGCCTCCCTGAAAGATGGGGAAGATTGAATGACCTTCCAGATCTATTGCTGATTGAAAAGAATAAAATTCGAACAACTCTTAATATTCCTGATGTAAGAAGCTTGTAGTATGAGTTACATCACATTGGCAAGTATATAATTGAAGATAGAATGTTCAGGGTTGGCCTTTCCATTCAGGCAAGGAGATCTCATGCTCTTCCACTAAAGAGATCAAGTAAATGTGATGAAAGGTCTCCTCATATTCACAAGATTCTTTCAAGAAGCCTGGTACGAAATCATGGTGATAACAATGCTTCTTCTTTAAAGAAAAAGAAAACATGTGTCGAAGTAACTACGTCAAATATTTGCAAAGAAGATGTTCTCCCCCAATTGACTTATGAGAGTTTTGCTATCTCAACTCATAATAGGGGGATTTGTTTCTCGAAGTCGCATATTCTTGAAGATGTGTTAAAGCACCTATGCACTGGACGTCAACGATAGACGAATTAGTACGTTATCTTCTCCTTATCTTTCTTTTCTTCTTTCCTTTTTCTTCGTGTAACATTTGTAATTTTTTTATTATAGGTAACCCAAACATTAGGGCTTATGACTCATTTTGGTGTCACTCTAGATGAGTGGAATACTGAATTTATTAAGGTAAAATACTTGCAAGGCGAGTACAAGCGAAAGATGAGTGCTAAGGCCAAAGAAGTGGTAGCTCTGGAGGATCAGTTAACTGGGTGTAGAATTGATCTAGTGAACATATCAACTTCTCTTCCTCTCCAGCATCAGGAGGTGGAGCATACTCATGATGAGCTAATTGAGGTGAGGGCAGAGACTCGCCAAAAAGAAAAAAGACTTAAAGCATTTGTAGTGGAGAAGAAGGCTCTAGAATTGGAGAAAAAAGTATTACATGAACATCTTTCTGAGAATGAGCTTATAATGTCAAAAGCAGAAGCAAATGAAATCTCCATGAAGGTAGTGGAAGACTTTAAGAATTTACTAGCTTATCGTGATGCTATCGAAGATCATATCCAAGAAGCTTGTAATCATATTTTTGATGTTGAAATGAAGGACTTGGAGTGCCAATGTTTGGAGGAGAGCTTTATCCGAGGATTCCTAAAAGGAATCTGCTTTGTACATCGCAAAATTGTAGCTAGTATTGAGAATATGTCTCCCAGCCAAGTATCTGAAGACCCTTCGCTAGATTCAGAAGGTGAAGGGGTTGAGAGTGAGTTCAAGGGAACACCTTCCAGAACTAAGGAGGATGTTAATATCATGCAGTATCACTTAAGGATGCATTTCTTTCCTTTTTTATCTATGTATTATTATTATTATTATTATTATTATTATTATTATTATTATTATTATTATTATTATTATTTTGTATCCAGAATTTTGATTCTTTCTTATATTATCATTTAGAGCTATCAATGACATTAGTAAACTAAAAATTTTAGGTGATTTGCTCTCGTTTTATTTTGACCTATCCGAGGTGATTGGTCAGAATATTATTCGATGACACAGACCTATACGGAAGAGGTAGTGAGAAGTCCACCAATGACTTTTTGACCTATCCTAGGTATTAGTCAAAATATTATTTGATGTCTTACCTGTATGGAAGAGGCCGTAGAATGTCCACCAAGAAATTTTTGACCTATCCTAGGTATTAGTCAATGTGTTACTTGACTTTTTACCTGTATGGAAGAGGTTTGATCAAATCCCCTTGCTATTGATCATGCCCCGACTGAGACATAACGTGAGTTGTGCATTCCTCAAGTGGGAGGATTAAATGAAGGATATTATTTATATGCAACAAGCTTGAAAGAAAAATCCATAAACTCATTATTTTGATAAGGTTGGTGATACAATCATAAGATAATCTAACAAATATATGAGTTGAAGAGGAAATGACAAACTAGGCAAAATAAAAGTTGTAATATTTATGCAGTATGAATTATTGATAATACTTTCAGAGATTCTTCATATTCTAAGCTCGAGGCAAGGTTTTTCCCTCTAGATCCTTGAGCTTAAATATTCCTGGATTGACCATAGCTGTAATCACATATGGGATCCCAAAGAGGTGATAGCTTATTGCGTTGAGGGCCTTTGCTAACAGCTTCAAGACTTCACAAGATCAAGTCACCGATAGAGAGGGGACTGAGTTTCACTCTTCTATTGAAGTGATGAGCTACTCTTTGGTGGTAGGAAGAGTTCGAAGTAGGGTCATGTCACGAGTTTCGGGGAGTAGGTCCAAGTTTTATCGAAGTTTTTCTTCATTATTATTATGATTGAATGATTGGACTCTTGGACTTGGAATCCTAATATCTACTGGTATAATATCTTTTGTGTCGAAACACAAATTATATGGTGTCTCACAAGTCGGAGTTCACGATGTAGTGCGATAAACCCAAAGAATATTATAGAGCTCCTCAACCCATTGCCCCCCAGCCTTCTCGTGGCGCATTTTTAACCCTTTGAGTATAGTCCTATTGATAGCTTCAATCTATCCATTAGTTTGAAGATGGGCTATAGCCATATGCAGCAGTTGAATGTGAAGATCTTTACAAAAAGACATAATGACTTGTTCAATAAATTGGGTTCCATTGTCAGTGATGATATTTGCAGGATGACCGAATCGACATATTATATTTTTTCAAGAAAATTATTTAGCATTTTCCTCCATGATTTTAGCGAGTGGTTCAACCTCCACCCATTTAATGAAGTAGTTGATAGCCAAAATGATAAACTTTCATTGCCCTGATGCTGCTGGAAAAAATCCCATGATATTAATTCCCCATTGAGCAAAAGGCCATGGGATTTGAAGGGATGAGAGCTCTGCATGTGGTGAATGAGAGAGGTTAGAGTGCAACTAATAACTCGCACATTTTTTTGTGAAATCCAAGGTATCTTGCCTCATCATAGGCCAATAGAACCCTTTCCTTATAATTTTAAGGGCTAGCGCCCTTCCTCCTAAGTGTTCTCCACATATCCCAAAATCAACCTCTCTTAATGCATAATCAGCCTCTAATGGTGAGAAGCATTTAAGGTATGGCCCAGAAAAAGCTCATTTGTATAGTTCACCTCCGATAATAATAAAGTTTGCAACTTGTCTTCGAAAATGAGTTGCAACATTTGGGTTATCAAGAAAGGTCCCTTCTTATAGAAAGGATAGGATGGGGTTCATCCACGAAGGTTCCTTCGTCTCATTAATTACTTGTATTACACATGACCCTTGGATACTAGAAAAATATATTTCATCAACATGCCTTCTCTTAAATAGATCTCCAGTAGTAGAGGTAGCGAGCTTAGTGAGAGCATTAGCTCAAGTGTTCTTCTCTCAAAGTATATGAATGATTTGATTTATCTTGATATGGGCAAAAAGTGACCTCACCAAGCTTAGGTATTGTGCTAGCTGACGATTATGAGCACTAAAGTTTCCCTCAACCTTGGAGGCAATAATCTAAGAGTCAGTGTGGATAATTAAGTTTTGAGCTTCACAATCAATGGCAAGTCTCAACCCTACGATGAGAGCCTCATATTCAGCCATTTTATTAGTTGTAAAGAATTTTAGGAGAAGTCCATACTCTAAGGTATCCTGTTAGGAGGAAATAAGTAAGATTTCTGCTCTGGCACCAGCATTTCTTGAAGCTCCATCAACATAGAGAGTTCATTAAGGAGATGAAAGGGGTGTAATAGATAGCTCAATTGGAGTAGGGATAGTGCACTCCACTATAAAGTTTACGACTACTTGAGACTTTATGTGTGTCCAGGGTAGAAAATGAATATCAAACTCTCTCAATTCTACAGACCATTTTATTAACCTTCCAGATGTCTCTGGTTTCTATAGAATGGCCCTCAGTGATAAATGAGTATAAACATCGATGGTGTGAGCTTGAAAGTATTGACGCAATTTTGCACTGAGAAAACTAAAACTAAAGCCATCTTATCTGCTAGTGGATAATAACTTTCCATATCAGAGAGAATTTTACTGCTAACATAGTAAATTTGTCATTGTATTGCATTTTTCTCTCACACTAAAACTGAGCTTATTGCTTAGGTAGAGATTGCGAGATATAAGTATAACATCTCTTCTCATATAGGCTTGGATAGTGAGTATGGAGATGCTAAATATTCCCTTAGTTGCTCAAAAGTAGCTTGACATTCATCAGTCCACTGAAAATTATTATTTTTAGCTCCATTTAATATTTTAAGGAATAGCAAGTATTTATTTCCATAATGGGCTAAGAAGTGGGATAAGGCAGCAATTCGTCCATTCAAGTGTTGAACTTCCTTGATATTCTTTAGAGGAGTCATATCTCTAAGCACTCTAATTTTCTTGGGATTAGCTTCAATCTCATGGTGGGTGACCATGAACCCAAGAAATTTTCCTGACGTAACCCCAAAAGCACACTTGGTTGGGTTGAGTCACATGTTATAACGTCGAAGAAGATTAAAGCATATTTCTAAGTCAGAAATATATTGTGATTCTTCTAAGCTTTTTACTAATATGTCATCCACATATACCTCCATTATGTGTCCTAAGAGGTCTTTAAAAACCTTATTCATAAGGCATTGATAAGTAGCAAATGTCAACCAATCAACATGAATATCGATTGTAATGACCAAACCTATTTTTTAACCCGAATGACATAACTTGGTAACAATATAAATCTTTATATGTTTGAAAAGATGTGGCTTCTTCATCCATCAGGTCCATTTTTATTTGGTAGTAACCTGAGTAAGCATCTTAAAAAGCATTTGATACTAGCATCAACCAATTTAATTCGAGGGAGGAAAAACTATCTTCAAGCTTTATTGAGATCGATTAATCATCATAAACATTCTCCAAGTTCCATTTACTTTCTTAACCATGATAATATTTGCTAGCCATGTTGGATAATATACTTCTCGTATGAATCACTTCTAAGAGCTTGTTAACTTTTTGTTCAATAGCTTGGAGGCGATCAGGTGCAAAACTCTGCTTATTTTTGATGATCGGTTTGAATGTTAGATCAATCTTAAGGGAGTGCATGATCACATTGGGGTTGACCCCAAGCATATCTGTCGGACTCCAAGTAAAGATGTCTTGAATTTTACGCAAGAAGTCTATGTATTTTACTCTCTGTTCATCTGAGAGCAGAGATCCAATTTGTACTATTCATAAAGGTTGGTCATCTGATAATGAAACAAGGAGCAAGTCTTCTACAAGCTAAACCCTCTAGGGTACTTCTTCATCTCGAAAATTAAAATTCTCGATGTTGAAGGTCAGAAAACATGGTTGAGCTTGTCCTGTGATTGTGTTATTTATTGATTTTCATAGACCACTCCAACCTCAACGGGGGTTAGAAATTTCATCTTAAGATGAGATATCGAAGTAACAGCACCAAAAATTGATTGGAGGGGCCTTTCGAAGATAGTGTTGTACATTGAATCTGACTTGACCACCATGAATTGAATTAAATGAGTCACTTGTCGAGGAAATTCTCCAAGGACAACAGGAAGGGTGATTGCCCCCTCTACTCACACAGGGCGATTATCAAACCCATATAATGGTCCTGCAGTGGGTTGGAGCTTTTCCCTAACCAGACCCATGCTAAGAAATGTAGAGTAAAATTAGACATCAATAGAACTCTTATTTTCAATCAAAATTCTTTTAACATTATAATATGAGTCACCAATCCCCTTACTGATGATAAGTGGGTCTGGATGCGGAACTTGGACTCTTTCTAAGACTGAGTCATTAAAAGTGATGGAATGATCAATACGAGATTTCTTTAACTCTGGCTCTTCGGAGGTGGCAATAAGGACCTGATTAGATAGTTGTAGTCCTCCTACAATTGTTTCAATTTATCCAACTATCTGGCGACTATTTTATTATTTCTGTGATGATTGTCCTGGTTGCCCCTCAATTGGAGTTATGTTTGCTTGAGTTGATTGATTCTGCATAAATTGACGTAGATATCCTTATTGAATGAGCCTCCCAATCTCTTCTTCGAGTTGTTTACATGCCTCAGTAGTATGTCCACGACTTCGATGGAAGTGAAAATATTGCTCCTGATTTCCTTAATTTGATTTTAGTGGATGTGGCCACTTAATGGTCTCTTCATCTCGAATGTCCATCAAGAGGTTAACACGAGATGTGTTCAGTGTTGTGTATTCCTTCTCTGGTCATGGTTCACATCATTAATGTGAGGGCCGTCGAGGGAGATCATGACTATTTTGTTACTTCTTTTGATGGGATTGTCGATCTGTGTTCCCTGGGGCACTCTTACATTTTCCTGTGGATTGTTCAAATTATTTACAATTGACATTAATAGACACATCGGCAAAAATTTGTGTTGCCACACGATGAACCAAGTCGGCATATGAGTGGATCGTATCTCACATTAGTGTCGAGTAGAAAGGCCCATGATGGAGCCCTCCAAGAAAAACTCTTCTTAATAATTCAGGGTCTACTCCAGGTATTTGGTGAGCCTCTAAGGAGAACCTCTAGAAGTACTCCTTAAGTGATTCACCCTCATTTTGATGAATGCCTAAGAGATGAGAGGAATCTTTAATGATCCTCCGGTTTGCAATGAACTGTTTTACAAAAATTTTGACAAGTTTGTCAAAGGTATGAATGGATCCCCTTGGAATGGAGTAGAACTAAGTGTGAGCCTAACCCTTGAGGGTGATTGGAAAGACCTGACAAAGCAGTGTGTTAGGAGCTCGTTGGATATACATGACGGTCCTATAATGGTCGATGTGTTCATATGGGTCAGTTGCTCCATCATAGGAGTTGATGCTCGGAAGATTGAAACCTACGTGAATAGGATGTTAAAGAATACCTTCAGCCAAAGGTGAAGACTCCTGATAGCCGCGATGAGAAGGAAGATGATTTCCATCATTAAAGTGGAATTCTTCTTGCACTTAGTGTTGTAATTCTGCACGTATAACATGACGGGTGGAATCAACAGGATGAGAATGTTTCAAGCTACCGGCAATAATTGGTGGGTTAGTAATTGGCTGAGCTGCAAGTGATGGATGAGTAGAACTAGTAGTGTCAAGAAGGTCAGCATCACGGTCTGGAAGCGGAGGAACTTCAGCCTGATGGCGAGAAGGCCCCATATTAGTATTTTGACCTCCCCTGACTAAAGATCGATCTTGGGGTAGATGTGTTTGTCATAGTAGTGGCTATCGTGTTTCTCGTAAAAGTCAAATTATCTCATTTTGAGACTCTTTCATTCGACAAATACGATTTTCTAAAGAGATTTCTGTTGCACCTTCACCGATAGGGTCATGCCTATCATGGGAAGTGAGGCAGAAGTTTGGTGTCCTTGGTTTAAGGATTGATTTTGAGAGTGACAGGAGTTGGAGCGGGAGGCTCCATTGTTGTGAGTATTGTGCATGTTGGCCATAATGCAGGTGTTCACAGAGATTGCGATTGTGGGGTTTGATTCCCATAGACGGTGCAAAACTATTGCGTGCTTAAAAATCAGTTATAGTAGAATAAAAGTTTACACATTAGCCCTGTTGTGAAATCCAGCACACACATAGATATTTGAAGAGTGAACAATAAACTCCAATATTTTTACGTAAAAAATTCCCAGAAAGGGGGAGAAAAAATCACAGGGCCTAGCCAGTAAAAATCTTCCACTATATATCTGTTTCAGAGTATAAAGTTTATGTTTTCCAAATAGATTAATTATATATGAAAGCGATAATGAGAATCAAAATCAGTAACTTTATATGCGGTGGTTAAATGATTGTTGGTGGCGTTAACAATAGTGAACATGGCGGGAATAATGGTCGGTGGTGATAGCCGTGGAGATCATGATGCGGTGGTCGGTGATGGCCGATGATGGTCGATAACAATGATCGATATGGTGCGGCGCGCGATAAATATCGGTTAAAGCGGTGAGGGCGCGGCGGCGACGGCGGCAACGGTGGTTGGTGGTGATCGGCGACCATCGAGTGGTGGCACGATTATGCTTGGAGAATCTTCAAGCCTTAGAGCTATATCTTCTCTTTAGCTTGGGCTCCCCTCATATGAAGAATGATGAGTTATTTATAGGTTAGATGTATGGCATTTTTGTAAATACGTTCAAAATCCAAACCACTCTATCGGACGGCTCGAAATAATTCTCTTGATCATCTGATGTATTTTAAATATTTAAATATTTAAATGAAGTCGGAATCAAGAGATCTTGGGCTTGTTAGATCCGGCTCGTCAAGACGCTCGATTTGATCATAAACACTCCATATTTATGAACTATTTTGGGATTCAACTGATATCCCAAAGTTTTCAATGATATTTTAAGTGTTTGATATGAGCTTGTTTCGACTTAGGATTAGATTGCTTTCGACATTAAGATTCGTGCTTCGATTCGTGGAATTTTCAATATCATATTAATTATTATTATCGAATACATAATAGACAATGGAGACGGAGAAGATTCATTGTAGCCACCCCACCCAAGTGGGATTAAGGCTTGTTGTTATTGTATTATTATTATTATTATTATTATTATTATTATTATTATTATTATTATTATTATTATTATACACAAACACACACACAGATATATATATATATATATATTATATATATATATATATATATATATATATTATATATATATATATAGAGATATATATATATATATATATATATATATATATATATATATATATATATATATAGTAATTGCAAACTAAATTTTTGCTACAATTTTATTACGCAAAGACGTTTCACGTTAAATCCTCTTCTTATAGATTTTTGCCACGTTTAAATCCTCTTCTTATGAGATGATTATCAGATTTCAAACACCTAACACCTAACAAAAGAATTTTCAATCGAGATCTAACACCTAACAAAATGAAATTTCTTTTCATTTCTCAATACGCAGCGAACACCTAACAAAAGTAATTTTTAAATGAAATAACATAACAGCTGCTCACCGCCAAGCTCGGCTCATTTACACGCCTAATTATGATCTTCAAGTGAAGATAATTATATAGACTTTTAATATAAATTTTTAAAATATATTTCTCAATATTTACGTCCATAAAAATAAAAAATATATATGCTTTAGAATTTTTATCTTAGATTAATTAACAATATTTAATGCATGTGCAATTAAATATTTAGCATAAAGAATAACCAAACAGCAAACATAGATAACAATAAGCATTAAGCTGATCTTCAACCATGCTTTGGATTCCAAATGAAGCTCAAAACGGAACTATATAATTTTCTTAAAGGTCAGTTCAAAGGATCGAATGTTAATATGTGATTGGTGGGCATTTTTAAAATTTGTTTTGCATTTTAAGTGCCATATTAGGCAACCCAGATGTAATGCGTGGGAGGAACGGCTTCTTGTTTTCCATATATTCTTTATTATTTTAATTTCTTTGTTTAGCAAAGGGCAACTACTCTGTTGTCTCTTCCTAAATTTAATTAATATTTTAAATTTATATGTGGAGAGAAGACCCCACGACAACTGTTTTTAACACTTGTACATATTTTATTTAATTTATTATTATTTATTTTTTTGGGAATGACTTCTACAGTTCTAGTTACTATGTTAGGAAAGTTTCGGGGCAAGCTGTTGCTTGCCGTATTTAGTTTGTGAATTAAATTTGTAGGTAAGTGACTTTCAACTCTTCTTTCAAGTTGTTTTGTTCTCTATATTTAAGGATTTTAACCACGAATAAGTAGTCAAGGATTTAAATGTGAATTTATGTATTTTGAGTTTTGTAATAATTGTTGTGATATTAGTTAGTTTATGGCTATTTATTGTTGGGATAAAATTGATATATATGCATTATTGCTACGTGCCTCGGTATTGTGGGTCGATTTTTGATTAGAGATGTGTGATGAAACAGGGTGAAATGTTTTGTTTGTTTTTTTTTTTTTTTTGGCTTTCTAACATATTATTTGGTATTTGTCATATAAATGTCTTGTATTTTTCGTACAAAAATTTTTGTCACTATATAACAATGGGGCCACAAAATTTGTGTTTCTTTTTCTTTGAATCTCTTCAATGATCTGCTCTTAAACTGTCTCCCCCAACCAAAATACCCGCACCATCATCAACCCATTTGATAAAACTTTAGGTCTCATTCACATAAATATAAACAAACACATGAAAAATGTATCACCAACCACCATGCCTCTTGTCATTTGCATCATGGTGATCTTATAGTGTAGGATCTCATGGGATTCAATTGATGGACCTAATATGTGTCTATCACAAACCATTTATACTATTGAATGAAACGACCCATATACAAACAATTCTCTCTAAAATTGACTTGATATACATATACTTAGTGTCACAATAAACTATATCTCTCCAAACCATTCATAGCTTTCTCTTGCACATCTTGAGAAATTTGGAGCAACATAACCAATACCTACACTAAGTCATGCAAAAAAAGCAAAAGAAGCAAAAGAAAACACTATGTAGATGCAATGAACCAAATTTACTCATAATGAATTTACCATTGTGGTTCACCCTATCGAAGAAGGTGATCTCATCTTCAAAAGATACGAGGATCAAATGATGAATATAAAGACTTTGCTTAATCGTTTATGTTGAAGAAAGTCTTATCATCTTTAAGGAGCTACTTAATAAGCTCATCAATTTTGAAGCACATCTGAAATAAAAAAGCTAAGAAGAAAGACATACTCTCGCCATTATCATCTCGAGCTCACAAAATATTAAAACCACCAACTTTCTTTCTTCTTAATCTCATCTTCGTCAACTTATATAAATCAACTCAACCTCTCCACAATATTTTAAGCATCATTTGAGGCTAAGTGGTTACTAAATATTGGCACCTTTTACTATATTACAACTAATATTCAAAGCCTTCTTCTTCATTGAATGTACATTGCCTAGAACATCCATAGTGGCAATAACATTGGCATACTAATCACTCACAATAGTTAAATTACTTCAACTTCTTCCAGTCCCTTTGCTATAATTGTTTTTTATATGTTTCATTTCTGATCAAGAACCTTATCTCTTTATTTCAATTTCGCTCAAATAATATTATTTTTTTGTGAAATTCTTACTACCTTACTTTTTGTGAAGGATCTTTTAACATGATCACAATGGAGGAAATCAACTCGAGATGGTTTCTATGAGTGGCCTGTGGGCTCTAAAAATTCGTCACCGACCTCTCGACAATGATTTAAATCGAAGAGAATATGGTTTAAAGTGTCGATGTAATTTTCAGAAGGCAGATGGAATAGTAGATAAGACACTACCCAGAGATTTCGTCCTCATTTGGTGAGAACTTTAGATATGGTTCCAGGTTTTCTATAGGCGCACGCCCATATAGTTAATTACCTCTCCCAATAAGTGAGAGAGAACTTTTGATTAAGGCTAGTCATTAGATCGCTTAATGCATAGCGTATAGTACGAGCATGTAGAGTTTTAGAATTTAAGATTTATGAAATTTATCATTTCAGCTTAAACCGGATGGTTGGGGGCAATGATGACGTGTCCGATCTAGATCCCATGGTTCCGTCATCCCGGGACGTCGTGGTCCCTAGTCTACTTATTCAGAGGACGTAGTAAACCCAACCTGACCAAAGGATCCTTATTAGTAACACATGAGTTACGTCGTCCAAGAAATCCTTATAGATTTGAGGTGGTGTTTATCTAAGGAGACAGATTTAAGTCTACCTTAGCTAACAGAGGGATGTTTGCCCTATCAAGTATACCCTATGATTCACAACTCAAAGGGCAGAGCCATTGGAGAGCATATGGGCTACAATCGTGATCATAATATAATGAAGCCTGACAAGCAAAACCATCTGATCAGAGGACTCTGGTCATAACTACTTTATCTGTGAAGCCTACTGGTCAAGCCACTCAGTCAGAGGACACGGGTCATGTCCTTACTGGCGTGAGATTGATTGAGAGTGAACATAGTAGAACACTTGATTTGACATTAGCTCCTTTGTGAGCTAGAGTTTTTTTTTAATTTGTCACCTCCGCCAAACAATTGCGGAAGGTGGATGAATTGAGTTTGAGTTAAGTTTTTACATATTGAATTTTGTTTAAGCTATTTTTCGATTGATATTTAATTTGAGTTGATTTGATTTGAAAAATTGATTAATTTGAATATGTTTAAGAGCTTCAGATCCTATCAACTCTGTTTAGCTGCTAATAGAGGATTAGATCTACTGTCACTTGATAGAATCAGTTTCTCAAATATTTCACTGATTTGAAACTTTTAATATAGGTTTTTAAGTTTTATTAACCTAGATCCAGTCCTAAGACTAAACTGGGAAGCAACCCACGTAGCATCCTCAAACACTTGAATTTAAGCAATCAGCATAGTGTCGGGGCCCATACGGGTGTATTGTAATTTTAGATAATTTTGTATTTGAATTATGAGATTAATTTTGTAGTTTCATTTTTTTATTCCAATTTAGTCTGCGCAGTCTTTTCAGACATTTAAAATTTGCACTTGAAATCTCTATGTCCGAGCACATGCAGGAATTTATAGCTTAGCTAGTTTCATCTAATTAATGAAATAATTAATTTTAAAAATCATAATTAGGATGAAATTTCTTAATTTTTGGTTGAAGGAAGCCCTATGATTTTATAGATTTTGATTTAGTATCATCTTCTGTCTGCTTGTACAAAGAGTTACAGATTCGGTGACGATTTTTTGTTTTGAAGCTACAAGCTCAAAGGATAATTTAGTTTATTATTTAAAAAGAAGATTTACCTCCTCAAAGTAATTCTCATTTTCTCCATCTTTTATTCAAACTTTCTTACATTCGTTTCCCCCCTCTTTTTCTTTTGAAAGCAAACCACTCACCACCTCTTCTAATTTTTATAAATAGGGCCAAGAGTGAGTCTCCAATTCTATTTCATTTGTTTGAAGGGTTGGAGTTAGGACATTTGAAAGGGAGCAGTTAGAAACTTTAGTGGACTTTCAACTCTGCTTAGATAAATTTCGTAATACTTGTCACCCTTCTTTTTACTATGTTTTACTTTTATATTTGTTGTATGTCATTTTACTTTCCGCCCCTTTTTTTTTTTTGACGCTTTTAGTTTAAAATTAGCTACATGTTTTCTTACTTAGCGTTCTTAAGTCAGTTCATTTACACTCTCATTTTTCCTAAGTCAAAAGATTTGACGCAATTTTGGCAGCCTCCCGACATCTTCCCCATGTAGGGGGTTGCATCGAGGGTGTTTTGGCTTACTTGCATGCCTCTTGAAGAGTAAGTGGTGTCTGCTACATGAATGGGTTTTCATCTCTTCGTGCCCTCTTGAGCACGACGAGGCCTTCAAGCCTAAAAGAGGACATACAATGCAATATATATTCATCCCCCCTTCCCCTTCTTCTTTTTTTCTAAGTCTAGAAATTAGACAAAATTTTGGCAGCATTTCATCTAGGGGAGTGACATCTAACGGATGTTGGCTTACTCAATACACCCTCTTGGCGTGGAATAGTGTTCGACACACGCACGCTTTTCCATCTCGCTCTCTTGACGAGAGACCTTCAAACGAAAGAAACACAAGCATGTATATATATATATATATATATCAACATTAACAGATCACATATGTTCTGACTCATTTTTTAGTGCGCTACAATGATCGGCAAGGGAATAAGGTTGGGTATGCCGAAACCAAGAGAAGAACCCGCCTCTTGATGGTGTTGCTTCTCTGGCTACGATGAGGTGAATTTGAGGAGGTAATGCGAGGAATGCAATGCCGAAAATCGAAAAAAGAATTTGCCTCTTGACGATGTTCTTCCCTAATTTATGGTGAAGCGAAAATTGGAAGGATGAAGCAAGGAGTGCGACGCCAGAAGCCGAAAGAAGGATTCACCTCTTGACGATATTCTTCCCTGGTTTGTGGCAAAATTGATGGTCAGGGTGGAAGAAGGTCAGGGCGCGGGCTGTTTGGGGCCTGAGCAACCCGGGTGTGGAGCGATAATGGGTGGTTTCATGGTGAGGCGGTATGACGATTATCTGGAGTGTCTGGTGAGTGGAATGGTGGTGGGGTGAGAATGGACGACCTGAGACCGGAACGGCTGGTTGGAACGCCAAAGCTGCCAAAAGCAGGGTTTAGCAAGATGTGTGACTGAAGGGCTTATGAGCGGTAAGAATCATGGTCTGAGGTGGCGAGTGGAACCCGGATGGATCAGTATGAGCCAGCAGTTTGCTGGGCTATGAGCCCGACGATCGCGAGATGACCGAGTGCGAGGCAGATTGCCGGAATCGGATCTGACGAAGGGTGGTAGCAGAACAGTGGATATTGAAAGGGGCAAGAGGATTACCTATGCAGAGCGTGGAAATGTGGAGGAGAAAAATGAAAAAGCTTGCTTTTTTCTTTATTTTCTGTAGTTAAAGGAGAGCCGTGAGTAGTTTTTTTTTGTGCGGTTAAGGGAAAAGAGTGGAGGGAACGGCTGCACGTGGAGGAGGGTAATTTAGGGATTTTAAATAAATTTTAAATTGATTAAACAGTTTTAATATGAATTTTTTGCCGGTAAACTTACATAGTCAATATATATATCAATTCAAGCTAATTCCAATGTTTCGAACACAATGACACAGTCCCTTTCATGATCGGAGGCCGTTTGGTTCAGTCACAATTAGGTCAGCTTAAAATGCACATTCACGCTCGACGCTTGATTTTAGCGCACTTGTTCAATTGGCGCTAAATCATATTTTGATATATTTTGATATTTTGAAGCTAACGACGCAATGAATTTCATAAATGGAGTTCGCTTCTCGGCCTCGACTTGACATATCGCTGCATGTTAATGACTCGAGCGTTTGCTCGGTTGATCATCAAGTCATGCAATATTTATATTCTGACTAGTTTCGATGTTCTAAACACTATGGCAAAGTCCGTTCGTCGATCGGAGGTTATTTGAGTTGATTTTGGTGACATCCTGTGCATTTCAGCCTCGATTTGCGCACTATCACTTCTGATTATTCTCCATTTGCATAGACTTATCCAAATTAAGGGTGGACAGTCTCAGTTGATAGTTTTCGATGTTTCGAAGCTAACGGTGTGATCAATTGAACGGTCGTTGGACATCGTCAGCTTTTCCGACTATATACGCTGGCCGTCGATAGTTTGAGCACTTAATCGATTGATCGTTAGATTTACAATATTTATTTTTTGATTAATTTCGACGTTCTAAACGTGACGGCGAAATCCGTTCGTCGATCGGAGGTCGTTTCGACTATTTTAGTGACGCTGATGTATTTTGAGCTCGCGATCGCCACCTTCGCCCGTCGTTGAATTCAATTTGTAGACTTCACTTGACTTATGACACATATGTGGAGGTCAACATGGCCAAAATCATCAAAACATATATTAGCTTATACATATTATGTATTTTAATTTAAGGAATTATATTATAAATGATTATATGTATGTTCTTTACATTTGCATATTATTATTATGCTATTTTTTATTTCTACATTGATGCATTTAGTTACGTTTTTGATCAGTGAGTTAATCCTTATTATAGTTTATTAATGTATTATTATTATTTTGAGTATTTATTTTTAATTATTTCAATTTGCTAAAAAATAATAGTTTTAAAGGTATCAATTAATGAGTTTTTCAGCTCATTAAAAAAAAAATTTGTTTATATTTAACTATACCTTTTCATACTAGAACTATACACACACAAATGAATTTTTGAATCTGTATTTATAGTCGAGAATTAGAGTTAATGCTATTGAATGGCCTATACATCATAATTCAGCACTATGGCTGCTATAAAGGCACGCCTTCTTAAATCGGTACTCAGGGTGAGTATTCCTTAAAGAAGTAACTAGTACTACTAGTTGAATAAGTGTAGTGCAACACTTGATGCTTCAACAAACATATAAGCCATACAGTTAAACGTTCAAGTCCATATATTTAATGAGATAAAGCAAAAAGCTAGCCGAAACTCATTTACTTCAAATGAAAATAACTGAAATCCTTCCCCAGTGTTTAATTTTTGCCACATTTACCTTTCTAATCACTTCTATATATGTTTTTATTAATAGCTGAACAATTCCAAACCATGGAGAGCTTTCAGAACGCAAAGAAGAAAGGGCTTCTATTCGTTCATGAGGACGAAGAGACAAGATGGTGTAACTTACGGAGAAGAAGCCACTATTGATAAGAGGGCCCTTGACTGTACCTACTCTCATATTGTTAAAAAAAAAAACCTCCCGTTAAGCATGCAGGGAAGAAGTAGTGCACTGTGGGGCTGATACGCGCAGTTCAGGTTGATTTAATAACATAATTAGGGCATACTACGGTTTCATTGATGCAATTATGATTGCATCTACTTAATTTTCAGTCCCAACTAAGCTCAAGAGGCAGCCAATCCTCCGAGTACCAAGTTACATACATTATAAATATTTCATTTCTATTTTTTATTTTTCAGTGACTATATATATATATATATATTATAGAAGATTTATCCTCCCAAAAATTATCATAAATATTTTCACTCTCTCTCATATTGTGTGGGACTGTGCAAATTTTTTTTATGATGTGAGATCAATATTTTAATTTATATCGTCTAAATATTTTTACTAATTATATAACATTTTACATCATATCAAAATATATGTATGAAAAGAAGTATTTTATTATAAATAAATTAAAATTAGTAGGGTTTATAATTGTGATATCAAAGTAAGAGTATTATACAAATATAAAAATTGATATATTACAAATACAAATTCATAAATTACCTTCTCTCGCACACATTTTTTTTTAATGAAGCATAAGATGCCCTTTTTTTCAAATACAAATCTCTCGGATTTTAGTACTGACAGTTATACGCTATAGTGTTTAATATTAATTGGGGGAGTGGGTATCTTAAGCCTTGGGTTCCTCTTTTCATCCTAGTTTACAAATTGGCTTATTCCGGTCATTATGGTACATGATTCTATTTGGCCGTTACTTGTTTTTTTTTTTTTTTTTTTGGCCGTTACTTGTTTTGGGTTAGTGTAGTAATAGGACTATGATTTCTTAACCTCCTTTATATTGCCTTCCCTTCGATTCTATTTAATTATTAATGGTGATCTATGCTTTAGTCCTTACTTCTTCATGCATGTGTTTTATTATTATTGAGGATCATTGGATGCTTTTGGAGCCTTTGTTGTGGAGCTTATGATAGATCTGGATGGTAACACCCATGGTGGGGTGTCTTCTATTTGTTTTTTTTAGGCTAACTTAGCATCTTAGAGAATTTCTTTTTCTTTTTAGGAAAAAAATTAGGTGAAATATTATGATCAAAATTTTGTCATGATAGACCACTAAGGCACTAGATTTTATTGATAAAATTTTGTATCGATATATCTTAATCAACTATTGATCAAAATGTGAGTGAAAGCAATTAGATTTACTTTGATAAGAGTGCAATATATGAATAATAAATAATAATTCATATTGAATTCATCTCAAGGTAGATTCAAAAATTTTAAAAATCATCATGATGAAAAATTCAGTGAGAAATAAAATTTTTATTTTCTTGTTTTATTTTGATGATAGTATAATAATATAAAAATAATTAAAATTTATGTTGCACTCATCTCAAAATAAATTCAATCAATTTAAGACTTCTTTTGATAAATATTTATTTAGAATATCTTGAGCTTATCATTTGTCCCCATTTCTTTAGCATAAGTCTTGTCTCTCTCTGCTCGACCTATGAGAGAAACTCCTACTGACATAGCTCCACCCTCTTCTCTTTTGATTTAGCCCATAACTCATTTCAACATGTATTTAGGTATACAAAAATCCTACAGCCTTTGTCAAAATGAAGTGTCAAATACAATTAAAATTTGAAAAGATTTGCATTAGACTGTCATTACTCATACCATTCATGCTTTTGTCTCTTTAGAGAGTGGGATTAAGGACTTTAGTCTCTTTTTAAATAATAACAACCTAACTATCTTACATGGACTTTAGTCTCTTTAGGGGTGCTCAAATTTTTAGTAATATTTTTAGGAGTTTAGTAATTTATTCCTTATTTGGTGGAAAAAAAATACGGGCTAAATGTGATTATTCACCAAGCATATACTTCAAACATCATTTATGATTTTCAAGAGGTAGAATCGAAGAAGACAAACTTCAAATCTCCATAAAATTATTGGATGTCCCCTTAACTATTGCAAGTCTAAAAAGAAATCCTTAGTAATGGGTTCTAAGAAGAAATTAGCCAAATTTATGAATATCTTTGTTATTTTTAAGTCTGAGAATGCTTTATTGGTAGATGAGATTTCCTTATGGAAGCACAATCCTTTTGATGTTACTCATTTAATTAAGAAAATCATGCAATCTAATGACTAAATAAATACTATCATGGGTTAATTCAAGATGGGGATATAGTGCTTAGGTGCTCAAGCTAAGACTAGCATTATTTCTTTAAAAGATTATTAAGTTTTATGATGAAATAACGAGAAGGATGAGAACAAAAAAGAGATTGCTGAATTTTTATTTCTCTAACGACCATTTTCATTTGACCATGTTGGTGTTAATATTTGTTGATGCTAATTAAATCATAGATGATTTATCAATGCCTTTGTGATGTTACTATTAATTTTTCCCTCTTTTTGCGATATTGATCAATAGTAAGATAATATCTTCCATTTTGATTTATTCACCTTATAGAATGGCATTTCTTGAAACCTTGAGACAACAAGATATAACTTCCTTCATATCAAATTTTGTGGAACTCATAACATTGAAGGGTAAAATGGCCATTCCCTTCACTAATCAAAAGGTGCTTATAATGTCTCAACAGTTTATGTTGATTGTCATTTGTAATTTTTAGATAGTTATTCCTTTTAAATGTGGCTATATAGTTTCATATGAGATTGAGATTATGTATGGCTTGTTAGGTTGATCATTTTCACATATTTTATGCAATTTTTAGTTTTCTTAATGATAATTTGTATGCTAAATTTTTTGTTCATAAAGTCTAATCACCAGCGGAGCTCAGATAAAAGTGTGAGATTAGTCACTCTTTATTAATATTATGCAATAGTACCCAACTAATTTACTTTTTTTCCTAAGTTTAAGATTTCAATTATGAATCATAATGCCTTATGTTATATAAAAAAATGTTCATTATACCCCTCCATGTGAGCATGAGTATGGATTTGACACCTCATCATTCATTGGACTATATTCTTATGAAATTAAACATCTCTAATTAGCATGATAATATTGTTGACCTCCACATATATGTCATAAATCAAGACAAGCCCACAAGTCAAATTCGACGGACTTCAGAGGTGATAGTGCCCAAAATGAGGCTCAAAATACACTCGACGTCACTGAAAATAGTCAAAACGACCTCCAATCGACGAACGAACTTCACCATCGCATTTGGAACGTCGAAATTGATCAAAATATAAATATTAAAAAATTCTAATGATCAATCAATTAAGCGCTCGAGCTATCAATGCGTCGACACGTATATCAGAGTCGGGAAGCTGCGATGATATCCGAACGATCTCCGTTCATGAAATTGATTATGCTATTAGCTTCAAAACACCAAAATATATTAAGTAAGACTGTCCGCACTCAATTTAGGCAAGACTGCTCTAAAATCGAGTGATCAAAAGCAGCGACGCACATTTTGAGCTAAAATAGAACTAATTTGGCGTTTACTCGAACCAAACGACCTCCGATCATAAAACGGACTGCACCATTGTGTTTAGAACAATGAAATTACCTTAAATCGATATATATATTAACTATGTGCATTTACGAGTGTGAAATCCACATTAAAACTATTTAATAAATTTAAAATTAATTAAAAATTCCTAAATTACCCCTCTGCTCAACCGTTCCCCCCTATTTTTTATTTTCTGAAAAAAAACTATCAAAAATAAACTAAAAAGAAAAAAAGAAAATTGAAAAGCACTCCCCCCACTTTCTCTCCTCAATTCCTCCAACGTTTCTTCCTCTCTCCTAGCCCACTCCCTCCTGATTCTCTCCTATGTTTCTCTCTCCTGCATTCCTCTCTCACGTTGGAATCTGCACACAGGTAAAAAGAATTCCCCCCTTCTCAAAATTTCTTCAGTCTTTATTCGCTATTTTTCATCGAAGAAGAATTAACTTCGATGTTCTTCCCAGATTAGCTAAAAGACGGACTAAAATAAGGGGTGTGACACTGGAAATCAAAAGAAGAATTCGCCACTTGAAGATGTTCTTCCCCGATTTGTGGCTCAGTGAAAATGGCAAAATTTGGATGGGTTCATGGTGGGATGGCCTGGGCTTGATTACGAACGGCGGAACAAGAGCTTGTAAGAAGATGTGACATGGTTTGATGGAAATGGGTCACAGTGAGGAGGTTTGTGGGAGAGGAGAGAACACCGTTCTTGCGGGATTCAAAGCAGCGGTTGCATCGGATTGTGGAATGGATGGCGGTGGAGTGGGGCAGGCGTCTGGTAATTTCGCGGCCATGAGCAGTGGCCGGAGGGGCGAATTGGGCGGGTCGGTCATGAGACTATCCAGGGGCGGTCAGCTGTTAGAGACAGGCGCCTTGAGATTGGGCGCAGTTGATTCTGGGATGCAAGAGCGAGCCGAGTGCGGGAGAATCAAATTTAACATACTTGTATTTATTTGCAGGTTTGAAGACCTCGTTGTGCTCAAGAGAGCACGATGAGATGAAAAACATGTTATGGTGTCGCAAGACACTGCTCGCTATGCTCAAGAGAGCATACCGAGTAAGCCAACACTTGCTAGATGTCACTCCTCTTAGACGAATTGCTGCCGAAATTTTGTCTAAATTCTAGACTTAGAAAAAAAAATGGGGATGAATATATATTGCATTGTATATCTTTTCAGTGCGAAGGCCTCATGCTCAAGAGACGAGATAAAATCATTCTGAGTGTCACAAGACATCACTCGCCACACTCGAGGTGTCTGGAGTAAACAAAATACCGTCTGACCCACAGGGAATGCCAGGGAGGCCGAGGATTTTGTTTAAATTCTAGACTTAGAAAAAAAGGGGAGGAATGAATATATATTGCATTTGTCTTCTTTCAGGTTTAAAGGCCTCGTTATGCTCAAGAGGCTTCTGAGATGAAAATCTATGATGTGCTTGACACCACTTCAGCTCAAGAGGGCATACCAACTAAGCCAAAATACCCGATCTGACCTGCAGGGGATGATAGGAGGCATTCAAATATTTTGACATAGAAATAAAGGAGAGAGTAAAATGAGCTAATTTAAGAATGCTAAGTAGAAAAATTGACATCTAATTTTAAACTAAAAACGTCAAACAAAAAAGGGGGAGCCTTTAAAGAAATTTTTGAAAAGAATAGAACATTCATTTAAAATGCACATAAAATTTGGGAGAAGCTAATATTAAACTCACAAACTTTGGAGGAGGCTAATATTACCGACAGCTAATTTTAAACTAAAAGCGTCAAACAAAAAAGGGGGAGCCTTTAAAGCAAATTTTGAAAAGAATAGAACTTTCATTTAAAATGCACGTAAAATTTGGGAGAAGCTAATATTAAACTCACAAACTTTGGAGAAGGCTAATATTAAACTCACAAACTCTAATTGTAATTCTCTATGGCTTAAATTGAAGCGATAAAGTGAGTTTCCTTTTCTTGTAAATTCCTCAAAATTAAGCAAGCTTTAATTGGAATTGAGGGGGGACTAATGCTAAACTCATAACAAACTTGCAATAAACTCAAAATCTAAGGATGAATCCAAAGTGGGTTTAATAATTCTTATATGAATATGGAGGTGATTACTATGCTAGCTAATAAGCATGAGCAGGTCTAAAGCAATAAACACTGAAATCGGCATAACTTATCAAAAGTGATGTAAATTAAACATAATTAAATTGGGAGAATTACAAAAACTCAACAAGCAAACACAGTGCAAGTAATGTTTTAAACTACAATCTAAATCAAAATGCCTTCTTCGCCACTCTGCAACTCTTTGTACAAACAGACAGAAGGCGATATTAAATCAACGAAATCACTAATTAGGTGAAATTATCTAAAACTATAAATTCCTACATGTGCTCGGACATAGAGATTTCAACTGCAAATTTTAATGTCTGAAAAGGCTACCAAGGCTAAATTGGAATAAAAAATAAAAATACAAAATCAATCTCATAATTCAAACATAAAATTACCTAAAATTAATATACACCCGCATGGGCCCCGATACTATGATGAATGCTTAAATTCAAGTGTCTGAGGATGCTGCGCGGGTTGCTTCCTGGTTTAGTCTTAGGACTGGGTTCTGGTTAACAAAACTTAAAAGTCTATAATAAGAGTTTCAAATCAGTGAAATATTTAAGAAACTGATTTTATCATGTGATAGTAAATCTAATCCTTTGTTAGCGGTAAGCGAGTTGGACGGATCTAAAAGCTCTTAAACATATTCATTAATCAATTTTTGAATCAATTTTCAATATCGATGCGAAATTGCTAAAATGAAATTATCCTAAAAATTTAAACTAAGCGGAATCATCCACTTCGCAATTGTTTGTCGGGTGACAAATTAAGAAAACTTCAGCTCACAAAGTCGATGTCAAATCAAGTTTTATGCTATGTTCACTCTCAATCAATCTCTTGTCGGATAGGATCGGCCATGTTCTCGACTTCGTGGTTTGTGATAGGCTCCAGATGAAGCGGTTAAGACGAGCCCTCGATGGGTGATTTAATTCGGTCAGACTCTATTATATTACGATCGCGGCCGTAGCTTCATTATGCTCCCCGATCTTTGCCCTTTGAGTTGTGAATCATAGGTATACTTGAGAGGCAACGACTCATCGGTAGGTAGACTTAAGATTGTCTCACTTAGACAAACCACCCCTAGATTAAGGATTTCTTGAAGCGGCAGTAACCCATGTATTGATAAGGATCCTTGGTCAAGTTGAGTCGTACCTCTTTTTGACTCATTAGACTAGGGATGGTAGCGGGATGGCCAAACCATGAGATGCAGATCGGGCATTCATCATTCCCCAACAATTCATTTAGTGAAATGATAAATTTCATAAATCTTAAATTCTAAAACTCAACATCTCTCTTCTCACTCTTTCTGCGTTTAGCAATCCGACAGCCTTAATCGAAAGTTCTCTCTTACTTGTGAGAGGGATAGTGTATTAACTATAGGGCTTCTTTATAGGAAAACCTAGAGCAGTCTAAAGTCCTCTCACATAAAATGAAGAAATCTGGGTAGTGTCTGTCTACTTATTTATCGCCTTACGAAATTACATGATACTTTTAAATCATCACTCTCTTCAATATTCAATATCAAAAAATTGTCGAGAGGTCGGTGGTGAATTTTCGGAGCCCACAAATATTTGTTGGAATAGATCTTCATAGAATGGTTATTGGTAAAATGTGAGATTTGACAATATACACTATTATTATTCCCATTTCAAACAAAGAAAATCTTAATATTATCTCTTAGAAAATGCTCATCACCAGAGGATGGAATAGAAGAAAGAAATGGCATTATTTTTCATCTTGAAGATAACCTTGATAACATTTTAAAGGATGTTAGGATATTTAATGTGAGACTTTCTAATCATGATTTGAATATTAATATAGAAAAAAAATAGTTTGAATTAACTTTCATCCATTTTGTTGAAGATTTCAACCCTAACACTTGCCTATAAGATTCTAATAATATTAGTAATTTAATATTGATATGATGGATGTTTATCCTCTATTTAATAAACTTAACACATTGGTCCCTTGAGCAAGCTTTCTTGTTTATAGTTGATAAATTGAATTTGTTATACTTGAATCCAATGGATTTTTTTGTTGGCTTTATTGCCAACACAAACACTTGTTGGTGCTAGCTTCTGAGAAGGGCTCACAATTGGAGACTTGATGTACACTCATATTTGTATGAGTTAGATTAGTCCTATCATTTTGAGAGCTTAATTCAAGTTAACAAGTTGCTACTTATGACACATTTGAATAACTTATGACTTAAATTAACAAGCCTAAAGTAGCTTAAAGCATCTAGTCTCCATAGTCAAATCTCATCAAGTCACTTAACAACTTGCTCCAACTTAGCCATTTGTATTAAGCTATTAAACTCACTTTAGGACCCAAAAGGTCAAATATTTAATAGAACTATTTGCCTACAAGAATACAATAACTTGCTAGTACTTGCCAATTGACTATAATTTATTAGGAAAAAGCTTATCGAAGGTATTTGCTCTCAATTCCAAACTCATTTGAAGTTCTTACCAAGTAATTAACTATACTCTCAACTCGCAAGCAACATTAATAGCTACACCAAATTCAATCAAATATGCAATCTCTATATAATTATATTATATAGTCAATTCTTAAACATCACCATTAAATCTTAAAATATGAGGTTGAAATAACACCCCTATCACAATGATATCTCTTATCAAATCATTATAAGATTTTTCTTAGAGTATTCTTTTTTCTTCTGATTATCTCTTTAAACATAATTTGAGTGTGCATATTCTATATTTAAAGGAATATATTAATTTTTTTTTGTGGAGCAATATTGTGAGAGAAAGATCAAGATTTTCTTTTGCTCATTTTTTGTTCTTTAAGATTGATCTATTTCTTTTTTAAGGTCAATTATGTGGACTAGTTTTTATAAATATATCTTATTTCCCGAAATAATAATGAATGTGAAGATTGGCTATTTTGAATTAATTTCATATAAATTAAAAGTTTATTTAAAATACAGTCCAAGTCACTTTGATATTGATGTGTACTGTAGCATTCACCTAAATAGCCCCACGAAAACTCAATCTGCAAATATTTTAATGCAATCTTCCCTTTAAAAAAAAATGGAAAACGATAAGCATGGTATTAAATTTTTAGTATTTCCTTTTATGTGAAGGAAATGGCCAATGAGAGTCCACGTAGCTGTCGACGCGTTAGGGAATTCTTCAATAATCCTTGACGCGGCTCTTCTTTAAGTCGGATATTTTCATTAAAATATATTTTAAATTTAATAATTTATTTTCATTTAAATATGACCTAAAATTTGATTGCTGCCCTATATTTATTATATTCATTTTAAAATAAATTCAATATTTTTTAAAATTCCTTGTAATTAACAATTGATCAAAATATTATAAATGATGATTAACAGTAAAGAAATGGGTGTGTAAGTGCTTAATCACTGCATTTAGGGTTTGGTTAACCACTATTTATCGGTTTGATGGATAAATGAGATAGTCGACAGTGTTTAATATGTTTTTTTAATGTAAATATTTAAATGGAGTGGATTTTGGTTTATATAAATATTAAATAGTTATTTGAGAATAAATATAAATGAGTTTTATTTAACAGATAAAAATCTTAGTTGTAAGGACACGTTGATTAATTATTTATTTTACAATTTTGGATTACAATAAGTAAAAAAATACATAAAATTAAGAAACTAATATAAGTTTTACTAATAATTAAAATATAAAGTAATGATGATAATAATAATAATAATATTAATATAGTCAAAATATTCAATTAATAAAAATTGAAATTGATAATTCCTGAAAAAATAGATTTTTAATAATTTACTTTGTCAAATCTAGAAAGTTAAGTTAATGCTCTTATGATCATTATTGAATGAGGGTTGAAAAGAACAATTCTCCTTGTAGTTCATTCACCGCTCTTATCATGCTTGTTGAAATTGATCTAATTCTAATTAATCTCGAGGCTCTGATAAAAGTCAAATTATTCTATATATATATATATATATATATATATATATATATATATATATATATATATATATATATATATATATATATATATATATATATATATATATAAATATAAATATAATATAATATGCTAGAAACTCTAATAAATTATTATCTTTTTTTTTTTAGTAAAAACAAACCTAAATGAATGAATTTGACAAATAACTGCTTAAATTTCTATTTCTCTATTTCTGAATGACAATTTGAGTTAGATCCAAAACATCCTCAATTAATGTATATGTTAGTCCAACATGACCAGTGAAGATGATATTTAAGGTTTCTCTTAATTTACATTGTATTTTAATATGGTATTAAAATACTCTTCATCAAACATCTATCAGTACCTATAGGACAATTGAAGGATCTTTCTTAATTCTTTCTTTTCTTAAAGGAAACTTTCTTAAATTAATTTTATTCTCTATTCATCTTCTAGCTTAATCAATGACTTAAGCATAAAATGTTCTATTTATGGTCAAAGCATTAACTACTTAAAGTATCAAGCTTTAGATGATTTATCTACCAAAATGTAATAAAAAGTTAAGAAAAATTTTCACATACAATACAACAATTTGAAATCATCTATAAGAACAATCATCACATGTCACTGATTAGCATAACTTATATTTGTTAATATACATCTTTATGTAAAAATGTGTCAGCCATAATTAAGATTTCAACTCTCTTCATTTTAACAAGGGACTTCCTCTCTTCCCTATTTCAATAAGAATCAACTTTGAAGAGTTCTTGAGCCATCCACTAAATACTAAGAGTCAGCCAAATGTGCATACTTCTTACAAATAGTATCCTTATGATATCTTTTGGCACCATTTTTTGGATCCAGGTCACAACCAACTAGAATTTGTTTGGATTTGTTCAAGTAGGTATCATATACACTTACCAAGCTTAGATGTAGCCTTGGCCCACCATGATTAAGTATCAAATTTACTTAGCCCAGTGATAAATTTAAATAAACCTATGTATTTGATCAAACTTAATGTAATACAATACAACTAAAGATTAATGAATATAACATCATGATTGACTTTATTCTAATTGATAATAAATATATTAATTGAGAGCCTAACCTAATTAAATTAATCATAATCTAACACAAACTTCTAACTTTAAGTTGAACTTAATCTGTTTAAAACCTATAAGACTTTTTAACATTATTAATTGACCTTAGGCTTATCATTGATAAATTAAAATCTCCATAACTTGGTGGATCATAATAAAACTAGTACTTAACATAATGGGCTAGGTGAGGTCAACTTAAACTCTTTGTCATCCTAATGGTCTATTTGAATCAACTTTCTTGCATTTGATTTATAGGCCAATTAAACTTTAATAGAAATCATAATATATTATCATAGATCTTAGGGACTCCACTTAGGCTCCATTTATATAAGTAATCTTGGCTTAATGAGTTAGATCAAATCAATTTGACATATTAAGGCATCTTAGGTTAAACTATGGCATCCTAATGCGTACTAACAAACCTTACTAGATTTTAGGTCTTTCTACATGAAAATATTACACCATAAGAGAGCCAGCTAGATTCATTTTACTTAATTAAATTGAATTCTAGTCAACACTGAGTCTAAAGTGCCTAAATCTAATTAACCATAAACTATATGGCTAAATATTTAGTCTTAAACCCATCTAGATTAACTCAATTTGTGGTCTTAAACTTTAGTTAGCTATCTCACTTCCTAGGAACCACTTAGGTCAACTTAGGTCCACCTTGTTAACCCTAAGTAACAATTCACTAGCTTCATCAAACTACAATTAATTAGAAATATTAACCTAGCCTACTTAGGTTAATCCAACTAGTCCTTAAGAATATTCATACATACATGCATATATATATATATATATATATATATATATATATATATATATATATATATATATATATATACGATAGCCCACCATACACTTTTAATCACTCAAGAAAATCCATGATAGTCTTTCCCCTAGCCCTTTGTGATGAAAGATGAATAAATATTCAACAATCCATGGGTATCAATTTTGAGATCAAATAATAGCTAATCAATTGTATACAACACCTTATAAATATCATTGCACCATAATATTATGAAACTTGTTGGTGGGACATGGTTGACTCAATTAGACAATGCATGGGCATAAGATTATTATAGTTAGTTAAATGGATTTTAAGGAAATTAATTTTAAAGGTAATAACTTAGATATTTTAGGTTTTGATTGGGATTGGAGATAACTTACGTGTTATATGTTGGGTTAACTACATAGAGTCTATGGAATGTCTTAGAAAATGAATGGAGTTATCCAATTAAATTAGAATATTCCAATTAGGCTATGTTTTAGTTAATTATTCTTAAGTTAACTTAGGCTAAATTAACCAAGACATGATATGAGAGTTAGCTAATATCATTGGGTTAAGTCCATGGTGTCAGTACCATATGTTATGCTTTAATCAGATGAGTGGTTTGATTGGATTTGGAATAGGGTAAACTCATCATGTTGATTGGTTTAATTAGACTAAGATTTGGTTGATAGAGTTTTATGAAGTTGACTTAGAGAAAATATTAGCTCAAGATATACACATAAACTTCAGATATGTTTAATAGAAAATATAGAATTTTTTTTTAATATATCTCACATATTTCTTATGGAGAGTATAAAGAATTAAATAAAATATATTTAATTTGTATAACTCAAGTAATTATAAAAACAATCCAAACTTATGAACCTATCCTTCCCATCACTTGTAATGATTGCCATCCCTTCTCACCCTTGAATGCCTTTTTTTGTGAACGATAATAAATCATCTTTGATTAAAATAAAGTGTCATTTTTATTGACTTTTCCTTTAAAATATTTATGATATGATGAATTGATGTTCATGTGAGAATTATCACTACAAGAGAACTCTTAAATACTTTGTACATACTACATTATATTAAATGAATGTTTGAATATAAATATTTAAAATTAGAGAGAATGTAAAATGCCAAGTAAACTTAATATTTTTTAATTTCAGGAGAGTAATTTATTGTGTTAGTTGGAACCTGATAACAAACAAATAATGGAATACGAACACCACAGGCAGCACCTTACACGTATCCCACTACTGTAACAGATTCTGACACTTTTGGTTACCATTCGCTCCTTATATACAACATCTGTAATTGTAATAGGTAAGGCTGTATTATGTAATATGATTTCTATTTTCAAGCTAAATGCTCTTCTTGGTATCAAAGCGACCAGCTTGAGTGCTTACCAATTTCAACAATCCTTTTCCTGTCCCAGTTGAGCTTCCATGGCAAAAGCATCTTACTCAATCACCCCAAAACCAACTCAGAGAAAAGAAATTTGTTCTCAACCTCAAGACATAAGCATTCCACTACAGCTGAAGTTCTTGATTTCTAATATCAAAAATATTATCCCCACCTAGTTAACAGTAGACAACCATCAGATCTAGAAATCCCAAGTTTTAAAGTTGTTTCAAGCCAATGGGTTTGTAGGTTACTTGACAGGGCTCAATGTATGTCCCACGGAATTTTCATTACCAAAGAAGGCACTACAATGACAAATCCAGACTTTAGCCTTTGGAACCTTATCGATCAGAATCTTGCATCTGCACTGTATGCTATAATCTCTTATTCCATTCTTCCCTATATTCTAAACTTAGAAACATGTGCAGAAATTTGAAACACCTTAGAGAGGCGTCTGCAATCTACAAACAAAGCAAAAATTATCCAACTGAAGAATGAGTTGCATAATGTCACCATGGGGAATAAAACTATGGCCCATTACCTATCTAAGATTAAGGCTAAAGTCGATCTTATTACTGCTTCCGGATCACCGATCAACATTGAAGACATAATTTACTTTACATTGAATGAGCTGCCCTCCTCCTATCAAGCATTCAAAATAGCTATTTGAACAAGTCTCAACAAATCAGTCTTGATGATCTCTACTTGTTGCCATGCAATGAAGAAACTATCCAATTATCTGAAGCAGCCCGCACTGTTTCTAACATACCCACCCAAGCAGCATTGTTCACTAACCGGTCCTATAGAATCCATGGCAAGTAACCAGGATCTAGAGGATGAAGCATTGCTAACCATGGCAGAGAAAGGAGCAATTTTATTGAATGTTAAATATGTGAAAAACCTGGCCACTCTGCTCTCAAATGCTGGCACAAACTGAACCAAAATTATGTATCACCCCCTCCAGATTGAGCACATGCTCTCCATGTCACTGCCTCTACTGCAGCCAGTGAGTGGGAGCTTGACTCAGGTGCCACGTCTCATCTTTCTTCTGATCCAGATCTTTTGTCAAACATTACCCTATATCATGGACAAGCTCAAATTACTGTGGGTAATGATCAGTCCATCCCTATATCTCATATCGGTCAGGGCATACTCCCTACTCCACCTCATAAGCTTCTCCTCTCCCCCATTCTTCACTCTCCTCAGTTGTTGCACAATTTATTATCTGTCCATTGTCTAACTATTGATAACCATTGCTCTATTTCATTTGATGATCATGGCTTCACCGTCAAGGATAAGACGAACAATCAAATTCTTTTACAAGGGCCAAGTTCCAAGGGACTCTACACCCTAAACGACCTCCAACAGCTAACCCCTTCGCTCTGATCACATGAGTTCATGCATATTCCATTTGGCACCAACGTTTAGGACACCCGTCGACTTCCACTCTTCCCCTATTATGGAAACACATTTATTTGTGTCATGGGTTTTATGAATTCTCTAATTGTAATTGTTGTCACATGGCTAAGATCCATCGTATTCCTTTTACTCGTACCATCACAACTACGTGTAACCCCTTACAACTTATACACTCCGCTGTATGGGGACCTTCCCCTTTTTGTTCACATCAAGGCTATAAATATTATGTCATTTTGTTGATGACTTCTCCTGTTACACATGGTTATTTCCAATGCATAACAAATCTGATGTTTCCTTTATATTCAAAAATTTTAAAACTCTTGTGGAAAACCAATTCAATACCACTATCAAGATTCTACACATCAATGGTGGAAAAGTATATGTTAACTCACATCTTCAACACTTCTCCAAACTTCAGGAATTACACACTAGATCAGCTGTCCTTACACTTCTCAATAGAATGGTCTTGCTGAACACAAACATCGACACATCTTGGATACTACTAGAGCACTACTAATCACCTCTAGCCTTCCCCCAACATTCTAGGCTGATGCTATCCTCACAACAATATATCTCATCAACAAACTGCCCTCTCCAAATACTAAACATAAATCTCCTTATGAACTCCTCCATAACACCAAACCAGATTACTCGTTCATTCGCGTGTTTGGCTGCCTGTGTTTTCCTTGGCTCCAACCCTACTCCCCTCATAAATTTACACCTCATTTTACCCCTTGTATATTCCTTGGTTATTCCAATAATTATAAAGGTTATAAATATTATAACCCCACCACCAGAAAAGTCATTATCTCGCACCATGTGTTCTTTATTGAAACAACTTTTCCTTACACAACCTCCTCAGCTGCATCATCCTCCATCCCTCCATCTCATGATACTTCAAACACTTACCCTCTAATGCTTGTTCCATCCCCCACTAGAGTCAATTCTCCTCCTGCCTCGGCCACAACCAATTCTTCTCCTGTCTCAGCCACAACCTCCACTCATTTGCATTCAAAACCCAGATATCACCCCAACAATGATATCTTTTCAGCTCAACTGCCATCTTCCACAACCCCTCCCACAACAACAACCTTACCTCACCTACAACCAGCACATGCAACAAAACATCCTATGCAAACTCGATTTCAGACAGGTCATTTGAAGCCTCATGCCATCCTAGACCTCTCCCACAATCTCACTCCAATTCCTACTCCCTTCACATACCAGCAAGCTCTCAAACAACCCCAATGGAAAACTGCCATGCAAGAAGAACTTCACGCACTCCACTCTCAATGCAGTTGGACGCTTGTCTCACCCCCCTGCTCACCATAAAGTCTTAAATTGCAAATGGCTATTTAAACAAAAGCTTAATGCAATCGATAAAGTTACCTGATTTAAAGCCCATCTTGTCACTCAAGGCTATCAACAAGAACCTGGTATTGATTTTGATGAGACCTTCAGTCCTATTGCAAAATTTACGACCATTCGTATGTTTATCACTATTGCCACATACAATAAATGGTCGATAAAGTACCTTGATGTATCAAATGCATTTCTCCACATCAATCTTGACCAAACCATTTGTATGAAACATACCCCCGGCTTCTTCAATTCCCAACATTCAACTTATGTGTGTCACTTACACAAATCCATTTATGGTCTCAAGCAATCTCCACGACAATCGTTCTCTACCCTGTCTACCTTTCTTAAACACCTTGGTTTCTCTCAAATCCAAGTTGATCCTTCACTCTTAATTTATAAACACCAATCGACACTTCTCTACTTTCTTGTTTATGTCGATGTTATTCTTCTCACCGGTAACGACACTCCAACTCTTTCTCGGCTGGACCAACATCTTCATCACCAATTTAACATGCGAGATCTTGGACTCCTTTCTCATTTTCTGGGCATTCATAGTCTTCAGAATATAAATACACTTTACCTCACACAATATTAGTATGCTCTCTCCACCCTTGGTATGCAATAGTGCAAACCCCTACCTAATCCTTCCTCTACCAAGCATAACTCTCAACCTCCCAATAACATGCCCTTTTCAAATCCACCATACTATTGCCAATTGGTCTGCACCCTTCAATATCTTACTATCACTCGGTTGGATATCACTTTTGTAGTTAATCTCCTTTTCCAACATATGCACAACCCTCTTAACCTTCATTTCACTCAACTTAAATGGCTGCTGTGCTACCTCCAAGCTACTTGTCCATTATGGTCTCTCTATCATTCCCTAGAATTTATAGCTTCAAGTCTATAGCGATGCTGATTGGGCTGGTGATACAACAGAAAAAAGTCTACAACAGGTTTTTGCATCCTCCTCGATAATGTACCTATTTCCTGGTCTGCCAAGAAACAATCCATTGTCGACCGCTTCAATAGAGGCTGAATACCGTGCGCTTGCCTCCACAGCTACGGAGCTCCTTTGGATACATCACCTCCTCTCCTATTTTGGCATCCCAATTTCTTCTCCAACTCCGGTTCTGTGTGATAGTTCCTCTGCAATTGCTCTTGCCCATAACTCTGTGTTCCACTCTCGAACTAAACACATTGATATTGACTGTCACTTCAAATGGGATTGCATCCAGAAAAATCAGATCACTCTCCAACATGTCTCTACTCATTAACAACTAGCTGACATCTTCACTAAGTCGCTCCACACCAGCCGGTTTCAATTTTTGCGTGACAAATTGCTGACTCCTACAATCGTCATCAATTTGAGGAGCGGTGACAACAAACAAATAATGGAACACAAACACCACGTGTAGCACCTTACACGTGTCCCACCATCAGTCAACGAAACCGATTACGCCGCCTTATATACAACAACTGTAATTGTAATAGGTAAGGCTGTATTATGTAATCTGATTCCTTAGTTTTTTAATTTCAGGAGAGTAATTTATTGCGTTAGTTGGAACCAATTAAAAAACAATATAGAAAAATTAAAATTAAGAAAAAAAATACAAACCTAGGTCTTTCTAGTAATAAAGGGTAGGTGCATATTCATTTAAAAAGATCACGATGTGCGATTTTTGGCATAGGGGGTTATGATTGAAATTTTCAGTTCACTTTAGAGTAACTTGGGGTTTGTTTGCGGCAGCAATATGAAAATAGAGTAACAGAGTTGCTACAGAAGAAGTTATTATCTAAAAGCTAAAATGGATATTATAATTTTTTTATTTTAAAAAAATATAGATTGTTGTTTTATAACAACCACCACACTCTATTAGTCAAGGTTAGAAATTATAGCATTCACATCACAAAATTTTCAAAACAAAGTCGGACCATAATTTCTCAAATGACAGTTACAGTGCGGTGTGCTCATATCGATCCTACCGCCCTAAATGGTACCTTGGTGAAATACAAGTATGTGATCTTCACAAGCACAAGGAGTTTGCAAGAAAAGAAGCGCAATCAGTACAAGAGTGCCCGTGATGTGATGAGATTGGTTTGTAGGTACAAGAGAGATTGAGATAAAATTTTATCCTATTATATAATGTATTTGAAAATCACTTGAATTAGACAGTCTATACACTTAAAATAAGATAATTAGAGAATTCTAAACTACTAAATAAATTATATTTAATGTATTTTACTTCTAATAAAATAAAAATCTCAAAATCTCTACATTTATTTTTCAGTATACACACACATTCTAATTACAATGAAACAGCCTCTAAAGTAATCTCTTAATTATACGGGCGTGCATATTAGATTTTCTCAGCAACGCTAAAATAATAATTTTGTTCATCTACTACTGAGAACGTTATAGCCCTTATTTAGTTAAATCACCAAATTTTTTTCTATTAGCAATAGATGGAGACGGTAGGGGAAGTGGGCCCCGCAGATAACACCACCAGCTTCTTTATTATATTATTATTATTATTTTATTTTTTTTCGATCACCGGAGGTTAAAGTAGAGCTGCTCCACCTTTCAAAAATAAACAAAAATTAAATAAGAGAGAGAACACAGAAAAAGGATAAATATAAGCGCTCGCAAACGATTGGGGGACAGAACCTACGCATCAATCCATCCATCAATCAATGATTATATTTTAATAAAATTATTAATCATTTTAATTTTTTATGCAGAGCAGAAGTGACAGATATTAATTATTAATTAATATGGAAATTTTTAATAAATAAAAATTCTCATTGTGAAAAGGATCCACTCATGGCTGCACCACTGTCGAATCTCTCGGAGGATATCGCCGGACAGGGGATGGTGTGCGATTTGCCACCGCGCTGGACTGTGCGACACGTTGGCATAATTTCCGACGTGGCGAGTGGTCGGTGCGTAATTCTTGAATTGGTCTCGTGGCAACATTTGTAGTGCTCGAAAAGGGATAGCTTGCACCGCGTACTCGTGATTCACGTACCACTTTCATCGTAATAAAAAAAATTATATTGAGTTGCATGGGAGAATCAATGTTTTGTGTCCCAATTAATTTAATTGGCAGATATTTTTAAGATTATTATTCTCAAATTTATTTGAATTAATTTTATATATTATATATATATATATATATATATATATATATATATATATATATATATATATATATATATATATATATATATATATATATATATATATATATAAAATCAATCTCAATTTTCAGAAAGAATAAATTTATATTTTATGATAAAAATAAATGACAAATAAAATTTTTAGGAGAGTCAAATGATTAATTTAATATTTTATATAAAAAAATTATAAAATTCATGTAGGTTCACCCATGTATATATAGCGGTGGAATCAGTCTCAATTTTCAAGAAGGGTAAATTTATATTTTAGGGCATAAATAAATGACAAAAAAAAATTTAAATAGGAGACAAATGATTAATTTGAAATCTCATATAAAAGAATTTATAAAGTGGGGAGGGAGCAATATTGTGTTTAGTTTATATATATATATATATATATATAATAATTTTTTATAACAGTCATAATTATGTGTATAAATTTTTTTATTTACTTATTAAATATTTTAAAATATATAAAGAAGTAAAGCTATTGTTATAAATAGATAATAGTCAATCTAGATCATCCATTTATTATAATTTTTTAAAATTATAATATCATATTGTGATTTAATAAATCCCATTATAATTATTAGGATTTTAAAATTAGGCATGATATTAAAATAATTATTATGATAAAAAATGTTATATTGTTCAATATATAATTAAAAGAATTCTACGAGGAATCATAATTATTGAATTGATGTTTTTTTAGAATTTTGTAGAAGTGAAAAAAAAAGATGTGTTGCTCATTGAATTGATTTAGTTAATTTTATTAATTCAGTTACTTAACATATTTAATTTCTCATAATTTAAATTAAATTGAAATCAAGAAATTGAGATAACCTATTTTATTATAAGTTTACAAAATTTTGAGATTATTTATATATAGTATGAATTTATTTATGCGAATATTTTTATATACTCCTTACCTAATGCATCACTGAAAAGATTGAAAAAGAAGACCAAAAAACATAATTAGGCATTCTGTGGACTAAATAATAAAAACTCTGCTAACACTGAATAACTAATCCATACCTGTGAATGTTCCCAACCATAATTAGGATAGTAATCTTTAAAAGTTTCAACCTAATATAATGAGATTAGGACCTTAATCAAATATATAATTTAGTACATTTATACAGCTAGCATATCGTCTGTTCTTTATCTTGCCATATACTTCTTTAGTTAGATAGTTTCATTAAGAAGCTGTTATAATAATTCATTTCTTGTGTAGTCTAGATGTCTCCATGTTGAATTGAATGGTGCCATGCCATGCAAGAGCAAAGAGGGAATAATTAATTTGGTAATGTTAAAAATAAAAAAATAAATAAAGCACGTAAGCATGAAATGCAGGAAAAAATTGTGGTTGAAGTATGTTATTTGAGAGTTATTTTTTCTTTTAATTTAACTGTATTAAAAATTTATTTTGAGTGTTTTATTACTAAAAATGCCTTTTATAAATGTCTTATAATTTTCATAAAATGTCTTTTCTATATATCTATAGTACTCATATTTTGATTAATTTTCAAATAAAAACTATTAAGGATTTTGAAGGTTGGAGGTATTTAAAATCCCTTAAAATTTTATTTTGTCATATGAAACTCAATTGAAACAAAGGAGTATTTTGTTAAACTAAAATCTAGTCAAATTTTGTCTTTAAAAATAATAATGTTATCATATTTAGTATTAATTTATAACCACAAAAAAAAAAAAAGTGTTACAAATTTTATATTCTTGCATGCATGAAGTCAAATTAGGAGGATGACAAATCTTGATAAGCATAGATCTGAATGGCTATTCGAGAAAATCAAATAAATAAATAGATAAATAATTAGATTTATAAGATATTTATATGAAAAATATATGAAATGAAAATTCATATATATATATATATATATATATAAATGATGATAATAATAATAATAATAATAATAAATAGCTAAATTAAAAAATAAGAATAATAATAACATATTGGATGCTTGAAACGCCAACCACTGCAACTTATCAAGCTTTCTCGCTTTATAGGTCGACCTTTGACTCCCTTAAATGGCCTTCTCAATAAAAAAATATTCGTTTCCATATTCTCGCTTCGAGAGGAGACTACGATAGTTCAGATCTATCTCTCTTCTCTCTATCGATCTCATTATCAATTTTAGTGACCGAATTTCTAAACAGCTTTTTAAGACCCCTCAGATCTGCTTCAAGATTCGTGAACAAACATAATTGACAATTGAACGCATATCTCAAAGCTGACTTAAGGTTCGCAAACCAAGTAGAAGAATATGTCAATAGTAGCTTGTTATTTGACGTCACTGCTGAGATCATTTCCACGGCATTAACAGATTAATTTAATATTAATGGCTAACGTTGTATTAGAATTGAATAAAATAATCATTCCTTGAATAGAAAATTAATTTCAGATTTTTTTTAATTTTGGTGGGGGAGTAAGAAGACATGGAGATCAGCTATCCTCAGAGATTACAAAAAGAATATTAAATGAAATGCATGAGGGCAACGTCAACTACCAATCAGAGCTTGCCATCTGGAATAAACCAAATAAATTAGTCGAACAGTTTGTGATAATTCAAAAAAATAATTTGGTCAAGAGCTATATATGCTTCATTCCATAGATATAAATAAATAAATTATTTTTGTTGATTTTTTTTTAAAAGATATTTTGTTTGAGTGATGCGTTTGAATTTAAAATCTATTTTGAATAGTTTATTAGTTGCTTTCTATTTTCTGATAGCTATCATGATTTTCATTTCACGAGATTTTTTAAATATTTCTATAATGAAAAAAAAAAAACTTTTTACAGCTAATGCTAATGAAGTATAATAGCTATATGAATTATTTCTAAAATTTCAAAAGAATAATTATTTTTGATATAATTACTATATAAATATCCTGTTTTAAATTTATATTATTTGTTTTTAATTAAATATTCTAAAGAAATTGAAGGAATTGAATCATAATTATTAAAAATTAATAAATTAGTGGGTTTAAATTTTTATTATTTTTCAAAATGAAAGTCAAGACCACCAATTATAACAATTATAACAATTATAACAGCTTCGTGCATTACAAGCACTGTTCATTTTGAATCACCGCTGCTCAAATTATGATATGTCAGAAAAATAGTTTTGCATATAATTGAAACCAAGTTTTGAGAGGTTGAACCGTCCAAATTCATAAATACTCTTTTGTCAGATTCAATTACAGTTAGACTTTTTCAGAGGACCGATTTGCCATTTTGTTGATTTTTGGGTGGGTTTTGAGAATTTCGCTTTGAGAATTTGAGAAATCAGATGAATTTAATTCACTATATCGTTTAATTGAATAAAGGTATGAATTAATATTTTTTAAAAAAATTTAAAATACTTTCAGTTTTTTTAATAAAATTAATTTTCTTAAATAATAGCAAATGATCATTAAGTGGAGATGGATAAATAATAATTTATGCAAACTTACTAATAGTTTGACAAGAAAAAAATAAAAAATAATGATATCGTGATGGAGTACTTGATTCATTTATTAATGTGGTTAATGTACTCGCATTATTGAGCTAAATATTCATTGAACTGAGCTATTTCGTACCAAAAAGTGTGTAAATTATCTTGAAACGAAGATATATTTAAAAATTAATTTTAAAATTCATAGGTACCTATCAAGTAATTGTACAAAGCATTGAGAATGTTCATTGCGATTTAATTAGGGAGTTGGAATACGAATTAGAGGATATTGAACAGTCATGACAGCTTTGCTTGATTTGTTGGATTATCCAATTTTCAAGCATTTTTTGACAAAAGAATAATATTATTAAATAAATTTAATATGCTGAAAATTTAAATATTTATAACTATCAAGAAAAATTCCTTCAAATTGTATTGTTAGGTCTAACATATGAAATCTATTTTATATATTTGTTGTATATAAAATAGATTAAGTGTGAGATAGTGATGACGTTTTATTTGAATGTGCCGATTAAATTAAGAGTGCGCTTGGGGCAGCGTTTCGCCTATGGTGCAGTTCAAGCCGCACCATTATAGGCGTCTGATAAACTGCGGCGAAGTTGTGTTTTGAAAAATATGCAGTGAGAAAATTATATTTTTTAATCTGAACCTGATTATTGGTGGCAATGGTAAAAAAACATCGATTTGAGATTTTGAAAAAAAAAAATTATAGTTCCCATCACAGCTTCTTTAGAAAACAGCTTCTTTTACAAGAACTTTGTTACTGCTTTTTTATATAACTACATCTGTGCCCAACAAATTCTAAGTGTCCATTTTTTTTATAAATAACTTTCAAGATCTTTAATGACTAAACAAATTGACATTTGTAAAATATTTTATAGCTCATCATTATGTCTTGTAAAAATTATTATAGAATTATTGTGATAAAAGTAGATAATTTAAAAGTTATTATAGGTATTATAATCTTTTCTTTTCTTTTTAATGAAAATTAGATAACTTTATTGAGCAATAACACTCTACTTTAAAAAATATATTTAGCACAACAAAAATCTATGAAAAGTAACAAGAAAAAACAATACAAACATAAATGCAAGTACTGTTTAGAAAGCAAAGCTATGAAAGAATTACAGTTTAGGGTTTAGGTAGCTGATAAATCAGATTTTGAGAAACTGTTGTGCATATTATTATTCTTTTTAAATTTAAATAATAATTTGTATAGCTATTACACTTCAGCATCATCAGCTGAAAACAGTTATTTTTCTTTATAGAAATTTTTAAAAAAAAGTCACGTGAAAATCATGATAAAATAAAAATATGATAACTACATACCTGAAGAACCAAAGCAATCAATAATTTACTAAAAATAAACCATAAATTAAAAAAAAAAACATTACGCAATAAAAAAAATCCTTAAATGAAATCCTTAAATCATTTGTCACATAAAAAGCAAATGTAACATCGACTTAATTATAAAAAATATATTTTTTTTTTCCTTACGGATGCCAAGTGAAGCATCTATAGACTCTAAGGGTCAATTCGCGGGTAAGCACCAACGTCTACTTGTGCTAAGAATTAATATTCGTACCCGAAGCCCACTAATACCACCATAAGCAAACCAGAAGAAGATATTCCTCTTCATATCCTATAAGAAGCAGCACAATCTAGTGTCTTTCTTCACAACAAAGAGAGAGAGCGAGCGAGAGAGAGAGAGAGAGAGAGAGAGAGAGAGAGAGAGAGAGGAGAGAGCATATCTGCTATCTGAAAAAAAAAACAACGAAAAAGGATTATAATGTCACATACCGAGTTCAGAAGTCAGTACAGCCCAACTACACATAGGACATTCGAATGATATATTATCTATTTCATGTATTTATATTAAGTTAATTTTATTTACATTTGTTGTGTGTTAATTTTTTGAGTACAAAACAATACTTTATATTCCTTCTTTACGACCCTGTAGTTATGATGTACTGCCTTCGAGACCTAGATTGTGATATATATGAAGATCTAGATCCACTATCTCTTCCAAAACTCTAACATCAGCCACATTTCAGATATTAGAGGAAAAAATACTTTTCAAAATGAACCCAAATTATCAAAAAATGACAACAAAACCATCATATAAGCAGAAGAATTGCAAATAATATGAGAACCAAACAACCACAAAGAGTCGTTGAATTTTCGTCATTTAAATTTATGCGCAACCTGCATTCTAACCTTCACAGCAATTGCAGTTCTAATATCAGGGGAATTATTGAAAAATCTAAAATTTCTCTACTGGAAAATATGGTAAACTGACAAATGGATGATGAGAAGAAAGAGTTTCGTAGTCACACTGTGTTTAAAGTAACTAGAAGCTCGAATAACTTGCTTCAGAGTAAGCACAAAAATAGAAAATGAGGAGGGCCATTTTAGCCAAATTCAGCAGAAGCAAAAAGATACATGGCGTGATCCCACCATGTGTATTTTTGACCCCAACAAAATGAGGAGGTCCATTTTCTACATCACTTTTTATTTGAAAGTGTTTGGTCTTACCTGTCAATGTTGACATGTAAGCATTTGATTTATTTTTTATTTCTTATAATTGATTTGACATTTTATGAGTACAAGCTAATTTTAAATACTTTAAATATGAACCTTTAGTTTGAGCTTGTGCCGAATTTGAATAACTTATAATAAAATCATGTAAAATGATCAATGAAATCTTGATTCAACTTGACATGTAGCTTAATTTCGACTTTAAATATGCCTAGGAAGGAATGCATAGGCAATTAGTTGTCTCACAAGTTTATTTCTCCTAAGAAGTAATATTTAATAAAACTCAACTCCAAGTTTTTATCTGCTTCAGATCAACGCAGATTTATCTGCTTATCATATATGGTTACTTGAAAAGGTGAAACCGTGGAAAAGAAGCAAACACATTTCCAACACGATTCAAATGCTTTTAAAGAAGGACGAAATCAAGAATTAAAGCGCTTGCTTAGGAGATCCTCATCAACAAGGTATACTTCATAGAGTCGTCAATTATTTTTTTCTTTTCCTGGAAGAAGTACTGAATATCTTCTTTCCAAATATAAGTACTGAACTTTCTTTTTTATCTTAGATTTCTTGCTTTTTAATCTAAAAATGAATCGTATGTGTATATATCACACGATCAATGGCATCTATGTTATGAATCTTGGCTATGTTGAAAGTTAAGGCAAGTAAGAGAAAGAAGAGTTCCACATGCTTACTTTCACAATCATCAGCATTTTGTGGAAAGAAAAATATGCCCTCTATTGATTAAAATTATTAAAATATTTTTTTTTTGGGAAGAAAATTATTGCCTTTAAAACATGAAAAAAAGGAGTTAAGAAGTACCTTATTGTTGAGGATCTCCTAAGCAAGCATTTTAATTCACGCCTTTATCCTTTTCCCTACTTTCATTATGAAAAAAGTAAGATACATAAGCTCTCTAATTTTTCCCCCAATCTCTTGTCTACTTCACTCTTTTGGCTTTGTTTAGAGTTGAGATTATAAGATATAAATCGGTAATATTAAAATTAGAAGAATTTTTAAATTAAAATATAGAAGACATTTCTTGCTTAATTTTTATATTTCATGAAATAATCTTTTTTATATTTATCACACAATTATATTATTATTTTTACGTCATTTAAATAATTTTTAAATTATTTTTCTGTTTATTATGTCAAGTTTTACAACCAATTCAACTATTGAACTTAGAAATCTTTCTTATTCAGATTCAATGATTGATCAATTTGAATAAAATCAAACATGTTTAATTACATTCATAACTTATTTGTTATTCAATAATTATCTCGCTAAAGGTTTCATATTATGCTCAATGATTGCTCACATACTTTTTAATTACATTTTTCTAAATATAATTTAGGTTATATTTATTTATTACGAATTTATTTATTAAACAAGGTTACTTTTGTCTCTCTTATTTTTATTTTTCATATATATTATTTTATGCTTTTGTGAGTTTCACACTCCAAACTTCATTTCATCTTTAAAGGTCATAAAAGTTTATAAGCTAAGATTCCTTACTTTCCCTAAAATGTTAATAATTTATTTACTTAAATTAATTAAATCAGAATTAAAGCATAATATGATAAAGGAAAAATAAAATGCTTGATTAGGAGATCCTCATCAACATAGTGTTTCTAAGTTTTTCCATGCTTGAAAGGCCATTTTTTTTTTCCAAACAGTTCTATCTTATGAACAAGAAAGAGAAAATATTCTATCCCAATAGAAGTGCTGTACTTAATTGTATATCCTGATCTAAAACAAATCAATGCAAGTGTATCTTACACGTTTGTTTTCATTGATAATATATTTGAAGATATGAGGATGCTCAGGTGCATAATTGGCTTTATTCCTAGAGATAAAATGTGAAATGAGGTATGTTTGGAAAAAGGTTGGAGTAGCTCGAGTGGTAGATAAGATTAAAGTGAGTTGCCTTAGATGATTTGGCCAGATAATGTATCATTGATGACCCGATTATGAGAGTAGATGTTCTAGATTTACCTTATGTTAAGAAAAGTAGAGGTAGACCTAAAAAGACTTAATTAAGATGTATAAAAAATGATCTTTGTTTATTATTAAATGAGAATTAGACACATAGTAGTACACAAAGGAGAAGAAGGATTCATGTAGCCGTGCCAACCCCACACAGTGGGATAAAGGCTTGTTGCTGTTGCTGTTGTTATTGTTGATAATATATTGGCATCAACGATAGCTATCTAATGAATGTAAAAATCCAGTTGATAGTTAAGGCAAGTACAAGAAAGAAGAGTGACAGATTTGTACCTTCTTTCCTAGAATCATCAGCATTTTGTATGAACAAAAATATGCTCTCTAAGAAATATTTTTCTATTGTTATCTCCTTGATATGAGAACGTAGCTCGTAATTTGATGCCAGAGTCGTGTGCTGACTGTTGTGCTATAAGAACCATACATATATAAATATATATAAGTGTAAAAGCAGAAAAACATACAAGTTGAAATTTATAACTTATTCCAAATTAAGTATATATCAAATAATGTACGTTTATAATAATCGTAATGATAACTAAGTTTAAGAGATTTCCGTGCAACAATAGATTTTGTCCTAATATATTTTACGAGAGGAACAGCTATTGATAGTTTCTGATGAACCTCATCATTTAATATACAGCAAAATTTATATTAAACAAGCACCGAAGATAGAGAGGATTTTTTGATGATGTGAATACTGAATTGCAGCAAAGTTGGTTGACAATAAACTTCGTTCTCAAGACCCAGAGCACAATGATCTTCGATTTTTGGTGAGGGTGCATGAGTTCAAGCGAAAGATTCAATAAGACCCCATCGTCGAATAGCTTCAAGAGACATCGTCATCATTTTCATGATCATTAATAACAACAAGATTGTTCTCATCCTAATTATTTAAGATCAACTTCTTGAGTTTTCATTTTCTATTCACCCTTATGTGTTGAATAAACTATTGAACTAATTAAGCAAATTTTTTAGAATTGAACTATTTTCGACTCTTTCTTTTTTTCCCTAATATATTCAAGCTCAATTATGATGTTTTGAACACATCACTAATACTAATCAACGTAAAGAACAATGTTCAACATAAGAATTTTCTAGAGAATTATGTTTAAAAAAAAATTTCTATTGAAGATTCAAACTTCTTGTATGCTCTTTAGAATCCACACTTCATTAGCCAGCACATTCAGGACAGAAAACTATATAATATGGTTACAAAGTGTATTAAATGAGGCTAAAAATCCATCTCTTTTGAATGAAAAAAAAAAAAAAAAACTATTATTTGTAGTCTGAGACTTCAAGTTAAAAAGGCCTTTTGGACTTCTTGAGTTATCTTGCATTCTTGCTAAAGTATGGATACAATTCTATATATTTTCATCAAATACAAAATCTTTATAATATGGTTGGTACTTTGAAAATGTTGCATAATTAAACTGCATTTTAATAATAATAATTATTAATTAAATTGTGCATGATAAACATGTGATATAACTAGAAAGAATATATGAAAGGTAATTATGTAAGAGAGGTGTAATACCACTTACTGAAGATAAAGTAAAATATTTTATTTTGAGAATCTACAACAATTTCAGTTGTTGCATACAAATCAATTTCTATGAAGGAGTACAAGGAAATAGGCTTTGTAGACGAATGGATGAAGGAAGATTAGAGTAGGCTTTGTTCTCAATCAAGTCTCCCAATTGGACAACGATCCCATAATCTCTTTCATCTATAATACTGGTGATTATTGTCTTCCTAGAACTTGCCGTTGATTAACTAATTTGTCTTCGAATTGACATCTGAACTTCTTTATTTATTTCAGTGTCACAAAAATCATTTCATATATTTTTAAGCATTATTAATATTCATAAATTGTGCCACCAAATGTCTGTTGTTATAGTTACATGCATACAATCAATCATAACTTCACAACTTTGTGTAGAATTTCTTTTATCTATAAGAGTAGATGGGTGTCTTTATTTATATGTATCAAAATTACATTAGAGTTTAAGAATAAAGACTCTTTTTTACTCTCATAGATGAAGCAAACAGCCACAATGTTAATACATTAATTGCATCAATAAAAGGTACATTTTAGTTTTAGTGAAATTGAAGTTCTGAGGAATAATAACAAAGAATTAAAACAATAAAAGAGGAAAACATAAGATATTAAACATTCTGTTTATGAGCAGTGGGGTTTCTTCTAAACAACTATGAAGGGATGAAATTTGAAATGAAGAGAAGTTTTATTGATAATTATTTTCAAACAAGATTTATGGATAATATTTCTTTAGGTAGAGCCTGTTGATTGGAAGCATAGGGTGCTCTCCCTTACAATTTATAAGCTGATAGGATCCTCCTTGGTAAGCCTTTTCTATGGTGTAAGGGCATTCCCAAGTGGGTTCAAACTTGCCTCTCATCTTTCTACGGGCAATAATTGGGCTCCTTAGAACTAAAATAAGCTCTCCTATTTGAAAAGCTCTAGGGCAGACCAACTTGTTATGAGCTTGAATCATTTCAGCTTTATACAACTTGAGGTTCTGGCATGCCCAGGGGCGTCTCTCCTCCAAACCTTTGAGCTCTTCTAACCATAACTTGGTGTTATAGTCAATTGTGATCTTACTACCCATAATTATCCTTAATAATGGGAGTTGGACTTCTAATGGTAGAACTACTTCAGACCCATACACTAAGGAGAAAGGGGTAGATTGAGTTGGAGTCTGTGTAGTGCGGAAGCCCCACTTCAATTTCTTATGGCACTAACTTGTTGTGGTTGAGTGTCTTCTTTAATATATGGATGAGAGTTTTGTTGAAAGCTTCTTAAGCCATTTGCCCTCGAGTAATAGATGGTAGAATATCTCCAATCTATGTTATGTCTCTGAGCAAAGATGTTGACTTTAGTGCTCTTGATTGTAGTACCATTATCAGATATATTTCATCGAGACACTAAATTTATATGATATGGTTCTGAAAAGGAGCACATGCCAGTGAACTCCAGACTTGAAAAGTGTTGATAGTTAGAATGAACCAGTGACCTTTGGAAGAAGGAGAATCGATTAGGCCCACTATGTCGGTACCCCAACATTGAAATGGCCATGAGGCCAATATAGGATGTAGAATGTTGGGTGGCTGGTGTAAGATAACACCGTGCACCTAACATTGGTGACATTGACTAACTACATCCATGTAGTCTGTGATCATCGAAGGAAAGTAATATCCTAGTCTCTTGATCTTGGCTTTCATCTTCAGATCATATTGGTGCACTCCTCATAAACATGAGTGCCCCGGTCACGATCTTATGGGATTCATGTTTGTTCAAACAATATAACGACATATGATCGAAGGACCGCCGATTCAAGGTGCCATCCACGAGAGCTTAAGAAAGAGCTTTTTTTGCTTCATCTAATTGACTTGTGACTTCTTTTGAGGTAGTTTGCCTATATTTAGATAATCCATGAATGGTTGCCTCCAATCTAACTCATCATCATTTTTGACCATAACTCCCCTTCAAGAGTCTTTGATGAGTTGTTTCAATAAGAGATAAGGCTTATATATTTTGGACCCTATATGGTCATCTTAGACATGCCAACTCCTTGGCGAGCTAAAACATCTACTATTCCATTTTCTCCTCAGAATCTTATGGCGGTAATCTCAGGATGCCAACAAATCCATAGTATACTTGTGCAATGATGGAGCTTAGGCTTTAAAACCTTATAATCAGAGCCTCATATTTGACTCCCAGTGATTTGGTTGATAACTTATTAACAATCCTTGAAGATGTTGATGTTCTAGATGCTTAGAATAATGGCTAACTCCAGACTGGTAATCAGAGCCTCATATTCGATTTCATTGTTGGTGCATGGATTGGATAGACGATATGAGAATCTCATCACTTTGGCGTCCAGAGTTAGGATAACTATTCCTACCCCTACCTTTCCTGGGATAGTAGATCATGGTTCTTCTCCCCTTTAAGAGAAAAACATACCATCAAAATCATCTCCTGTTTCCTTGTCTAAGTTCATGATTTCATAGAGGTCATCATTGAAATCACGAAGTGGGTGTCTTTGCTAAGAAATTTTTTATCTTTTCATGCCTAGAACAAAAGTAATATGAAACTAACAAATCATGGATAGCGTCAAGTCCAATGGCGTTTGTCATGAGATATTGATTGATTAATCCTAGAGACCAAGTTTACCTTATAAGAAAGCATGTAATGTCATAGCTTTTAGGATGAAAAGATTAAAGCTAAGCAATACTTTTTAATAGGTGGGTAATTTTCAGCAGGGATTAGACGATGACTGAGATAATAGAGTTCACTCCCTTTCCCTTCGTCATTGGCTTGGGCCAACAAAGTGCCAAGGGAGTTGTCTAATGTAGTGGTATATAATATAATGGCTTACCTGGAATAGGGACTGCTAGAACTGGTGGCGTCATTAGGTAGTGCATGATGTCTTCAAAGGCATGTTGATACTTGTCATCCCACTTGAATTTGGCATCCTTTTTGACAAATGCTGAGAATGACTGGAATCTTCCTGATAGGTTGGATATGAAGCATCTTAGATATGCCAACTGCCCTTAGAATGATCTGAGTTGAGTTAAAATTTTAGGGGATGGCATTTTTAATATTGCTTTGATCATCTTCAAATTAATTTCAATTCCCTAGTGTCGGATAATAAACCTTAGGAATTTTCCCAAAGTTATTTCGAATGCACACATCAGGGGGATTCATTTTGAGGTTAAATTTTCTTAGCATTTCGAAAAGTACTCTCAAGTTAAAGAGGTGGTCTTCCTTTTCTTTACTTTAGACTACGAGATCATCAACATAGCATTCAACCTGATGATGAATGAGTTTGTCGAAGATTCAAGTCATGGCCTGCTGGTATGTGGCATCAGTATTTTTAAGGCCGAAAGACATGACCTTATAGCAATATATTTTGATCGAGGTTTGAAAAGCAATGTTTCTTTTATCCTTGGGGGCCATCTTTATTTGATTATATCTAGATGAGCCATCCATGAAAGAGAAGACTGCATGAGATGAGATAATTCTACCATAAGTTCTGGTATTTGTAGTGGAAATTTATCTTTTGGATATGCCTTATTTAAGTCCCTAAAATTGACGCATATGCTAATTTGGCCATTCTATTTTTTAACTAGGATGACCTTGTGACTGGGTAGAAAATTTTTCTTCTTGATGTCCAACATCATCGGTTCTTGATTTCAAAATGACGTGTTCATGTTTAATCGCGCATCTAGGAGCTTGCTTGATAGGGTTAGAGCTCTATTAGTTTATGGGTTGCTATGTGAGATAAAGCATCTCTTCATAGCTCCATGCGGCGTCTCTTAATCAATACTTTAACTAAGTCCTTATTTTCAGTATCATTCAACAAAGAACTGATGTATGTTAGATGTGGATTGTCTTCAGTTCCTAAGTTGATTTCTTTGAGCTTGTCAATGGTTGATATGATCTCCTCTTCGAACTCTCGCGGTGCATCCCTGACTTCAAAATCACCTAGAGCATCTGAAGTTTCTAAACATAACTCCTCATATGAGTTAGCATGATTTGAAAAAAAACCTATTAGATTTCAAATGATTGGTGATAGCGATGTCGTCATGTCATTTGGACATATACCTCTAGTCACGGTATTGATTGAGATCTTTTGCATTCATTCTTCCATATTCTTTCAAAATAATATGACTTGTTCTTTGTTGTATGAGATTAACCACTTTCTTTCTGTCAATTATTATTAAATCTTTATATGAATCATTCTCAAGTTTTACATCAACTTCTTGACTTAAGGATGATGCTCCCAAAGAACCTCAGTCTTACTGGATGACTTAAAATTTCTATCAAACCCTCAACTTTTTATGAGGAAAGTGGGGTTAGAGCTAAGGTTCCTGTGGTATTTTTCTTTATTTCTCAAACTCTTTGGGGGAATTTAAAAAAGAAAAATTTTGGTATGTTGTTGGACACCATGTAGATTTGTAGATATTCTTATTAGGGTGATCGGGTACGACATTAAGGAATGATATACTATCTCGAGAGATAGATGCTGGCTTAATGAGCCTCATGTTCAATCCGATCAATTTTGATGATAACAAATGAATATTTAGATGTTCTAATGAATGTTTTTATGTATTTTAGATATATCAATTGCTAATTACATATCAATACATCTCATAATATGTTTGAGGAAATTGCAAGAGGAAAGAATGAAAGATATATATCAAATTGGATAATATGCTCAAAATATAATATTTTAGGTTATATGCATTTATTCATTGGCATGAATCAATTTGCTCACAAATTAAAATATTATTTTAATGAGGTTAATTTATATAAATCTCTATCTAATTAACATTTAATTATATGTTTCATACATAGCATTTGAATTGTCAAAATAATAAATGATAATGACTATTAAGTGTAATTATTTTATTTACTTAATAAAATTAAATATTTTAATTTAATTTGATGGTTATATGATAACTAACATATGTATGATTATATATAAATTATATCATAATATTTAAATGTCACATGTCAAAATTAATAAAAATATATAAAATTTTGTATTTTAGCTAAAGTCATTTTATAATCAAGGAATTTATATCTAATTTCATCTCCAATGGATTCCTTGGATTTTTTCCTTTAATTTGATAGGTCACATGACCCACGTTTGATTAAAATTGAATTTATTATGATTTTTTCAAACATTATGATTTTAATAATGAATGCATGCTACATGCTTTGAATATATTAAGAGCTATATTTGATTATTTTACTTGCCATATGAATAGTGAATTTTAGCTGCTTTAATTTAATATTTATTTAATATAAATTATATTTTTTATTGAATATTAAATTATCACATGATAGCATGAGGTTAGAATAATATATTTTTTTTGAAATAATTTAAAATGACCTTCTTGCCTATAAATAACCTCATTCTCTTCAAAAGCATTCTTCATTCAAAATTCAAAATTCTCCAAAAGAAAAAATTTCTTAGATTTTCTTCCAAGTGTTCTCCAAATATTGCAAGATCAAATCCTTGGTTTGGAAGCTTCAACATCTTCAAGCAAGCTTTCTCAAATTACTTGAGTTTTTTTCTAGATCTTAATCCTTTAGTTGTTCATGCTATTTTCACAATCTATTTATTCTTTTTAATTTATACTCTTTGATGGATTAGTCTTTGGATATTATTTTTCACATCAAAGTTTCTCAATCATTTTTTTTGTGAAAAACTCTTGTGATAGTTTGTAGGATCTATTTCAACTTGTTGAAATTTTTTAACTTCTTACAAATTTCTTTTGGTTTCTTGAAATATTTCTTCATCAATCTCATTTTGAAAGATCATTTATTCTTAGATCTATTTTAGAAGTATATTTTAAGCATTTTAAATTAAATTATAATCTGAAATTTTTTTATATTTCTAGATCTTTCTTTTTTAATTAAAAAGCTTAACTTAGATCTATCATATACTTTTTATTTAAGTATTTTGTGAGAATTAGCTTTAATTGAAAGAATCTTTTGGTTAAAATAAAATAAATTATTCCTTGTTGAAATTTATTTTATTGTCAAAAGAATGTGAATTTATTTTGAAATAATTTTATATTAGTCTACAAATTGTAATAACATAAACATCATAGTAAGATCACTTTAAGATATTTATTTTATTATTTCTTATCAATATTAAGTGAGCATTTTATCTTGCCAAAATTTTAAGTTGTAAGTGATCATTTATAAGTTGTGAGATCATTTTTTGAATTAGATAGCTTGGTATATTTGTGAGATTTATTTTATCAAAATTTATTATCTTGTATTTTCTTTTTGTCTGTAAAATTATTTTTGGGGTTGTACTCACCTTTGTAGGAGAGTACATATTGTTGGGGTTGTACTCACCTGTATAGGAGAGTACTATTTGTAATATTTTTTTATATTTAGTGGATTCCTAGCATGGTTGGATGTAGATTTTGGGTTTGGCAACCATAAATTCTATTGTCCTCTTTACTTTCTGTACTTTTATTTTTTTTGCATTAAGAATTGTATCTTGTCATTATAAAATCAAAATTAATTTTCTACTAAAAAAATAAAATTTAATATTTAAGTTTTAAAATTTTAATATCACATTCATCTTGGGTCTATAGTGACTCACATAGAAGTCACCATCTTACAATGGACCTAATCACCTAATAAGGACTTTAAGAATAATAGTCTTCAAATGTACGAGATTCTTTTACTTTACATGAAAAGTAAAAGCACTTATTTTAAATCTTATTAAGTTTCTATGGAGCAAACCATAGTTAGACATCTTAAGGAGAAATTCTTAAGAATACTCTCGATTAAGATAAATGATTATTATCTTCAAAGATTTCAAAGATAGGTGTGGTGAATAAATCTATTATAGGGAGCCGCCTTTCAAATCTGTGGAGAAAAGAAAAAAGAGACCTTATAGAAATTATCATAGTAAGGGCATGCAGGTCAAGATGTACTTATTAGTGATGAAATGTCATGAAATAGTGTACTATCTCAAAAGATGAAAGTCACTACCCTTTAATTGAACCAATCACCTCAATAAGGACTCTAAGGATGATGGGTTGCATATGTGAGATTCTTCCCCACTTTACATGGAAAAGTAAGGAATTTTAATCGAGTTCGTTAAGTTCCCTCTGATCAAGTAGTTATACATCCTAGGGAGATTATGAAAACTCTCGATTAAGATAAATGATCATTATCTCTGAATATTTCAATAGGGAATGACTATCAATCGATTGGTTTGTATTTGAAGATCAAATGGGATTGATCAAAAGAGGGAGTTATTGTCAAAGCTAAAATGGGAATAATTAGAAGATGCTCATGATACTAGGAAATCTAGTGAGCATCTTAAACTATCCAAAATTGGGCTTTACATTTTAGAAATTGATTTAGTTTGTTTGAGTTATATTTTCATTAGAATTTTAGGACTTAAGATTCCTTAACACAAGATTAAGAAAATGCCAGGATGTGAGGATGCTTATGTTAAAGGAACAACCTCGAACCTAAATCTATGGAGCTTGGTGAGCTAGAAAGACAACCTAAATCTAAGGTAAAAAAAATGGGTAATTGGTTTGCCTCCAGAGGACAAACCACACATCTTACTTACAATCACTGGGGGTGGTGCTAACTCCTCTATGATTTTAAATACATGTAGGAAAGTCTTTATGCTTATGCAAGATAGCTAAGTATTATTATTTAGAAAGAAACTATGTCCTTAAACTCACTCCTTAAAGAGACTAGATAATGTAAATGTACATGCTTTAAATGACCTAAATCTAATGCAATTCAAATTTCATTTTATTTCATTTTTGGACAATCATTTGGCTCAGGATAATAGGCTTTTTATGACTAATGCATGAGAAATTAGATTATTGTCCAAACTAAGCAAGAAGGTAGGAGGTGAGTTTCCACCACGACCCTCAAAGGTCAAACCGGGTTCTTTAGCAAAGGTGGAAGCCCACTGATCAAGAGTGAAATAAGATGCATTTGTGCATGATATTATAAAGAAATGCTCATCTAGCTAAGGAGTTACTAATTCTTTTATCTTGACTTTAATCCTAAGCTTTAGGTGAGGTTATGAGTTATTTAGTTTTAGTTTGAATTATTAATTTGGGTAAAAGATTTATTTTTCCCTAAAGAGCCTAATCCACATCCAAGCCATACATAAAGTAAAGAAAAAACTAGGAAAAACATGTCAATTAATGCAAAAGCTAAATAAATCATCAAACAATTTGTAAAATTAATCGTAAAAAGAATAAATGCCCATTTGTGGTTGGGCACCACCACACAAACTCAAAAATATCAAATGTGGGTAGCCAAGCTATATCCTTATACAACCTAGATTACAAATGAATTGAATTATAATTTAAGCAAAGGAATTAATTATTATAGGGGTCTTCAAGCTTTGTTCTTCTTTCTTCTTTCTTCTTTTCTTCTTTGGATTTTCCTTTGGATGGTTGGATGGTAGATGCTCCAAGGCTTCACATAGTACATAAGACAGGATCTTATGACCAATGCTCATCCTAATCCCCCATAACAACTCATTCCAAAATCCTATTTATACAAATTTTTACATGAACAAAAAAGGGAAATCTAGCTAACACTTGCAAAATAAAGGTTAGTCAAATCACACCACACAAATCTCAAGCATGTATATTAGACTTATCACCCCACACATGTGACTAAGTCCACGCTATGAATTATGCAAGGGGTATAAGCACCTACAAGCGAAGCATTTATATTTTTATTTATGATAGCACTTTAGCATAATTCCTATAAAAAAAGAATAGTCAAATAAACATGTCCACCATTCATTCTATGAGCATACACCCAAGCATCTCAACATAGATTACAAAATAAAATAAACATCAAACCATGCACCGACCTAACCTAAGGCTAGAAGTGGAGACTTAGGCTAATGTGTGTGCTTTGAAGGTTTGTGTGGTATGCTTAGCTTAGGACTTTAGGTTTACGTTTTCTAAGTGTGAAGGACATATTCAACTTAGAGGAGGGTTTCATTTAAGTGGTTTAAGTGTTTTGGATTATTTTTATTTCATGTTTTAATTTAGTTTGAGTGAAACCTACAATTAATTATTAAGTTATGAAGAGGGAAAGAGAAGAGAACTTCTCTTTCCTTCCTTAATCCTTAAGTAATTTCTAAGGTAAGTTCACATTTTTAATTTCATTTAAGTGAATGTTTTTTATTACATTTTTCAATCAATCCTAAGTTTAGATAAATTCTAAACAAACCTATTAAAAAAGAAAGGCATTTTAAGATTAAATAAAATGAACCAAAATTCACATAACACATATTACTTCAATTCTTTTCCAACATATATAACATGCATATGGATGGACCCTAAGCATATCTATACATGCAAATGAGAGTAGTTAACTCACTTTATGATGCATGCTAAGTAATCCATTTAAGAAAATTTAGAAGTTGAATATGCATGATTTTCTTAAGTAGAAAAGATTTTATTTATCCAAAATTTCACATATATGCATGAAAGTAAGAAAGGCATAAGTGAGTATAGCGCCATTGTTAACCAGAGGTGTAAGGTACAAGACCTATTTTGGGCTACTTAAAGCCTCACAACCTTGGGATTTTCCAGACTAATATACCACTTTCCTTAAGTACTAACATGCATATAAAAGAAATGAAATGAAAAAAGAATATGCAAAAATTGTTTAATAGTTTCATTTTCAATTATGCAATTTATTCATGCAAGCATAGATAATCCTTCTTAGATGAGAGCATAGGGATGAATAGGGTTTAGAATTAAGTATGTGTTGGGTTCTTTTCAAATGAACCTACATCTTACCACCTATTCAAAACTATGCTAACATAAGAAAGGAAGGAAAATACACTAAACATGACTTTATAATTTATCACATGCAAGCTTATAATTAAATATGAATAGTACACTTCCATATTTGATATTTCATTTATAAGTTTTGAAAATATTTTTGGATTTAGTAGTGATAATAGCCATTCATATTTTATTTTTAGCCAACACATACACATTTCACATAAAGTAAAGAATTTCATTTTAAAATTTGAAACATGAAATTATGAATGCATGAATCACATGACATAAACTTTAACGTGTTGGGAAAGATCTAAAGTAATGTAATCATGTAAATAAACTCACTTTAGTTAAATCCTAAAGGCATTCTTAAAGAATAAGAAAATTTAGAATAAACTAGAGTGAATTTCAAAATGATTTTGTTTAGTTTGAAATTTGATTTAATTTTGAAAAAGGTAAGATGAGTTTGCTATTCCTAACCCATTCCCACATGTGTTTTGTATTTTAGTTTAATTGTTAGATAATTAAATCAATTTTAAACATTGATTAGGTTAAGGTGTGAATTAAATGGCTTAATTAACCCTATCCTACACCACCTTAGAAAAATTAACTAAGTAATTATGAGCCAATGAGATGATATCAAAAGGTATGTAAATTTGCAATGAACCTAGTAATGAAAAGGCCTAATGTAATTTGGCTCACAATTAAAAGTTAATTAAGCTAAGAAGTTTAGTACTTTAAAACACCCTTCATACTTATGAAAGAGGGTTTTAATTTTCTTAATTAGACTTAGGCTATTAAACTATTAAACATCTACCCAAGATAGATTAATTAAGTTCTAAAAAATTTTTGAAAATTGTTTAAAGGGATAATTAATGAATTAACCCTTAATTAAGAGGGGATTAAGGAAAGAAAAGGGGATTTAGGGAATAATTTAGGGGAAATACCCCAAAATAATTCCATAAGACCCCTACTCACTAGATCTAACCTTAATCCAACTTAATCATAGGGAAAATCTACTAATTATATCTTAATTACTCAATTATGAAGGGGTAATTAGGAATGAGCTAGAATTTTCCTAATGAAGGCCTCAATAAATCTCAAGAAAATTGGGGAGGCGAGGTCATCCCTAAAATGAACTCTAGAAATTTAAATCAATTGGCTTATTCCTAAAGAAACCCAAATTCAGAGAAAAGGAAAATTTAAAATCCATTGAAAACATTTTTAGAATATTCTAGATGAAATTATCTATCCATAATATTTTTCTTTATATTTTAATGATTTCTCTATGAGGAGTTCTGATTTTTTGAAGTTATCTAAATTAATTAGGAATTAATAATAATCCCTCCTAATACCCGCCACGGCATGATGCGTGGTGGCGCGCTTTACGCATCTTGTTGTGAGCCCTTAAGTTGTCAAATCAAAGCGACACGCGCTTAGCCATCCGATCAAAGATCTAATCAGGATTCACAATTTTAAAAGGAGAATTAATTTCTAAAACTTGCATAATAATCTCAACTGTCCATCTAAAATGTGCGAATGGACGGCTGAGATGGGCTGAGTTCTTCCCTGAGGACCAATGTGAACCATCCATGATCTAAGGGGAGATCTGAGCCAGATCTTGCATAAATTCATTCAAGACTCAACCCACACCATCTAAAGGACTAGAGGGGCCAATCCAATGGTGGATTTCACATGCAATTAAAATTCCTTTCATAAAGGACCAACACCTATCAATCTAAGTGGTCAAAAAAGCACTAACCTCACTGATGCTCGGGATCGATGAGGTAGCTTCATCTAGTGGAGATGAAGCCTTGTTGAAGTTCCTAGGTCTTGAGGTTGAGTGGATGAATGGGTGGACCAACTCCTCTTGATCTCCCTTGCGGCTTTGATTGAATTGAGTTTTTCCTTGTTGTGCAAACTCAATTGGAAGCTTGGGCAGACTCAAATTGGTCCTTGGATGATGAGTGTAGAAGGAATTAGGTTAAGATCAAGTGTATAGGAAGTTGAGAATTCAATGAACCTCCCCTAGTTTGCACTGTGCACAACTGAAGAATGGAAGATTCAAATCCTCTTTTGGGGCCTTAGAAAGCTCTCTGATGTTTGCTAAGGCTTCCTAGGTTCCAATCGAGTATGAGTGAATTATAATTTTAGTGGATTAGGGGGAGTATATCTCCCCCTATGGCAATCGAATGACCACAATGAGCTTGCCATTTTGATCCAATTGACACTATAGAGTGAATTATTTTGGCTGTTAGAGCAATGCACATGGTCGGTTTGGCCAGAGGAATGGAATGCTAACCCCATGTGCATCAAATTGAGTTTTGGGAGTTTGAAAGTTGAATTTTTCCATAGGGTCTGTTTGGTCCATGGGCCAAATGGTTGACAAAACCCATTGGTGCCACCATCACTAAGTCCCTGAGCTTTTGCAGAGCCTCATTGTGATGAGTGTATGACCAAATGGGAGGAAGTTTGAAAGTTGAATTTTGTCATAGGTGGTCTGGTTTGGTCCATGGGCCAAATGGGTTGACACAAACCCATTGGGTTGGGTGCACCACTCAGCACTAAGTCCCCTTGATCTTTGAGTAGAGCCTCAAGTGATTGTGATGAGTGTATGACCAAAATACCCATGGGCTAGTTGAAAATTTGTTCTATGTCCTAGGGGTATAATGATCATTTTGCTATTTTTCAATTTGGGTATGTTTGGTATGTTGAGAAAATAGGTTGGGACAAGTTTCAATGGATTTGGAATCCATTTGATAGGTTTGGCATGTTGACCCATTTAGGTCAAAATGGATCAACTTGGGTCAAGTTGACCAATAGGTCAAATTGGGTCAAACCAAGGGTCCAAGTTCATATGACCATTTGAAATATTTTGGTACCTTTGGTTTCAATTAGATTAGATTTGATTTGGCTCATATGACTCTTTTAGGCCAAATCAAGTTGACCCATTTGACCCATTGATGATATATGGGTAGGTCAAGGGTAGGTTTAGGTTTGGTTAGTCATGGAGGGATTGTATCTTTGTTTCCAATCAATTTGGGTTAAGTTCAATTTTGGCTCAACATGACCCCTTGTCATGTTGGTCTAAGGTCAATTGGGTTAGGTTGGGTCTAGTTGGCCAATTGAGGCTTTGGTCAAGTTCCGCAAGTGATTTGGAATGGACTTGACTCATTGGTTTCAATCAATTTGGCTTAGATCAAGTTTTGACACATTTTAGCCCTTTAGGTCAAAATGGGTCAACTTCAAGTCAATTGGGTCAAAGAAATTAGGTTCAAGTTCAAACATAGGTCATGAGTGAACTTGGATCATGGTTTCAATCAATTTGGCCTATGGTGGAATTTACTATGTTAAGTTTCATTTTAGGTTAAGTTGACTTGGTCAACCCTTAGGTTTGACTTGGTTTGACCCAATTTGATTGATTGATTCTCATGATGATTGTTGATTATGATAGAGGGATATATGAGTTTGGTTCAATCCATTTGGTTAGGATTAAAAGTTGGCTCATATTTTAGGTCACTTTGGGTCAAGTGGGTCAAGTGTCAAATGGTGGTCAAAGCTTGATTTGAAGTTGATTGATCTTGTATATGGACTTATGATTGAAATATAAATCCATTTACAAGAGGTTTGAAGTCAAATGGATTTTAATCCATTTGAAAATTTCATATTCAAAGGAAGAATATGAAAGGGTCTTGAGTTTGATTTTTGATTTGGGTTTTGATTGTTTGATTGAGGTTTGGATTTATATATGAGCTCATGATTGTAGGATTGATTGAACCATGAGAGAAAATCAAGAGTTTGGCTTGATTTGAATTGATTTTGGCTAAGTTCAAGATTTTGAAAAGGCTTACTTGATTTTGAGTGGATTTGAGTTTGATTTTGAAGTGGGTTTGATTGTTTGAATTTATATTTCATTTACATATGTGAATATAAATGAGAATTGATCATTAGAAAAATTTCAAGGATTTGAAAGAGTTTAATCATGATTTGGGTTAAATCCATTAAAGGGAATTTAAAGGATTTAAGAGAATTTTTAATTTGAAATTTAATTTTTGGATTGAATTTGATTGATTTATATCTATATTTCATTTATATATGGAAATATAAATGAGAATACAAATAAGTTTTGAGAAAATCCTATGAATTTGAAAAGGTTTGATCAATGTTTAGGTTAAACCCATTAATTAAAAATTAAAGGATTTAAGGGAATTTCAAGCATTTTAAGTTTGGAATTTAATTTTTGAGTTGGATTTGATTGAGTTATATTTATATATATATGAATATAAATGAGGGTATAAATAAGTTTTGAGAAAATCCCATGAGTTCGAAAAGGTTTTATCAAGATTTAGAATTGATTTTGGCTATGTCCTTTAATGGAAAATTAAAGGGACTTAGGAAACTTTTCATGAATTGATTTGGAATTTTGAGTTTGATTTGATGGAATTTATATTTCATTTATGTATATGAGAAATGAGAATATAAATGGATCATGAGAAAATCTCAAAAAATTTGAATAGGTTTAGCTCATAGTTTTGGATAAGTCCTAAGGGATTAAGACTTAAATTTAGACAGAATTTTGATGGAATTTGAATCATGGAATCATGGATCTCAATCATGGGATTGAATCATGGAATTGATTTGAGTTTGGAAGAAATCAAACAAGATTGATTTCGAGTTTGACTTGAAAGAAGGGAGGAAGATAAAGGGTAAGAGAGAATTTCCTAACACCAAGGCATAACCTATTCCTATGGCTAAGTAACTTGAGAGTGTCCACCTAATCACTAGATGTGTCTTAAGACTAAGGAACCCTTAAAGTCTAAGAGAAGTCCTATGTCTTAGATGGAGGTGTCGAGAACTCATTCTAAAAATGAGGTCAATAATAGGACTATCAAAAAATTGATTAAGATAAAAGATCAAATGAGATTGATCAAAAGAAGGGAGTTATTATCGAAACTAAAAGAAGATAAGTAGGAGATGCTCATGATACTAGGAAACCTAGCGAGCATCCCAAACTATCGTATGGTTGGACTTTATATTTTTGAATTTGAAGAGAGTTAATTATTTGAGTTGATTTTTTATTAGAAATCTAGGGCTTACAATTCTATGATACAAGATCATGAAAATGCGTAAGAGTTGAGGATTTACGCAGCTAAAGAGAAACAACAACTAACCTAAATCAAGGGAGGGTGAGGCCAAGGCACGACCAAAATTTAAGACGAAAATGGGTATATGATTTACCTTCATAAGAGAGGATAAATCACCTGACTATTGGACTTACAACCACTTGGGGGTGGCCGCCAACTAACTCCTATAATTTTAAATACATGTAGGCAAGTCTTATGCTTGACAAGATGCTAGGCTGTTGTTTATTTAAAAAGAAGACTAAGTCCTTAAATACACTTCCTAAGAGACTAGATCATGAAGGGCATAAATAAATGACTTAATCTAATGCAAATTTTATTAAGTTTTATTTTTTTATTTTTGGACAATTTATACAGGTTATGGGATTTCATATGCCTAATGCATGAGAAATTTGATTAATGGGCCAAAATCAACAAGAATGAGGTGTGTTTCCACCATGGCTCTCAAAGGTCAAGCCAATTTCTCTAGCAAAGGTGGAAGCCCTCCATTAGCAAGAGTGAAGCAATATATTTTTATGCATGATGTGAGACATATCCAAATGGGGTTAAATCTTTTATTATCTTGATTTATGTCCTAGGCTTTAAGTGAGGTTGTGAGTTGTTAATTTTAATTTTGAGTTGATTAATTGGATAGAAAATTTTTTTCCCTAAGAGCCTAATCGCATTCAGGCCATTCATCAAACAATTGAAGAAACTAGGGAAAATCATGCCATCTTAACGCACAAACAAAACAAATATCAAACAATTTTATAAAGCTAGCGTAAAAGAATAAGAGGTCGATGTGGTCAGGATCCACCACAAAAACCCAAAAAAAAAGTGGATAGCCGAGCTCTACCCTTATACAACCCAGATTACAAATGAATAATTACAATTTAGAAAGAATTCATGTTTTGGGGGTTTTATTCTTCATTCTTCATTTCTTCATTTCTTTCTTTCTTTCTTTCTTTCTTTCTTTCTTTCTTTCATTTGGACTTGGGATAAGTTAACATGATACATAAGACATGGTCTTATGACCAATGTTCATCCTAATTCCCCCATAACATTCATTCTAAATCTTAATTACAAAATTACATTAAAATGAGAAAGATAAATCTAACTAAACATGCAAAATAGAGATTAGCTAAGCATACCATACAATCGCAAGCAGTTATAGGAATAATTTAGACTTAGCACTCAAGATACATGGGTAACCAAGTTTACCTGTTTGGATTATGCTTAGGGGTATAAGCAACCCGCACAACAAAAGCATTTATATTTTTATTATAACATCCCTTAAGCACAATCCCCTGCAAAAGATTTATTAGACTAAGATCGTCTTATCATCTAGTCTACGCACATACACCTTAACACCCAATCTAAAAATATTACATCATAAAATAAAATCAGGCATCAAACCATGCACCGCCCTAACATAGAGCTAGAAATGGTGACTTAGCATAATGTGTGTGCCATTTAAGGCTTGTGTGACATGTCTTAGCTAGGTTTTAAAGTTAGAATTTTCTAAGTGTGAAGGATTCAACTTAGTGGGTGGTTTACTTTTAAGTGATTTAGTCAATTTATCAATTTTATTTGATGATTTGATTTGGTTTGAATGAACATACATTTAGTTACTAAAAGTTGTAAAGAGAAGAAAAGAGAAGAGAACTTCTCTTTCATCCCTACCTTAAGTAACTTCTAAGGTAGATTCATTAATGATTTTCTTTAGTGAATGTTTTATTATGTGTTTTAATTAACCCTAAGTTTAGATTTAATCTAAATAAACCTATTCAAATAGAAAAGACATCTTAGGATTAAGTAAAGTGAATTACTATCACATAACACACAATAATTTATTTCTTTCCAATGTGTATACCATGCATATGAATAAACCTAAGCATAGATACACATGCAATGCAAATCTTAGCACACCTTAATGATGAATGCAAAGAGATGTTGCTTAAGAAAATTTGGATATTTCCATGAATGCATATTTTTATTATGTAGAAAAGAGAGGGATTCTTATATCCATTTATCAAATGCACATTTACATGTATAAAAGACATAAGTGAGTACAACACCATTATTTTTACACCAGGGGTGTAAGGTACAAGACTTACTTGGGGCTTATTTAAAGCCTCGCAACCCCGGGATGTCTAGACTCCACTTTTCTTAAATACAAGTGCATGTACAAAAAGAAGTAAATGGGTGAAGAATCATGCAAAAGATTTTTGTTTGATTTTGGTTGTATAATTTACATGTGTAATGTGAGAATCCTTCTTAAGTCATAACATGGGAGTGTATAGGAATAGATTTAAGTAAGTGTTATGTTCTGTTCAAATGAACTATACACTTTGCAAATCATATTCAAATCCATGTTAAGAGAAGAGAAGAAAATCACATAAAACACATCTTATGCTATAATCATATGCAAGCTTATAAGTACTTATAAGTAGCATACCTTCATTTATAATCTTTGATTCATAGGTTTTGAAAATACTTTTTTGTTTAATAGTGATAATAGCCACTTATATTCTTACTTTAGCCAAAACATGCAATTTGACATAAAGGAAATATTTTATTTAATTGATTTTTCAAAAGAGATGAATGCATGGTTTCATATGGAAAACAACAATTAGCATGCTTGGAAAGAAATAAAGTGATGTAAGCATATGATTTCATTCACCATAATTAATTCCTAAATACAATCCTATAAAATAAGATCATTTAAAGTGAATCAAAATTCTTTAAAGAGATTTTTTATATATTTAATTTGAAAATAATTTATGAGAAAGAGTTTACTAGTCCTAACCTATTTCCCTCATGTGTGAATTAGTTTAGTTTAATTTTTAGAACAATTAGATTGATCTTATATTTTGTTTAGGTTAATGTGTGAATTAAATCCATTAATTATCCCTTACTTACACCACTTTAACATAATTAACCAAACAATTATGAGCCAACATATGATATACAGCCACATAAAATTTAAATAAGAAATGCACCTAAGAAATGAAGGGTCCTAATGCAATTGACTCACAATTATTAATTAATTAAGCTAAAAGGTTTAATTAAGTACTTTCATAACCATCCCACACATGTAGGTTGGATAAAATTTCGTTTGAAGCCTCTTAGGTTATTGAACACCTAAGAATCAACCCAAGAATTAAGATGATTAAGTTTTAGAACGATTTAATTTTGAATTTTGGATTAATTGAATTTATTAATGAGGTGTTTAATCCATTAATTACAACTTGATTAAATCTTTTCCAATTGGAGTGAACTTAGGAGAAGAGATTGGAAAAGTAATCCTAATCTCATTCCCTAAATCCATTCACTATTTCAAAGTGATTATTAAACTTAATTAATGGATTCATCACTATTTAATAGGTTGATTAATCAGTTAATTACTTAAGGGAGTGATTAAGGGTGAATCAAGCAATTCCCCTAATTAATTCAATAATAAATTCCAAGAAAATCATGAGAGGTAGAGATCATCCTAGTAATTAGAAAGTTTAATTAATTAAATTAAAGAGTAATATTAAATTCTCAATAAAACCTAAATTGAGTGAAATTACTGTTCAAAATTAATTAAACTTAATTTTATATTATTTCTCTTTGAATTATCTTTAAAATGAACTTGAATTTGCATTTTTTTGATTTGTCTACATTTATTTATGGATTTATGAATTTTTTGTGATTAAAGGATAATTATAATACCATAATTAATTAACTAATCCAATCATACGAAATGGCGTGATGAGATTGGATTTTAAGTGTCACATTAATCATGTGATGCAATGCGCTTGGGCCATCCATCAAGGATCGATGACCGTCATGGTTATAAAGGGTTTAAAATCAAAGATATAATCGATTTAATCAAGGTCCATCCATCCAAAACACGTGGGATTGATGACCCATGATTCATCCTTGCTGGAGGAGGCTCATCATCCATGGCTTGATATGAGCTCACCTACGCTTGAATTAGGATGAGATTCATCCCACACCATCAAGAGGTACTGAGAAGAACATCCAATGACTAGGATCTAAAGAGATTATAATTCCCTTCACAAAGGACCAAGCATTTTTTAATGGAGGATCAATTTTGAGTCATACCTCACCGGAGGCTATCACCGGCGCTTCCAATGGAGGAGATAACTTCATCTAGTGGAGACAAAACTCTGTTAAAAGTTTCAAGCCTTGATTTGAAGTGGATGTGTGGGTTGACCAAGCTCCCCTCCAATGGCTTATGGCTTTGATTGAGATCCCCTTCCGGGACTTGAAACTTGGGTGAGCTCGACTTGCTTCCTTGATGGTGCTTGCAAAATGAATTTGATTTGGTGGAGAATTCAGTGACTTGGAATTTCACATCACCTCCCTTATTTTGACTTTGAAGAAAATTGAGAAGGAGAAATTAGAATGAGCTTGGGAAGGCTTGCCAAGGCTTAGAGAAGCTTAGTTTTTGGTTCCAAGGGCTTAATCGAATTCAAAGTGTGTGTATTGAGTGGGAATAAGGGGAGTATATCTCCCCCTCCTTGGATCGGATGGTCGAGAGCCATCTTGCCATTTTCCTTCAATTGCTTGGACTGATTGGGTTATTTTTGCTATTAGAGATCCCATGTGCTTCAGTTTTGGCAGAGGAGTGTAGGAGAGGAAGTGTACATATGCTAGGAGAGTGTATGGAGTGATCCAAGTGGAGAATTCTCATTGGAGGGGTCAGTTTGGCTTTGGGTTGGGTCATGACCCAAACTTGTTCACCACCCTCCTTGGTGTCCATGTGGGACAAGTGGCCATGAGAAGGAATTGAAATTCCAAAATTCCAAGTGAATTCCACCCTTTGATGGCCTTGATTTTGATTTGGGAAAATTTGAAATGATTAAAAAATAGGTTGGGTGAAATTTCAATTAATTTGGAGTTCATTTGATATGATTTAGCTCAAGTTGACCAATTGGTCAAATTGGGTCAAGTTGACCAATTGGTTAAATTGGGTCAAACCATGGGTTACTCCAAGTTCAAATGATCATTTGGAGCCTATGGGTATCATTGGTTTGGTTCAATTTGATTTATATTTGGTTTTAGTGCATTTAGGTTCATTTATGTCAAATGGGTCAAGTTGACCAATTTGACCCATTTGACCCAATTGGGTTAGGTCATGTGTTGGTTTAGGTTTGGTTGATCATTTGAAATATTTTGCAAGCTTTGGTTTCAATCAATTTTGGTTTGGTTTTATTTCAAGTTGATTTGACCTTTTAGGTTAAGTTAGGTTCATGGTAAATTGGGCTAGGTTACATCTAGTTGGCCAATTGAGGCTTTGGTCAAGTTCAACAAGTGATTTAGAATGAATTTGACTCATTGGTTGCAATCAATTTGGCTTAGATCAAGATTTGATCAATTTTGACTTTTTATGTCAACTTGGGTCAACTTGGGTCAAGTGGCTAATTAGGCTAGGTTTGGCTCAAATGGTGACTTGGTCAAATTCAATAATTAATTATGAACCAGTTTAGATCAATGGTTTCAATCAATTTTGCATATGGTGGATTTTGGCTAGTTTGGGTTTCATTTGGGCTAAGTGTTGACTTGGTCAAAGGCTAGGGTTGACTTGGTTTGACCCAATTTGAGTGATTGATCATCCTATAATGATTGTTGCTCATAATGTGAGGCTTAGATAGGCTTAGTTCAATCCAATTCAGGTTGGATTAGAATTTGGCTCAGAAAGGTCTTTTATGTCACTTTGGGTCAAGTGAGCCTAAGTGGGCCAATTGGCTTGATCAAAGCTTAATTCAAGTTTGGTTGAACTCACATATGGACTTATGATTGAAATATAAATCCAATTGCAAGCGATTTGGAGTCAAATGAGTTTTGATTCATTTGATAATTTCAAGTTCAAAGGATGAACATGGGTTTGATTTGGGTTAGTTTGATTTTGGTTTGATGATTGAAGTTTATGTTTATATTTGGTTTGCGATTGAAAGAATGATTGTTTGAAGAGAAAATCCTAAAGGTTTGGATTGATTTGGCTAAGTTCAAGAATTTGACTTGAAAGAGCATAAGTTGGATTTAGGTTAGATTTTGGTTTGAGTTTTGAATTTAGTTTTGGTTATTTGAATTTATATTTCAGTTATATTTGTGAATATAAATGAGAATATAAATTGGTTATGTGAAAATATTTTGAATTTGATTTAAGCTAAGTCCATAAGATGAAATAAAAATGGGTTAGGAAAGATATTAGATTTGATTTAAGATTTGAGAAAATCAACTGAGTTGAAATTGATTTAAGATTTGATGGAATTGATTTGAGCTAACTCCATAAGATGAAATCAAAATGGCTTGGAAAGGTTTTGGATTTGAAGTTGATTTGAATTTGAAGTTGGTTTAATTTTGAAGTTGATTTGAATTTGAAGTTGGTTTGAATTTGGAGTTTGACTTGAAAGAAGGAAGTGAGGATTTGGTTCAAGATATAGGGTATGCAAGTTTTCCTAATACCCCTAAGGCATAACCTATTCCTATGGCTAACTTCTAAGTCTCTAGGGTTAGGTTTAGTGTTCACGTAATCACTAGAAGTTTCTTAAGACTAAGGAACTCCTAATGTCTAAAGGAGTCCTATGTCTAAGATGAAGAAGTTGAAAGCTCACTCCAAAAGTGAGGTCAACAAAGGGCGCCCAATAGGTTTGGTGTGACTGACAAGGTACACCGGATGTATTGGTGTTGACCGAGATGATCAACAATGATAAAATGATCACAAGCACTAACAAAATGATCCCTAAAGGTGCGTAAGGAATCAAAAGCTGCAGTAATGACTCTACTCATGTTAACAACATCGAGAGTAGAGGAGGAATGTGAACCTTCCACTAGGGAAGGAGGTTCAAGTCATCCACTGGGGGATGAAGATTTGATTTGTGTCTCATTGGGGAGAAAATTTGATTTGATTTGTTGATTTATGATTTGGTGCTCCACTAGGGATGAAAATGTGAATTCTCCTACTAGGGGAGCAAATTCCAGTCATCCATTGGGGATAAGAGGTTGTGAAATCCACTGGGCGATTAAAATTCGGGATCTGCTGGGGATGAAAATATGAACTCTCCACTAGGGGGCAAGTTCAAGTTGGATTGAATTGGTTCCACTAGGAGAACTGAAAAGATTTGCATCTCACTGAGGAGAAGCTGATCGATTCGATTTGTTTAATTTAGTTTGACTCCACTAGGGAGGTTGATTGGATTTTTAATTGCACTGAGCAGGGGCCATGTTGGCCTTGGCCTACATTTAGATTTATCGACCTAAATGGAGTAGCTTACCAACCATATGGTAAGGCTATCCGACCGGAGGGGTTGCCTTTCGGTGTATAGCGGTTGTACTAAGAAGAAAGCGTAGTATACTTATATCCTCCAAAGTAGGGATCAGTCGCTGGGGTGATCAGTTGGCAAAGAAATGGATTGAACCCAACCTCAGGCTGACTATTGAGTGAATGTTGTTGGGGGACTTAGTTCAGCTCAAAGATAATCAAAATTAATTTCACTTTTTTTAATTATTTTTTATGGATCCCATCAGTTTGCGATGGACTGCATTGAGTAGGGGCCATGTTTGCCTTGACCTACTTCAGATTCATAAATCCAAAGAGAGTAACTTACCAACCACATGATAGGATTATCCGACCAGAGGGGTTGCCTTTCAGTTTGTAATGGTCAAGTTAAGAATAAAGTACGGGAACTCACATCTTCCAAAATAAGGAACTACTGAGGTGATCGGTTGCTTGTGCAACAAACCGAACCCAACTTAGTGCTGACTATTGAGTGAATGCATCTAGGAGACTTAAATCAACTCAAAGATAGTCAAAATTAATTTTATTTTTAGTTGTTTGATGGATCCCATTGATTTGCGATGGACTGCATTGAGTAGGGGCCATGTAGGTCTTGATCTAACTTCAGATTTATCAATCCAAAGGGAGTAGCTTCCCGACTAAGGGGAGAACTATCCAACCAAAGGGGTGCCTTTCGGTTTGCAATGATTAATTCAGGGAAGAAAGCACGAGGACTCACATCTTTCTGGCATAAAAGACCACTAGGGTGACACATTAGCAAGGTAACATGTCGACCCGACCTAGGGCTTCCTGTCGGTTTACGACAGTCATGCTAGAAAGAATGTGTAATAGACTTACATCTTCCAAAGAAAAATGACTACCGGGCAACCTTGTGGCAAAATAGACTAAACCTAACCTAAGGGTGACTACGAGAGAGTGCCGACCTGGGGACTTATCTTGACTCCAGTGTAGTCAGGCAATTCCTATAGGGAGTTCTGTTGACATTGCCCAAAAGATAGGATGCTTGCTTGGGAAAGGGGCCACAGGGGGTTTGAATTCCTAATCCACAAGGTGAATAAATTTATTTATTTTGTTGTTTATTTATCATGGACCTTATTGATTTGCGAGGGATCATACTGAGAAGGAGCTTATATAAGCCTAGACCTGCTCTGCAAAAGGGAGAATGTGTGCATCCGCTGAATAAATTCTCCAACAATAGGGGTGGCTACCAGGAAGGGTGGATTGTCCAATCCAAGAGTAACCAGGGTAGTGTCTAAATGGGGTCGCAAAGGACGTGATCCAAGTAAAGTGCCTACAGGGGAGGGGCTGCTAAGGGCTTTATCCAAAACCCCAAAGAAGATAATATCTATAGGTATTCAGTGGCCAACTCAAGGAGAAAGCTCAGGGACTCACATCTTCCAAGAGTGGTGTATCCATCGGGTGAGTCATTGTCAGCATAGCAAACATCAACCAACCTAAAGTGTCGATTGGTTTGCAATAATTAGCCTAGGAAGAAAGCATCAGGGACTCACATTCTCCTATAGCAAAATTGATTATCAGGATAGTCTATCTTCATCTCGACAGGTGCTATCCGACTTAGGGTGACTACTGAGTGAATGCCACTTGGGACTTATATCAACTCAAGAGTTGTCAAGAGGAAAGGAGCTACTTGGGGACTTATCCTAAACCTCAAATATACTAGACCTTGTCAGATCATGATGGCTAGTCCAAGAAGAAAGCGTGTAGACTTACATCTTCTTAAATAAAGTTGATATGAGGTAGCTTACTGACTGCGCAGTGAGGTCTACCAAACTAACAAGATGCTCGTTAGTTTGCAATGGTCAAGTAAGGAAGAAAGTGGGGACTCACATCCACCAAAAAAATGACTACTAGGGTGATATACTAGCAAGGTAGCATGTTAGCCTGACCTAGAGCAGCTAATGAGTGAGTGCCATAGGGGGCTTGCATCTACATCAAAATAGCTCGAGACAAAAGATATATTTTTTATTTTGTGCTTGTGTTAGAAGGAATAGGATGCATTTGGGGTTCCCTACACCTATCCTAAAATACGGAGAAATTGATGAAATGGAAGTTGGGATTCCACCAAGAAAGGATGCCGCTTGGGTTCTTTACACCTAACTTAGTCGTGTTAGTCAAAATAGGATGCCTCTGGGGTTCTCTCATACCTATTCTAGTAGCACTGAGGAATTGTGTTTAATTTGTGTTCATGTTGTGAAAGAGGGATATGATGCCTCTCGGGTTCTCTTACACCTAGCCTTTACACATCGTGGTGGATTTGCAAAATAAGCAAACAACGCTTCGAAAGAAGAGAGTATTTTGATGAATTGGAATAGAATTTTTTTGATGATAATTATTTTTAAACATGATTTTATGGGTAGTATGTCTTCAAATAGAGCCCATTAATTAAAAGTATCGGGTGTTCCCCTTTACAATCAATAAGCTGATAAGATCCTCCTTGATAGGCCTTCTCTATGATAAAAGTGCCTTTCCAAGTGGGTTCAAACTTACCTCCCATCTTTCGATGGGCAACAATTGGTCTCCTTAGAACTAGAACAAGCTCTCCTACTTGAAAAGCTCTAGGGCAGACCAGCTTGTTGTGAGCTTGAATCAACTTGGCTTTGTATAACTCAAGGTTCTGGCACGCCCATAGGCATCTCTCCTTCAAACCTTGGAGCTCTTCTAACCGCAACTTAGCATTCTACTCTGTAGTAATTTTACTACCCATTGCTATCCTTAGTGATGGAAGTTGAACTTTTAATGGCAGAGTGGTTTCAGACACATACACTAAGGAGAACGGGGTAGATTGAGTTGGAGTTCTGTATGTGGTGTGGTATGCCCACAAGGCTTCAGCCAACTTCTCATGTCACCGTCGCTTGTTTTCGATGAGTGTCTTCTTTAGTATCTAGATGAGAGTTATGTTGAATGCTTCTGCTAGGCCATTTTCCCTGGGATAGTAGATGGTGGAGTATCTCCAATTTATACTATGTCTTTGTTGACCTCACTTTTGGGGTGAGCTTTCAACTTCTCCATCTTAGATATAGGACTCCTCTTAGACATTAAGAGTCCCTTAGTCTTATGACACTTATAGTGATTAGGTGAACACTTAACCTAACCCTAGAGACTTAGAAGAGTTAGCCATATGAATAGGTTATGCCTTAAGGGTATTAGGAAAACTTGACTACCCTATAGCTTAAACCAAATACTCAATTCATTCTTTCAAGTCAAACTTCAAATTCAAATCAATTCCAAATCAAATCTCAAATGAAGTCCAACTCAATAGATTTTCTCAAATTATGAATCAATTCCAAATGATTGAAATCCATGATCAATTACAAATCAAATCTTAATTCAATCTCAACTTAATTGATTTTCTCAAATTCAAATCACTCCAAACTCAAAAGATTTTCATAACCCATTTATATTCTCATTTATATTCACAAATATAAATGAAATATAAATTCAAATGACCAAAACTAAATTCAAAACTCAAATCCAAATCCAATCAAAATCCAACCTAAACTCTTTCAAGTCAAATCCTCAAACTCTCTCAAATCAAATCCAAATCACTACAAATTCAAAAGATTTTCTCATAACCCATTTATATTCTCATTTATATTCACAAATATAAATAGAATATAAATTCAAATGACCAAAACTAAATTCAAAACTGAAATCCAAATCCAATCAAAATTCAACCTAAACTCTTTCAAGTCAAATCCTTGAACTCCCTCAAATTAAATCCAAATCACTCCAAATTCAAAAGATTTTCTCATAACTCATTTATATTCTCATTTCTATTCACAAATATAAATGAAATATAAATTCAAATAACCAAAACCAAATTCAAAACTCAAATCCAAACCCAACCTAAATCCAACCTATATCCTTTCAAGTCAATTTCTTGAACTTGACCAAATCATTCTCAAATCAATCCAAACCACTGGATTTTCTCTTCAAACAATCAATCCTTCAATCACAAATCAAATATAAACATAAACTTCAATCATCAAATCGAAACTAAATTCAAAACTCAAACCCAAATGAAACCCATGTTCATCATTTGAACTTGAAATTGTCAAATGAATCAAAACCCATTTGACTCCAAATAGCTTGCAATTAGATTTATATTTCAATCATAAGTCCATATGTGCCAAACTTGAATCAAGCCTTGATCAACTCAATTGACCCACTTAGGCTCACTTGACCCAAAGTGACCTTTAACACTTTCAGGAGCTAAATTTTAATCCTACCCAAATTAGATTGAACTAAGCCCATTTAAGCCTCACATTGTGAGCAACAATCATCATAGAATGATCAATCACTCAAATTGGGTTAAACCAAGTCAAACCTTGCCTTTGACCAAGTCAAAGCTTAACCCAAATGAAACTAAACTAGCCAAAATCCACCATAGGAAAAATTGGATGAAACCATTGATCTAAACCAATCCATGATCAATATTTGAACTTGACCAAGTCATCATTTAAGCCAAACCTAGCCCAATTGGCCACTTGACCCAAGTTGACCCAAGTTGATCTAAAAAAGTCAAAATGTGTCAAATCTTGATCTAAGGAAAATTGATTGTAACCAATAGATCAAATTATTTTAAATCACTTGTTGAAGTTGACCAAAGCCTCAATTGGTCAACTAGATCCAACTTAGCCCAATTGACCATAAACCTAACTTGACTTAAATGGTCAAATCAACTTGAAACTTAACCAAATTAAAATAGATTGAAACCAAAGTTGCAAAATATTTCAATTGATCAACCAAACCTAAACCAACCCATGAACTAACCCAATTAGGTCAAATGGGTCAAATTGGTCAACTTGACCCATTTGACCTAAGTGAACTTAAATGAACCAAAATTAAATATAAATCAAGTTGAACCAAGCCAATGATACCAAACCACCCTGATGCTTCCAATTAATGGGCTCTATTTGAAGAAATATTACCCATAAATCATATTTGAAAATAAATATAATCAAAAGAATAAAATTCTATTCCAATTCATCGAAATCGTTTCTTCTTTAACATGTTGTTTGCTTGTCTTGTGAATCCGCCATGACGTGTTTAGGGTAGGTATAAGAGAACCCAAGAGGCATCCTATCCCTCTTTCACAGACACGAACAGAAAATAAACATAATTCCTCCAGTGCTACTAGAATAGGTGTGAGAGAACCCAAGAGGCATCCTATTCTGACTAGCACAACTAAGTTAGGTGTGAGAGAACCCAAGCGACATCCTTTCTTAGTGGGATCATAACTTCCATTCATGGCACCATTTCATCAATTTCCCTAATGCTACTAGAATAGGTGTGAGAGAACCCAAGAGGCATCCTATTTTGATTAGCACAATTAAGTTAAGTGTGGGAGAACCCAATCAACATCCTTTCTTAGTGGGATCACAACTGTCATTCATGGCATCATTTCATAAATTTCCCCAATGTGTTTTAGGATAGGTGTGAGAGAACCCAAGAGGCATCCTATTCCTTCTGACACAAACACAAACATAAACAAAAACAAACACATATCTTTTGTCTCTGGCTATTTTGATGTGGGAGTAAGCCCCCTCTGGCACTCATTCATTAGCTACTCTAGGTCAGGCTAACATGCTACCTTGCTAGTATGTCACCCCAGTAGTTATTTGTCCAGTGGATGTGAGTCCCCACACTTTCTTCCTAACTGGACCATTGTAAACCAATGAGCGCCTTATTTATTTGGTACTTCACAGCAAGAAGTTACCTCACGTTGACTCTGTTTAAGAAAATGTGAGTCCCCACGCTTTCTTCTTGAACTAGCCATCATGCACTTACTAGGTCGAGTATATTTGAGGCTTAGGATAAGTCCCCCAAAGGCTCCTTTCCTCTTGACTACTCTTGAGTTGATTTAAGTCCCCCGTGACATTCACTTAATAGTCACCCTAGGTTGGATAACACCAGTCAAGCTGAAGACAGACTATCCCGACAATCAATTTTGCTATAGGAGGATGTGAGTCCCCGATGCTTTCTTCCTAGGCTGATTATTGCAAACTGATGGGCACCTTAGGTTCGTTGATGTTCCCTATGCTGACAGTAACTCACCTCACAATACACCACTCTTGCAGATATGAGTCCCTACGCTTTCTCCTTAAGTTGGCCATCAAATACCTACAAACATTATCTTCTTCAAGGTTTTGGATAAAGCCCTTAGTGGTCCCTTTTCTTGCGGGCACTCTACTTGGATCACATCCTTTGAGACCCCAGTTAGACACTACTCATGTTTCTCTTGGATTAGACAGTCCCCCTTTCCTAGTAGCCACTCTTAGTTGAAGAATTTATTTAGCGAATGCACAGATTCTCCCTTGATTCAAGAACGAGATAGTCTAGCTAATATAAAGTATGATCCCTCACAAACCAACAAGGTCCACGATAAATAAACAAATAAAATAAACAAACAAATTATTCGCTTGTAGATTAGGAATTCAAGCTAATGGCCCATTTCCCAAGAAGGCATCCTATCTTTAGGACAGTGTCAGCTGAACTCCCTATATGAATTGCCCGACTAGCTTGAGTTTAGATAAGTCCCCCGATCAACACTCTCTTAGTAGTTCCACTTAGGTCAGGTTTAATCTATTTTGCCATAAACAGGTTGCCCCAACAGTCATTTCACTTTGGAAGATATAAGTCTACTACGCATTCTTTCTAGCATGACTGTTTCAAATTGACGGGCAGCCCTAGGTCAGGTTGACATATTGCCTCACTAATATGTCACCCCAGTGGTTTTTTATTCAGGAAAGATGTGAGTCTCCATACTTTTTTTCCTGAATTAACTACTACAAACTGAAAGGAACCCCTTTGGTTGGGCAGTTCTCTGCTCGATCGAGAAGCTACTCCCTTCGGATTGGTAAATTTGAAGTTAGATCAAGGCCTACATGGCTCCTACTCAGTGCAGTCCATCGTAAACTGATGGGATCCATCAAAAATAATTAGAAAATGAAATTAATCTTGACTATCTTTGAGATGATTTAAGTCCCCCAGTAGCATTCACTCAATAGTCAGCCCTAGGTCGGGTTCAATTTATTGCACAAGCAACCGATCTCCCTAGTGGTCTTTTATTCAGGAAAGATGTGAGTCCCCGTGCTTTCTTCCCTGAATTAACCATTGTAAACTGAAAGGCAATCCCTTTGGTCTGATAGTCCTACTATGTGGCTAGTAAACTACCCCTTTGGATTGGTAAATCTGAAGTAGACCAAGGCTAACATGGCCCCTACTCAGTGCAATCCATCAGAAATCGATGGGATCCATAAAAAATAATTTAAAAATGAAATTAAGTTTGACTATCTTTGAGTTGATTTAAGTCTTCCAACGACATTCACTCAATAGTCAGCCTAAGGTTGGGTTCAATCTGTTACCTCGCCAATAGATCACCCTAGCAATTGATCCCTACTTTGGAAGATGTAAGGCTACTACTCTTAATTTCTAGTACAGCTTCTGCACACTGGAAGGCACCCCATTGGTTGGATAGTCCTACTATGTGGTTGGTAGACTACCCCTTTGGATTGGTAAATCAGACCAAGTGACATCACCCTACAAGTACCCATTGCAAATCGATATGATCCATAAAAATAATTAAAAAAGAAAATTAATCTTGATTATGTTTGAGTTGATTTAAGTCCCCTAGTGGCATTCACTCAATAGTACCTGAGGTTGGGTTTAATATGTTGCCTTGCCAATTGATCACCCCTTTGACTAATCTCTACTTTGGATGATGTAAGTCTACTACGCTTTCCTAAGATCCGCCGCAAAAAAGGCACCCCTTTGGTTGGATAACTTATGTGGTTGGTAGACTATCCCTTTGGATTAAAATCTAGCCAACGCCAACATGACCCTACATCCATTGCAAATCAACAGGTCCATCTCCCAAAATTAAAATCTGAAATAAATTCAACCCTCCTTCTCAGTGGAGTCAAACTAAATAAACAAAATAATCAATTAACCTCCCCTAGTGGAGTCAAATCAAACAATCAAGCAAATCAAATCAACCCGCTTCTCCTAGTGGATGACTTGAACTTGCTCCCCTAGCGGAGAGTTCACATTTTCATCCTCAATAGATCCCAATTCTAATCCCCCTGTGAATTTCACAACCTCTTGTCCTCAATAGGATGACTTGAACTTGCTCCCCTAGTGGAGAGTTCACTTTTTCATCCCTAGTAGGGCACCAAATCATAAATGAACAAATCAATCAAATTTCTCCCCAGTGAAATTCAAATCAAATCAAACCTCTCATTCCCTAGTGGATGACTTGAACCTTTTCCTTAGTGGAAGGTTCACATTCTCTATCCCTTGTGGATTCCTCCTTCACTCTCTTATGACGTTGACATGAGTAAAGTCACATTCCACTAAGCTCTTGGTTCCTTCTACACCTTAGGTTGGGAGTAGATCTTTCTGTTAGTTCTTGTGATCGTTCGAAAGTTGTTGATCATATTGGTCAACATCAATACTTGCGGTGTACCTTATTAGTCACACCACACCTATTGGGAGCCCTTTGTTGACCTCACTTTTGCGGTGAGCTTTCAACTTCTTCATCTTAGACATAGGACTCCTCTTACACTACTAGTGATTAGGTGAATAGTTAACCTAACCCTAGAGACTTAGAAGAGTTAGCCATAGGAATAGGTTATGCCTTAGGGGTATTAGGAAAACTTGCCTACCTTATAGCTTGAACCAAATTCTCACTTCCTTATTTCAAGTCAAACTTCAAATCAAACTAACTTCAAATTCAAATCAATACAAATCAAATATAAAATCAATTCCAACTCAATGGAGTTTCTCAAATCATGAATCAATTCCAAATGATAGAAATCCATGATCAATTCCAAATCAAATCTTTAATCAATCTCAATTTAATTAATTTTCTCAAATTCAAATCAATCCAAATTCAAAAAAGTTTCTCATGACCCATTTATATTCTCATTTATATACAAAAATATAAATGAAATATAAATTCAAATGACCAAAACTAAATTCAAAACTCAAATCCAAATCTAATCAAAATCCAACCTAAACTCTTTCAAGTCAAATCCTTGAACTCCTTCAAATCAAATGAAAATCACTCCAAATTCAAAAGATTGTCTCATAACCCATTTATATTCTCATTTATATTCACAAATATAAATGAAATATAAATTCAACTACCAAAACTAAATTCAAAACTCAAATCCAAATTCAATCAAAATCTAACCTAAACTCTTTCAAGTCAAATCCTTGAACTCCCTCAAACCAAATCCAATCACTCCAAATTCAAACGATTTTCTCATAACCCATTTATATTCTCATTTATATTCACAAATATAAATGAAATATAAATTCAAATAACCAAAACCAAATTCAAAAGTCAAATCCAAATTCAACCTAAATCCAACCTATACCTTTCACAAAATGCAAAATATTTTAAATGATTAACCAAACCTAAACCTACCCATGACCAAACCCAATTAGGTCAAATGGGTCAAATTGGCCAACTTGACCCATTTGACCTAAGTGAACTCAAATGAATTAAAATAAAATATAAATCAAATTGAACCAATCCAATGGTACCAACCACTCCAAATGGTCATATGAACTTATCCTAACCCATGGTTTGTCCCAATTTGACCAATTGGTCAACTTGACCCAAGTTGACCCAACTTGAGCCAAATCATATCAAATCAACTCTAAATTTATTGACAATTAGCACAACCCATTTTTAAATAATTTGAAATCTGCCCAAATCAAAATCAAGGCCAAATGACCATTTTACCCTTGGGTCAAAGGGTAACCTATAGCCAAATTATATTGAAATTTGGCCAATTCTTTTTCATGGCCACTTGGCATCCTCCTAGTGGACCATTTGGACACCAAGGGAGGTGGAGCACATGACCCAATGAGTTTGGGTCTGCTATGACCCAACCCAAGGCCAAACCGACCCCTCCAATAATAATTATCCACTTGGATCACCTCCCACACTCATTTAACACATGTGCACCTCCTCCATTCCACTCCGCCAAAATCAAGCACATGGGATCCCCAATGCCAAAAACAAACCATTCAATTTCATCAAAAATGGAAGAAATGCTTTGACCATCCAAGAGGGGAGATATACTCGCTTTCATTTCCACTCAAACCATGACTCTAGCATTCAATTAAGCTGAGAGGATCGAAGGCAAGCATTCACAAAGTTCCCTAAGCATTTCCAAGCTCTCCCCAATTTCCTTCTCTAGTTTTGCTTAAATCAAAAATAGGGGAGGTGAGGGGAATTGCCAACTTGCTCAACTCTCAATCAAACCCCAATTCACTTAGCAAACACCATCAGGGAGGCAAGTCGAGCTCACCTAAGGTGTTTTTCAAGCATCCAAGCCACGTGAAGGGAGACCTAGACCAAAGTTGCAAGCCATTGAAGGGAGCCTTGGTCAATTGGGAGATCTTCTTCAAATTGAAGCTTCAAATTCTCAACAGATCTTTATCTCCACTAGACAAAGCTACCTCCACCATTGGAAGAACAAGTGATAGCCTCTGACGAGGTATGACTCAAAACTGAGCTTAAGTTAAAAATTGCTTGGTCTTTTGTGAAGGGAATTATAATCCCATTGAAATTCAACCATTGGATCTTCTTCTCTAAGCTTCTTGATGGTGTAGGTTGAATCTCTTCCTAATCTGAGCTCAGATCAAGCCATGGAGGATGGAAGATCTCCGTCTCTCATAGGAAAAGGTAGGGATGAATCATGGGCTATCCATCCGTGTGTTTTGGATGGAGGACTCTGATTAAAATACAGATCCATTGATTTAGCCCTTCATATAAAGTTATCCACATCCCATCCTTGATGGACGCGGGAAAGTGAAAGCCACATGATTGATGTGATAACTTAAATAACCAATCCCACCGTGTCACATGAAAAGCGCACGCCACATCAGTGGTCCACATGGTGCCAACAAGATTAGTTAATTAATTAGGATTATTTAATTACCCTTAATCATATAAATTTCATAAATTCATAATTAAATGTAGAAAAATCAGAAAAATACAAACTCAAGTTCATTTTTAAGAAAATTCACTCAGAAATAACATGAAATTGTTTCTAATTGATTTTTGAGTAGTAATTTTTTTAATTAGGATTTAATTGAAAATTTATTAACCTTAATTACTCCATAATTACTTCATTAATTAATTCCAAATTTCTCAAATATATTTAGTTTGATGACGCCTCCCCTAATTTTCTTGGAATTTATTAATGAGTTAATTAAGAAAATGAATTAATGAATACCTAATCATCCCCTTAATATAATTAAGAGTAATTAAGCATGTGAACAATGGTTTAATCACTTAATTAGGATAATTAAACTTTGTTTAAGTGAAGTGGTGGTTTATGGAATGGGTTTTGGGGTATTTTCCCAAAATTATTTCCTAAACCCCCTTTCTTCCTTAATCCAAACATAATTAAAGGTTAATCACTAATGATTTTCGTAATTAGCTTAATCAAACTTTCAAAATCAATCTAAACTTAATCAATCTCTTGTTGGGTAGATCCTTAGGAGTCCAAAAGCCTATGGTAAATTTAAGGAAATCATTTCCAACTCACATGTGTGGAAGGTTATGAAAGTACTTAATTAAACCTTTAGCTTAATTAGTCAATAATTGTGCCAATTGCATTAGATCCCTTTCTTTCTTAGGTGCATTGCTGATTTAAATTGAATGTGGTTGCATATCATATGTTGGCTTATAATTGTTTGGTTAGTCATGTTAAAGTGGTATAGGTAAGGGGTAATTAATGGACTTAATTCACACATTAACCTAAACAAAACATAAAATCAATCTAATTGTTCTAAAATAAAAGTAAATCAATTCACACATGGGAGAAATGGGTTAATACTAGCAAACTCTCTTCTCATTTTCTAAATCAAATCAAACTCAAAATGAAAATAAAAATATCTTTAAAGAATATTGATTCACTTTAAATGATCTTATTTCATAAGATTGTCTTTAGGAATTAATTAAGGTGAATGAAGTTACATGCTTACATCACTTTATTTTTTTTAAAAGTATGCTAAATGTTGTATGCCATATGAAATCATGCATTCATATGTTTTGAAAAATCAATTAAAATGAAATGCTTCCTTTATGTCAAATTGCATGTTTTGGCTAAAGTAAAAATATGAATTGCTATTATCATTACTAAATCAAAAATTATTTTCAAAGTCTATAAATCAAAAATCATAAATGAACGTATGCTACTTATAAATACTTATAAGCTTGAATGTGATTATAGCATAAAATGTGTTATGTGATTTTCTTCTCTTTTCTTAACATGGGTTTGTATAGGATTTGCAAAGTATATAGTTCATTTGAAAAGAACATAACACTTGCTTAAATCTATTCCTATAAACTTCTATGTCATGACTTAAGAAGTATCCTCACATTGCACATTTAAATGATACAACCAAAATCAAACAATCAAACAAAAATCTTTTGCATGTTTCTTCATCCATTTGTTTTTTTTGTACATGCACAAGTATTTAAGAAAAGTGATATATTAGTCTGGACATCCCAGGGTTGTGAGGCTTTAAGTAGCCCTAATAAGGTCTTATACCTTATACCCCTGGTGTAGAAAATAATGGCACCATACTCACTTATGTCTTCAATACATGTAAATGTGCATTTGATAAATAGATAAAGAACCCCTCTCTTTTCTACATAACTAAATCATGCATTCATGGAATATCCAAATTTTCCTAAACAACTTCTCTTTGCATTCATCATTAAGGTGTACTAAGATTTGCATTTACATGGATAGCTATGCGTAGGATGATTTCATGTGCATGGTATACATGTTAGAAAGAAATAAATGGTTGTGTGTTTGTGATAGTAATTCACCTTACTTAATTTTAAAATACCTTCCATAATGAATATGTTTATTTAGATCAAATCTAAACTTAGGATTAATTAAAACACATAATAAAATATTCACTAAAGAAAAATCATTAATGAATCTATTAGAATTGCTTAGGGTAGGGATGAAAGAGAAGTTCTTTTCTCTTTTCTTTTCTTTACAACACTTAGTAATTAAGTGTAGGTTCATTCAAACAAAATGAAATCATCAAATAAAATTAACAAATCAACTAAATCACTTAGATGAAATCACCCTCTAAGTTGAATCCTTCACACTTATAAAATTTGAACCTTAAAGCCTAGCTAAGACATGCCACACAAGCCTTAAATGGCACACACAATAGGCTAAGTCATCATTTCTAGCTCTATGTTAGGGCAATGCATGGTTTAATGCTTGATTTTGTTTAGGGGTTATGTTTTAGACTGGATATTAGGGTGTGTATGTGTTGACTAGATGATAGGATGATCATAGTCTAATCATTGTCTTCTGCAGGGGATTATGCTTAAGGGGCACTATAATAAGAAAATATAAATGCTTCTATTGTGTAGGTTGCTTATACCCATAAGCATAATTCAAATTAGGATAAGGACTTGGTTACTCATATGTGGGGTGCTAAGTCCAACTTATTCATATACATGCTTGGGATTGTGTGATATGTTTAGCTAATCTTTATTTTGCAGGTTTAATTTAGATTTACTTTTCCTATTTTTATGTAATTTTGCAATTATGATTTGGAATGAATGTGATATGGGATTAAGGTGAACGTTGGTCATAAGACTATGTCTTGTGCACCATGTGAAGCTTTGGAGCAACCAAATCCCAACCAACCAGAAAAGGAAAGAAACATAGAAGAAAGAAGAATAAAAGAAAGAAATAAAAGAAGAAATGAAGAAATGAAGACCCCCATAACATGAATTCTTTCTAAATTGTAAATTATTCATTTCTAATATGGGTTGTAGAATGGTAGAGCTCAGCTACCCACATTTATTTTTGGGTTTGTGCAGTGGTACTCGACCTCATCAGCTTTTTATTCTTTTGCGCGAACTTTATAAAATTGTTTGGTGTTTGTTTAGCTTGTGCATTAAGATGACATGATTTTTTTAGTTTCTTCCTTGCTTTGATGAATGGCTTGGATGCGATTAGGCTCTTAGGGATAAATAAATTTTCTATCCAATTAATAAACTCAAAATTAAAAATTAACAACTCATAACCTCATCTAAAGCCTAGGACATAAATCCAGAATAAAAGATTTAGCAACCCCTTAGCTGGATATTGTATGTTCTCACATCATACATAAAAGCATCTTGCTTCACTATTGCTAATGGAGGGCTTCCACCTTTGCTAGAGAAAATAGCTTGACCTTTGAGAGCCATGGTGGAAACACACCTCCTTCTTATTGATTTTGGCCTATAACCAATTTCTCATGCATTAGGCATATGAATCTCATAGCCTATGTCAAATAAATTGTCCAAAAATAAAAATAAAAAGTAATAAAATTTTCATTTGATTTAAGTCATTATTCATGCCTTACATGATCTAGTCTCTTAGGGAGTGTGTTTAAGGATTTAGTCTCTTTCTAAATAAACAACAACCTATCTATCATATAAAAGCATAAGACTTACCTACATGTATTTAAAATTATAGGCGGAGTTAGTTGGCAGGCACACCCAGGTAGTTGTAAGTCCAATAGTCGGGTGATTTATTCTCTCTTGTGGAGGTAATCCATATACCCATTTTTGCCCTAGATTTAGGTCGTGCTTGTTGAAGCTACCTAGATTTAGGTTTTGAGGTTGTTATTTCCTTTTATGGGCTACAAGCATAAATCCTCATCTCCTAAGCATTTCCATGATCTTGTGTTGTGGAATTGTAAGCTCTAGATTTCTAATAAAAATTCAACTCAAACAATTAACTTTCTTCAAACTTCAAAAATATAAAGCCCAACCATAGGATAATTTGGGATGCTTGCTAGGTTTCCTAGCATCATGAACATCCCCTACTTATCTCCCTTTGGTTTTAATAGTAACTCCCTCTTTTTGATAAATCCCACTTGATCTTCCAAAAATAACCAATTTGTTGATAGTCCTACCTTCGAAATCTTTAGAGACAATGATCGTTTAACTTAATTGAGAGTTTTCCTTTGGAATCACATTCCTTAAGATGCAATTAACTATGGGGGCTTGCCTCCATAGGGAACTTAATGAACCCTATTTAAAATAAACCTTGCTTTACTTTTCCATGTAAAGTAGAAGAAGAATCTCTAGTACATATAAAGACTCATTGTCCTTAGGAGTACTTATTAGGTGATTAGGTTCATTGTAGGGTAATGACTTCTGTCCCTCAAGATAGTACATCATTCCTCAATGTTGTATCTAGTTATCTTAATAAGAATATCTACAGATCTGCATGGTGTCCAACAAAATGTGTATTTTTGTCTTCATTTATTTTTTTCCCAAAAGATAGATGAAGATAAAAAATATTCACCACGCCTCCTAGAAAGTGATCTTGGTGCTCTTGAATGCACCATTATCAGATATAATTCATCGAGGCACCCCGAACCTATATATGATATGGTTCCTAAAAATCCAGAGCACATGCTGAGCTGTGACCTCTCTAGGTGGGATTGCTTCCGCCCACTTGGAAAAGTAGTCGATGGTAGCTGGGATGAACCAATGACCCTTGGAAGAAGAAGGATTGATAGGACTCATTATGTCGGTACCCCAACACTCAAATGGCCATGAGGCCAATGTAGGATGTAGAATATTGGGTGTTTGATGTAGGACCACACCGTGTACTTGACATTGATGACATCTCATAGCCACGTTCATACAGTCTGTGATCATCGAAGGCTAGTAGTGTCCTAGCCTCTTAATCTTTTCTTTTATCTTTGGACTGGATTAATGCACTCTACATATACCTAAATGTACCTTGGTCATGATCTTACAGGCTTCGTGTTTGTCTAAATAGTGTAACCACATTTGATCAAAAGATTGTCATAAGGTGCCATCCACATAAAGAGAGCTCTCATTTCTTTCCGATGGTCTTGTGATTTCTCTAAGGTAGTTTGCCTGTTCAAGTAATCTATGAATGGTTGCCTCCACTCCTCATCTTTATTGGCAATGGCAACCACCGCATCAAGAGAAAGTTTCTCGATGAGTTCAACTTCAATAAGGGATAGGAATTGTCTGTTTTGGACCCTTATTGGAATAGACTCATCTTCTGGACATGCCAATTCCTTGACAAGTTTGGCCAAAGAAATCTACTACTGCATTCTCTACTTGAGGGACCTTGTAGATGGTGACCTCAGGGGTTTAGGCCAACGGCTTCATGGTGTACATGGTACTAACTCAGTTTTAGAACCTTTCGACAATCTAGTTGATGACCCATTGAGAATCCCATAGATGTTGATGCTCTGACACACACTATAATAGAACTTCCACAATGAAAGGCTCATATTCGGCTTCATTGTTGGTACATGGATTGGAGAGATAGTATGAGAATCTCATCACATCATGGTCTGGAGTTAAGAGAACTATTCCTACCCCTACCTTTCCTAGAAGAGTAGATTGTGGTTCTTCTCCTTTGTGATAGGAAGCTGCACCATCAAAATACATCTCCTAACAGTGATTGTCAACCTCCCTTAAGTTCATGATTTATTCATTGGAGAAATCACGATTTGGAATCAATGTGAAGTGGGTGTCGCTAAGAATTAGTGTGTCCTTCTTCACATTAGGATAATGAATGTAATATCAAACTACGAGAGAATCATAGACCAATGTGCCAACCATCTGGATAACATCAGGCATGTCATGAGTAACTGTAGTGGATTGATTCTTAAAATCAAGTTCACCTTATGAGAAAGCATAGAGTGTCGTAGCTTTTGGGATGCAAAGATTAAAGCTAAACAATGTTTCTCAATAGGTGGGTAGTTTGGTTTAGTAGGGATCAGATGATGGCTGAGGTAGTAGAGAGTGTTTTCTTTCCCTTCATCACTGGTTTGAGTCAACAAAGCGCTAAGGGAGTTGTCTAATGCAGTAGTGTAAAGGATAAGTGGCCTCGGATGTCATAGAAGGCGAAGTTCACCAAATACCGCTTGATGTCTTCAAAGCCACTTACCATACCACTTGAACTAGGCATCCTTTTTGACAAGTGCTGAAAATGGCTTGCATCTTTCTAATAGATTGGAGATAAAGCATCTTAGATACTCCAATCATCCTTGGAAAGATCTGAGTTGAGTTAGACTTTTTAAGTTGTGGAATTTCTAAGATAGCTTTGATCTTTTCTGGGTTTATCTATATTCCCTGATGTTGAATAATAAACCCATGAAACTTCACTAAAGCTACTTCGAATGCACATTTCAGGGAATTCATTTTGAGATTGTATTATCTTAATCGCTCGAAAACCACTCTCAAGTCAAAGAGATGGTCTTTCTTTTATTTGGTTTTGACTACTAGATCATCAACATAACATTCAACTTAATGATGAATGAGTTCATTAAAGATTTGAGTCATGGCCCGATGGTATGTGGCATCATTATTTTTAAGGCCGAAAGGCATGACCTTATAACAATAGATTTTGATCGGGGTTCAAAAGGTAGTATTTCTTTCATCCTCGGGGGCCATCTTAATTTGGTTGTAGCTAGATGACCCATCCATGAAGGAGAATACTGCATGATATGAGGTAATGTCCACCATTAATTCTAGTATAGGAAGTGGAAATTCATCCTTAGGACATGCCTTATTTAAGTCCTTGAAATCGACGCATATGTGAATTTGGCCATTCTTTTTCTTAACTAGTTGTTGACCTCATTTTTAGAATGAGCTCTCAACCCCTCCATATTAGACATAGGACTTCTCTTAGAATTTAAGAGTTCCTTAGTCTTAAGAAACTTATAGTGATGAGGTGGACACTCAACATAGCCCTAGAGACTTAGAAGAGTTAGCCATAAGAATAGGTCATGCCTTAGGGGTGTTAGGAAAATTTGCCTACTCTTAGCTTGAACCATTCCTCACCTTCCTTCCTTCAAGTCAAACTCCAAATCAATCTCATTTGATTTTCTCCAAACTTAAATCAATACCACATGATTGAAATTAATAATTGAAATTCATGATTGAAACCCATGAATGAAATTCCTAAAGTCCAAATCATACTTAAGTCCTTAATATTTTCTTAAGGACTTAGCCAAAATCATGATCTAAACCAATACAAACTCATGAGATTTTCTCATAATTCATTTATATTCTCATTTATATTCACATATATAAATGAAATATAAATTCAAACCAATCAAACTAAACTCAAAATTCAAAATCAATTCATAAAATTTCCTAAGTCCTTCAAATTTTCCTTCATGGACTTAGCCAAAATCAAATTTCAAACCAATTCAAACTCATATTTTCTCATTTATATTCACATATATAAATGAAATATAAATATAAATCAATCAAATCAAATCCAAAATTAAATTCCAAATTTAAAATCCTTCTAAGTCCTTAATTTCCTTGGACTTAGCCTAAATCATGATCAAATCAATTCAAATTCATGGGATTTTCTCATTTATACTCATTTATATTCACATATATAATGAAATATAAATATAAATCAATCAAACCAAATTCAAAATTCAAACTCAAACTCCAAAATTTCCTAAGTCCTTTAAATTCCTTTAATGGACTAGCTAAATCATGATCAAATCACTTCAAATCCTTGAAATTTTCTCATGATATTTATATTCTCATTTATATTCACATATATAAATGAAATATAAATTCAAACAATCAATTCCAAACTCAAATCCACTCAAAATCCAACCTAAGCCTTTCAAGTCAAAATCTTGAACTTAGCCAAATAAACTTCAAATCAAGCCAAACTCTTGATTTTCTTCATGATTCAATCAACCATACAATCATGAATCCAAATATAAATACAAACTTCAATCACTAAATCAAAATCAATTCAAAATCAAACCAAATCCATTCATATTCTTTTCCTGAATATGAAATTGTCAAATGAATCAAAACCCATTTGACTTCAAACCACTTGCAAAATGGATTTATATTTCAATCATAAGTCCATATACAAGTTCAATCAAACTCAAATCAAGCTTTGACCAAGCCATTTGACCCACTTAGGCTCACTTGACCCAAAGTGACCTAAAGTACCCTTATATGAGCCAAATTCTAATCCTAACCAAATTGATTGAATCAAACTCACCTATGCCTCTCATCATGATCAACAATCATCATGGGATGATCAATCAACCAAATTGGGTCAAACCAAGTCAAACCTAAGGGTTGACCAAGTCAACACTTAGCCAAAATGAAACCTAACATAGCCAAAATCCACCATAGGCCAAATTGATTGAAACCATTGATCTAAGTTCATTCATGAACTATGTTTGAACTTGACCAAGTCAACATTTGAGCTAACCTAGCCCAATTGGCCACTTGAACCAAGTTGACCCAACTTGACCTAAAAAAGTCAAAATGTGTCAAAACTTGATCTAAGCCAAATTGATTGAAACCAATGGGTCAAGTTCATTCCAAATCACTTGTTGAACTTGACCAAAGCCTCAATTGGCCAACTAGACCCAACCTAGCCCAATTGACCTTGAACCCAACTTGACCTAAAGGGTCATGTTGAGCCAAATTCAAACTTAACCAAAATTGATTGGAAATAAAGATACCAATCCACTTCATATGACTAACCAAACCTAAACCTACCCATGACCTAGCTCAAATAGGTCAAATGGGTCAAATTGGTCAACTTGACCCATTTGACCTAAATGAAGTCATATGAGCCAAATTTAAAACTAAACCAAATTGAATCAAACCAAAGCCACCAAAATATTTCAATTGGTCATATGAACTTGACAACCCTTGGTTTGACCCAATTTGACCAATTAGTCACCTTGACCCATTTTGACCTAAATGGGTCAACATGAGCCAAATTATATCAAATGAACTCCAAATCCAATGAAACTTGACCAAACCTATTTTCTCAACATACCCAACATATCCAAATTCAAAATTCCACAAAATGACTATTCTACCCTTAGGCCATAACAAATTTAATCCATGGGAATTTGGTCAAGCCCCTCTTCATATCAACTGATACCTTCCTAATAGGTCAAGTAACCCAATGGAGAGTGGTGCACCCAACCCAATGGGTTTGGGTTACAAATGGACCCAAGGCCAAACCCAGCTCAAATCCAATTTAAAACCTCCTCCACTTCATTTGAAGCACATGGGAGGTTACTAATCCACTCAAGACCTCAATTCAGCCATGTGCCAACTCCAAACAGATCAAACAACCATTTTCCTATGGTCAATTGGATCAAAATGGCAACCCAAGGCTTGGCTGTCTGATTTCCATAGGGGGAGATATATTCCCCTAATTCACAATTGAATCCTCATTGTTGAGACAAGAGAGTGTGAGAGCCATCAGAGCATCCCAAAGCTTTCTAGAGGATTTGAATTTGCCTTTCTTGATTTTGTTCCTTGAAAATAGGGAGCTCATCTCAATTCAACTTCTTCCATACCAAATCACTCAATTCCTTTGCACACTCCCTCGGGATCAAGTCTTGCACCCAAGCTCTTCAAGTTCCCAAAGCAAGGAGAGTTGAATTGATCAAAGCCATAAGCAAGGAGAAGTGGTGTTGGTCCATAGAGAATCTACTCAACCTAAGGCTAAAATTTTCAACAGGCTTCATCTCAATGAAGCTCCTCATCGAATCGAGTGGGTGATCACCTCCAGGTATGGAATTTTTCACCACTAGCTTAGAGGTGTTGGTCCTTTGTGAAAGAAATTTTCATGTGAATTCCACCATTGGATGGCTTGTCATTAGATGGGGTAAAGTTCATTCCAGCTCAATCGGCTCGATCTTCCCTTAGATCATGGACCATCTTTTGATCCTCGGAAAGAATGGTGAGACCATCCATCCATACATTTTGATGGACCGAGAAATCACATTTTATAAATCATTTATCCTTTAAAACCATTGTGATGATCCCTGATTCGATGAACGATGGATCAAACCGCCACCGTGCCACCTTTGTGATGCGACATTTAAGTAATGTCCTCACCATGTGATGTGTAAAGCATGAAATCACCAAGTCTCAGTGAGCTAAGGGGATTAATTAGGATTTAATTAATTTTAATTAATCTCAAACCTTCAAAAATTCATATCTCCTTCAATAAAATATATGAGGTAAATTTTATGAAAGATAATTCAATCTAGAATATTTTAAAAAAATTTTAATGGATTTTGAATATATTTCTTAATTTTATTTTAAGGGAAATCTTTATTTGCTAATTACTCTTAATTAAACCTCTAATTAATCCCAAACTTCTTGAGTATTTTGGGGATGACTTACCTCCTAATTTTCTTGGGATTTATTGAAGGCTTAAGGGGAATTGCAATGTATTTCCTAATTACTCCTTATGTAATTAAGGATAATTAAGTGTGATTAGTGTTTTAATCCTTATTGAGTTGATGTTAGATCCAGTGAATAGAGGCTTTGGAATAATTTTGGGGATTTCCCTAAGCTATTCCCTAAACCCCCTGTTCTTTCCTTAATCATCTCTTAATTAAGAGTTAATTCATTAATTATTCTCTTAATTAATTTCTAAAAATTTTTAAAAACTTCTAGAACTTAATTAATCTACTTTGGATAGATGCTTAGGTGTTTAAGAGCCTAAGTTCAATTAAGGAAATCAAAACCCAACTCATATGTGTGAGGGGTGTTTTGAAATTACTTAAGTTAAACCCTTTGCTTAATTAATCATTAATCATGAGCCAAATTGCATTAGGCCTTATTCTTCCTAAGTGTATTGCAAATTTAAATTCCTTGTGAGGCTTTATGTCATCTCATTGGCTCATAATTATTTGGTTAACTATGCTAAGGTGGTGTAAGGGTTAATTAACATGTTAATATTACCTAACCAAAAAATATAAAATGAATCTAATCATCTAAAAATTAAACAAAATATCAAACACATGTGGGAATGGGTTAGAACAAAACTCAACTCACATTTTCAAAATTAAATCAAATCAAATCAAACAAAATCACTTAAAATAACTTTGATTTATTTTAAGCTTTCTTATTTCATAAGATTTCCTTTAGGATTTAATTAAAGTGAATGTGTTTACATGCTTTCATTTCTTTAATTCTTTCCCCAACAAGTTAAATTTGTATGTCATGTGACTTCATGCATCCATATTTTTCAAAATTCAAATTTAAAATGAAAATGTTTACTTTATGTCAAATTTGCATGTGTTGGCTAAAGTAGAAATATGAGTGGCTATTATCACTATTAAATTCAAATTATTTTCAAAATATATGAATCAATTATGAAAACTAAAAAGTGTGTACTTATATTTTAATTATAAGTTTGCATGTGAGTAAGATATAAGGATGTGCTTAGTGTAGTTTTCCTTCTCTTTCTTAGTATAGTTTTGAATAGATTTGGTAAGATGTGTATGGTTCATTTGAAAAGAACCTAACACTTGCCTAATTCCATATCCTATTCATTCCTATACTATCACTTAAGAAGGATACCTATGCTTGCACATATAATTGCATAAACAAAAAATAAATCAACTAATAATTTTTTTTTTTTCTTTTCCATTCATTTCTTTTGTACACATGTTTGTATTTAAGGAAAGTGGTATATTAGTCCGACAACCAGGTTGAGGCTTTAAGTAGCCCTAAGTAGGTCTTGTACCTACACCTCTGGTTAACAATGATGTGTACTCATGCCTTTCTTACTTTCATGTGTGCATGTGAAAATTGGATAAGAAACCCTTTCTACTTAATGAAAATCATGCATCATAAACCCAAATTTCTTTAAATGAATTACTTATGCATCATAAAGTGTTAAAAATATCTCATTTGTATGTATAGATGCTTAGGATTCATTCATATGCATGTTATACATGTTGGGAAAGAAATGAAGTGATGTATGTTTGTGAATTTGGTTCATTTTATTTAATCTTAAAATGCCTTTTTTTTGAATGGTTTGTTTAGAGTTCATCTAAACTTAGGATTAATTAAAACATTTAATCAAAACATTCACTAAATAAAACTAAAATATGAATCTACTTTATAGATTACTTAGGTTAGGAAGGAAAGAGAAGTTCTCTTCTCTTCCTCTCTTTATAACTTAGTAATTAATTGTAGATTCATTTGAACCTAATCAAAACATGAAATAAAATCAACCCAAAATAATTAAATCACTTAAATGAAACCCTCCTCTAAGTTGAACATGTTCACACTTAGAAAATTCTAACTTAAAGCCATAGCTAAGCATACCACACAAACCTTCAAAGCACACATTAGCTAAGTCACCACTTCTAGCTTTAGGTTAGGGTGCATGGTTGATTTGATTTATTTTGTTTTATGATATATGTTTTAGATGTTGGGATGTCTCATAGAATGAATGGTAGGTGATCTTAGTCTAACCATTATTTTCTAGGGATTGTGCTTAAGGGTAATAAATAAAAATATAAATGCTTTTGTTGCGTGTGCTTATACCCCTAAGCATAATCCAATAAGTGGACTTAGTCACCCATGTGTGGGGTGATAAGTCCAATATACATGCTTGGGATTTGGTGGTTTGTTTAGCTAACCTTATTTTAGTGTTAGTTAGATTTACTTTTCCTTTTCATGTAAATTTTATAATTAGATTTTGGAATGATTGTTATGGGGATTAGGATGAGCATTGGTCATAAGATCTCATCTTATGCACCATGTGAAGCCTTGGAGCATCCACCTTCCAACCATCCAAAAGAAGGAACCAAAGAAGAAAGAAGAAAAGAAAGAAAGAAGAAAAGAAGAATGAAGAAATAAAGCCTGAAGACCCCCATAACAATGAATTCCTTGCTTAATTGTAATTTAATTCATTTGTAATCTTGTATATAGAGCTCCTACCCAATTTGTTTTTGGTTTGTGGTTCTACCACAATACCTTTATTTTTTGTGATTAGCTTTATAAATTGATTGATGATTTTTTATAGTGCATTAAGTGGCATCTTTTCCTAGTTTCTTTTTTTGCTTTATGTATGGCTAGATGTGGATTAGGCTCTTAAAGAAAAATAAATCTTTTACCAAATTTAATAACTCAAAACTAAAAATAAAGAACTCATAACCTCACCTAAAGCTTAGGTTTAAAATCAAGATAAAAGAATTAGCAACCCCTTAGCTGGATGAGTATTTTTTAACATCATGCACAAATGCATCTTATTTCACTCTTGATTGAGGGCTTCCACCTTTGAGAAACTTGGCTTGACCTTTGAGAGCCATGGTGGAAACACACCTCCTCCTTCTCTGATTTTGGCCAATAACTTTCATTTCATGCATTAGGCATATGAATCCTATTAGAGTCAAAATAATTGTCCAAAAATGAAAATAAAATGAAATTTGAATTGCATTAGATTTAGGTCATTTGAAGCATGTCCCTACATGATCTAGTCTCTTAGGGAGTGAGTTTAAGGACTTAGTCTCTTTCTAAATAACGACCTAGCTATCTTGCATAAAATGACTTGCCTACATGAATTTAAAATCATAGGAGGAGTTAGTTATGGCGACCACCCCGGTTGTGTAAGTCAAGCATCGTGGTTTGTCCTCTCTTGTGGAGGCAAACCAATTATTTTCACTTAGATTTAGGTTGTGCTTTTGGCCCTAAAGCTCTTTAAGTTTAAGGTTGCTTCTCCCTTTTATGGGCCATAAGCATAATTCCTCACCTCTTAGGCATTTTCTTAATCTTGTGTTAATCATAAGTCTAAATTTCTAATGAAAAATACAACTCAAATAAATTAAATCAATTTCAAAATATAAGCCCAACTATAATAGTTTGAGATGCTTAGGTTTCATAGCATTGTGAATCTCTACTTATCTTCCATTTTTGATAATAACTCCCTCTTTGATCAATCCCATTTGATCTTCAAAAAATGAACTAATCAATTGATAGTCCTTTCCTATTGAAATCTTTGAAGACAATGATCATTTAACTTAATGTCGAGTATTCTAAGGGATCCCTTAGGATGTAATTAACTATGGGGCTTGCCTAGAACTTAAACACCCAATTTAAAATAAAACTTACTTTTCCATGTATGTAGGAAGAATCTCTTATACATATGCAGACCCATTGTCCTTAGGAGTCCTTATCGAGGTGATTAGGTCCATTGAAGGGTAGTGACTTCTATCTTTCGAGATAGTATACTATTCCTTGATGATGTATCCGATCACCTGAATAAGCATATCTGTGGATCTACGTGGTATCCCAACCAATAGGTGTAATATTTCTATTTTCATTTATCCTCTTTAAGCGATAGATGAAGGCAGGAATGTTTTCACCATAGATTTTTCTGGTGACTCTGCAGGGGATGGTTCCTCTCCCATCTTTGAAAAATGATCGTTGTCTTCAAGTATCGATAGTGGGTTTGTACTTTGGTGTGAATCTGAGGCTATCTTTCTTTCCATTGGCACTTAGCTTATTTCATTCTTAAGTTGAGTTAGTATCTTTAGGTTTAGGACCTCACCATGTTGGTCTTAAAACCCTTATTCTCCAATGGGTAAAAAAAAGATCTAAATAAAAAACATTTAAAGACTTCCTCCTTATCATTTTTATGATAAGGAAAGGTTCATTCTAAAATAATAAAAAAAATTTTCCATAAGAACTTTGCTTTTCAAAAGCACCTTTCAAAATGCACTTAATAAAATATTTTCCACAAAATTTTATCACCCTCATTTAACAATTCTCATAATTGTTACATGTAGAAATTTTGAAAAATAAAACTAACAATCTTTTCCAAAAGCACAAATGAACATCTTCTTTCAATTCATTTTGATGAAGATTTCATTTTCAAAATGAAATGAACAATCATCTTTCCAAAAATCAAAATTAAAATAAAAAATAAAGTCTTAAAAAAAGCACACATGAATCTTTCCATTCAATACACTCACATATATTGAACGAAAGTTTCATTTTTAAATAAAATTAAATTTTTCAAAAGGCACATATGAACATCTTCATTTATTATACTCAAATTTATTAAATGAAGATTTCATTTCCAACTAAAAATAATATCATTTGGAAATCCCACTTAAACATATCCACATATGATTAAGTTGGAATTCCCTCTTTCAAAAAGCAATAATCACACACAAAACAAAATTTTTACATTTCAAAAATAAGATTGATTTCCATTCCTACATACCCAAATTTGTTGAATGGAAGTCCTCTTTTCAAAATCAAAACTTAACAATCATATTTTCAAAATTTTAAAGTGAGGTCTCCAAATCCAAAAAAAAATTTCAAACATTTTTGGAACTTCATTTAGCATACTCAAATTTGCTAAGTGAAGTCTCCAAATCCAAAATCAAAAATTTAAAACTCATTTGGAACTTCATTTAGCATAATCAAGTTTGCTAAGTGAAGTCTCCAAATCAAAAAACCAAAAATTTTCAAACACATTTTGGAACTTCATTTAGCATACTCAAATTTGCTAAGTGAAATTCCCAAATCCAAAATCAAAAAATTTTAAACAATTATTTGGAACTTCATTTAGCATACTCAAATTTGTTAAGTAAAGTCTCTAAATTAAAAATCAAAAAATTTCAAACACATTTGGAACTTCATCTAGCATACCTAAATTTGCTAAGTAAAGTTTCCAAATTCAAAATCAAAAACTTTCAAAAACACATTTGGAACTTCATTTAGCATAATCAAATTTGCTAAGTGAAGTCTCCAAATTCAAAATAAAATTTCCAAACACATTTTTGGAACTTCATTTAGCATACTCAAATTTTCTAAGTGAAGTCTCCAAATCCAAAACCAAATTTTCAAACACATTTTTAGAACCTCATTTAGCATACTCAAATTCGCTAAGTGAAGTCTCCAAAATCAAAACCAAAAATTTTCAAGCACCTTTGGAACTCATTTCTTAGTATACCAAATTTGCTAAGGAGAAGTTTCCATTTTCAAAACCAAAACACAACAAAATTTTGAACACATCTTTTGGAATTTCATTTAGCATACCAAATTTGCTAAGTGAAATTTTCATTTCACAAAACTAAGTGGGACTTCATCCTTAGCATACAATATTTGCCACTTTCAAACAAGTCAAAATAAAATGAAACACCTTAGGATTTCCTTAGCATACCTAAATTTGCTAAGTATCTTACTCTATAAAAAAAATCAAAACATCCAACAAACAAATGAAACACTTAAGATCTTCTTAGCATACTTAAATTTGCTAAGAATCCTATTTTAAAAAAATCAAACAAAACACACTTGGGTTCTTCACTTAGCATACCTAAATTTGCTAAGTGGGAATTCCAATTTTCAAAATCAAACAACACAAAAAAAGAAATAATCATTTTCAAACACTTCACTTAGCATACCCAAATTTGCAAGATTCCAAAATCACTAAACAAAACAAATCAATTGACCCTTACTTTAACATACCCAAATTTGTTAAAGGAAAGGGTCCTCAAATCAAAAAAAAATCTAAATTCAAACAAACATGAACCTATGGAAGCATCCTTCTCAAAATATTTGAATCCATCTTTCAACATACCCAAATTTGTTGAAGTTGGATTCATATTCAAAATTCCTCTTTCAATCAAATTTCTAAATCTATTTTTGAACCCACTTAACACTTCCAAGTTGTTGGATGTGGGTTCAAATTTTCAATTCAAATTCATCATGATACAAGCTCATTATTGTAGATCTCGATACAATACGGATAGTTCAATTTCGCCTTTATAATTAATGAGATGGCAGATCAGAAGTTCATTTTCACTTTCCCTCATGGTATGGATTTGGCTTTGGACCAAGCCAACTTCTCCCGACTGGATCATACACATCTTTTCCACTTTGGTAGGGGATTCAAAAGAGTGAGGATTACAAGTGAGGGCACTCCCCTCATGAAAGTCAGTAAAACCACGGTGATCGGGTTGAAGCTGCTCATCCGGATTGATCTACCTTCCGATTCTAACATCTCCTTGCTGAAGAGGAAAGTAGTGGCCCCAAGTGCCGCTTATGAAACAAGACTAGCAAAGCATTTCCCAGTGCGCCCCATGGTTTCTCATGTTGCCCTAGTGAGGGCTAGCACCCTCTCATCTATACCCTCTAAAGGTAAGTCTCCCCTGATCTCAGGGATTGCCTCCCCTACTTTTGAGTATGAGTCTAGCTCTCACTCCTCCCATCCCACGAGGACACAACATAGGAACAAGAACTGCATGATCAAATGGTACCACACAAGATTCACTAGGAGATGAGGCGCATCCATTCATGTTGAGAGTTCCCTTATTACTTCACCACTAGTTATAGCAAACCAGTTCCATCCTCTCTCTAGGTTAGACAGAGAGGATGTTAGGAGGATTCACTCATCACCTCCACCAGTGGTGCAACATCAGCCAGTAGTTACTAGGAGCAGGAGGTCATGAGATCTTCTTGCACCAGGTGGAGCTTAGACGTTGAGTCAGAGCTCAATTTGATCCAGATCCAATCATCCCCATAGTGGGGAAGCATATCCACGGGAGGGCGAGAGGCCCATACACTCACATCAATAAGGGAGAGGCGGAGGTTTCATCGGTAGCTTCGACTTATTGATTTTCCATCGGCGTGCTACCGTGACCATCATAACATCTTACTTGCGGGACTAGTCATCACGAGGCTCCTGTGCATAGAGAGTCGGTGGTGTCTCCACCCCACCGCTCTACCCCTCATCCGCCATCACCAGTCCAAGTCACAATATCTCCAGTTCCATCAAAGGCCATGAAGGTTATATCCGGGGAGAAGACACCCCGTTGGTGATCCAACAACGGCCGAGGGATCTTACCCCATCCACACAGCCTATTGTGGCAAGGCTGAACTCTCCCACTCGACCTCCTACCTCAGTGGTGGTACGAAAAGAGTGGTGACCTCGAAGCATCGTGATTGTCCCTTCACCAACTCCACTTAATGCAGATAGGGTTGTTACCCCTTAGGTGTGGTAGTCGATTATCATCAATGAGTCGTCCACATAGGATTGACTCTCCAATGAAAGGTGAGGTCCAGTGCCTCTTCATGCATGACAGTGATCACACCAGTTAGCCTAGATTAGTTGTACTTGCTCAGATTAATCATTCTTTAGATGAGGTAGTGGCACATTATTTCATGGAAAAGAAGGAGATTTTGGGGTATAGTTTGTCAGATGATGAGAAAGTTCATCCCAATGAAGATGACTTGTTGGGAGACTACATGGTTGACACTAGAGGATCTCTTCTTTGTGAGAAGCAAGCCATGGAAGGTGATGAGATTGATCTGAAAGACACCGTAGCATCAGCCCAACACCTCTGACATTAGTTGAGGTAAAAAGTTCAGTAGATAGATAGGATGGCATGATAGTTAGAGGACTTGTTGGCAGTAGTTTCAGTGCTTCAGAAATAAGCCACCTTAATTCATCCTACTACACTCAACATTAGTCAGTCTGAGTTAGTGCATGTCCTAGACCTTGCCTAGACTTTACCTCCCATTGAGCAAGGTAACACTAACATGTATAGGAAGGTAGTGAAAAGTACCTCCATACAAAAAAGAGATATAAAATCCATGGTTGAGCAACAAGTGAAGGAAGCGTTGGCTCAAGCCTGGGGAGGATCATCAGTTCCAAAGGGTAGACCCTACCAGAAGAATTTGATGTTATCCAATATCCCAAGGGTTTTGTGCCACCTTCCTTCAAAAGCTTTGATGGCAGTGGAAAGCCAAGGCACATATATTTGAGCCGGTTGTTGCAACATGGGTGGCGGCGATGCTTTGCTTTTCACCTCTTAGTAGCCTAGGTTGCTTTTGATTGGTATCTGAACAATTGGTAATACATTTGCTAAGTTAGAGCAACTCTTCATCAAGAGGTTTCTTTGGAGCTCAACAAAGGTTCTTGTAGGTGATCTCGTTGTAGCACAACAACACCTCGGTGAGTGCCTTGTTGATTATATTCTCCAATGGCATAACTTGAGTATGAGTGCAAATCGCAGCATCCTGAACAGCATGCCATTGAGATTCTTTTAAAGAATACCATGGCCCGGTCACGTTCATGCTTAAGGGCTTCACTATCAAGACATTTGAGAAGATAATCAACAAGGCGATTAGTCTACAAAAAGAGACCAAACAGTTGCCTTTTCAAAATCAGTTGCCTAATAAGAAGCCACAAAAGGTTTACGAGAAAAAGCCAGAAGTAGTGATAGTAGTTGACAAGGGAAGCGACCGGTAGAGATCGGTCGAGACCATGACCTCGAGACTCCACCTCCTTTGCCACCGGTAGCCTTCGCGGCCTCCACACCTCCATGGCGGCCTCCACCACCTCAGCCATACCACTAGCAGTAGCAGCATGGATACCCGCTGTCAGGTAGTTATGGTCCACCTACTCTTTTAGATAAGTCAAACAAACCTTATTCTTTTAAGAGGGAGGTAATCAGGAAGAATTTTAAGAATCTCTTAAAGAAACTTGATTTTCAACTACCTGAGTCTATGAGATCGGAGGAAGTAGGAAAAAGTCATGATCCAAACTTTATCCCTTTCTATCGTATGATAGGCCATGTTTTGGAGGATTGCTTCACATTCAAGGATTGACATGAACATAGTTTCAAGACTGGTGTTATAGTTATCCCAAAGGAATACCTTGTGAAACAACCATCTAGCTCCATTAGGGTAATCCTTGGGGATACATGTGATCCTACTAAAACCAAAGAAGGTTGTGATATTTCTTTATCCAAAACCTCTAAGAAGATTATCAAGAAGCTTTCCTTACAGTGCGAGTCAACTCAACCTCCAACACCAAGGAAGGTTTGCAAGTTGCTTGTGCAAACTCGAGGAAAGGGGAGCTGTGAGCGATGTGTCGCCGTGATAGCCCATTAGCGTAGCCATTCGACTCCAGCCTATAGTTGCAACTTCCACATCGGTGACTTCTTCCATTTCAGCTAGCTCTACTTCTTCTACTAGTAGAACTCTTGTATCAACGGATAAGGGCATCAAATCTCTTACCCCACTAACTTTACTTGATCTCTACTTTGTACCTCCAAGCAATTCCAAGAAATTAAAGAATAAAGCTAGTTTGAATTACATCCGTGTCACTTCTGATGGGTTGTATTCTTCTATTTCTAATGATAACTATTCAAGTCAAAATAACTATAACAATTCTGGTCTTCCTCTTTGATTGAGTTGGACTTTCCTACGAATACTTGAGTTCACCTCTTGAGATAGACTTAGAATCATTATGGTGCCATAGGAGAAGGCAGGTGATCTTGAGGTAGAACCTTCCATTACCCTGCCACAAGAGATCATCAAAGTCAATCTCCGTAGTGGCAAGGTTCTACCTCCTAGGGCAGCACCTCAAGATAGAGGGAAATAAGTCATTGGTACAGAAGATCGAGAAGCCCTTCCACAGGATGCTCTACCTTTGGATATGCTTGTGGAGGACCAGCCCAAGGTGGACTACAACATCCATTCTCATCTAAGAAAGTTGCCATCTAAGCTAAGCATATAAGATGCCCTTATCTTATCCAAAGAGATGAGAGAATCACTAATCAAGGCTCTCCTTGTTCCTAAAATATGCTTAGCTTAGCCAACTGCTATAGATGAGGAAGCAAATTATACAAAAGAAGCTCAAGGGATCACCTTCATTGATGAAGATCTTCTTCTGGGGGACTTGGTGCACAACCATCCTCTCTACATCATAGTCGACATGGACAGGTTCAGACTAGCCAAGGTTCTCATGGATTCAGGTGCATCGGTGAACAGTATGAGTATAAAGACCCTTGCCTATTTGAGGATCGACATCTCCACAGATGATGTTAAGAGGATTCAATTACCAAGGGCGGCGGGCTATAGGTTATAGTGTTTGGAGATCGATTGGGCTGCCAAGTTCTACATCATTGATTCAAATACTTTGTTCACTGCTTTGCTTGGTAGGACTTGGATATATCAAAACAAGATCATTCCATCCTCCCTCCATCAGTGCATCAAGTTCAGAAAAGCTAGGATTGAATACCATGTCAACAGAGATGGAAAACCATTTTTAGTTAGAGAAGTTGAGATTTATGAGGATGCGACCTACTATCTTCCTTAAAACTCATCCATCATTAGGTTGAGTGCTACGTTGATGATCTAGTAGTCAAAAGTAGAGAAAAGAAGACCATCTCTTTGACTTGAGAGTACTTTTGAATGATTAAGATAATATAACCTCAAAATGAATCCCCTGAAGTGTGCATTCAGAGTAGCTTTAGGGAAATTCCCTTGGGTTTGTTGTTTGACATCGGGAATAGAAATAGATCTAGAAAAGATCAAAGCTATCTTAGAAATGCCACCTTCTAAGAGTTTAACTCAACTCAGATCCTTTCAAAGATGGCTTGCGTATCTAAGATGTTTTATCTCTAACATAATGGGGAGATGCAAGCCATTTCTCACTGTCAAAAGGATGCCAAGTTCAAGTGGGATGACAAGTGCCAACTTTTGAAGATATTAAATAGTATTTGGTGAAGTCAGTTGAGCCCTATCCGGCACCACTCATCCTTTACCGTGCATTGGACTACTATCCTGCTCTGTTGGCCGAAGCTAATGATGAAGGGAAGGAAAGTACTCTCTATTACCTTAGCCGTCGTCTGATTCCTGTTGAAGTGAATTATCCACCTATTGAGAAACATTGCCTAGCTTTAATTTTTGCTTCCCAAAAGCTACAGTATTATATGCTTTCTCACAAGGTGAACTTGATCTCCAAAATAAATCCACTGTAGTACCTCATAAGATGGCCTACGCTATCCGGATGTTTAGCACGTTGGTCCATGTTTCTCTCACAGTTTGATATCACATTGTACCTCTATCTGATAAAAGGATAAGCAAATTTCTTAGCACGCCTCTAATTCTCCTTTAGTGACGATCTCCCTGATGAAAAAATTTTGAACTTAGGGGAGGCCAGCAACCATTGATGGGAGATGTATTTTGATGGTGCAACTTCTTTTCTTAAAGGTGAAGCACCATGATCTATTTTCTTAGGAAAGGCAGGTGTAGAAATAGTTCTTCTAACTCCAAACCATGATGTGATGAGATTCCCATACTATCTTTCCAACCTTCAACAATGGAGTATGAGGCTTTAATTCGGTCAGAGTTAGCCATCTATCTATTCAGAGCATCAACATCTTTGGGGATTCTCAATTGGTCATCAACCAGTTTTGGGTCTACCAGTCCTCAAACCCAAGCTTCATCATTACTACGAGTGTACCATGAAGCTGTTTGCCCAAATTTTTGAAGTCACCATCTATAAGGTTCCCCAAGCAGAGAACACATTAGCAGATTCCTTGGCCAAACTTGCCAAAGAATTGGCATGTCCGAAAGATGAGTCCATTTCAATAAGGGTCCAAAATAGACAAGTCCTATCTTTTATTGATGCTGAACTCATCGAGAGACTTTCTCTTGAAGGGGAGGTTGTCATTGCCAAAATGGATAAGGAGCTAGATTGGTGGAAACCATTCATAGATTACTTAAACACTAGCAAACTACCTCAAGAAAATTCACAAGTCCATCAAGTGAAATAGAGAGCTCTCTCCTACACTCTTGTTGATGGCACCCTGTACCGATGATCCTTTGACCAAATTTGGTTGCGTTGTTTGGACAAACACAAAGCTCATGGTATTGTGACTGAGGTACATTCAGGTCTATGCAGAGCACATCAATCTTATCCTAAGATGAAGATGAAGATCAAGCGACTTGGATACTACTGACCTTCTATGATTACAGACTACATGGATGTAGCTATAAGATGCCATCAGTGTCAGGTACACAGTGTGGTCCTCCACCAACCACCCAAAATTCTACACCTACATTGGCCTCATGGCCATTCGAGTGTTGGGGTTCTAATATTATGGGTCTGATCGATTTTCCTTCTTCTAAGGGGCATCAATTTATCTTAGCTACCATCAATTACTTTTCCAAGTGGGCGGAAGCCATCCCTCTCAGAAAGGTCATAACTCAGCATGTGTTTCAGTTTTTTAGGAACCATATCGTATATAGGTTCAGGTGCCTCGATGAATTATATCCGATAATGGTATTTCATTCAAAAGCACGAAGATCAACAGCTTCACCAGAAGACATGGTATAGATTGGAGATACTCCACCATCTACTACCCAAGAGCAAATGACTTAGCAGAAGCATTCAACAAAACTCTCATCCATATATTGAAGAAGACTCTTGATGATAATAAACTACCATTGAACGAGAAGTTAATTGAAGCCTTGTAGGCCTACCACACCACATACCGAACTCCAACTCAGTCTACCTCATTTTCCTTAGTGTATGGGTCCAAAGCTATTCTACCTTTAGAAGTTCAACTCCCTTCACTAAGGACAGCATTGCATAGCAAGATCACTATAGAGCAGAATGCAAAGTTACGGTTAGAAGAGCTTGAAGGTTTGGAGGAGAGTCACCTACGGGCGTGCTAGATTCTCGAGTTGTACAAAGATAAAATGATTCAAGCTCATAATAAGCTGGTTCATCATAGGTCTTTTTGAGTAGGAGAACTTGTGATAGTCCTAAGGAGACCAATTGTTTCCCATTGAGAGATGGGAGGTAAGTTTTAACCCACTTGGGAAGGCCCCTATGTCATAGAGAAGGCCTACCTAGGAGGATCTTATCAGCTTATTGATTGTAAAGGGGAACACCCAATACTTCCAATTAATGGGCTCTATCTAAAGAAATATTACCCGTGAAACAAATCATGTTTGAAAAGAATTATTAATAAAAAGAAAAAACTCTAATTCCATTCATCAAATCTTCTCTTCTTTCGAAGTATTGTTTGCCTATCTTGCGAATCCATCGTGGCGTGTCTAGGGTAGGTGTAATAGTCCCCCAGTGGCATCCTATCCCTCTTTCACAACATAAACACAATCACCCGATGCTATTAGAATACATATAAGAGAACCTGAGAGGCATCTTATTTCAATTATCATGACTAAGTTAGGTGTAAGAGAATGTGAGCGACATCCTTTCTTAGTGGGAATCTTTTTTGCCATCCAAGACACCATTTCATTCAAACCCCTAGTGTGTTTAAGGTAGGTGTAAGAGTCCCCAGAGGCATCATATTCCTTTTAACACATGAACAAAACACAAACATAAATCTTTTATCTCAAGCTATTTTGATGTGGGAGCAAGCCCCCTGTGGAACTCACTCACCAACTGCTTTAGGTCGGGTCTACATGCTATCTCACTAGTATGTCACCCAGTGGTCACTTGTTGGAGGATGTGAGTCCCTGAGCTTTCTTCCTAACTTGACCATTGCAAACCAATGAGTGCCTTATTAGTATGGTATGCTTCACTGCCCAGCCAATAAGCTACCTCATGTTGACTTTGCTTAAGAAGTTGTGAGTCCCCCTGCTTTCTTCTTAAACTAGCCATCATGTTCTAACTAGGTTGAGTATATTTGAGGTTTATGATAAGGCACCCAAAGGCTCCTTTCCTCTTGACTACTTTTGAGTTGATCTAAGTCCCTCAGTGGCATTCACTTAGTAGTCGCCCTAGGTCGATACATCGAGCGGCCATATCCCAGCAATTTTGTTATAGGAGGATGTAAGTCCCCGAGCTTTCTTCCTAGGCTGATTATTGTAAATCAATGGGCACCTTAGGTTGGTTGATGTTCGCTATGCTGACATCGACTCACCCGGTGAGTACACCACTCTTGGCATATATGAGTCCCCGTGCTTTCTCCTTGAGTTGGACACCGAATACCTATTGGATATATGACTAGCCATGTCATTTTCTCCAGGGTGTTGGATTTAGCCCTTAGCGGCCCCATCCCCTATGGGCACTCTATTTGGATCACATCCTTTGCGATCCCATTTAGACACTACCCAGGTTACTCTTGGATTGGATAGTTCCTCTTTCTTATTAGCCACCTCTGTGGTTGGAGGATTAGTTCAGCGAATGCGTAGATTCTCCCTTGGTTCAGTAAATATGAGATAGGTCTAGGCTGATATAAGTTCCTTCTTAGTTTGATCTCTCACAAACTAATATGGTCCACGATAAAACAAACTAAACAAACAAACTAAACAAACAAACTAACAAAAATATTTGCTTGTGGATTAGGAATTCAAACCACCAAAGGGCCCCTTTTCCCAAGCAGACATCCTATCTTTAAGGCAGTGTTAGCAAAACTCCCTATAGGAATTGCCTGACTACCTGAGTTGAGATAAGTCCCCGGGTCGACACTCACTCTGTAGTCATCCTTAGGTCATATAAATCTATTTTACCATAAGCAGGTTACCCCTGCAGTCATTCTGCTTTGAAAGATATAAGATTATGACGCATTCTTTCTAGCATGATTGTCCTCCACGAGCCCTAGGTCGGGTGTAGGGTTCGATTTGCCCCAAGCGGTCGGTGGTCATTTTGGTGATGATGTGGTGTAAGCTTTCTTCCCTTGAATTGATCATTTGCAAATTGAAAAGCACTCCTTTGGTGGATAGTTCTCCCATCGGGGAAATACTCCCTTTGGTTGCATGAGATAGGTCTAGGCTGATATGAGCTCCTTCTCAATTAGATCCATCACAAACTGACGGAATCCATCAAAATAAACAAAACAAATTTAAAAAAATGAAATATATCTTTGACTATCTTTGAGCTGAGTTAAGTCTCCTAACAACATTCACTCAATAGTCTGCCTTAGGCTTGGTTCGATTTATATCCCAAAGAAACAGATCACCCCAGTGGTTCCTTATTTTTAGAAGATGTGAGTCATCCTGCTTTCTTCTTAAGACTTGGCCATTATATACCAAAAGGCATCTCTTTGGTTGGATAGTCTTACTATGTGTTGGTAGACTACTCCCTTTGGATTAGTAAATCTGAGTTAGGTCTAAGCCTCCATGGCCCCTATTCAGTGTAGTTCATGGGGTCCATCATAATTAAAATAAACAAAATTAAATAAAAAATAAAATTAATCTTGACTATCTTTGAGCCGATCTAAGTTCCCCAGCGACATTCACTCAATAATCATCCCTAGGTTGGTTTTCAATCTGTTGTCTTGTCATTAGATTACCCCAGCAGCTGGTCACTACTTTGGAGGATGTAAGTCTACTACGCTTTCTTCCTAGTACACCTACTGCATACCAAAAGGCATCTCTTTGGTTGGATAGTCCTATTATGTGTTTAGTAGACTACCCCTTTGGATTGGTAAATCTGAGTTAGGTTTTGGCCTCCATGGCTCCTACTCAGTGTGATCCATCACAAACCAACAGGTTCATCTCAAAAATTCAAACCTAACAAAAAGTGAAATAAACTCAACCTTCTTCCCTAGTGGAACTTAAATAAATCTTTTTCTCCTCAGGGAGACCTAAATCAAATCAAACTTCTCATCCCTTGTGGATGATTTGAACCTGCTTCCCTAGTGGAAGGTTCACACTATATCCCTTAGTGGATCCTTCCCTCTCTCTTATGTCTTGGACATAAGTAGAGCCACATTGCACTAAGCTTTGGATTCTTTCAACACCTTGGGTTAGGGATAGATTATTTCTGTTAGTGCTTGTGATCTTTCGGTGATGTTGATCATTTCGGTCAACACCAATACGTACGGTGTTCCTTGTCAGTCATACTACACCTATTGGGCGCCCTTTGTTGACCTCATTTTTAGAATGAGCTCTCAACCCCTCCATCTTAAACATAGGACTTCTCTTAGACTTTAAGAGTTTCTTAGTATTAAGACACATCTAGTGATTCGATGGACACTCAACCTAGCCCTAGATACTTGGAATAGTTAGCTATAGGAATAGGACATGCCTTAGGGGTGTTAGGAAAATTTGCCTACTCTTAGCTTGAACCATTCCTCACCTTCCTTCCTTCAAGTCAAACTCCAAATCAATCTCATTTTATTTTCTCCAAACTCAAATCAATGCCACATTGTTGAAATTCATAATTGAAATTCATGATTGAAACCAATGAATGAAATTCCTAAAGTCCAAATCATGCTTAAGTCCTTAATCTTTTCTTAAGGACTTAGCCAAAATCATGATCTAAACTAATGTAAACTCATGAGTTTTTCTCATAATTCATTTATATTCTCATTTATATTCACATATATAAATGAAATAATTTAAACCAATTAAACTAACTCAAAATTCAAAATCAATTCATGAAATTTTCCTAAGTCCTTTAAGTTTTCCTTCATGGACTTAACCAAAATCAAATTTAAACCTATTCAAACTCATGGGATTTTCTCATAACTCATTTTATTCTCATTTATATTCACATATATAAATGAAATATAAATATAAATCAATCAAATCAAATCCAAAAATTAAATTCCAAATTTAAAATCCTACCTAAGTCCTTAATTCCCTTTTAATGGACTTAGCCTAAATCATGATCAAATCAATTCAAATTCATGGGAATTTCTCATAACTCATTTATATTCTCATTTATATTCATATATATAAATGAAATATAAATATAAATCAATCAAACCAAATTCAAAAATTCAAACTTCAAACTCCAAAAATTTCCTTAGTCCTTTTAATTCCTTTTAATGGACGTAGCCTAAATCATGATCAAATCACTTCAAATTCTTGAAATTTTCTCATGATCCATTTATATTCTAATTTATATTCACATATATAAATGAAATATAAATTCAAACAATCAAAACCATTCCGAAAATCAAACTCAAATCCACTCAAAATCCAACCTAAGCCTTTCAAGTCAAAATCGTGATCTTAGCCAAATCAACTTCAAATCAAGCCAAACTCTTGATTTTCCTTCATGATTCAATCAACCCTATAATTATGAATCCATGTATAAATACAAACTTCAATAACTAAATCAAAAATCAATTCAAAAATCAAACCCCAAATCCATTCATATTCTTCCTTTGAATATGAAATTGTCAAATGAATTAAAACCCATTTGACTTCAAACCACTTGCAAATGGATTTATATTTCAATCATAAGTTCATATACAAGATCAATCAAACTCAAATCAAGCTTTGACCAAGCCATTTGACCCACTTAGGCTCACTTGACCCAAAGTGACCAAATGTACCCTTATGAGCCAAATTCTAATCCTAACCAAATTGGATTGAATCAAACTCACCTATGCCTGTCATCACGATAAACAATCATCATGGGATGATCAATCAACCAAATTGGGTCAAACCATGTCAAACCTAAGGGTTGACCAAGTCAACACTTAGCCAAAATTAAACCTAACTCAGCCAAAATCCACCATGGGCCAAATTGATTGAAACCATTGATCTAAGTTCATTCATGAACTATGTTTGAACTTGACCAAGTAAACTTTTGAGCCTAACCTAGCCCAATTGGACTTGACCCAAGTTGACTTGACCTAAAAGTCAAAATGTGTCAAAACTTGATCTAAGCCAAATTGATTGAAACAAATGGGTCAAGTTCATTTCAAATCACTTGTTGAACTTAACCAAAGCCTCAATTAGCCAACTTGACATAACTTAGCCTAATTGACCTTGAACCCAACTTGACCTAAAGGGATCATGTTGAGCCAAATTCAAACTTAACCAAAATTGAATGGAAACAAAGATACCAATCCACTCTATATGGATAACCAGACCTAAACCTACCCTTGACCTAGTCCAAATAGGTCAAATGGGTCCAATTGGTAAACTTGACCCATTTGACCTAAATGAAGTCATATGAGCCAAATTCATAACTAAACCAAATTGAATCAAACCAAAGCCAAAAAAAATATTTTAAATGGTCATATGAACTAACCCTTGGTTTAATTTGACCAATTGGTCAACTTGACCCAGTTGACCCACCTAAGGTGTGAGCCAAACCTTATCAAATGAACTCCAAATCCAATGAAACTTGGCAAAACCAATTTTCTCCACATACCCAACATATGCAAATTCAAAAATTAGCAAAATGACCATTCTAACCCTAGGACATAGAATAAATTTTGGTCTAATCCATGGGTAATTTGGTCAAACCCTCTTCAAATCTACTTGATACCTCCAGCAAGGAATGAAATTTTTTGACCACTTAGCTTAGGAGGTGTCAGTCCTTTGTGAAAGAAATTATTATGGCATGCGAATTCCACTATTGGATAGGCTTATCATTAGCTTAAGATGGTGTGGGTAAAGTCTCATTCCTATTCGAGCTCAATCGAGCTCGAATCTTCCCTTAGATCATGGACGATCTCCATTGATCCTCAAAAAAGAACTGGGGTGATCTTGGCCGTCTATCCGTGTGTTTTGGATGGATGGCTGAGATTAATCACACATTTTTCAAAATCATTTATCCCATTAGAAACTGCAAGATGATCCTTGGCCGTTTGATCTTTGATCGAGCGAGGGGATCAAGCTACTCCAGCACCACCTTTGTGATGAGGCTTAAGTAATCCCCTCACCGGTGGCTTAGTATTACATCCCGGCGATGCATGTAAAGCACCTTGATCACCTCTTTGTGAGCTAAGGGGATTAGTTAGGGATTTAATTAATTTTAATTAATCTCCTAACCTTCAAAAATTCATATCTCCATCAATAAAATATAAAAAAATATGAGGTAAATTTCTATGGAAAGATAATTCAACCTAGATTATTTTAAAAATAATATCAATGGATTTTGAATTATATTTTTCTCTGATTTTGGGTTTTAAGGGAAATATTATTTTGCTAGTTACCTCTTAATTAAACCTCTGATTAATCCCAAATTTCTTAAGTCTATTTTGGGGATGACTTCTACCTCCCCTAATTTTCTTTTGATTTATTAGAGGCTTAATCTAGAGAATTGCAAATGTATTTCCTAATTACTCCCTTAATGTAATTAAGGATAATTAAAGGTGTGATTAGTGTTTTTATCCCTCATTGGAGTTGCGTAAGGTTAGATCCAATAGGAGGCTTTGGAAATAATTTTGGGGTATTTCCCCTAAGTTATTCCCTAAACCCCCTTTTCTTTCCTTAATCCTCTCTTAATTAAGGGTTAATTTATTAATTATTCTCTTAATTAATTTCTAAAAATTCTAAAAACTTCTAGAACTTAGTTAATCTACTTTGGATAGATTCTTAGGTGTTTAAGAGCCTAAGTTCAGTTAAGGAAATCAAAACCCAATTCATATGTGTGAAGGGGTGTTTTGAAATTACTTAAGTTAAACCCCTTAGTTTAATTAACCATTAATCATGAGCAAAATTACATTAAGCCCTTTTCTTCTTAAGTGCATTGCAAATTTAAATTCTCATCTCATTGGCTCATAATTATTTGGTTAACTATGCTAAGGTGGTGTAGGTAAGGGTTAATTAATTTGTTTAATTCATAGCTTAACCTAACCAAAAATCTAAAATAAATATAATCATCTAAAAATTAAACAAAAGTTTCAAACACATGTGGGAATGGGTTAGGAATAGCAAACTCAACTCATATTTTGAAAATTAAATCAAACTCAAGATCAAACCAAAATCATCTTAAATGAACTTTTATTTATTTTAAGATTTCTTATTTCATAAGATTGTATTTAGGATTTAATTAAAGTGAATGTGTTTTCATGCTTTCATTGCTTTAATTCTTTCCCCAACATGTTAAATTTGTATGTCATGTGGCTTCATCCATCCATATTTTTCAAAATTCAAATTTAAAAATGAAAATGTTTACTTTGTGTAAAATTTGCATGTGTTGGCTAAAGTAGAAATATCAGTGGCTATTATCACTATTAAATTCAAATTATTTTCAAATATATGAATCAATTATCAAAACTAAAAGTTTGCTACTTATATTTTAGTTATAAGCTTGCATGTGAGTAAGATATAAAGATGTGCTTAGTGTAGGCTTTCCTTCCTTCCTCTTTTAGTATAGTTTTGGATTTTGGTAAGATGTGTGGTTCATTTGAAAATAACCTAACAGTTGCCTAATTCCATATCCTATTCATTCATTTACCATTACTTAAGAAGGACACCTATGCTTGCACATATAAATTGCATAAACAAAATAAATCAACTAATACAAATTTTTTTTTGAATTCTTTCTTTTCCATTCATTTCTTTTGTACACATGTTTGTATTTAAGGAAAGTGGTATATTAGCCTTGACAACCCAGGTTGTGAGGCTCTAAGTAGCCCTAAGTAGGTCTTGTACCATACACCTCTGGTTAACAATGGCACTGTACTCACTTATGCCTTTCTTACTTTCATGTGTGCATGTGAAAATTGGATAATAAACCCTTTTTTACTTAATGAAAATCTTGCATCATAAGCTTCAAAATTTCCTTAAATGAATTACTTAGCATGCATCAAAATGTTTGTTAAACATTCTCATTTGTATGTATAGATATACTTAGGATTCATTCATATGCATGTTATACATGTTGGGAAAGAAATGAAGTGATGTATGTTATGTGAATTTGTTTCATTTTATTTAATCTTAAAATGCCTTTCTTTTTGAATGGGTTTGTTTAGAGTCCATCTAAACTTAATATTAATTAAAATATTTAATCAAAACATTCACTAAATAAAATTAAAATATGAATCTACTTTAGAAATTACTTAGGTTAGGGAAGGAAAGAGAAGTTCTCTTCTCTTTTCATCTCTTTATAACTTAGCAATTAATTGTAGGATTCATTTGAACCTAATCAAAACATGAAATAAAATCATCCCAAAACAATTAAACCACTTAAATGAAACCCTCCTCTAAGTTGAACATGCTTCACACTTCAAAAATTTTAACTTAAAGCCATAGCTAAGCATACCACACAAACCTCCAAAGTACACACATTAGGCTAAGTCACCACTTCTAGCTTTAGATTAGGGCGGTGCATGGTTTGATATTTATTTTATTTTGTGATATATGTTTTAGACTAGATATTAAAATGTATGCTCATAGAATGAATGGTAGGACGATCTTAGTCTAACCATTATTTTTTAGGGATTGTGCTTAAAGTAATAAATAAAAATATAAATACTTTTGCTTCTAGGTGCTTATATCCCTAAGCATAATCCAATAGGCCAGGTGGACTTATTCACCCATGTGTGGGGTGATAAGTCCAATATACATGCTTGGGATTTGTGTGGTTTGTTTTAGCTAATCTCTAATTTGTAGGTGTTAGTTAGATTTCCATTCTTTTCCTTTTCATGTAAATTTTGCAATTAGGATTTTGGAATGATTGTTATGGGGATTAGGATGAGCATTGGTAATAAGATCTTATCTTATGTACCATGTGAATCCTTGGAGCATCTACCTTCCAACCATCCAAAAGAAGAAACCAAAGAAGAAAGAAGAAAAGAAGAAGAAAGAAGAAAATGAGAATGAAGAAATGAAGCTTGAAGACCCCTAGAACAATGAATTCCTTGCTTAATTGTAATTTAATTCATTTGTAATCCGGGTTGTATAATGGTAGAGCTCGGCTACCCAATTTATTTTCGGGTTTATGCGGTGGTGCCTGACCATATCGTCCTTTTATACTTTTTGCGATTAGCTTTATAAATTGATTGTTGATTTGTTTAGCTTGTACATTAAGTGGTATCTTTTTCCTAGTTTCTTGCATGCTTTATGTATGGCCTGGATGTGGATTAGGCTCTTAGTGAAAAATGAATCTTTTACCAAATTTATCAACTCAAAATTAAAAATAAATCACTCATAACCTCATCTAAAGCTTAGGTTTAAAATCAAGATAAAAGAATTAACAACCCCTTAGCTGGATGAGTATTTCTTTTATAATATCATGCATAAATGCATCTTATTTCACTCTTGATTGGAGGGCTTCCACCTTTGCAAGAGAAACTTGGCTTGACCTTTGAGAGCCATGGTGGAAACTCACCTTCTCCCTACTCACTGATTTTGGCCAATAACTTTTATTTCTCATGCATTAGGCATATAAATCCTATTAGCCCGAGTCAAAATATTTGTCCAAAAAATGAAAATAAAATGAAATTTAAATTGCATTAGATTTAGGTCATTTAAAGCATGTCCCTACATGATCTAGTCTATTTAGGGAGTGAGTTAAGGACTTAGTATCTTTCTAAATAAATAACAACCTAGCTATCTTGCATAAAGTATAAGACTTGCCTACATGTATTTAAAATCATAGGAAGAGTCAGTTGGCAGCCACCCCTTGGCAGTTGTAAGTCCAAGCAGTTGGGTGGTTTCTCCTCTCTTATGGAGGCAAACCAATTACCCATTTTCATCTTAGATTTAGGTTATGTTTTAGGCCCTCGCTAAAGCTCCCTATATTTAGGTTTTGAGGTTGCTTATCCCTTTCATGGGCCATAAGCATAATCCCTCACCTCTTAGAAATTTTTTAAATATTGTGTTATAGAATCATAAGTCCTAAATTTCTAATGAAAAATGCAACTCAAACAAATTAAATCAAGTTCAAAAATATAAATCACAACTATTGAATAGTCTGAGATTGCTCGTTAGATTTTCTAGCATCATGAGCATCTCCTACTTATCTTCCATTTTGTCTTTGATAATAACTCCCTCTCTTTGATCAATCCCATTTGATCTTCAAAAAATGAACTAATCGATTGATACTCCTTTCTTATTGAAATCTTTGAAGGCAATGATCATTTCCCTTAATTGGGAGTATTCCTAAGGGATCTCGTCCCTTAAGATGGAATAAGTATGGGGGCTTGCCCCTGTAGAGAACTTAACGAACTCAGTTTAAAATAAACCTTACTTTACTTTTCCATGTAAAGTAGGGGAAGAATCTTTGCTGCATATGCAGACCCATCATCCTTAGGAGTCCTTATTAAGGTGATTAGGTCCATTGAAGGGTAGTGGCTTCTATCTTTTGAGATAGTATACTATTCCTTGATGACGTACCTGATCACCTGAATTAGCACATCTATAGATCTCTGTGGTGTCTCAATCAACAGGTGTAATATTTTTATTTTCATTTATCATCTTCAAAAAGATATAGATGAAGGCGAGAATATTTTTCACCACATTGGTACAACACTGGCTAACCAGTTAGGGTATTTTTCTTCCCTGATGAAACTAACATCGATCAGTTTATTGACTTCAGAAATAACCTATTATTTAATTTCTAATCGCATGCAGCTAGGAGCTTGCTTGATAGGGCTTGTGTTAGGATCTATTCTTAGTTTATGGACTGTTGCATCAGGAGATAATTCAGGTATCTCTTCATAGCTCCATGCAAAGTAGTCCTTAAACTCAATCAATAGCCCAACTAAGTCATTGGTTTCTTCTTTATTTAGCAGAGAACTGATGTATGTCGGGTGTGGATTTTATTCTATCCCAAGGTTGATTTCTTTGAGTTTGTCGATAGTTGAATGAATTTCCTCTTCAAATTCTGGAGGTGCATCTTTGATTTAGAGATCATCTGGATCATGTAAAGTTTCTAAACACACATCCTCATAAGAGTTAGCATAGTTTAAGAAGAACCTAACAGACTCTAGATGATTGATAACAACTAAGTAGTAATCATCGTCATTGACTGGACCCACTATACTGAATCCTAGTCTTGATCTTGATTGTGCATCCCAGCCTTTATTGTTCCACAACTTTTTGAAATACTTTAACCTGTACTTGGACCACGTATAAGGAATCAAACCTTTCTTATCAAGATTATGAACACAAGGTGAGTACCAATCAAAAGGTAATTCCATTAATTTTTTTATATGAATTATCCTCAAGTTCTACATCAGCTTTTAGACTTGGGAATGATAATCCCAATAGGAATCTCTTTGGCTTGGCATTCATGGAAAACTTAGGGGCCTCCTTAAATACTAAACCTTCAACTTTTTAAGAGGAAAGTGATGTTAGAGCTAAAGTTCTCAACTGTTGCCTAATAGTTTTACATAAACCTATTTCGAATACATTCGTGCTTTGCTTGGAGGCTTGGTTTTCGTCACTATCTCGCTCAAGTGTCACCTTCAATGAAACCCGCTGAGAGGGGTTGGCTGGTATGCTAATCACATGAGATTCATCCTCCGAGCTAGATTCAAAGTCTATGTGAATAATAGGAGAACTCGTGTGAATTGGAACATAGCCCTATTATTGGCAGCAGTGGGTCTTCCACCTGGACTCGTGTCCTTTATACCTCTTCCTGGTGAAGGTCGAGTCATCCTACTCATATGTTCATATGGTGGAACGAACTGTGGGTGGAATGTGACATGCGGCTCTACTTCTTCCTTGGTGTCCTTTTATCATTGCCAAGGAGTGGGTATTCCACCTTTAACTTTTTTTTCTTTTTCTTTTTCTTTTGCATTTGAATTTTGACCAAGTTCGTGAGAAAAAGTGTTTTGATTTTGAGAAAGATAGTAGGTCACATCTTCATATATCTTAACCTCTCTAACTAAAAATGGCATTTCATCTCCTTTGACATAGTATTCGATTCCATCCCTTCGAAACTTGATGCACTGATGAAGGGAGGATGGAATCATCTTATTCTAGTGTATCCAAAGCTTATCGACCAAAGCAGTGAATGATGTATTCGAACCAATTACATAGAACTTGGCTTCAATCTTTCAGTCACCAATTTCTAAAGGTAACACTATGGAACTTAAAGCCCTCTCGCCCTATTGATTGAATCCTCACAATATCATCCGATCTCCTCGGAGTGCAGAGATGTCAATCTTCAAATAGGCAAGTCTTTAGACTCATAATGTTCACATAGATCAACTAAAGCCCGACAAGTTTGAATCTTATCCAATGTAGAGGGGCGATTTTTGCTCCATGTCCCCAGAAGAAGGACTTCGTCAGTGAATGTGACTCTCTGGGATTCTCTTGAATAATATGCCTCTTCTCCAATAGCGGTTAGCTGAGCTAAGCATATCTCGAGATCAAGAAGATCCTTAATTAATGATTCCCTCATCTCTTTGGATAAGACAAGGGCATCATATATGCTTAGTTTAGCTGGCAACTTTCTTAGGTGAGCAAGGATATTATAATCAACTCTGGGCTGATCCTCCATAAGCATATCCTTGGGTGGAGCATCATGTGGAGAGGCTTCATGCTCATTAGAACCAATGACTTATTTTCCCTTATCTTGAGGTGCTTCCCTATGAGGTAGAATCTTGCCACTATGAAAATTAACTTCGGTGATCTCTTATTGCAGGTTAGTGGAAGATTCTACTTATTCGTCAGGCTCACCTACAGCTTCTCGTATAGGACTCTCAGAATCAAACAATTCCAAGTCTATCTTAAGAGATGAACCCATATTATTCAAAGATGAAAAGTCTATTTTTGAATCAAAAAGAGGAAGATAGAGTTGTTATAATTATTATTAAGACTTGAAGAGTTTTCTATAAGAGTAGAGTTAGACAACCCATTAGCAGTGACATAGATGTAATTCAAACTAGATTTATTCCACGATTTCTTGGATTTAGAAGGAGGTACATAGCAAAAATCTAGTAAAGTAAGTGGGGTGAGGGATTTGATGCCCTCATCCACCGATACAAAATGTCTACTAGAAGAAGAGCTAGCTGAAGTAGAAGTGCCGACTGAAGTAATAGCTGCAAAGGTTGATTGGAGGCTGGGCTCGATCGATGGTTGTGCTACTTGGATATCCTAGGCCAACACATGCTGCTGCTGAGCTCCCCCTTTCCTCAAGTTGGCACTGGCAACTTACAAACCTTCCTTGATGTTGCAGGTTTGAGCTGACTCAAGCACCTGCAAGGAAATCTTCTTGATCTTCTAGACGATCTTCTTAGAGGTTTTGGATAAAAAAATATACCAGGCTTCTTTAGTTTTGGAAGGATCACATGAATCCCCAAGGATTACCCTAATTGAACTGGATGGTTGTTCCACAAGGTACTCCTTTGAGATAACTACATCACCGGTCTGGAAACTGTGTTCAAACCAGTATGTGAATGTGAAGCAATCCTCCAAAACATGGCTAGCATACAGTAATAGGGGAAAAATTTTAGATCATGACTTTTGCCCACTTCCTCCGATCTCCAAGGCCAGGGTAGCAGAAAATTAGGCTTCTTTAAGAGATTCTTAAAAATCTTCTTGATTACCTCCCTCTTAAATGAATAAGGTTTGTTAAGCATATCTAAAAGAGTAGGTGGACCATAGCTACCTGGTGGCAGGTATGCATGCTGTTGCTGCTAGTGGTATGGCTGAAGAGGCGATGATGTTGGTCATGGAGGCTACTATTGAGCCTAGAATGGCTGCCTTGGTGGTGGCAAAGGAGGTGGAGGCTACTGAGGTCATGGTCTCTAATGACCCCCTTATCTACCAATCGCCACGCCTCAACTTCTTCTCATAGACCTTTATGGCTTTTTTTAGTCAACTGATCTTGAAAAGGCAACTGTTTGGCCTCTCCTTGCAGACTAGCTGCCTTGTTGATTAGCTTCTAAAATGTCTTGATAGTGAAGCCCTTAAGCATGAAGGTGATTGGGCCACTAATATTATTCATAAGAATCTCAATGGCATGCTATTCAGACAGCTTTGACACACATTTCATACTCAGGTTATGCCATCAGAGAATATAATCTACAAGGGACTCACCTGGGTGATGTTGTGCTACAACGAGATCACCTACAATAACCCTTTATTGAGCTCTGGCAAACATCTTGATGAAGAGTTGCTCAAACTCAGCAAATATTTTTACTAAATTGTTGGACAATTCATCATACCAATCGAAAGCAATCCCTGCTAGGCTACTAACGAAGAGGCAGAATAGCAAAGCGTCACTGCCACCGACATTACAATAACTGGCCCTGAAGTGTGCTATATGCTGCCTTGGGTTTCCACTGCCATCAAATCTTTTATAGGAAGGTGGAACAAAACCCTTGGGATATTGGATTGAATCAAATTCCTCTGGGTAGGGTCTAGCCTTTGGAACCGATGATCCTCCCCGGGGTTGAGCCAATGCTTCCTTCACTTGCTACTTAACCTTGGATCGGATGTCTTTTCCTTGTATGGAGGTACTTTCCACTACATTCCTATACATGCTAGTGTTACCTTGCTCAACGGGAGGTATGGTCTTGGCTAGGTCCAAGACATGCACTAACTCAGGATAACTAATGTAGTAGGATGAAGGGGTTTTTTTCTAGTATTGGCTGCTAATAAATCCTCTAGCTACCGTGCCATCCTATCAATTACTCATCTTTTGCCTCAATTGATGTCAGAGGTGTTGGGCTAATTGGGTGGTGTCTTCCTGATCAACCTCATCACCTTCCATGGCCTACTCCTCCCAGAGAAGAGATCCTTTAGTATCTACCATACAGACTCCAGCTGGGTCTCCCAACAAGTCATCTTCATTGGGATCGAAGCTGACCTTCTCCTCATCTGACCAATCATACCCCAAGATCTCCTTCTTCTCTACAAGATAATGAGCTACTATCTCCTCAAGAGAATGATTTATCTGAACGAGAACAAATGATCTTGGTTGACCAGTGTGATCACTATCGTGCACTGAGAGGCACCAGACCTCGCCTGCTGCTGCGGAGTCAATCCTATGAGGACTATACTTGCTAGATGAGAGACACTCCCAACTGTCATTAGCTATGAGAGGGGTGACATTCCTAGGAGGTTCCACATCACCGGCTGCTATCATCCTACCTCAAATAACCTACCATCTCTACGCCTGCTAAACCGGTGGAGTTGGGGAACCACTAAGAGGTCGCCACTCCTCGCACCACCACCGGGTAGAAGGTCTAGAGCCCTAATAGTAGTAGGTGTGTAGATAGAATAGGATCCTCATGATCACCAACGCAGGTGCCTCCCCAATATGGTCTTCATGGCCTTTGATGGAACCGGAGATCGCGTGACACTAGATGGTGACGAGGGTAAACCAGTGGGGTGGAGACACCACTGACTCTCTATGAATAGGAGCTATCCTCTTGTGATGACTGGTCCCAGTAAGTAAGATGCTATCGGTATGGTCGACGTGGTAGCACCGAAATGGAAAAATTATAAGTCGCCGACGGGTGAGAACCTCCGCCTCTCCCTACCGGGTAATACGAGATGTATGAGCCTCTCTAGCCCTCTCCTGATGAATATGTTTCCCCACACTGTGGGGGATGGTAGCAATCAGATTAAATTGAGATCCAGACTCTGAACATTCGTAAGCTCTGCCAACCTAGCACAAGATTAATCAGAGGCTGGTGTACGACCTCTTGCTTCTAGTAATCGATGATGCTAGACCACCAAGTGGATGAGTCTCCTAATATCCTCTCTATAGAGAGGATGAAAATGGTTTGTTGTAACTAGTGGTGAAGTCAAGACAGGGAACTCCTCAACAGTTGAACGAGTAGCTGCCTACATCTCCCTGGCAATCCTGATGTGATACTGCTTGATCATGCGGTTCTTGTTCCTTATGTTCTAGTAGGATGAAAGGCATGAGAGCTAGGCCCATACTGAAAAGTCAGGGAGGCAATCCCTGAGATCACGGGAGCCTTACCCTTAGAGGACATTGATGAGAGGGTGCTTGCTCACTGGGCAGACAAGAAACCGTGCACCAAATCATGACATTCTTATCACTACTAAACTGGTGGACGCCACTTCCTTTCCGGAGATGTCAATCAAGGTAGATCATGATGACTGGATCAACCATCATGGTCCTATTCCGTGAGGGAGTGCCTCACATATAATCCTCACTCCTCAAACCCCTAAATGGATAAGGTGTGTATGATCCAATTGGGGAAGTTGGCTGGTCCAAAGCCAAATCCATGAGGGAAAGTGAAAACAAACTTCTAAGGCCATTTTAGATCAACTAAAGTTGAATATGCATCAGAATCGATGGTGAGAATCTGGAAGAGCTTGGATCATTTCTATCTTGGTTGATTTTTAATTTGAATTGAAAATTTGAACCAACATCCAACATCTTGGAAGTGTTAAGTGGGGTTCAAATAGATTTGAGAAGATTTAGAAATTTGATTGAAAGAGGAATTTTGAATATGAATCCAACTTCAACAAATTTGGGTATGTTGAAAAGTGGATTCAAATATTTTGAGAAGGATGCTTCCATAGGTTCATGTTTGTTTGAATTTAGATTTTTTGATTTGAGGACCCTTTCCTTTAACAAATTTGGGTATGTTAAAGTAAGGGTCAATTGGTTTTGTTTTGATTGATGATTTTGGAATTTTACTCACTTAGCAAATTTGGGTATGCTAAGTGAAGTGTTTGAAAATGGTTATTTTTTTTTGTGAATTGTTGTTTGATTTTGAAAATTGGAATTCACACTTAGCAAATTTAGGTATGCTAAGTGAAGAAACCAAGTGCATTTTATTTAATTTTTCTTTTATGAAAATAGGATTCTTAGCAAATTTGAGTATGCTAAGAAAATCCTAAGGTGTTTCATTTTGTTTTGATTTGTTTGTAAGTAGAGACTTTACTTTAGCAAATATGGTATGCTAAAGATGAAGTTCCACTTAATTTTTTGTGCATGGTTTAATGCTTGATTTTGTTTTGTGATGTAATGTATTTTGACTGGATGTTGTGGTGCATGTGCATAGACAAAATGATAGGATGATCTTAGTCTAATCATGTCTTATGTAAGGGATTCTGCTTAAGGAGCATTGTATTAAAAATATAAATACTTTTGCTATGTAGGTTGCTTATACCCCTAAGCATGTTCCAAATTAGGACAGAAAAACATGGTTACCCATGTCTGGGGTCCTAAGTCCAAATTATTCCTATAACTGCTTGAGATTGCATGGTATGTTTAGCTAATCTATATTTTGCATATTTAGTTAGATTTATCTTTCCCATTTTGATGTAATTTTTATAATTAAGATTTGGAATGAATGTTATGGGGGGAATTAGGATGAAGATTGGTCATAAGACCATGTCTTATATACCATGTGAAGCCTTGGAGCAAACCACATCCCAAGTCCAAATGAAGAAAGAAAGAAAGAAAGAAAGAAAGAAAGAAAGAAATGAAGAAATGAAGAATGAAGACCCCCATAACATGAATTCTTTCTAAATTATAATTATTCATTTGTAATCGTTGAAGGGTAGAGCTACCCACTTTTCTTTTGAGTTTGTGCGGTATTCGACCACATCAGCCTCTTATTCTTTTGCTCTAGCTTTATAAAATTATTTGATGTTTGTTTAGCTTGTGCATTAAGATGGCATGATTTTCCCTAGTTTCTTCAATTATTTGATAAATGGCCTGGATGTGATTAGGCTCTTAGGAAAAAAAATAAATTTTCTATCTAATTAATCAACTTAAAATTAAAATTAACAACTTTCAACCACACCTTAAGCCTATGACATAAATCAAGATAATAAAAGATTTAGCAACCCCTTAGCTGGATGTTGTATGTCTCACATCATGCATAAAAACTTGTTGCTTCACTCTTGCTAATGGAGGGATTCCACCCTTGCCAGAGAAAATAGCTTGACCTTTGAGAGCCATGGTGGAAACACACCTCCTTCTTACTAATTTTGGCCTATAATCAAATTTCTCATGCATTAAGCATATGAAATCCCATAGCTTATGTGAAACAAATTATCTAAAAATAAAAAATAAAACTTAACAAAATTTGCATTAGATTAAGTCATTTATTCATGCACATCATGATCTAGTCTCTTAGGGAGTGTGTTTAAGGACTTAATCTTTTTTCTAAATAAACAATAGCCTAGCTATCTTGCAAAGCATAAGACTTGCCTACATGTATTTAAAATAGTTGGAGGAGTTAGTTAGTGGCCACCCCAGGCAGTTGTAAGTCTAACAATCGGGTGGTTTATCCTCTCTTGTGGAGGTAAATCATATACATATTTTTGCCTTAGATTTAGGTCGTGCATTGGCCCTCGCCAAAGCTCCCTAGATTTAGGTTATGAGGTTATTATTTCCCTTTGTGGGCTACAAGCATAAATCCTTACCTCTTAGGCATTTCTATGATCTTGTATCATGGAATTGTAAGCCCTAAATTTCTAATAAAAATTCAACACAAATAATTAATTCCCTTCAAATTTCAAAAATATAAAGCCCAACCATAGGATAGTTGGGATGCTCGCTAGGTTTCCTAGCATCTTGAGCATCCCATACTTATCTCCCTTTGGTTTCGATAATAACTCCCTCCTTTTGATCTTCCAAAAATATCCAATTTGTTGATAGTCCTATCTTTGAAATCTTTGGAGATAACGATCATTTATCTTAATCGAGAATATTCTTAAAGAATCACATTCCTTAAGATGTAATTAAGTATGGGGGATTGCCTCCATAGGGAACTTAACAAACCCTATTTAAAATAAACCCTACTTTACTTTTCTATGTAAAGTAAGGGAAGAATCTCTGGTACATTCGAAGACCCATTATCCTTAGGAGCCCTTATTAGGTGATTAGGTCCATTGTAGGATGGTGACTTCTATCTCTCGAGATAGTACATCATTCCACAATGTCATACCCGATCACCCTAATAAGAACATCTACAGATCTATGTGGTGTCCAACAACATACCAAATTTTTTATTTTTCAAATTCCCCCAAAGAGTTTGAGAAATAAAAAAAATACCACATATTTTTCTAGCTACTTCATTGGGGAAAGTTCCTCTCTCCATCTTTGGTAAATGATCATTGTCTCCAATTATTGATAGTGGGTTTGTATTTTATATGAATCTGAGGCTATCTTTCTTTTTCATTGGCACTTAGTTTATTTCATTCTTAAGATAAGCTAGCCAACATCCTTTAGGTTTTAGGACCTCACTCCATGTAGGTCCTAAAACCCCTATTGTGACCCCCAATAGGTGAAAATAAAAATTTAATAAAAAAAGAGATTATTTAGGACCTTCCTTTTACCATTTTTATGGTAAGGAAAGGTTCATCCCAAAAAATAAAGAAAAATAAATCATTTATAGAAACATCACTTTCCAAAAGCACTTTTTCAAAAAAAGTTCACATAATAAAATACTTGCACAAAATAACCTCATCTAACAATCTTCAAGATTGTTACATGTAGGATCTTTTCAAAATCAAAGCCAAGAATCATCTTTTCAAAAAGCACAAATTAACATTGTCATTTAATTTATTTAATGAAGATTTCATTTTTAAACAAAATCAAAAATAATCTTTTCGAAAAGCACACATGAACATCCTCATTGAATATACCCAAATTTATTGAATGAAGATTTCATTTCTAAACAAAATCAAAATCATCTTTCAAAAAGAACAAATGAACATCCTCATTCAATTTATTGAATGAAGATTTCATTTCAAAAATAAAATAAAAAATCATCTTTCAAAAAACACCAATGAACATTTTCTTTCAATATACCCAAATTTATTGAATGAAGATTTCATTTACAAATAAAATCAAAATCATCTTTTCAAAAAGCACATATGAACATCCTCATTCAATATATCCAAATTTATTGAATAAAGATTTCATTCCTAAACAAAATCAAAAAATAACTTTTCAAAAAGCACACATTTGAAAATGAACACCCTCATTCAATATACTCAAATTTATTGAATGAAGATTTCATTTCCAAATAGAATCATATCATAACATTGAAATTCCATTTCAACATATCTCACATATGTTGAAGTTGGAATTTCTTTCTTCTTCAAAAAGTATAAATTTGAAAATAAGCCTCTTCATTCAATATATCCAAATATGTTGGATGGAGGTTTTATTTTCAAAATAAAATTTCATTAAAATTCCACTCAACACATCCCACATGTGTTAAGTTAGACTTTCCTTCATTTCAAAATGCAATAATCACACACAAAAATTTTATCTTTGAAAAATAAAATATAATTGACTTCCATTTTACATATCCAAATTTGTTAAATGAAAATCTCCTTTTCAAAAATCATTAAAAAAAAATTCAAAATGCATTGGAATTCCATTTGACATGTCCAAATTTGTCAAATGAGAAATTCATTTTTCAAAAGAAAATTTGAAAATAAATTGGAGTCTATTTAACATACCACACTTGTTAAATAGAAACCCCCACTTTCAAAAATCAAAACCAAAACACATTTGAACCTTATTTAGCATACACAAATTCGCTAACTAATGTTCTTTATTTAGCATACCCAAATTTATTTAGCATACACAAATTTGCTAACTAAGCCTCTTTATTTAGCATACCCAAATTTACTAACTAAAGATCATCTTTTCAAAATCATAAAAATCAAACACATTTGCATTCTTTATTTAGCATACCCAAATTTTTTAAGTAAAGATCCTCTTTTCAAAATCATCAAAAATCAAAACACATTTGGATCCTTTATTTAGCATACCCAAATTTGCTAAATAAAGATCTTCTTTTCAAAAAAATCATCAAAAATCAAACACACTTGAATCCTTTATTTAGCATACACAAATTTGTTAAGTAAAGATCCTCTTTTCAAAAAATCATCAAAAATCAAAACACATTTGGATCCTTATTTAGCATACCCAAATTTGCTAAGTAAAGATCCCCTTTTCATCATAAAAAATTAAAAATAAAAAAACACATTTAGATTCTTTATTTAGCATACCCAAATTTGTTAAGTAAAGATCCTCTTATCAAATCACAAAAATCAAAACACATTTGGATCCTTTATTTAGCATACCCAAATTTGCTAAGTGAAGATCCTCTTTTCAAAAATCAAAAATCAAACACATTTGGATCCTTTGTTTAGCATACCAAAATTTACTAAAGTAAAGACCCTCTTTTCAAAATCATAAAAATCAAACACATTTGAATCCTTTATTTATCATACCCAAATTTGCTAAGTAAATGTTTCATTTTTTTAAAAATCAAAATCAAACACATTTGGATCATTTATTTAGCATACTAAAATTTGCTAAATGAAGATCCTCTTTTCAAAATCACAAAAAAAAAATCAAACACATTAGGATTCTTTACTTAGCATACCCAAATTTGCTAAGTAAAGATTTTATTTTTTAAAAAATCAAAAATCAAACACATTTGGCCTTTATTTAGCATACCCAAATTTGCTAACTAAAGACCTCATTTTCAAAAAAATCAAAATAAAAGAAAACATTTGGACTTTATTTAGCATACACAAATTTGCTAAGTAAAAATTTCATTTCCAAATTCACACATGATTCACAAACAAGCAAAAGAAGAAAATTATTTCAAACAACTCAATTAGCATGCTCAAATTTGCTAAGTGAGTAATTCCAAACAAAATCAATTGACCCTTTATTTTAACATACTAAAATTTGTTAAATAAAGGGTCTCCAAACACAAAAATCAAATTCAAATATGAACCAATGGAAGCATCAAAAATCTCTTCAAAATATTTGAACCCATTTTCCAACATACACAAATTTTTTAAAAATGGATTTAAATCCAAAAATCTCTTCTCCAATTCTAAATTAAAAAAATTTTCTCTCCTAAATTCAAAGAGCCCCACTTAACATATCCAAATTGTTGAGTGTTGGTTCAAATTCTAAAAGCATACCAAAATAGAAATCTAATTTGAGTTTTTTTTTCTAACTTTGCAGAATTTCAACTCAATTTTAGTCAGTTTTTCTTAAGTTTAGTTCAGTACTAATGGATGCTGACAAGTATGTCTTCACTTTTCTTTTTGGGATGGTTTTGGCCTTGGATCGGGTTAGCCTCCCATAGACTGACTTTGCCCATCTCATTCACTTTGGTCGAGGATTCGAGGGGGTCAAAATCACTAGTGAGGGGGCAACCCGCCAACCATCAGCAGGAGTGTGGTGATTGGGAAGAATCCAGTCATCCATGTTGAGACGCCTTTAGACTCTGAGTTTCCCTCACTAAAGAGGAAGATTGTAGCAGTTCCCATAGCAGTCATAGTTTTGTGCACGGTCTATTCCCATTCTTTGCCCGGTATAGACACTCGGCTTCTTCCAAGGAGAAGGCTACCCTGTCTTCAGGGATAGTCTCTCCTACCTTTGAGATCGGGTCTAGTTCCCATACTGCTCCTCCCAGTAAAACTCAACGTCATAACAGATGCCACAAGATAAAGCAGATCCTACCTCCGGCCATCCATGAGCTTTTGGCCGGTGGTAGGATCATGTTCATGAACAAAGATATGGTGGTAGTCCTTTAACATATCTTTGTTCATGAGCATGATCCTACCACCGGCCAGCTATGAGCTTTTGTGCCTGCACAGTTGGATCACTCTTTAGATGATATCGCAGCACAGTATCTCATTGAGAAGAAAAAAATTCTAGGGTATTCCTGGTCTAACTTAGAGGAAGATAAGGTTATCTTTGATCCCAACAAAGATGATATTTTAGAGGACTCAGCAGAGGTGAATATGGTTGACACCAGGGGTTCTCTCCTTTAGGATCAGCATGGCTCAGAAGGTGTTGCGATCGAACAGGATGACATAACCCTTTCGACCCAACACCTCCTTCAATAAATTAAATAGAAGGATGAACAGATAGATAGGATGGGGAAGAGGCATAAAGATTTACTAGTGGTAATTTTGGCACTTCAGAATTAAGCTCCAACAGCACATCCTACCATTATGGAGGCTAATCAGCCTGAGTTACTACATGTCTTGGATCAAGCCAAGACTTCACCTCTAGCAGTAGGCACTAGCTTGTATAGGAAGGTAGTGGATAGTACCTCCATATAAGAAAAAAATATTAAACTCATGGTTGAGAAATAAGTGAGAGAAGCATTGAGCGCAAGCCCGAGGTGGTTCATTGGTTCCAAAGGGTAGACCCTACCCAAAGGAATTCGATGCTATCTAATATCCTAAGAGTTTTGTACCACCTTCATTCTAGAGTTTTGATGGCAGCGAGAACCCACACCGGACATAGCACTTCGGGGCCAACTGCTAATCTTTGGTGGCAGCAATCGTTCTTATTCCATCTTTTTGTCAGAAGTTTAGCGGGCATAGCTTTGATTGGTATGCTAAACTCCCCAATAATTCCGTGAAGACTTTTGTTGAGTTGGAGCAACTCTTCATTATAAGGTTTGCTGGAGCTCAACAAAGGATAATTGTGGGCGATCTCTTTGTAGTACAACAACACCATAGTGAGTCCCTCGTTGATTATAATCTTTAATGGAGCGATTTGAGTATGAAATATGAACCGTAGCTATCTGAATAACATGTCATTGAAATTATACTAAAGAATATTCATGGTCCGATCACCTTCATTCTCAAAGGTTTTACCATCAAGATATTTGAGAAGCTAATCAACAAGGCGACTAGTCTATAAGGAGAGGCAAAAAAGTTGCCTTTTCAAGATCAGTCAACAAAGCCAAAGCCATAGAAAGCTTATAAAAAGAAGCTAGGGGTAGTAGCAGTATTGGATGAAGGGAAGCAATCAATCAAATATCAGCATGACAGACCTCATGCTTTACACTCGTCACTTTACCTCCTTTCATCTAGGCCATCCTCTGGCGCCACACCTCCATGACCTTGCCCTCCTCCTGACCATACTCATAGTAGTAGTACACATACTTGTCACCAGGTAGTTACTATCCACCTACTCTTTAGGATAAACTAAATAATCATTTAAGAGGGAGGTAGTCAGAAAAATCTTTAAGAACCTCTTAAAGAAACCTGATTTTAAGCTACCCGAGCCTAGGAAGCCAGAGGTAGTGGGCAGAAGCAATGATCCTAACATTTGCCCCTACCACCTCATGTTAGGCTATGTTTTGGAGGATTTCTTTACATTCAAGGACTTGCTTGAGCATATCTACAATTCAGGCCCCATAGTTATCCTAAAGGAATATCTAGTGGAACAACCATATAGTTCTGTCAGGGTAATCCTTAGGGATTGAATTGCATTAGATTTAGATTATTTGAAGCATATCCTTACATGATCTAGTCTCTTTAGGGAGTGAGTTTATGGACTTAATCTCTCTCTAAATAAATAAAGCATAAGACTTGCCTACATGTATTTAAAATCATAGGAGAAGTTAGTTGGCGGCCACCCAGGTAGTTGTAAGTCCAAGGAGTCGAGTGGTTTGTCCTCTCTTATGGAGGTAAACCAAACACCCATTTTGACCTTAGATTTCTATTGTGCTTTCGGCCCTCACCAGAGCTCCCTAGATTTAGGTTCTGAGGTTGCTTTTTTTCTTTGTGGGCCATAAGCTTAAATCCTCACCTCTTAGGCATTTCCTTAATTTTGTGTTATGAAATCATTAGTCAAAAATTTCTAATGAAGAATTCAACTCAAACAAACTAAATTAATTTTAAAAAAGTAAATCCTAACCATATGATAGCTTGAGATGCTCACTAGGTTTCCTAGTGTCATGGTCATTTCCTACTTATCTTCCTTTTGGCTTCGATAATAACTCTTTTTCCTTGATCAATCTCATTTGATCTTCCAAAATAAGCTAATCGATTGATAGTCCTACCCTATTGAAATCTTTGAAGACAACAATTATTTACCTTAATCGAGAGTATTCCTAAGGGATCCTATCCCTTAGGATGTAATTAACTATGGGGGCTTGCCCTTATAGGGGACTTAACGAACCCAATTTAAAATAAACCCAATTTAAAATAAACCTTACTTTACTTTTTCATGTAAAGTAGGGGAAGAATCTCTAGTACATATCCAGACCCACTATCCTTAAGAGTCCTTATTCGAGTGATTAGGTCCATTGTAGGGTGATGATTTCTATCTCTTAAGATAATGCATCTCTCCTCAATGTCGTACCCAATCACCTTAATAAGAATATCTGGATTTATGTGGTGTCCTAACAAGGCGTAATATATTTTTATATATTTTCTATTTTCATTTATCTTCTTTTCCATAAGGGAGTGGGGATAGATGAAGGTAAGAAACTATATAAAGAATATATTTTCACCGATTTTTCTGGCGACTCCACTGGCGATGGTTCCTCTCGCCATCTTTGGTAAATAATCATTGTATTAAAGTATCGATAGTACTTTGGTATGAATCTGAGACTATCTTTCTTTTCATTGGCACTTAGCTTATTTCATTCTTAAGTAGACTTAACCAACATCTTTAGGTTTTAGGACCTCACCCCATGTTGATCTTAAAACCCTCATTAGGTTCACCAATGGGTAGAAATAAAAAAGATCTAAATAAAAGAAAATATTTAAATACTTCCTCCTTATCTTTTTTTTTATGATAAGGAAAGGTTCATTCCAAAATAATAAATTTTTCAAAAGAATCTTGCTTTTCAAAAAAGCACTCTTTCAAAAATATGCACATAATAAAATATTTTCCATAAAATTTTCTTAAATCACCCTTGTTTAACAATTCTCAGAATTATTACATGTAGGGGTTTTCAAAAATAAAACTAACAATCTTTTCCAAAAGCACAAATAAACATCTTCCTTCAATTCATTTTGATGAAGATTTCATTTTCAAAAATAAAATAAGCAATCATCTTTCCAAAAAAATCAAAATCAAAATTAAAAATAGAACTTTCAAAAAGCACATTTAAACCTCTCCATAATATACCCACACCTACTGAATGAAAGTTTCATTTTCAAAGAAAATTAAAAAAATTTTCAAAAGCACAAATGAACATCTTCCTTCAATGCATTTTGATGAAGATTTTATTTTCAAAATAAAATGAACAATCATCTTCCCAAAAATCAAAATCCAAAAATAAAACTTTCAAAAAAAAGAGGACATGAACCTTTCCATTCAATGTACTCACACCTATTGAATGGAAGATTCCTTTTCAAATAAAATTAAATTTTTCAAAAGCACAAATGAACATCTTCCTTCAATGCATTTTTATGAAGATATCATTTTCAAAATAAAATGAATAATCACCTTTCAAAAAATCAAAATCAAAATTAAAAACAAAACTTTCAAAAAGCACACATCAACCTTTCCATTCAATACACCCACACTTGTTGACTGGCAGTTTCATTTTCAAACGAAACTAAATTTTTTAAAAGCACATATGAATATCTCCATTCAATATACCCAAACTTATTGAATGAATATTTCATTCCTAAATAAAAATAACATAATTTGTAAATCCCACTTAAACTTATCCTATATATAATCAAGTTGGAATTCCCTCTTTCAAAAAAAAAAGCAATAATCAAACACAAAATAAAAATTTTCACATTTGTAAAAATAAGATTGATCTCCATTCCTACATACCCAAATTTGTTGAATGGAAGACCTCTTTTCAAAAATTAAAACTTAATAGTCATATTTTCAAAATTCAAACACATTTGGAATTTTATTTAGAATAATCAAATTTGCTAAGTGAAGTTTTCAAATCCAAAATCAAAAAATTTCAAAAACACAATTGGAATTTCATTTTAGCATACTAAAATTTGCTACATGAAGTCTCCAAATTCAAAAAAAAAAAAAAAATTCAAACACATTCGAAACTTTATTTAACATACTCAAATTTGCTAACTGAAATCTCCAAATTCAAAATCAAAAATTTTCAAACACATTTGAAATTTCATTTTAGCATACTCAAATTTGCTAAGTGAAGTCTCCAAATTAAAAAAAAAAAAAATTTCAAACACATTTGGAACTTCATTTAGCATACTCAAATTTGCTAAGTGAAGTCTCCAAATTCAAAATCAAAACTTTTTCAAATACATTTGAAATTTCATTTATCATACTCAAATTTGCTAAGTGAAGTCTCCAAATTTAAAATCAGAAAAATTTTCAAACACATTTGGAACTTCATTTAGCATAATCAAATTTGCTAACTGAAGTCTCCAAATTCAAATAAAAAATTTTCAAACACATTTGGAACTTCATCTAGCATTCCCAAATTTGCTAAGTGAAGTTCCAAATTCAAAAACCAAAAATTTTCAAGTACTTTTTGGAACTTCATTCAGCATACTCAAATTTGCTAAGTGAAGTCTCAAAATTCAAAATAAAAAATATCCAAAACACATTTGGAACTTCATTTAGCTTTCTCAAATTTGCTAAGTGAAGTCTTCAAATTCAAAATCAAGAATTTTCAAACACATTTGGTACTACATTTAGCATGCTCAATTTGCCAAATGAAGTCTTTAGATTCAAAACTTCAAGCACTTTTGGAACTTCATTCTTTAACATACCAATTTTTCTAAAGAGAAGTTTCCATTTTCAAAACAATGCCAAAACACAAAAATTTTGGACACATCTATTGGAATTTCATTTAATTCATGGCTGGCCGGTAGTAGGATCCGCTTGATCTTGTGGCATCTGTTATGATGCTGAGTTTTGTTGGGAGGAGCAATACGGGAACTAGACCCGATCTAAAAGGTAAGAGATACTATCCCTGAAGACAGGGTAGCCTTCCCCTTGGAAGAAGCCAGGGAGTGAGTGCTAGCTCGTGGGGCGAACGGAAGAACTGAATGCATGAAACTACCTATGGAACTGCTACAATCTTCTTCTTTAGTGAGGGAAACTCAGAGTCTAAAGGCATCTCAACATGGATGACTGGCTTCTTCCCAATCACCACACTCCTACTAATGGTTGTGCGGGTTGCCCCCTCACTAGTGATTTTGGCCCCCTCGAATCCTTGACCAAAGTGAATGAGATGGGCAAAGTCAGTCTGTGGGAGGCAGACCCGATCCAAGGCCAAATCCATCCCAAAAGAAAAGTGAAGACATAATTGTGAGCATCCATTAGTACTGAACTAAACTTAAGAAAAATTGACTAAAATTGAGTTGAAATTCTACAAAGTTTGAAAAAAAAAACTCAAATCAGATTTCTATTTTGGTATGCTTTTAGAATTTGAACCAACACTCAACAATTTGGATATGTTAAGTGGGGCTATTTGAATTTAGGAGAGAATTTTTTTTTAATTTGGAATTGGAGAAGAGATTTTTGGATTTAAAATCCATTTTTAACAAATTTGTGTATGTTGGAAAATAGGTTCAAATATTTTGAAGAGATTTTTGATGCTTCCATTGGTTCATATTTGAATTTGATTTTTGTGTTTGGAGACCCTTTATTTAACAAATTTGGGTATGCTAAATAAATTTGGGTATGCTAACTAAAGAACATTAGTTAGCAAATTTGTGTATGCTAAATAAGGTTCAAATGTGTTTTGGTTTTGATTTTTGAAAGTGGGGGTTTCTATTTAACAAATGTGGTATGTTAAATAGACTCCAATTTATTTTCAAATTTTCTTTTGAAAAATGAATTTCTCATTTGACAAATTTGGACATGTCAAATGGAATTCCAATGCATTTTGAATTTTTTTTAATGATTTTTGAAAAGGAGATTTTCATTTAACAAATTTGGATATGTAAAGTGGAAGTCAATTATATTTTATTTTTCAAAGATAAAATTTTTGTGTGTGATTATTGCATTTTGAAAAGAAGGAAAGTCTAACTTAACACATGTGGGATGTGTTGAGTGGAATTTTTAATGGAGTAATTTTATTTGAAAATAAAACCTCCATCCAACATATTTGGATATATTGAATGAAGAGGCTTATTTTTAAATTTATACTTTTTAAAAAGAAAGAAATTCCAACTTCAACATATGTGAGATATGTTGAAATGGAATTTCAATGTTATGATATGATTCTATTTGGAAATGAAATCTTCATTCAATAAATTTGAGTATATTGAATGAGGGTGTTCATTTTCAAATGTGCTTTTGAAAAGTTGATTTTGATTTTGTTTAGGAATGAAATCTTTATTCAATAAATTTGGATATATTGAATGAGGATGTTCATATGTGCTTTTTGAAAAGATGATTTTGGATTTTATTTGAAAATGAAATCTTCATTCAATAAATTTGGGTATATTGAATGAGGATATTTATTTGTGCTTTTTGAAAAGATGATTTTTATTTTTTTTGGAAATGAAATCTTCATTCAATAAATTTGGGTATATTGAAAGAAAATGTTCATTGGTGTTTTTGAAAGATGATTTTATTTTATTTTGAAATGAATCTTCATTAAATAAATTGAATGAGGATGTTCATTTGTTCTTTTTGAAAGATGATTTTGGATTTTGTTTAGAAATGAAATCTTCATTCAATAAATTTGGGTATATTGAATGAGGATGTTCATGTGTGCTTTTGAAAAGATTATTTTTGATTTTGTTTAAAAATGAAATCTTCATTCAATAAATTAAATGACGATGCTCATTTGTGCTTTTGAAAAGATGATTCTTGGCTTTGATCTTGAAAAGATCCTACATGTAACAATCTTGAAGATTGTTAGATGAGGTTATTTTGTGCAAGTATTTTATTATGTGAACTTATTTTTTGAAAAAGTGCTTTTTGGAAAGTGATGTTTTTATGAAGGATTTATTTTTCTTTATTTTTGGGATGAACCTTTCCTTACCATAGAAATAGTAAAAAGGAAGGTCCTTAATAATCTCTTTTTTTATTAAATTTTTATTTTCACCTTTTGGGGGTCACAATAGGGGTTTTAGGACCTACATGGAGTGAGGTCCTAAAACCTAAAGGATGTTGGCTAGCTTATCGAATGAAATAAACTAAGTGCTAGAAAAGAATGATAGTCTGATTCATATAAAATACAAACCCACTATCGATACTTGGAGACAACGATCATTTACCAAATATGGAGAGAGGAACTTTCCCCAACAGAGTTGCTAGAAAAATCTGTGGTATTTTTTTTATATCTCAAACTCTTTGGGGGGGAATTTGAAAAATAAAAATTTTGGTATGTTGTTGGACACCAGATCTAGATGTCTTATTAGGGTGATGGGTGACATTGAGGAATGATGTATCTGATCAAGTCACCTCAATGGACCCTAATCACCTAATAAGGACTCCTGATAATGGGTCTTGAAACCAGAGAGACTTCCCCTACTTTACATGGAAAAGTAAAGTAGGGTTTATTTTAAATAGGCGTTGAGTTCTATAGGCAAGCCCCCCATACTTATCTTAATGTGATTCTTTAAGAATACTCATTAAGAAAAATGATCGTTATCTCCAAAGAATTCAAAGATATGACTATCAACAAATTGGATATTTTTGGAAGATCAAATGGGATTGATCAAAAAAAGGGAGTTATTATTGAAACCAAAGGGAGATAAGTAGGGGATGCTCACGATGCTAGGAAGCCTAGCGAGCATCCCAAACTATCATATGGTTGGGCTTTATATTTTTGAAATTCGAAGAGATTTAATTGTTTGTGTTGAACTTTTATTAGAAATCTAGGGCTTATAATTCCATGATACAAGATCATAGAAATACCTAAGAGGCAAGGATTTATGCTTGTAGCCCGCAAAGGAAAACAACAACCTCATAACCTAAATCTAGGGAGCTTTGGTGAGGGCCAAGGCATGACCTAAATCTAAGGCAAAAATAGGTATATGATTTACCTCCACAAGAGAGGATAAACCTCTCGACTATTAGACTTACAACCGCCTGGGGGTGGCCACCAACTAACTCCTCCAATATTTTAAATACATGTAGGCAAGTATTATGCTTTGCAAGATAGCTAGGCTATTATTTATTTAGAAAGAAGACTAAGTCCTTAAAGATACTCCCTAAGAGACTAGATCAAGATGTGCATGAATAAATGACTTAATCTAATGCAAATTTTGTTAAGTTTTATTTTTATTTTTAGACAATTTGTTTGACATAAGCTATGGGATTTCATATGCCAAATGCATGAGAAATTTGATTATGGGCCAAAATCAGTAAGGAGGTGTGTTTCCACCATGGCTCTCAAAGGTCAAGCCATTTTCTCTGGCAAGGGTGGAAGCCCTCCATTAGCAAGAGTGAAGCAACAAGTTTTTATGCATGATGTGAGACATACAATATCCAGCTAAGGGGTTGCTAAATCTTTTATTATCTTGATTTATGTCTTAGGCTTAAGGTGTGGTTGTGAGCTATTAATTTTAATTTTAAGTTGATTAATTGGATAGAAAATTTATTTTTTTCCTAAGAGCCTAATCGCATCCAGGCCATTTATCAAATAATTGAAGAAATTAGGGAAAATCATGCCATCTTAATGCACAAGCTAAACAAACATCAAATAAATTTATAAAGCTAGTGCAAAAGAATAAGAGGCCGATGTGGTCGAGGTCCACCGTATAAACTCGAAAAGAAAAGTGGGTAGTCGAGTTCTACCCTTATACAACCTGGATTACAAATGAATAATTATAATTTAGAAAGAATTCATGTTATGGGGTTCTTCATTCTTCATTTCTCCATTTCTTTCTTTCTTTCTTCATTTGGACTTGGGATGTGGTTTGCTCCAAGGCTTCACATGGTACATAAGATATGGTCTTATGACCAATGTTCATCTTAATTCCCCATAACATTCATTCCAAAACTTAATTGTAAAATTACATCAAAATGGGAAAGATAAATCTAACTAAACATGCAAAACATAGATTAGCTAAACATACCACACAATCCCAAGTAGTTATAGGAATAATTTGGACTTAGGACCTCAGACATGGGTAACCAAGTTTACTGTCCTAATTTGGAACATTCTTAGGGGTATAAGAAACCTGCATAGCAAAAGCATTTATATTTTTAATACAATACCCCTTAAGCAGAATCCCTTGCATAAGACATGATTAGACTGAGATCATCCTATCATCTAGTCTACGCACATGCACCACAACATCCAGTCTAAATGCATTACATCACAAAACAAATCAGGCATTAAACCATGCACCACCCTAACATAGAGCTAAAAATGGTGACTTAGCCTAATGTGTGTGCCATTTAAAACTTATGTGGCATGTCTTTGCTAGGTTTTAAGGTTGGAATTTTTTAAGTTTGAAGGATTCAACTTAGATGGTGGTTTTTTGTTAAGTGATTTAGTTGATTTGATAATTTTATTTGATGATTTGATTTGGTTTGAATGAACCTACATTTAGTTACTAAAAATTGTAAAGAGAAGAAAAGAGAAGAGAACTTCTCTTTCACCCTTACCATAAGTAACTTCTAAGGTAGATTCATTAATGATTTTTCTCTAGTGAATATTTTATTATGTGTTTTAATTAACCTTAAGTTTAGATTTACTCTAAATAAACCTATTTAAATAGAAAAGGAATCTTAAGATTAATTAAGGTAAATTGCTATCACATAACACACAATAATTTATTTCTTTCTAACATGTATACCATGCATATGAATAAACCTAAGCATAGCTATACATGCAATGCAAATCTTAGCACACCTTAATGATGAATGCAAAACATGTTGCTTAAGAAAATCTGGATATTTCCATGAATGTATGTTTTTATTATGTAGAAAATGGGAGGGATTATTATATCCATTTATCAAATGCTCATTTACATGTATAAAAGACTTAAATGAGTATGACGCTATTATTTTCTACTCTAGGGGTGTAAGGTACAAGACCTACTTGGGGCTATTTAATTCCTCACAACCCTGAGATGTTCAGACTAATATACCACTTTTCTTATATACAAGTGCATGTACAAAAAGAAGTAAATGGGTGAAGAATCATGCAAAAGATGTTTGTTTGATTTTGGTTGTATAATTTACATGTGTAATGTGAGGATCCTTCTTAAGTCATAACATTGGAGTGTATAGGAATAGATTTAAGCAAGTGTTATGTTCTTTTCAAATGAACTATTGTAGTGAAATTTATTTTCATGTTCATCTATCTTTTCAAAAATACTAATAAATGAAGACAAAAATACAAGTTTTGTTGGACACCATGCAAATTCGCAGATATTCTCATTAGAGTGATTGTGTATGGCACTGAGGAATGATGTACTATTTGAGAGATAGAAGTCACCATCATATAACAGACCTGATCACCTAATGAGGACTCCCAAGGACAATGGGACTTTGAATGTACCAGAGATTCTTCCCACACTTTACATGGAAAAGTAAAGTAGAGTTTATTTTAAACCGGGTTCATTAAGTTCCCTGGAGACAAGCCCCATAGTTAATTACATTCTAAGAAATGAGATTCCTTAAGAATACTCTTGATTAAGGTAAATGATTGTTGTCTCCAAAGATTTCAAAGATAGGAATATTAACAAATTTTTTATTTTCTGAAGATCAAGTGGGATTGATCAAAAAGAGAGAGTTATTATCGAAACTAAAGGGAGATAAGTAGGGGATGGTCATGATGCTAGGAAACCTAGTGAGCATCTTAAACTATCTTATGGTTGGGCTTTATATTTTTGAAGTTTGAAGAGAGTTAATTGTTTGAATTAAATTTTTATTAGAAATTTAGGGCTTACAATTCCACAACACAAGATCATGAAAATGCCTAAGGGGTGAGGATTTATTATTGTAGCCCACAAAGGGAAACAATAATATTAGAACCTAAATCTAGAGAGCTTTGGCGAGGGCCAAGGCACGACCTAAATCTAAGGAAAAAATGGGTTTATGGTGTACCTCCACAAGATAATATAAACCACCCGAATGTTGGACTTACAACCGCTTAGGGGTGGCTGCTAACTAACTCCTCCTACAATTTTAAATACATGTAGGTAAGTCTTATGTTTGTGCAAGATAGCTAGGCTATTGTTTATTTAGAAAGAGATTAAGTCCTTAAACACACTCCTTAAGAGACTAGATCATGTAGGCCATGAATAATGACTTAAATCTAATGCAAATTTGGTTAATTTTTTTTTTAAATTTTTGGTCAATTTATTTGACATAGGCTATGGGATTCATATGCCTAATGCATGAGAAATAGGTTATGTGCCAAAATTAGCAAGAAGGAGGTCTATTTTCACCATGACTTTCAAAGGTCAAGCCAATTTTTTGCAAAGGTGGAAGTCCTCCATTAGCAAGAGTAAAGTAAGATGCTTTTATGCATGATGTGAGAACATAAAACATCCAGCTAAGGGGTTGTTAAATCTTTTATTTCTTGATTTATGTCATAGGCTTTAGGTGAGATTATGAGTTGTTAATTTTTAATTTTAATTTGATTAATTAGATAGAAAATTTATTTTTCGCTAAGAGTCAGGCCATTCTTCAAAGCAAGGAAGACTCATGCCATCTTAATGCATAAGCTAAACAAACATCAAACAATTTTATAAAGCTAGTGCAGAAGAATAAGAGGCTGATGTGATAGGGTACCACCACGCAACCTGAAAAGAAATGTGGGTAGGCAAGCTTTACCCTTATACAACTCAAATTACAAATGAATAATTATAATTTAGAAAGAATTCATGGTATGGGGGTCTTTATTCTTCATTTCTTCATTTCTTTCTTTCTTTCTTCTTTCTTCTTTCTTTCTTTCTTTCTTTCCTTCTTTTGGCTGGTTGGGATGTGGTTGCTCCAAGGCTTCACATGGTGAATAAGACATAGTCTCACGACCAATGTTCACCTTAATCTCCCATAACATTCATTTCAAATCTTAATTACAAAATGACATAAAAATAGGAAAAGTAAATCTAACTAAACCTAAAATAGATATTAGCTAAACATACCACACAATCCCAAGCATGTATATGAATAAGTTGGACTTAACACCCCACACATGGGTAACCAAGTCCACCTATCCTAGCTTGGATTATGCTTAGGGGTATAAGCAACCTATACAGCAAAAGTATTTATATTTTTTTATTAAAAGCCTCTAGAAGATAATGATTATACTAAGATCGTCCTATCATCCAGTCTATGCACATACACCTTAACATCCAATCTAAAACATTTCATCACAAAATAAAATCAGGAATCAAATCATGCACAGCCCTAACATAGAGCTAGAAATGGTGACTTAGCCTAATATGAGTGCCATTTAAGGCTTGTGTGGCATGTCTTAGCTAGGCTTTAAAGTTGGATTTTTCTAAGTGTGAAGAATTCAACTTAGAGGGTGGTTTCATTTAAGTGATTTAATTAATTTTTTAACTTTATTTGATGATTTGATTTGGTTGGAATGAACTTATACTTAATTATTAAGTGTTGTAAAGAGAAGAAAAGAGAGGAGAACTTCTCTTTCATCCCTACCTTAAGCAAGTTCTAAGGTAGAATCATTAATGATTTTTTAGTGAATGTTTTATTATGTGTTTTAATTAATCCTAAGTTTAGATTTGCTCTAAATAAACCTATTCAATAAGAAAGGCATTTTAAGATTAATTAAGGTGAATTACTATCACAAAACACACAACCATTTATTTCTTTTTGACATGTATACCTTGCATATGAAATGATCCTAAGCATAGCTATACATGTAAATGTAAATCTTAGCATACCTTAATGATGAATGCAAAGAGATGTTGTTTTGAAAAATTTGGATATTCCATGAAAGCATGATTTTGTTATGTAGATAAGAGGGACTCTTTTATCCATTAATAAAATGTACATTTGCATGTATAAAAGACATAAGTGAGTATGATGCCATTATTTTCTACACCAAAAGTATAAGGTACAAGCCCTTCTTAGGGCTACTTAAAGCCTCGCAACCTCAGGATGTCCAGGCTAATATACCACTTTTATTAAATACATGTGCATGTACAAAAGAAAATAAACGGATGAAGAATCATGCAATAGATTTTTGTTTGTTTGTTTGATTTTGATTGTATCATTTACATTTGAATGTGAGGATCCTTCTTAAGTTATAACATAGAAGTGTATAGTAATAGATTTAAGCAAGTGTTATGTTATTTTCAAATGAGCTATACACTTTGTAAATCGTATACAAACCCATTCTGGTGAATTATTTTCAATTCTTCATCTAATCTTTCTGAAGAGAAAAGTTAAAAAAATGAAGAACCAAAAATATTGAAACACTTCTTATTTTAGACACCACGCAGATCCGCAGATGTTCTTATTTGGGTGATCGGGTACAGCATTGAGGAATGATATACTATCTCGAGAGATAGAAGTCACCATCATACAATGGACCTAATCACCTTAATAAGGATTCCTAAGGACTATGGGTATTCAAAATGTACTAGAGATTCTTCCCCTACTTTATATGAAAAAGTAAAGCGGGGTTTATTTTAAACCGAGTTTGTTAAGTTCCCTATGGAGGCAAGCCTCCATAGTTAATTACATCGTAAGGAATGAGATCCCTTAGGAATACTCTCGATTAAGGAAAATGATCGTTGTCTCTAAAAATTTCAAAGATAGGACTGTTGACCTCCACATATGTGTCATAAGTCAAGTTAACTCTACAAATCAAATTCGACGAAGTTCAGAGATGATAGTGTGTAAATCAGGGCTCAAAATGCACTGGATGTCACCAAAAATAATCAAAATGATCTCTGATCGATGAACATTATTTGCCGTCATGATTAGAATGTCTAGATTGATCAAAATATAAATATTACAAAATCTAATAAGCAATCGGTTATGCGCTCGAGCTATCAATGTATCAACACACATATCAGAGTCAGGAAGCTACAATAATGACCAAATGACCTCCGTTCATAAAACTTATCATGCCATTCACTTTAAAATATCAAAAACTATCAAATGAGATTGTCCATGTTCAAATCAGATGAGTCTGTGCAAATGTTGAATGATCAGAAGTGACAGTACGTAAATCCTGGCTCAAAATGCACTAGACATCACTGAAAATGATCGAAATAACCTTCGATCGATGAACGGACTTTGTCATCATATTTAGAACATCGAAATTGATCAAAATATAAATATTGCAAAATCTAATGATCAATCGATTAAGCGATCGATCTATCAATGTGTCGATATGCATAATAGAGTCTAGAAGCTACGATGATGTCCAAATGACCTCCATTCATGAAATTAATTATGTCGTTAGCTTTGAAACATCAAAAACTATCAAATGAGACTATCTACACTCAATTCAGATAAGTCTATATAAATGTCAAATGATTTGAAGTGAGTGCGCAAATCAAGGCTAAAATGCACAGGATGTCACCAAAATCAACTCAAATAACCTTCGATCGATGAACGGACTTTGTCATCACATTCATAATATCAAAATTGGTCAGGATATAAATATTGCACAACTTGAGGTCAACTGATCAAGCGCTCGAGTCATCTATGTGCCTGCACATATATCGAAGTCAGGAGGAACTGACGCAAGCCAAATGGCCTCTGTTCATGAAATTGATTGACCTGTTAGCTTCAAAACATCAAAATCTATCAAATAAGATTATTTGCACTTAATTCAGACAAGTTTGTGCAAAAATCGAGCGGTCGAAAGTGGCGACATGCATTTTGAGCTGAAATTAACCCAATTTGACGTCGACTTGAACCAAATGGCCTCCGATTGCGAAACAGACTGTGTTGTTGTGTCCAGAATATCAAAAAAAGCTAAGATTGATATATATATATATATATATATCAACTATATGAGTCTATCGGCATAAAATTCACAATTAAGATTAATTAAATATTTGAAAAAAATTCAATTAAGCTTGTTTATGCCTAAAAAGCCCTAATCGTTCCCTCCCTCTTTTGTTTTGTGTTTCCCCTAATTGAAAAAAAGACTCCCTCATGCAACAACTGCTCCCCCTCTCTCATTTTCACGGGTTCAAAAAAAAGGGAGAAAAAATGATTCCATTCTCTTCCTCCATTCCCATCCAACCTCCCTCAGTAAATCCCCCTCTCCTCTCATCTCTTCCGCACCATTTGCGGCCCATACGTTCGGTGGTCGTTTGCCGACCCATTCCATCCACCACTGCTTTCAGAACCCGGTCTGCAGGCAGCCTCCTCCCATAAAGCATTCCACCGGCCTTCCTCATCCATCGACTTGCACCACTCTGCAAACTCCATGACCCATAAAGCCGATCTGCGCTCAATCCATCATTGCACAATCTCGTGTCCTATCCAGCTCACTCCTCACTGCTACATGAGCCTTTGCTGCGATTCCTTCCCCTCTCCAAAACTGAAAATACCTCCTCTTTTCCCAATACAAATTTCACCGCAATCGCCTTGCTGCAATCACCTCACCATAATCGGGGGAAGAATACCATCAAGAGGCAGGTTCTTCTTTCAGTTTTTGGTATTGTATTCCTTGCATCACCTTTCCAGTCTTGGCTTCACTATAAATTGGGGAAGAACACCATCAAGAGGCAGGTTCTTCTTTTAATTTTTGGCATCACACTCCTCGTTTATCCTTCTAATCTTCACTTCACCACAAACTGGGGAAGAACAATGTCAAGAGGAGATTTTTTTCTTTCAATTTTTGGCATCTCATTCTTCGCATTACCTACTCAAATTCGCCTCATCGTAGCCAGGGAAGCAACACCATTAAGAGGTTGATTTCTTCTCTTGGTTTTCGGCATACCCAACCTTGTTTCCTTACTGAGCATTGTAGCATGCTAAAAAATGAGTCAAAATATGTGGGATATATATATATATATATACATGCTTGTGTTTCTTTGCAGGTTTGAAGGCCTCGTCGTGCTCAAGAGAGCGTAACAAGATAAAAAAACTGATTGTGGTGTCGTAAGACACTACTCGCTATGCTCAAGAGGGCATACCGAGTAAGCCAACATTCATTAGATGTGCTCCCCAGGCAAATGCTATCGAAATTTTGTCTAATTTCTAGACTTAGAAAGGGGGGGGGATGAATATATATTGCATTTATCTTCTTTCAAGTTTGAAGGCCTTGTTGTTCTCAAGAAGGCGCGATGAGATGAAAAACTAATTGTGGTGTCACAAGACACCGCTCGCTACGCTCAAGAGGGCGTACCGAGTAAGCCAAAACACCCTCGATGTAGCACCCTACATGGGAATGACGCCGGGAGGCAACCAAAATTTAGACTAAAATTCAAGACTTAAATAAATTTAAATGAAAAATTACCTACACTTAAGGCAAACAAAAGAATATATGACAAATATGAAGATAAATGTTAAATTAAAGAGAAATAGGGGGAGAACACTTAAAGAAAATTTTGGAAAGAATAGAACACTCATTTAAAATGCAAGAAAAATTTGGGGAGGCTAATATTAAACTCACAAACTTTAATTGTGATTCTCTATGGCTTAAATTGAAGTAATGAGTGAGTTCTCCTTTCTTGAAAATTTCTCAAAATTAAACAAGCCTTAATTGAAACTTGGGGAGACTAATACTAAACTCATAACAAACTGACAATAAACTTAAAGCCTATAAAATTTAATATGGAGTTAAGGATGAATCCAAATTGGGCTTAATAACTCTTATATGAATATGAAGGTGATTACTATGCTAGCTAATAAGCGTGAGTATGGCTAAAGCAATAAACACTGAAATCAACATAACTTATCAAAAGTGATGTAAATTAAACATAATCAAGTTGGGAGAATTACAAAAACTCAACAAGTAAACTAAGTGCAAGTAATGTTTTAAACTACAATCTAAATCAAAATGCCTTCTTCGCCATTGAATCTGCAACTCTTTGTATAAGCAGACAGAAGGCAATACTAAATCAAAATCTATAAAATCATAGGGCTTCTTTCAATCAAAAATTAAGAAATTTCATTCTAATTATGATTTTAACAATCAATGATTTCATTAATTAGATAAAGTTAGCTAAGCTATAAACACCTACATGTGCTCAGGCATAGAGATTTCAAGTAAATTTTAATGTTTGAAAAGGCTACGTAGGCTAAATTCAAATAAAAAATGAAAATACAAAATCAATCTCATAATTTAAACATAAAATTACCTAAAAACCTATAATAAGTTTTAAATCAGTGAAATATCTAAGAAATTATTTTGTCAGGTGATAGTAAATCTAACCCTCTGTTAGCAACTAAACAGAATTAATAGGATCTAAAGCTCTTAAGCATATTCAAATTAATCAAATTTTCAAATAAAATTAAGTAGCAATGTGAAACTGCTTAAATGAAACTCTGTCATTAAAAACTTAAATCAAACTCAATCCATCCACCTTAGCTTGTTTGTTGGGGTGACAAATTAAGAAAACTCTAGCTCACAAAAGGCCAATGTCAAATCAAGTGTTCTACTATGTTCACTCTCAATCAATCTCACGATAATGATGTGGTATGTCCTCACGTGGCTTGGCGATATGTTCCGAGATGAAGCTTATGACTGAGTCCTCGATGGATGGTTTTGCTAGGCATGCTCCATTATATTATGACCATGACTGTATCAAATCAAGTGTTCTGCTATGTTCACTCTCAATCAATCTGTAAGGATGTAGCGTGTCCTCTACTGCGTGGCTTGGCGGCTCCACAGAGATGGCGATTTATGAGTCCTCGATCGGGTGGTTTGGCTGCTCCATTATATTATGATTATGATCGTAGCCCGTGTGCTCCCCAATGGCTCTGCCCTTTGAGTTGTGAATCATAGGGTATATTTGATAGGGTAGTCCTCATTAGCTAAGGTAGTTTAGGGTTTAAAGCGTCTCCTTGACAACACACCACGATCTAAGGATTTCTTGGATGACATAACCATGTGTTGATGAGGATCCTTCTATTAGGTTGGGTTGCTACCTCCTCACTAAGTAAACTAGAGATCACTGCAGAGATGATGGAACCATGGGATTTAGATGGGACATCATCATTCCCAACCAGATTTAATGAAATGATGAATTTCATAATTTTGATTCATTTTCTCTACATACTATGTATTTATCTAATGTAGCAATGAAAGTTATCTCTCACTTATTGGGAGGGTAATTAGGCTTGTGCCTATAGGAAACCTTGAACTAAATCTAAAGTTCTCACCAAATGAGGATGAAATCTCTGGGTAATGTCTTATATACTATTCCATCTGCCTTCTAAAAATTACACCAACACTAAATCGGTGGGCTCCAAAAATTTTCCACTGACCTCTCGATAATATTTAAATTGAATGAATTGAAGAGAGTATCATTTGAATTATGGTGTAATTTTAGAAGGGAAATAAGTCATACTCATTTCATCCTCATTATTTAGATCTAGAGTTTTCTATAGCAGCCTATAATCTTACCCTCCCAATAAATGAGAGAGAACTCAATTAAGTGTCTTAGATCACTAAATGCATAGCATGTAATGAGTATCGAATTTAAAAAATTATTCAATTCATGGTTGGGGAATGATGATGTGCCCGTCATCATGTTCCATCATCCCGTCTGGTGCCGGTGGGAGGTAGTTGACCAAACGGCGTAATGATCCTCTTTCAACATAGAGTTGCGTCATCCAAGAAATCCATAGGTGGGGTGTTTGTCTAAGATAGTCTTAAGTCTACCACGACAAATTTTTCTCTGTCAAATATTGATTCACTCAGAAACGACAAAGAGCCTCAATACGATCATTAATGTAACGTATTGCTTATCTGTTGATTCTTGGCCAAACCATCTGGGTTGACATGGGCCACATCCTTGCATGAGATTGATTGAGAGTGAACATAGAACACTTGACATTGACTCCTTTATGGTTTTCTTAATTTGTCACCTGACAATAGTTCGAAGGTGGATGGGTGAGTTTGATTTAAGTTTTAATGATAGAGTTTCATTTAGCAATTTATTACTTAATTTGATTTGAAAAATTGATTAATTTGAATATATTTAAGAGCTTTAGATCTGTCAACTTTTTAAAAGGATTAGATCTATCACCTATCGGTTTCTGATATTTCATTTGAAACTCTTATTATAGGTTTTAGGTTTTGTTAACGGACCCATCTAAGACTAAAGCGAGAAGCGCACAGCATCACTTGAATTTTAAGCATTAGTGTGGGGCATCAGGGTTTATAGTAATTTTAGGTAATTTTATGTTTGAATTATGAGATTGATTTTTATTTTCATTTTTATTCAATTTGACATAGCCTTTTAGACATTAAATTTGCACTTGAAATCTCTGTCAGAACATACAGTGTTTATAAGCTAATTTCATTAATTAATGAAATCATTGATTTTAAAATCATAATTAGAATGAAATTCAATTTTGATTAAAGGAAATATGATTTTGTAGATTTTTATTTGTATCTTACTTGTAAAAATTGATTGGTGATGAAATAAGGCATTTTGATTTAGATGTAGTTTAAAATACTTAGTTTACTTGTTGAGTTTTTGTAATTCTCCCAACTTGATTATGTTTAATTTACATCAGATAAGTTATGTTGATTTAGTGTTTATTTGCTTTAGCCATCTTATTAGCTAGTAATCACCTTATTCATATAAGGTTATTAAACCCAATTTGGATTCATCCTTAACTCTATTTAGGCTTTAAGTTTATTGCTTGTTATGAGTTAGTATTTATTTTGAAAGGATTAAAACTTGTTTAATTTTGAAATTTATGAAGAGAACTCACTCATTACTTAATTTTAGACATCAATTAGGTTTGTGAGTTAATATTTTCCTCAAATTTTACTTGCATTTTAAATGAGTGTTCTATTCTTTAAAATTTTCTTTAAGTCTTTTTCCCTATTTCTCTTTGATTTAACATTTATCTTCATAATCATATATTCTTTTGTTTGACTTAATTAGGTAATTTTCATTTGAATTTGTTTAAGTCTTGAATTTTAGTCTAAATTTTGGCAGCCTCATCTTCATGTAGTTTTTGGCTTGGCGATGCATGACCTCTTAGCTGGTGGTTGTCTTGCGACCAGTGATTTTCATCTTGTCATGCCCTCTTGAGCATGATGAGGCCTTCAAACTTGAAAGAAGACAAATGCAATATATATTCATTCCCCTTTTTTTTAAGTCTAGAAATTAGACAAAATTTGACATTTCACTAGGGGGACATCCGGATGCTACTCGTATGTACTCTTGAATGGCGGCGGTGTCTTACACCGACCAATTTTCATCTCGTCGCACCTCTTGAGCATGCGAGGCCTTCAAACAAAGAAAACAAGCATGTATATATATATATATATATATATATATATATATATATATATATATATCACATTCACGTTTAACTCACTTTTTGGTGTGGTAATGATACAGGAACAAGGTTTATCGAAAATCAAGAGAAGAAATTCTTTTGATGCTTCTCACTTGAGGTAATTTGAGGAGGTAAGCGAGGAATGCGACAAATCGAAGAAGAACCTCTTGACTGTTCTTCTATTCTGAAGCAAGGTGGAAGGATAAAGTGAGAGTGATGCGAAAATTGAAAGAAGATATCTCTTGGCTGATGTTTCTTGATTGAAGCGAAGATTAGAAAGGTGATGAATCTGATCTGAAGCGAAAGAATTTCTTTCTGTGAGAAAAGCGAAAAAAGAAGATTAGAGAAAGGGGCATTATCGGTTTTGGAGAAAAAGGTTGCAATGTTAGGCTGGCTGAGCATGAAGCGTGCATGCAATAATGAGGGCAGATGGACTCACTGGAAGTGAGGAAACAGTGAGCTGCAGAGGAGGTTCTTTATTGTGCATTTTTGAAGAGCAGAAATGGATGTGTGTGAAGCAGTGATAAACGTGTAATTTGAATCTTTGTGAGGATGTGGGGTTGTGAGATCTGGTGAAATAAAAATAATTCTGAATAGGGTGGTTTGTCTGTGAGCATGGGATGGTAGGCAGAAACAGAGCTGAGTCATCTGATTTGGAGGTTGATCTTGAGTTTCTGAGAGTGGTGCATGCCTGGGATGGAACAGACAGCAGATGCCCTGTTTTATGGATCTGCAGGTGAGGATGAGAGAGGGAGAGCAGATTTGTCACGGAGGGAGAGTGGGAATGGAGGAGAAGAGAATGGAATCATTTTCTCCTTTTGAATAAGATAACGGTTTTAGAATTCTACTCTGGCCCCGCGAACTAGTTTAAGAAGCCAACCAATGGGCCCAATTTAATGATTTGAAGGAGTCCATTTCTGATTAGGGAACGTCTTCTTGGGAAAACAAAGAGGGAGAATGGATTAGAATAAGCCTATTTAGCATAAATAGTTGTTTTAATTTTTTTTTCAATATTTAATTAATCTTTATGATTTTTATTTTGATGGACTCATATGGTTGGATATATATATATATATATATATATATATATATATATATATATATATATATTTATATAATTATATATATATATATATATATATATATATATATATATATATATATATATATATATATATATTTTTATATTTTATATATATATATATATATATATATATTTTATGTTGAATAATGTCATTGTTTTGGTTTGATTTCAATTGGGTATTTGCTCAAAATACCGAATTAAGCTATGGTCTTTAGGCAGAAATGTTTCGTGTTTAGGCCTCAAGAAAAAAATGTTTTCATGACTCTGATGTTTTTGAGAATTTGTCGCGTAATCAGAATGCGATTCTTATTTGATGATTTCATATTTTAAAGCTAGCATCATTTCAATTTCATGAATGAGGATTGCGTTTTTGCATAGTAGGTGCCTCCCACTATTTGATATAATGCACAGGTGTTTAGAAGCGTAAGTTTTTGAAGGTACTTTCAGGTCTGAATCGGATCACGTTTGGAAGATCAGATTTTGATCCTTAAGTTGCAATATTTATATCGACTTTGATGTTCGAATGTGATGCGAAGTTCGTTTATCAGGTCATTTGAGTTAATTTTGATGGCGTCATTATTCATTTCGTCTGATTTATCACTTCAAATCATTTGACATTTGCACAGACTCATCCGAATTGAGTGAGGATAGTCTCATTTGATAGTTTTTGATATTTTGAAGCTAACGATATGATTAATTTCATGAATGGAGATCATTTGGACATCGTCGTAACTTTCAGACTCCGTTATACATGTCGGCACATTGATAGCTTCTTATCTTTGATTGTTAGATTTTTTGCAATATTTATATTTATCAATTTGACATTACGAATGCTGACAAAGGTCATTTGATCATTTTGGTGACGACATTTGAGTCGATTTATACCTTCTTTTGATCATTGATTTTGAAGACTCATTTGAATGACAATCTCATTTGATAGTTTGATGTGAAGATAATATGATTAGTTTAATGAAAGGTAGTTGGTCATTTAAAACTTATTTTTTCCCGGTTTTTTCCAAGGGGCCTGTTGACCAGTACTATTTGCATACTATGGAATTTGATTTGATTAACAAATCAGGATAGTACTAGCCTGATTTAATAAATCTTGGGAGGTCGAGTTTGCTTTTTTCCAGTATGTAGATTTTTTGAAATGTTTATATTATTTTGATGTTTTGGCGTAAATTTGTGAAATAATATGACATGAATCCTTTAAATCATTGTGTTAATCTTGCGTCCCACAAATTTTATTTGTCAGGGCTCACCCACCCCTGTAGTTCTACGGACTGATCCTCAAAAATGTCTAAGCGTCTAACCCATGAGCTTCCACCCCGGAAACCTGCCCCTAGTGGTCTTTGTTAAATAGAGGTTCCACATTATGACGGATCTTCACGTTACGGGGCAAGAAGTTAGTCCATGAAACTAGAATTAGGTTAGGATCTTGGAATATAGGTACTCTTACAGGTAAATTAATGGTAATAGATATTATGGTTCATAGAAAGATAAATATTTTATGTGTTCAAGAAACTAAATGGGTTGGGGAGAAAAAGGAGATTGATAGTTTAGGTTTTAAACTTTGGTATTGGTAAAGTCGAACTAGAAATGGTGTAGGTGTGATTATAGATAAAGTTTGAAGGATAATGTTATAAGTATTAATAGATGTGGAGATAGAATTATAGCTTTAAAGATGTTGATACTAAGATTATCAATGTTATAAGTGTTATGCTCTCAGTAGGTTTGGAGGTAAGTTCAAAAGAAAATTTTGGAATGAATTAGAGGGATTAATACAAAAGATACCTCTTGAAAAGTATTTATTGGGAGATTTAAATGGACATGTTGGTAGAGTGGTAGAAGATTTTAAAAGTATTCATGGTGGTTATGGATTTGGAGTGACTAATGAAGAAGGTAGGACTATATTAGATTTTGCCTTAGCTTATGATTTTGTAGTTGCTAATACTTTATTCAAGAAAAAAAGATGAACATATTATTACTTATAAAATGGATCTAGTAAAACCGATTGATTATTTTTGATAAGAAAAATAGATCGTTTAGATTGCAAGATTGTAAGGTCATTCAAGTGAAATTTTAAGTACCCTATTATAGTTTTAGATTTTAAGATGAAAGGTTGTAAGAGAAAAATAAACTTAATTATTGTCTAGGATTAGATGGGGAAGAACACAAATAAAAATATTTTTAAGAGCAAGCTACAAGAGATTAATTTGGGATGTTCATAAGGAAAAACGTTATATGGGAAAAAGTATCAAGTGATTAAACAAGTTGCTAAAATGTTTGGCGAATCAAAAGGAAAAGCTTCTTTTAATAAGAATAGTTTGGTGGAGTCGAGTGTGCAAGAAAAGATAAGAAATAAGAAGCATTGTTATAAAACTTGGTTTAGATGTAAAACTTGGAGTGGGAAAGATATAAAATGGCGTAGAGATTCTAAGAAAGCAATATATATGCAAAAAATTTAGCTTTTAGTGATTTATACAATAGATTAGATACCAAAGAAGGTGAAAGATGTATGTATAAGTTATCAACCAAAGAGATAGGAGAAGTAAAGACATAGTTCAAGTGAGGTATTAAGGATGAAAATAATAAAGTGCTTTTCTTAGAAAAGATATTGAAAATAGGTGGATGAGGTATTTTAATAAACTTTTCAATGAAGGATCAAATGTACGATTGATTTTAGCAACCTTAATACCTAAACAAAATAGAGAATTTCATTTTATCGTCGTATTATTATCTAAGTTAGTGAAGCTTTAAAGAAAATGAAATGTGGAAAATAGGACGGATAATATTCCAATAGAAGTGTGGAAATGTTTAGGAGATCAAGGAATTTCTTGGCTTACAAATCTTTTAATGTTATTTTAAAGACTAAGATGATGAGATGAGTGGAGAAAGAGTTTGTTGGTTCTATATTTAAGAATAAAGGTGATGCACAAGATTGTGCAAATTATAGGAATTAAGTTAATGTGCCATTAAAATTATGGGAGAGTAATTGAGCATAGGTTACGATGTGATACAGTTTCTCTGTCATTTGGTTTCATGCGGGTAGATCTACTATGGATGCTATACATTTGTTAAGAGGTTTGATGGAAGCATAGAGAAAATAGGATCTACATATGATATTTATTGATTTAGAGAAAGCTTATGATAAAGTCTCGAGATGTTCTTTGGAGAGTTCTAGAACAAAAGAAGTTAATATTGGTTATATTCAAGTCATTAAGGATATGTATACTAGATTACTTGTGTCCAAACACAAGGAGGATTGACAAACTATTTTCCTATTTATTACATCAAGGATCAACATTAAGCCCTTATCTTTTTGCTTTAGTTATGGATGTTCTTACGAGGCATTTACAAGAAGATGTACCTTGGTGTATGCTTTTCTGACATTCTTCTTGTTGATAAGACTAGAGAGAGTCCAACGAAACTTGAATTATGGAGGTCAACTTTAGAGTCTAAAGGTTTTCATTTAAGCGGTCCTGAATATATGGAGTGTAATTTTAGTTGTAGAAATTTTAGTGGTAGTGTTGTGACTTTAGGTGATCAAGTCATTAATAAGAGTGGCGATTGATATTTAGGCTCTATTGTTCAAAATGATGGTGAAATAGATGGAGATATTAGTAAATTCAAGTTGGATGGTTGAAGTGGAGGAATACATCGGCTATTATGTGATAGAAAAGTTCCAGTTAAACTTAAGAAAATTTTATAAGATGGTGGTAAGACACCTTGACTTATGAGTGCGAATGTTGGAGAAACATAAGAGTAAGTTAAGTGTTTACGAGATGAGGATGCTTTGGGTGGATGAGTGGCTTTACCAGAGATAGAATGCAAAATAGTATGTTGGAAAAGTTGGGTAGCTCAGGTGATGATAAGATTAGGAGAGTGCCTTAGATGGTTTGGCCACATAGCGTGTCAATGATTAGGAGAGTAGATGCATTAGATTTTCCTTATGTTAAGAAAGGTAGAGGTAGACCTAAAAGACTTGGTTAAGATGTATAAAAAATCTTAGTATACCGAATTAAATGAGAATTTGACACATAATAGGACACAATGGAGGCGAAGGATTCATGTATCGCACCCACTAGTGGGATTAAGGCTTTGTTGTTGTTGAACATGACGAAGTGGTTCATCGTGAGAGGTCATTTGACTATTTTTGACATTCAATGCATTTTTGTGTCTATTTGTGTTGTCTAAGTAATTCAATTTGTATTGACTTATGATACATATGTGGAAACAATAAATGTAACAAGGTGATTAGCCATGGAGTCACATTTATTGAAAATTGGTTGACCCAGTGATAGAATTTGGATCATTTTGCTTCAATTGGTAGCTTGATTTGTGGATTTATCATTGATGCGTTGCCTTATTGCAAATGATAATTGACGATTTATTAGAATCACTGGATATAGAGTTCTTATAACATATACTATCTACTTCAATGGTTTTACTGAAGATTTCTTTCTTTTATGTCCTTGTAGATTTGAGCCTCCTCCGACTCTAGCTTCATGATTGGTTAGGTTTGATGGAGGAATTAGTCTGCTTATTTTCATGAAGGATTCCACTGGGGAATTGGTTTATCCGTGCTTGGTTAGATTTAAAATTCCTTTTGTCCTAACTTTAAGCTTGACGAACTTGATGAAGGGTTGACCTGATTTGTCCAAATTGACTTGTCAGGAAGCGTATATATGCCTTGAATCCTATGCTTGCTACCTTAAGATTTTTGAGGTACATCTGATATGACCTCGGCTTATATAGGGTCAATGTTGAGTTATCAATCTAGCAATGTGTACTTTAACAGACTGAATAACTATAAAATTCCTTTAGTTTGACCATCAGCTTTGTATGAACTATGGAATGCTTCCTCGATCCTGTGCTTTCTACTTTGATAGACTTGATGAGGAGATTGGCTTTGATATGTGCTTTGAGCTTGATCAGATCATTTGAGAATAGGTTGAAATATCACCCTGCAAGTAATATATAGATTGATTTGAGGCAGCTCTGAATTGAGAGTTTCCTCAGATTATCTTGATATATCGATCAAGTAGAAATATCTCTAGGATCTTAGTTGCTTGTAATCATTAAGCTGGATGGTTTGAGTTGAGCATATCATCATTGGGTCGAGCAAGGCTCTCTTTCACTGACCTTTTTTATGACTTGTTGAGTGAGGAGAACAGAACCATATTTGGGCTTGTTGAGTTGACCTTTAGAACTTACTTGAGTCTTGACTTAGATGTAGTGGGTTGGTGATTTGTCATCGGTGATGAGCAGGCTCTTTCATGATGACCTTTTCTCTTGTTGTTGAGAGGAGAGCATCAACAACTTCGACCATTTGTGATTGAGTCTAACCTTTAGAACTCATGTGACTGACTTAGGATGTAGAGGTTGATGTTTTCCAACTTCATTGATTGAAGCTTAAATGGGAGTTCTTCTTGACTTGATCTCCAGAATTCAACAAATCTGGGAGATATTTTTTTTGACATTTAGGGTTTTCTTTTCATGCATAGAAATAGATTCTTTTTATTTCTGCAAGACTCTGCAATAACAACTTAATAATTATGGATATATTGAGATTTTGACATAAAGCTGATGTCAACTGAATCAGAATATATTCAAGGATCTCATCTTATGGTACGATGTCAACTCAAATAAACTTAACATAAACTAAAAAAAAATATCCCTATCTTGCAAATTCTAAAAGTACATTTAGAGAATTTTTTAGATAAAATACACAACACATCAATATTTGAATTGATGGTAAAGAGATTTTAACATACAACATTGATTTCATATATATAAATCTAAAATGCCCCTATATAATGGGGAATTTTCACAAAAGTTCTTCCTTTGAGTATGTTTATTTAGGGATCTCGACATGAAGCACGATGTACCTAAATAGATATACTAAAAAAATACTTGTCTTTGCGGATTTCTATGTACCGATAATGTGATCATCAAGTATAGTACTTTTTTCAAGTATGACCATTAATTGTGGCATTGGTCTTTCACCCTTTAGTCAATGATGAGTTGTATGCCCCTCATTGGTATAATTTCTCAATGATAAAAGGGGTCTTCCCAATTAGGCTCAAATTTTCCACCAAACTTTTGATTATGAATAATTGGTCTTCTTAGCACCAGGACCAATTCTGCTTTTTAGAAAGTTCAAGGCCGCACCATATGGTAAAAAGCCCTAGACATCTTTGCTCGATAGACTTCGATTTTGGTGATCTTGATAACTTCATCGAGCGTGAGTTCTCCATTCTCGAGCATTTTGATCTTGATTTGTATTGGATGGTTACTGAAGTGAAGGCAACTCAACTTCAAGTGGAAGAACTACTTGGTTCAAATACAATGAATAAGGGTGGCTTTAGTGTGTCTTGTAGGTAGTTCAATACCCTAGTGCCTCTAGCATGGTATATCATTCTCTTTACTTTTTAGTGAGAATCTTCTTGAGCAGTTTGACCAATGTCTTATTGAAAGCTTCTATCAAACCATTTTCTCTTAGATTATATATTGAAGAGTATCGAATCAATTGTCGATTGATGAATCTATAAACATTTACACTTTTGAAAAGGATTATCAAAAAAATTGATGACACTCCAAATCTATGATCATTTGAAGAAGTTGATCACTTTCGATTGTAACTTCTTTAATTGGGGTAGCATCAACCCATTTGGAGAAATAATCAATCACTATTAGGATGAAGCGATGTCCAGCTGACGACGGTGGATCAATGGGTCTAATTACATCTATACCCTAACATTCGAATGGCTAGGATGCTATTGTTGGGTGTAATGGATTTGGAGGTTGATTGATGAGATTCCCATGTACTTGACATTCATGACACTTCTTAGCATGATTAATAAAGTCTCACACCATAGATGGCTAATAATAGTTCATCCTTTTGATCTTTACTGCCATCTTGGGACCTGATTGATTTGCACCACAAAGTCCTTCATGAACTTCAACCATGACTTTGCTAGCTTCATCTACATCTAGACATCGTAGCCACATTTATTCAAAAGATCTATGATATAAAATTTTATTGATGAAAGCATAACATAACATTCTCTTCTCGATTTGAGCTATTAGTGATATATTATTTGGTAATTTTCCTTCTTCAAAGTAGTCAATGAATGGTAACCACTAGTCATGTGACTCTTATACCGTAAAGGCTTCACACTGCTTTTCTGAGGCAATATCATTCTTAGCTCTTCTTAGTATAATTTCTTGTTAATTTTGGAGAGTATGAGAACCACTTGCATCTAGATGATTTGATAATCCCTCTATAGGCATTGATACTTTGCTGGCTCTAGAAATCGAGTAAATATGTTGATCATGACATAATCACCATTCATACTTATTTCCTTAGCTTTTTTCAACTTTGCTATTCTAGGATTGAGAGACTCGAGTTAGTGTGATATTTGGTATCTACTTCATAAGCTTGAGAACTCGCTTGTGATAGAAAGCTAACTCAAGCTTGTTGATTTTATAGATGTCGAGTACTTGATTTTATAGACTCAAAAAATATGCAAGTTTTGAATGCCTATGAAAAAATAGCTTCTAGACCTGCCATTAATATATGTATTCATTCATTATTAGTTCTTGGCTCGGTCAATCCATATGATTGTCTCATTATCCCTCCTTCTGGTGTTATGAAGACAATGCCGATTCCTGCTCTTGCTCTTAGAAAATTTAGATATTGGACTTATTTGATCGATGAGGCTCTATCAAAGTACATTTCCCAAATTTGAGATTTTTCTCTTTCATGAATGAGCATACTTTGCTCAACGGGCAAATCATCATTAAGAGAAGAGTCCTCAGGGATAGGATGTGCAGCTAGACAATCTACTAAGACTTGTCCCTTCACTGCTTTCTGTGGAACGTATGTGATATCAAATTGTAGAAGAAATACTATCCATCTTGCCAAACGACCTGTCAACTCTGGTCTTGTCATCAAGTACTTCAGTGGATCAATCCTTGAGATGAGAGTAATCTTGTGAGATAATCTATAGTGATGGAGCTTTTGGACTGCAAAGATTAATGCTAAACAGTGGTTCTCTATCAGAGAGCATCTCATTTATGCTCCAATCAGCCTCCGGCTGATATAATGAAGAGCATTCACTTATTTTTCTTCATTGTGTTATGCCAACAATGTGCCAATAATGCTCGAAGGGACTCTTCTTATGCAGCTATGTATAGAATGAGGGGTTTCCCAGGAGTAGGCGTTGCAAGGATTGGTGGATTTAACAAGTAGCTTTTAATGCTATTGAATGCTTCTTGGCACTCTTTGTCCCATTTGAATGGAGCATCATTCTTCATTAACCTTAAAAATGGTTGACAATGTCCTGATAAATTTGATATAAATTGATGGATGAATATAAGCTATCCTTGTAAAGAACGGAGTTGACGCAAAGTATTCAGTGGAGGCATCACCACAATTTCCTTGATTTTAGCAGGATCGATTTCAATACCTCTGTGACGCACAAGGACTATCAATCAAATTGGTTTATTTTTAGAAGATCAAGTGGGATTGATCAAGCAGAGGGAATTATTTTTGAAACTAAAGGAAGATAAGTAGGGGATCCTCTGAACCTAAATCTTGGGAGCTTTGGAGAGGGCCATGGCATGACCTAAATCTAAGGCAAAAATGGGTATTTGATTTACCTTCCATAAGAGAGGATAACCCACCTAACTAATGGACTTACAACCGCCTAGCGGTGGCCGCCAACTAACTCCTCCTACGATTTTAAATACATGTAGGCAAGTCATATGCTTTTACAAGATAGCTAGGCTGTTGTTTATTTAGAAAGAGACTAAGTCCTTAAACACACTCCCTAAGAGACTAGATCATGTAGGGCATGATTAATGACTTAAATCTAATGCAAATTTTGTTGTATTTTATTTTCATTTTTGGACAATTCATTTGACACAGGCTTTAGGATTCATATGCCTAATGCATGAGAAATTGGATTATGGGACCAAAATCACCGAGAAAGGAGGTGTGTTTCCACCATGGATCTTAAAGGTCAAGCTAGGTTCCCTAGCAAAGGTGGAAGCCCTCCATAACAAGAGTGAAACAAGATATTTTTTATGCATGATGTGTAAACATACAACATCCAACTAAGGGGTTGCTAAATCTTTTATGTTGCTTTATAACCTAGGCTTTAGGTGAGGTTATGAGTTGTTATTTTGGTTTTGAGTTTATTAGTTGGATAGAAAATTATTTTTCCTAAGGGCCTAATAGCATCTAGGCCATACATCAAAGGAATGAAGAAACTAGGAAAGCATGTCATCTTAATGCACAAGCTGAACAAATATCAAACAATTTATAAAGTAAGCATAAAAGAATAAGAGGCCTTTTATGGTCAGGCTCCACCATACAAACCCAAAAATAAATTGGGTAGCCAAGCTCTACCCTTATGCAACTAATTACAAATGAATTTATTATAATAAAAAAGGAATTCATGTTATGGGGGTCTTCATTCTTCTTTCTTCATTTCTTCTTTCTTATTATCTTCTTTTCTTTCTTCTTTTTTTTTCTTTATTTTTTCTTCTTTTGGTTGGTTGGAATGTGGTTGCTCTAAAGGATTCACATGGTACATAAGATATAGTCTTATGACCAATGTTCATCTTAATCCCCCATAACAATCATTCCAAATCCTAATTACAAAATTACATGAAAATAGGAAAAAGTAAATCTAATTAAAACCTGCAAAATAGAGATTAGCTAAACAAACCATTGAATCCCAAGCATGTATATGAATAAATTAGACTTAGCACTCCACACATGGGTAACCAAGTCCACCTTGCCTATTTTAGATTATGCTTAGGTATAAGCAACTCACAAAAAAAGCATTTATATTTTTATTACAATACCCCTTAAGCATAATCCCCTACAGAAGATAATGATTAGACTAAGATTTTCCTACCATTCAATCTATGCACATACACCCTAACCTCCAGACTAAAACATTATATCACAAAACAAAATTAAGCATCAAACCATGCACCACCCTAACATAGGACTAGAAGTGGTGACTTAGTTTAATGTGTGTGCCATTTAAGGCTTGTGTGGTATGTCTTAGCTAGGCTTTAAGGTTAGATTTTTCTAAGTATGAAGTATTCAACTTAGAGGGTGGTTTCATTTAAGAAATTTAGTTGATTTGGATGATTTTATTTCATGATTTGATTTGGTTTGAATGAACCTACAATTAATTACTAAGTGTTGTAAAGAGAGGAAAAGAGAAGAGGACTTCTCTTTCCTCCCTATCTTAAGTAATTTCTAAAGTAGATTCATTAATGATTTTTGTTTTAGTGAATGTTTTATTATGTATTTTATTTAATCTTAAGTTTAGATTTTTCCTAAACAAACCTATTTAAAGAGAAAGAAAATTTAAGATTAAGTAAAGTGAATTACTATCAAAAAACACACAACACTTTATTTCTTTCCAACATGTGTAACATGCACATGGATGAATCCTAAGCATATCTATACATGCAAGTGGAGATGTTAGAACACCTTAATGATGAGTGCTGAGAGATGTTGCTTAAGGAAATTTGGAATGTTTCATATATGCATGATTTTGTTAAGTAGAAAAGAGGATTTATCCATTATTCATATGCACATTTACATGTATGAAAGACATTAGTGAGTACGGAGCCATTATTTTCTACACCATGGGTGTAAGGTATAAGACCTACTTGGGGCTACTTAAAACCTCACAACCTTAGGTGTCCAAACTAAAATACCACTTTTCTTAAATGCATGTGCATGTGCAAAAAGAAATGAATGAAAAAAGAATCATGCAAAAAGTTTATGTTTGTTTGTATTGATTTGGTTATGCAATTTACATGTGTAAATGTGAAGGTCCCTCTTAAAGGATAACATATCAATGAATAGGAATGGATTTAAGCAAGTGTTGTGTTCTTTTCAAATGAACTATATACTTTGCAAATCCTATTCAAAACTATGTTAAAAGAGAAGAGAAGGAAAGTCACATAAAGCACATCTTATGTTATACTCACATGCAAACTTATAAGTAATTATAAGTAGCATATCTTTCATTTGTAATGTTTGATTTATAAGTTTTGAAATTAATTTTATATTTTGTAGTGATAATAGCCATTCATATTCTTACTTTAACCAAAACATGCAATTTGACATAAAAGAAAGATTTCATTTTAATTCTATTTTTCAAAAGACATGAATGCATGATTTTCATATGACATACACATTTAGCATGCTAGGAAAGAAATAAAGTGATGTAAGCATGTAATTTCATTCATTAATTAATTCCTAAAGACAATCCTATAATAAGATCATTTAAAGTGAATCAAAATTGTTTAAAGAAATTTTAGTTTTGTTTTGAGTTTGATTTGAATTTAGGAAATGTGAAAAGGTTGCTGTCCTAACCCATCTCCCTCATGTGTGTGTTATTTTAGTTTAATTTTAGAATCGTTAGATTGATTTTATGTTTTGTTTAGGTTAAGGTGTAAATTAAGTTCATTAATTATCCCTTACCTACACCTCCTTAACATAATTATTCAAACAATTATGAGCCAACATATGATATGTAACCACATTGAATTTAAATCGGCAATGCTCCTTAAGAAAGAAAGGGCATAATGCAATTAGCTCACAATTGATGATTAATTAAGATAAGGGGTTTAGTTAAGTACTTTCATAACCCTTCTCATACATGTAGGTTGGATTTGATTTCTTAAGTTTACTTAGGTTATTGAACACCTAAGTATCTACCCATGAAAGGATTGATTAAGTGATTAAGTTTCTAGATTAATTTTTGATTTTGAGTTTGGTTAATTAAGATATTTAATGAAATGATTAAATCATTAATCAATTTTTAAATTAATTAAGTTTTCACTCAAATGAAATAGACTTAGGGGAAAAGATTTAGGAAAAGCATCATAATCTCATTCCCTAAGTTTATCCACTATTCCAAGGTGATTAACAAATTTAATTAATGAATTTATCATCATTTAATAGGTTAATTAATCATTTAATTGATTAAAGGAGTGATTAGAGATGAAACAAGCAATTACCTAAATTAATCCAATAATAAATTCCAAGAAAATCATGGGAGGCAGAGGTCATCCCACTAATTAACCCTAAGAAGTTTAGAATTAATTATTATAATAATTAAGGAGTAATTAACATAATTACATCCCCAATAAAACTTAAATTAAGGAAATATCACTCTTCAAATCAATCAAAATTAATTTTATATTATCCCCCTTTGAATTATCTTTAAAATGAAGTTGAGTTTGTATTTTTTTTGGATTTTTTTACATTTAGTTATGTATTTTTGAAGTTTATGTGATTAGAGAATAATTAAATAGCCTAATTATATAACTAATCCCATCGGTGTCATGTGGACTGTTGATGTGGTGCACGCTTTCCATGTGACGTGACGGGATTCATTATTTAAGTTGTCAAATAGGCTGCGCAATCAGCCGACGGCGCTACGCATTTTTTCCTTAGACCATCCGATCAAAAGATCGGACGGTCTGAATTAAACTCATGATTTTTAAAGGGCTAATTAGCATATCTAATGTGGATTAATCAGGACCATCCATCCAAAACATGCAGGAGGGATGGTCCATGATTCATCCCTCCTCTGCAGAGTTGGAGGACCATCCCTTAAGGCTTGATCCGAGCTCACTTGAGCTCGAACTGAGCTAAGATCAAATCCACACCATTAAGAAGAAGAAGATCCAACAATTATGGGACACTTCCTTCACAAAGACCAAAGAATTTCTACACTAGGCTCGGTTTTGAAGCATACCTTGCCGGAGGTTATCACCCGTGCTCCCAATCATCGAGGTAGCTTTGTCTAGTGGAGATGAACCCCTATTGAAGGTTTGAAGGCTTGAGATCAAGTAGATCCTCCTATTGGCCAAGATGAGCTTCAAGTGCTTGCGGCTTTGGTTGAACTCTTCCTTTTCGTGGTTTAGGTGCTTGGAACTTGATTTAGGTGAGCTCGGTTGGGTCCTATGATGGTGCTTGGAGGAGGAATTGAACTTCTATGGAGAATTGAGAAAGTTGACACTCTCACTCACCTCCCCTATTTTTAGTTTAGGCAAACCAGAAATGGAGAATTGAGAAGAGCTTGAGAAACCTTGGGAGAGCTTGTAATGCTTGCTTTGAGTTCCTAGAGCTCAATTGACAAGGGGTGATCTAAATTCAAGTGAAATTAGGGGGAGTATATCTCCCCCTACAAGGATCGGAAGGTGAGCCTCCCTTCCATTTTGATCAAATTAATCTTATTGAGTGGGTTTGTTAGAATGTTTTAAGCTCAACATGGTTTGATTTTGGCAGAGGAAGGGAGTGGAGGAGTTTCCATGTGCTAAATGAGGTGTGAGGTAATCCCATGTGCTCATTTTGAGTGGGGTGGTCGATTTTGGCCTTGGGTTGGGTTTAGCTAACCCAAACCCATTGGGTCATGTGCACCACACTCATTAGTGTCCATTTGGTCCACTAAGAGGGTGCCAAGTGGCCATGAGAAGGATATGACCAAAGTCCAAGTGGAATTGGACATAGGTTATCCCTTGACCTAGAAGTAAAATGGTCATTTGGCTCTGATTTCAATTTAAGCAGATTTGGAATAATTTGAAATTGGGTTGGTCTAAATTTCAAGAAATTTGGAGTTGATTTGATATCATTTGGCTCATGTTGATCCATTTAGGTCAAAATAGGTCAACTTGGGTCAAGTTGACCAATTGGTCAAGTTGGGTCAAACTAAGATTTGGGTCAAGTTTATATGGCTATTTGAAATGTTTTGGTGTCATTAGTTTGGTTCAATTTGATTTATATTTCGTTTTAGTTCATTTGAATTCATTTAGGTCAAATGGGTCAAGTTGATCAATTTGACTCATTTGACCCAATTGGGTTACGTCATGGGTTGGCTTAGGTTTGGTTAGTCTTTTGAAATTTTTTGGAAGCTTTGGTTTAGTTCAATTTTGGTTTGATTAAGTTTTGGCTTGATTTGACCTTTTAGGTCAAGTTGGGTACATAGTCAATTAAACTAGGTTAGTCTTAATTGAGACTTTGGTCAAGTTCAACAAGAGACTTTAGAATGAATTTGACCCATTGGTTAAATCAATTTGGCTTAGATCAAGATTTGACATACTTTGACTTTTAGGTCAAGTGGGTCAACTTGGGTCAAGTGGCCAATTGGCTAGGTTAGCTCAAATGATGACTTGGTCAGTTCAAACATTGATCATAAACTAGTTTTGATCAATGGTTTCAATCAATTTGGCCTAGATGAATTTTGGCTAGTTTAGGTTTCATTTTGGCTAAGTGTTGACTTGGTCAACACTAAGTTTGACTCAATTTGAGTGATTGATCATCTCATGATGATTGTTGCTCATAATGTGAGGCTTAGGTGGGCTTAGTTCAATCCAATTTGGGTAGGATTAGAATTTGGCTCAAAAGGTACTTTAGGTCACTTTGGGTCAAGTGAGCCTAAGTGGGTCAATTGACTTGATCAAGGCTTGATTCAAGTTGATTGAACTCACATATGGACTTATGATTGAAATATAAATCCATTTGCAAGTGATTTGGAGTCAAATGGGTTTTGATTTATTTAACAATTTCAAGTTCAAAGAGTAAACATGAGTTTGATTTGGGTTTGATTTTTGAATTTAGTTTTGGTTTGATAATTGAAGTTTGTGTTTATATTTGGATTCATGATTGAATTATTGATTGAATCATGAAAAAAATCCAAGGGTTTGAATTGATTTGAGGTTGATTTGATCAAGCTCAAAAATTTGACTCAAAGGGTTTAGGTTAGTTTTTAGGTTGGATTTGGATTTGAGTTTTGAATTTATTTTGCATATTTGAATTATATTTCATTTATATTTATGAATATAAATGAGAATATAAATGGGTTATGAGAAAATATTTTGAATTTCAATTGATTTGAATTTGATTTGAGCTAAGGAAGGATTTTTGAATTTGGAATTCAATCATGGGTCTCAATCATTTAGAATTGATTCATGATTTGAGAAAATCCATTAGAATTGATTTAATATTTGGGAAAATCAATTAAGTTGGAATTGATTTGAGATTTGATTTGGAATTGACGTTGATTTGAATTTGAAGATTTGAATTTGGAATTAGTTTGAATTTGAAGTTGGTTTGAATTTGGAATTGGTTTGAATTTGAAGTTCATTTGAATTTGGAATTGGTTTGGATTTGGAGTTTGACTTGAAAGAAGGAAGTAGGGATTTGTTTCAGACTATAGGGTAAAAGTTTCTCCTAACATAAGGCTAGACCTTTATGGCTAACTTTCTAAGTCTCTAGGTTTAGGTTGAATGTTCACCTAATCACTAGGAGTGTCTTAAGACAATGGAACTCTTAGTGTCTAAGAGGAGTCCTATGTCTAAGATGGAGGGGTTGAGATTTCATTCTAAAAATGAGGTCAACACCCATGTTAAGAAAGAGAAGAAAATCACATAACACATTTTATGCTATAATCACATGCAAGCTTATAAGTATTTATAAGTAGGATACCTTCATTTATGATCTTTGATTTATAGGTTTTGAAAATAGTTTTTGATGTAATAGTGATAATAGCCACTCATATTCTTACTTTAGCCAAAGAATGCAAATTGACATAAAGGAAACATTTTATGTATTTGATTTTTCAAAAAGATATGAATGCATGATTTCATATGACATACAATATTTAGCATGCTTGGAAGGAAATAAAGTGATGTAAGCATGTAACTTCATTCACCCCATTTAATTCCTAAAGACAATCCTATGAAATAAAATCATTTAAAATGAATCAACATTCTTTATAGAGATTTTTATTTTTGTGTTGAGTTTGATTTGATTTAAGAAATGTGAAGAAAGTTTGCTAGTCCTAACCTATTTCCCTCATGTGTGAATTGCTTTAGTTTAATTTTAGAACAATTAGATTGATTTTATGTTTTGATTAGGTTAAGGTGTGAACTAAGTCCATTAATTACCCCTTACCTATACCAATTTAACATAACCAACCAAACAATTATGAGCCAACATATGATATGCAATCACATGGAATTTAAATCAGCAATGCACCTAAGAAAGAAAGGGGCCTAATGCAATTAGCTCATAATTATTGATTAATTAAGCTAAATGGTTTGATTAAGTACTTTCATAACCTTCCCACACATGTGAGTTGGAAATGATTTTCTTAAATTTACCTTAGGCTTTTGAACACCTAAGGATCTACCCAGTAAGAGATTGATTAAGTTCATATTGATTTTAAAAGTTTGATTAAGCTAATTAAGTAGATCATTAGTGGATTTATCCTCAATTATGTTTGGATTAAGGAAGAAAGGGGTTTAGAATAACGGAAAATACCCCAAACCCATTCCATAAACCTCCTCTTCACTTAAACAATATTTAATTATCTCAATTAAATGATTAAACCACTGTTCACATGCTTACTTATTCTTAATTACATTAAGAGATGATTAGGGATTTATTAATTGATTTTCCTAATTAACTCATTAATAAATCCCAAGAAAATTAGGGGAGGCAGAAGTCATCCCACTAAATATATTTGAGAAAATTGGAATTAAATAATGAAATAATTAGAAAGTAAGTAAGGTTATTAAATTTTTAATTATATCATAATTAAGGAAAATTCACTACTCAAAATCAATTAGAAACAATTTTATGTTATTCCTCACTGAATTATCTTCAAATTGAACTTGAGTTTATATTTTTTTTTATTTTCTACATTTAATTATGAATTTATGAAGTTTCACTGATTAAGGGGTAATGAAATAACTCTAATTAATTAACTAATCTCGTCGGTGCCACGTGGATCATTCACGGGGTGTGCACTTTCTAAGTGACATGGTGGGATTGGTAAATTAAGTTGTCACATCGATTGCCATGTTAGTCGACGTACGCATCCGGCCCAATCAAGGATCGATGTGATTAAGCCAGTTATGAAGGATTAAATTAATGGATCTATGCATTTTAATCAGAGCCGTCCATCCAAAATAGACGCGATGGATGGCCCATGATTCATCCCTGCCTTTGCCCGTGGGAGACAGAGATCGTCCTTCCTCCATGGCTTGATCCAAGCTCACTTGAGCTTGGATTAGGCAGAGATTCAACCCACACCATCAAGAAGCATAGAGAAAAAGATCCAATGATTGAATTTCAATTGGATTATAATTCCCTTCATAAAAGGCCAAGCAATTTTCAACTTATGCTCGGCTTTGAGTCATACCTCACTGGAGGCTATCACCGATGCTTCCAACGGTGGAGGTAGCTTCGTCTAGTGGAGTTGAAGCCTTATTGAAGGTTTCAAGCTTTAAGATGAAGTGGATCTTCCAATTGTCCAACTTCCCCTTCAATGGCTTGCAGCTTTGGTCTAGGTCTCCCTTCTCGTGGCTTGGATGCTTGGGAAATGCTTTGGGCTAGCTCGACTTGCCTCCTTGATGGTGCTTGCCAAGTGAGTTGAACTTTGATTGAGTATTGAGTAAGTTATAATTTCCTCCCACCTCCCTATTTTGGCAAAGAAAATTGAGAAGGAAATTAGCTTAGAAATTCTTGGGAAACTTGGAAAAGCTTGCTTTCGTTCCTCTAAGCTCAATCGAATGCAAGAGTCATGGTTGAGTGGAAATGAGGGGGAATATATCTCCCCCTACTTGGATCAGACGGTCGAAGCTTGTTCTTCCACTTTTGAACAATTGTTCTGATTGAATGGGTTATTTAGGTTATTAGAAGTGCCATGTGCTTTAGTTTTGGCAGAGGAGTGGAATGGAGGAGGTGCACATGTGCTAGGTGAGTGTGGGAGGTGATTCAACTGGAGAATTTTCATTGGATGGGTTAGTTTTGCCTTAGGTTGGGTCTTGGCTATCCCAAACCCATTAGGTCATGTGCACCACCTCCTTGTGTCCAAATGGTCCACTAGGAGTATGCAAGTGGCACGAAAGGAATTCCACCAGTGAATTTGGCCATATGTTACCCTTTGATCTAGGGGTAAAATGGTCATTTGGCATTGATTATTATTTGGGCAGATTTGAAATGATTGAAAAATGGGCTTTGCTAATTTTCAATGAATTTGGAGTTGATTTGATATGATTTGGCTCAAGTTGACCCATTTAGGTCAAAATGGGTCAACTTGGGTCAAGTTGACTAATTGGTCTAATTGGGTCAAACCATAGGTTAGGTAAAGTTTATAAGACCATTTGCAGTGGTTTGGTATCATTGGCTTGGTTTAATTTGATTTATATTTGGTTTTGGTTCATTTGAGTTCACATAAGTCAAATGGGTCAAGTTGACCAATTTGACCAATTTGACCCAAATTGGGTTAGGTGATGGGTTGGTTTTGGTATGGTTGATCATTTGAAATGTTTTTCAAGCTTTGGTTTCTATCAATTTTGATTTGGTTTAATTTCAAGTAGATCAATTGAGGCTTTGGCCAAGTTCAACAATTGATTTAGAATGATTTATTGGTTGCAAATAATTTGGCTTAGATCAAGATTTGAAACATTTTGACTTTTTAGGTCAACTTGGGTCAAGCGGCCAATTGGGATAGGTTAGGCTCAAATGATGACTTGGTCAAGTTCAAACATTGATCATAGATTGGTTTAGATCAATGGTTTCAATCAATTTGGCCTATGATGGATTTTGTTTTTTGTTTCATTTGGTGTTGACTTGGTCAAAGGTTTGACTTGGTTTGACCCAATTTGAGTGATTGATCATCTTATGATGATTGTTGCTCACAATGTGAGGCTTAAATAGTCTTAGTTCAATCCAATTTGGTTAGGATTAAAATTTGGCTCAAAAGGTGCTTTAGGTCACTTTGGATCAAGTGAGCCTAAGTGGGTCAATTAGGTTGATCATGGCTTGATTCAAGTTTGGTTGAACTTACATATGGACTTATGATTGAAATATAAATCCAAATGCAAGTTATTTCGAGTCAAATGGGTTTTGATTCATTTGATAATTTCAAGTTCAACGGATGAACATGGGTTTGAGTTTTGAATTTAGTTTTGGTTTGATGATTGAATTTTATGTTTATATTTGATTTCTGATTGAAGGATTGATTGTTTCAAGAGAAAATCCAAAGGTTTGGATTGATTTGAGAATGATTTGGTTGAGTTCAAGAATTTGACTTGAAAGGGTATAGGTTGGATTTATGTTGGATTTGGGTTAGAGTTTTCAATTTAGTTTTGGTCATTTGAATTTATATTTCATTTATATTGATGATTATAAATGAGAATATAAATGGGTTATGAGAAAATCTTTTGAGTTCGGAGTGCTTTGGGTTTGATTTGAAGGAGTTCAAGGATTTGTCTTAAAAGAGTTTAGGTTGAATTTGATTGGATTTGGATTTGAGTTTTGTATTTAGTTTTAGTTATTTGAATTTATATTTCAATTATATTTATGAATATAAATGAGAATATAAATGGGTTATGAGAAAATATTTTGAGTTTGAAGTGATTTGAATTTGAATTGAGCTAAATCCATTAGATGAAATCAAAGGCTTAGGAAAGATTGTGGGTTTAATTTAAGATTTGGTTTGGAATTTATCATGGATTTCAATCATTTGGAATTGAATCATGATTTGGATTTTGGATTTGATTTGGATTTGATAAAATTAATTGAGTTGGAAATGATTTAAGAGTTGATTGAATTGATTTGAGCTAAGTCCATAAGATGAAATCAAAGGCTTATGAAAGATTTTGGGTTTGAAGTTAATTTGAATTTGAGAAAATCAATTAAGTTGAGATTGATTTAAGATTTGATTTGGAATTGATTTTAATTTGAAGTTGGTTTGAATTTGAAGTTTGACTTGAAAAAAGGAAGTGAGGATTTGGTTCAAGCTATATGGTAGGCAAGTATTTCTAATACCCCTAAGGCATAACATTTTCCTATGTCTAACTCTTCTAAGTCTCTAATGTTAGGTTACGTGTTCACCTAATCACTAGAAGTGTCTTAATACTAAGGAACTCTTAATGTCTAAGAGGGGTCCTATGTCTTAGATGGAGAAGTTGAAAGCTCACTCCAAAAGTGAGGTCAACAAAGGGTGCCTAATAGGTGTGGTGTGATTGACAAGGTACACTACACGTATTGGTGTTGACCGAGATGATCAACAACGTCTAAACAATCACAAGCACTAATAGAAATGATCTGCCCCTAACCCAAGGTGTAGAAGGGATCAAAAGCTTAGTGCAATGTGACTCTACTCATGTTAAATACATAAGAGAGTGAAGGAGGAATCCACTAAGGATAGAGTATGTGAACCTTCACCAGAGGTTCAAGTCATCCAGGGGATGAGAAGTTTGATTTGATTTGAGTCTGCTAGGGAGAAATTTGATTTGATTGATGATTTATGATTGGTGCCCCATCAGGGATGAAAAAGAACTCTCCATTAGGGGAGCAAGTTCAAGTCCTCAAGAGGTTGTGAAATTCGCTTGGGGATTAGAATGGATCAAGAAGAAAATATGAACTCTTCAAAAAGCAAGTTCAAGTCATCCACTGGAGAAATTGATTGATTTGTTTGAATTGTTTGATTTGAATACCTAGGGGAGGCTGATTAATTATTTTATTGAGTTTGACTCACTGGGAGGAAGTTGTTTCAAAATTTTAATTTTTTTGAGATGGATTGGGTTTGATGGATCACACTAGTAGGGCCATGGGCCTTGGTCTAACATTTACAATCCAAAGGGGTAGTCTACCAACCATGGTAGAACTATCCAACCAAAGGGGTTGCTTTCGATGCAATGGGAAGAAAAGTGTAGTAGACTTACATCTTCTAAAATAAGGAACCATTGGGTGATCCATTGGCAAATATTGAACCCAACCTAGGTACTATTGAGTGAATGCCTCTGGGGGACTTAAATCAGCTCAAAGATAGTCAAGATTAATTTTATTTTTAAAAATTTTTTTGATGGATCCCATCAGGATGGATCAGACTAAGTAGGGCCATGTTGGCCTTGGTCTTCAAATTTACCAATTTAAAGGGGTAGCTCCAACCACATAGAGGAACTATCCAACCAAAGGGGTGCCTTTGGTTTGCAATGATCAATTAATAAGAAAGCACAAGGACTCACATCTTTCCAAAAAGACCATGGGTGACTTTAGCAATAAATCAACCCGACCTAGTCACTATTGATGAGGCCTTTGACATAAATCACCAAAGATAGTCAAGATTAAATTAACTTTTAATTATGATGGATCTCATTGGTTTGTCAAGGTTTGACTGAAAGGGCCATGCAGGGTTTACTTCTCACTCGATCAAAAGGAGTATTCTGAGGGAGAACTATCCAACCATAAGATTTAGATGGTTCTAAGAAAGCATGGGACTCACATCTTTCAATAAAAGACCATAGGGTGACACATTAGTGAGGTAACATGTCAATTTATCTAGGTGGGGGATGATCCACAATAGAAAGAATCAGTGCATCTAAATCTTCCAAAGAAATTACAAAGTCAACCAATTGGCAAAATAGATTGAACCGACCAAGGGTGACTATAGAGAGAGTGCACTGAGGACTATCCAACTCAAGATAGACAATTCTATAGGAGTTCAACACCTCAAAGATTAGATGCTCGCTGAAAACCGCTAGTTTGAATTCCAATCCACAAGAATAATTTATTTATTGTAGTTTGTTAGTTTATCATGGACTATTGGTGAGGGATCATACCAAGAAGTTGCTTATATCAACCTAGACCATCTTAGATTTATATCAACTCGGGAGAAAAACCTTATAAATTCTCAACCACAATATACTCAAAAAGGGTTGTCAATCCAAGATTAATTGGGTACAATCACATGATCGGTCCATAAAGTGAAGTCTACCAAACTAATAAGGTGCTCGTTGGTTTGCAATGGTCAAGTCAAGAAGAAAGAATGGGGACTTACATCCTCCGGATAAGTGACCACTGGGGTGACATACTAGTAAGGTAGCATGTTAACCTAACCTAGAGTAGCTAATGTGTGAGTGCCACAGGGGGCTTGCTCCCACATCAAAATAGGCCGAGATAAAAGATATGTGTTTGTGATTGTGTTAGAAAGAATAGGATGCCTCTTGGGTTCTCTCACACCTATCCTAAAACACACTAGGGAATTGATGAAATGGTGCCATGAATGGAAGTTGGGATTCCACTAAGGAAGGATGCCGCTTAGGTTCTCTTATACCTAATTTAATTGTGCTAATCAAAATAGAATGCCTTTTGGGTTCTCTCACACCTATTCTAGTAGTGCTAGGGAATTGTGTTTGATTGTGTTCATGTTGTGAAAGAAGGATAGGATGCTTCTTGGGTTCTTTTACACCTACCTTAAACACGTCATGGCAGATTCATAAAATAAGCAAACAATGCCTCGAATGAAGAAAAGATTTTGATGAATTGGAATGAAATTTTGATCTTTTGATGATAATTATTTTCAAACATATTTTTATGGGTAATATTTCTTCAAATAGAGCCCATTAATTGGAAGCATCGTGTTCCCCTTTACAATCAATAAGTTGATAAGATCCTCCTTGGTAGGCCTTTCTATGACAAAAGGCCTTCCCAAGTGGGTTCAAACTTGCCTCCCATCTTTCGACGGGCAACAATTGGTCTCCTTAGAACTAGGACAAGCTCTCCTACTTGAAAAGTTCTAGGGCAGACCAGCTTGTTGTAAGCTTGAATCATTTTGGCTTTATATAACTCGAGGTTCTTGCACACTCGTAGGCATCTCTCCTCCAAACTTTCAAGCTCTTCTAACTTGGCATTCTACTCTGTAGTGATCTTGTTACCCATTGATATCCTTAGTGATAGGAGTTGAACTACTTCGGACCCATACACTAAGGAGAACGGGTAGATTGAGTTGGAGTTCTGTATGTGGTGCGGTAGGCCCACAAGGCTTCAACCAACATCTCATGCCACTATTGCTTAGTATCATCAAGTGTCTTCTTTAGTATCTGGATGAGAGTTTTGTTGAATGCTTCTAGCCATTTCTTGGATAGTAGATGGAGTATCTCCAATCTATATGCCTTTAAGCTGTTGATCTTGGTGCTCTTGAATGCGCATTCATTATCAATATAATTCAAGGCACCCAAACCTATATATGATATGGTTCCTAAAAATTGGAGCACATGCTAAGCTGTGACCTCTCTAAGTGGGATTGCCGCCACTTAAAAGTAGTGGTGGTACTAAGAATGAACCGATGACTCTTGGAAAAAGAAGTATCAATATGACCCACTATGTTGGTACCTCAACACTCAAATGGCCATGAGGCCAATGTAGGATGTAGAATATTGGGTGGTTGATGGATACACCAAACCATGTAATGATGGCATCTCCTAGCCATCATGCATGTAATCATCAAGGCTAGTATCCTAGTCTCTTGATCTTTGCTTTCATCTTCGGACCGAATTGATGCTCGATAGACCGAATGTACCATCATAATCTTATGGTCTTCATGTTTATCTAAATAGCATAACCACATTTGATCAAAAGACCATTGGTACAAGGTGCCATCCACAAGAGCATAGGAGAGAGCTCTCTATTTCATCTGATGGGCTTGTGATTTCTCTTAAGGTAGTTTACCGGTGTTCAAGTAATCTATGAACGGTTGCCTCCAATCTAATTCCTTGACTTTATTAGCAATGATAACCTCCCATTCAAGAGAAAGTCTCTCGATGAGTTCAGATCAATAAGGGATGGACTTGTCTATTTTGGACCCTTATTGAATGGACTCATCTGACATGCCAATTCCTTGGCAAGTTTGGCCAAAGCATCTACTATTGTCTCTCTCAGGGACCTTTGTAGATGGTGACCTCGGATTTGGGCCAACACTTCATGGTATACTCATGATGAAGCTAGGTTTTAGAACCTTGTAGGACCCGATAATGGTTGATGACCTGAGAATCCCTAGATGTTGATGCTTTTGACACACTATAATGGCTAACTCATCAGCAATCAAAGCCTCATACTCAGTTTTGTTGTTGGTGCAGGGATTAGAGAGATAGTATGAGAATATTATCACATCGTGGTCTGGAGTTAAGAGAACTATTCCTACCTTTGCCTTTCCTGGAAGTATATTGTGGTTCTCCTTTTTGAAAGGAAGCCACACCATCAAATTACATCTCCCAATGGTGATTGTTAACCTCCCCTAAGTTCATGATTTATTCGTCAGGGAGATCATCACTAAGTGGGGAATCAGAAGTGTGGGTGTGCTAAGAAATCTAGTGCTTGTCCTTTCACCGCATGGAGGGTAAATGTGATGTCAAACTATGACAAAATCATAACCAACACCAACGATAGTTGGATGTCATGAGATATTGTAGTGGATTGATTCTTGAAATCAAGTTCACCTTATGAGAAAGCATATAGTGTCGTAGCTTTTGGGATGCAAAGATTAAAGCTAGCAATGTTTTTCAATAGGTGGGTAGTTCGCCAAGGATCGATGATGAGGTAGTAGAGCACTCCTTCCCTTCATTGTTGGCCCAACAAAGCCGAGGAGTCATCCAATACAAAGTGTAGAGGATGAGTGGCCCGAGATAGGGCTACTAGAACTGGCTTCACCAACCGCTTGATATCTTCTTCAAAGCGCACTTATCATCCCACTTGAACTTGGCATCCTTTTGACAAGTGCTGAAAATGGCTTGCATCTTCCGATAGTTGGAGATAAAGCTCTTAGATATGCCAACCGCCTTGGAAAGATCTAAGTTGAGTTAAACTTTAGGTGGTGGCATTTCTAAGATAGCTTTGATCTTTTCTAGATCTATTTCTATTCTGTGTGACAACAAACCCAAGGAACTTCCTAAAGCTACTCTCAATGCACACTTGATTCATTTTGAGGTTAAATTATCTTAACCATTCAAAACTACTCTCAAGTCAAAGAGATGGTCTTCCTTTTCTTTTGCTTCTACTACTAGATCATCAACATAGCATTCAACTTGATGATGGATGAGTTCATTGAAGATCCGAGTCATGGCCCGTTGGTATGTAGCACCGACATTTTTAAGGCCGAAAGGCATGACCTTATAACAATAGATTTTGATCGGGGTTCGAAAAGTAGTGTTTCTTTCATCCTCGGGGCCATCTTGATTTAGCAGATGACCCATCCATGAAGGAGAATAGCATGAGATGAGGTGATGTCCACCATTAATTCGGTATAGGAAGAAAACTCATCCTTAGGACATGCCTTATTTAAGTCCCTCAAATTGATGCATATGCAATTTGGCCATTATTTTTTCTTAAGGATGACACAAGCTAACGTGGGTATTTTTCTTCCGATAAAACCAATCGATCAATTTCTTGACTTCAAAAATGACATGTTGTTCGATTTCTAATCGCATGTGTCTAGGAGCTTGCTTGATAGAGTTAGCGTAAGAGTTTATTTCTAGTTTGTGGACTATTATGTTAGGAGATAATCCAGGAATCTCTTCATAGCTCCATGCAAAGTAGTCCTTAAACTCAATCAATAGCCTAACTAAGTCATTAGTTTCTTCTTCATTCAACAATGAACTGATGTATGTCGTGGATTTTCTTCATCCCGAGGTTGATTTCTTTAAGCTTGTCAATTATTGAATGGATTTCTCTTCAAATTTTTGGTGCATCTTTGATTTGAGATCATCTAGATCATCTGAAGTTTCTAAACACACATCCTCATAAGAGTTAGTGGTTTGAGAAGAACCTATCGATTCCGATGATTGGTACAACTAAGCAAGAATTTGTCATCGACTACCTTTATACCAAATCCCAATCTGATCTTGATTGTGCATCCCTCATTGTTCCACAACTGAAGTACTGACCTATGCTAGACCATGTATAAGGAATCAAACCTTTCTTTGTAAGATTAAGAATACAAGGTGAGTACCAATCAAAAGATAATTCCATTAATTCATTATATGAATTATCCTCAAGTTCTACATTAACTTTTGAACTTGAGGATGATAATCCCAATAGAATCTCTTGACTTGACATCCATGGAAGACTTAGGGCTTTTAACTACTATTTAGCATTTTGAGAGAAAAGTGAGGTTAGAGCTAAGGTTCCTCCCTCGATTCACATAAACTTGATTCAATACATTCATGCTTGGAGGCCTGGTCTTCATCAATGTCCGGCTTGAGTGTCACCTCCAATGAACCTCCAATGAAATGGAGAGGTTGGTCGGTATGCTAATCACATTAGACTCATCCTCCAGCTGGATTCCAAGTCTATGTGAATAGTAAGGGTATTCTATGAACTAACATAACATGACCTTTGTTGGTCGATGCCAACCGGGGTCTTCCACTGGAACTACCCCCTCTGCACCGTGGAGGTAGTCATCCTACCCATATGTCCATATAATGGAATGAACTATAGGTGAAATGTGACATGTGGCTCTACTTCTTTGGTGTCCTTTTCTCGCTTACTTGAACTTTCATTTTTCTTTTCTATTTTTTTCTTTTTCATTTGAATTTTGACCAAGTTCATGAAAAAAGATGTTTTGAAGAAGATAGTAGGTCACATCTTCATATATCTCAACCTCTCTAACTGAAAATAGCTTTTTATCTCCTTTGATATAGTATTCGATTCCATCCTTTCGAAACTTGATGCATAGATGAAGGGAAGATGGAATCATCTTGTTCTAATGTATCCAAGGCCTACCGAGCAAAGGTGAACGATGTATTCAAATCAATTATATAAAACTTGGCTTCAATCTTCTAGACACCAATTTTCAATGCTAACATTATGAAACCAACCCTCTCACCTTATTCATTGAATCCTCTCAACATCATCCAGTCTCCTTGGGGTGTAGAGATGTCAATCCTCAAGTAGGCAAGGGTCTTTTGACTCATAATATTTACCAATATACCTGGATCAATAAGAACCTTGGAAAGTCTGAATCTCCCATATCTAGTATAATGTAGAGGGGACGGTTGTGCTCCATGTCCCCAAGTAGAAGGTCTTCATCTGTGAAGGTGATTCCTTGGTCTTCTCTTGAATAATGTGCCTCTTCTCTAACAATGGTGAGTTGAGCTAAGCATATCTCTAGAAGAGCCTTGATTAATGATTCACTCATCTCTTTGGATAAGATAAGGCATCATATATGCTTAACTTACCTGGAAACTTTCTTAGGTGAGCGAGGACATTGTAATCAACTCTGCGATCCTCCATAAGCATATCTGGTGGGGCATCGGAGGGGCTTTGCTCATTAGTACCAATGACTTGTTTTCCCTTATCTTGAGGTGCTACCCTAGGAGGTAGAACCTTGCCACTACGGAGGTTGACTTCGGTGATCTCTTATGCAGGTTAGTGGAAGATTCTATCTACTCATCAGGCTCACCTATAGCTTCTCCTATGGGACCCTCAGAATCAGATGATTCCTAGTCTATCTCAAGAGGTGAACCCATAGTATTTGAGAATGAAAGTCCATCTCTAAATTAGAAAGGGGAAGATCAAAGTTGTTATAATTATTATTTAGACTTGGAGAGTTTTCTAATGGAATGGAATTAGACAACCCATCAGAAGTGACACAGATGTAATTCAAACTAGCTTTATTTCTTGATTTCATAGTAGGAATCTAGTAAATAAGTGGGGTGAGAGATTTGATACCCTCATCTATCGATATAAGCTTTCTACTAGAAGAAAAGCTAGCTGAAGTAGAAGTGCCAGCTAATGTAGAAGCTACAACGGTGGAATGGAGGTTGGGCTCAGTTAGTGGTTATGCTACTTGGCTATCCCGAGAATGTGTGTCTTTGCTACTACTTCTTGAGCTCCTACTTTCCCAAGTTGTCTTTGATAACTTTCTTGATGTTGGAGGTTCAAGCTACCTCAAACGGCAGTATAAATCTTTCGTGAGCATGGTGAGGAGGGAGGTGGCCGAGGCCATGGAATCTTGTGGCGGTAGTATGGCCTAGGCGATAGTAAAGGAAGTGAAAGTGATGGCTATGGAGCACGAGGTCTCTCATGGTGATCTCTGGACGGCTGCTTCCACTTGTCCAACACTGCTACTGCCCCTAGCTTCTTCTCATAAGCTTTCTGCGGCTTTAGCTTTATTGACTGAGCTTGAAAAGGCAACTATTGGGCCTCCTTGTAGACTAGCTGCCTTGTTGATTAGCTTCTCAAATGTCTTGATGGTAAAACCTTTGAACATGAAGGAGACCGGGCCATGAATATTCTTTTGTAGAATTTCAATGATATGCTGTTCAGACAGCCAGAGTTTGTATTTATACTCAAATTGCATCATCTGAGAATATAGTCAACAAGGGACTCACCGAGGTGTTATTGTGCTAGAACGAGATCTCCCACAGTCACCCTTTGCTGAGCTCCAGCAAACCTCTTGATAAAGAGTTGCTCCAACTTAGCAAAAGTCTTTACTAAACTATTGGGGAGTTTAACATACCAATCAAAGGCTATGCCTGCTAAACTATTGATAAAAAGTCAGAATAGTAATGCATCGCTGCCACCAGTGTTGCAATAGCATGCCTTGAAGTGCACTATGTACTAGCGTGGGTTCCTATTGCCATCAAAGCTCTTGAAAGAAGGTAGCACAATTATGATATTGGATGGCATCAAATTCCTCTAGGTAGGGTCTATCCATTAAACCGATGATCCTCTTTGGGCTTGCATCAATGCTTCTCTCACTTGTTGCTCAACCATGAGTTTAATATCCTTTTCTTGTATAGAGGTACTATCAATTATCTTCTTATACAAGCTAGTCGCCCTGCTCCACTGGAGGTGAAGTCTTGTCTTGATCAAGACATGCAACAACTCAGGCTGATCGATCTCTGCAATAGTAAGATGCACTGCTGGGGCTTGGTTCTAAAGTGCCAAATTCGCAAGCACATCTTCAAGCCTCTTCCCCATCCTATCCATCTATTCAATTTTTTGTTTAAGTTATTGAAGGAGGTGTTGGGTCGAATGAGTTATGTCATCCTGGTTGACTGCAACACCTTCAAAGTCTATTAATCTTGAAGGAGGGAACCCCTAGTGTCAACCATATGCACCTCAGTTGAATCTTCCAACAAATCATCTTTGTTGGGATCGAAGCTAACATTGTCTTCCTCTAGATTAGACCAAACATACCCTAGAATTTCCTTCTTTTCCACAAGATATTGTGTTAAAATGTCATCTAGTGAACGGTCTAACTACGCGGCACAAATGATCACGGCTAACGGTGGTGGGATGGTGTTCATGAACAGAAATACATCTAAGCCCCTCTAATGCTAAAGAGCTAAACCTGTGAGGGCTATGCTCACTAGAAAACATGCTCATTGCTATCATCTGTCATGGGAGGAGTGCTACACCTAGGAGGATCTATCACCATGGGGATATTGGTACTGTCTCCTACCCCTTCTGCTACTGCTATCTCCATGCTCTACTGTGGTGGTGGTGGTGATGACATGATTATGATGCTCCGTGGTCGCCATTCCCTCTTCACCACAACTGAAGCAGGAGGTTGAGCACCAGTGAAATAGGATCTCTTGGCCATAGCCAGATCACCAGTGGGGCTCTCTTTTCCCCGGATGCAGCCTTCATGGCTTTTACTGGAACTATGGATGATGAAACTTGTACTAAAGATGGTGGGTGTGGAGTAGAGTGATGTGGCAGAGGCACCACCAAGTCTCTATGTGTAGGAGCTCCTCTCTTGTGGTGAGTAGTATCAGTCAATACAATGCTATCAGTATGACCAATGCGGGTAGCGCACCAATCAGGAAAGTTCATGAGGGCGAAGGTAGTTGACTGTCTAGTATACCTACGTCTCTCTCAACTGGTGACATGTCGACATAGGCCTCCCACGGCCCTCTCTCCGATGTGCTCCCCTACTGAGAGATGACAGATCATAAATCAAATTGGGCTCATCATCAGGAAGCCCCCACTTGGCCTCGAACTCTAAGGTCAGACCTCCTCTATCGGTAGGAGCCTCAATATAGGTGGAGGTGAAATTGAGATCCTCCTAATATCTTCCTCTCCATCAGATCCAAAGAGGGGATGAAACTTATTCTCTGTGATTAGAGGAGAGACTATTCTAGGTAACTCCTCTACTGCAGACTGAGCAGCTGCCTCCATCTCTTTGGCTATGCGCACATGATGCCGCTTTATCTTATGGCATCTGTTGCTGTTGTGCTAGGTCCTATTAGGAGGAGCAGCATGGGAACTAGACCCTACTTTGTAGGCCGGGGAGACTATCTCTAGAACTAGATGAGTGGGTACTAGCCCATATTTTGGCAAAAATGGGAACCACAATGTGCACTGGCTACTGTTATTGGAAGCGCCACAACCTTCCTCTTTAGTGAGGAAAACTCTGAATCTGACGGCATCTCAACATGGATGATCGGCTTTTGCTCAGTCACCACACTCCTACTGACGGTTGTGAGGGTGGTCCCCTCACAACTGATCATAGCCGCCTTGAAACTTTGGCCAAAATAGATGAGGTGGGCAAAGTCGGTCTGTGGGAGGCTAGCCCGATCGAAGCCCAAATCCATCCGAAAAGAAAAAGTGAAGACATACTTCTGAGCTTCCATTTAAACTGAATTGAACTTGAGAGAAACTACCTGAAACTGAGTTGAGATTCTACAATTTTTTTTTGTAAACAAACTCATATTGGATTTATGCTTTAATTTCTTTTTTATAAATTGAACCCACACTCAATAATTTGAATATGTTAAGTGGGGATCTTTGATTTTAGGAGAGATTTTTATTTTGAATTCAGAATTGGAGAAGATATTTTTGATTTTGAATTCATTTTCAACAAATTGTGTATGTTGAAAATGGGTTCAAGTATTTTGAAGAGATTGATGCTTCCATTGGTTCATATTTGAATTTAATTTTTGATTGTTTGGTGACCATTTATTTAACAAATTTGAGTATGTTAAAATAAAGGGTCAATTTACTTTGTTTGGGATTGCTCATTTAGCAAATTTGGGTATGCTAAATGAGTTGTTTGAAAATAATTTTCTTTTCTTATTTTGCTTGTTTTGAATCATGAGTGGGTTTGAAAATGGAATCTTTACTTAGCAAATTTGTGTATGTTAAATAAAGTTCAAATGTTTTCTTTTGTTTTGGTTTTTTGAAAAAATGATCTTTACTTAGCAAATTTGGGTATTCTAAATCAAGAATCAAAGTGTGTTTGATTTTTTATTTTTGAAAAATGAAACCTTTACTTAGCAAATTTGGGTATGCTAAGTAAAGAATCCAAATGTGTTTTGATTTTTTATGATTTTGGTTTTGAAAGAGGATCTTCACTTAGCAAATTTGGGTATGCTAAATGAAGGATCCAAATGTGTTTTGATTTTTTTTTGAAAAATGAAATCTTTACTTAGCAAATTTGGGTATGCTAAATAAAGGATTCAAATGTGTTTGATTTTGAAAAGAGGATCTTACTTAGCAAATTTGGGTATGCTAAATGAAGAATCCATGTGTATTAATTTTTGTGATTTTGAAATGAAGATCTTCACTTAGCAAATTTGGGTATTCTAAATAAAGAATCCAAATGTGTTTTGATTTTTTATTTTGAGAAATGAAACCTTCACTTAGCAAATTTGGGTATGCTAAATAAAGGATTCAAATGTGTTTGAATTTTGGGATTCTTATTTTGAAAAGAGGATCTTTAGTTAGCAAATTTGGGTATGCTAAAAAAAGGATTCAAATGTGTTTGATTTTATTTTTATTTTTTGATTTTGAAAAGAGGATCTTTACTTAGCAAATTTGGGTATGCTAAATAAAGTCCAAATGTATTTTTGGTTTTGATGTTTTGATTTTTGAAAAGGGGGATCTTTATTTAGAAAATTTGGGTATGCTAAATAAAGAATCCAAATTTAATTTGGAAAGTGAAACTCTCATTTGACAAATTTGGGTATGTCAAATGTGAGTCAATTATGTTTTATTTTTCAAAGATGAAATTTTGTTTTGTGTGTGATTATTGCTTTTTTGAAAAGAGAAATTAACTTAACACATGTGGGATGTGTTGAGTAGAATTTCAAATGGTGATTTTATTTGAAAATAAAGCCTCCATCCAACATATTTGGATATATTGAATGAAGAGGCTTATTTTCAAATTTGTACTTTTTGAAATGAAAGAAATTCTAACTTCAACATATGTGAGATATATTGAAATGGAATTTCAATATTGTGATATGATTTTATTTGTAAATGAAATCTTCTTTCAATAAATTTGGGTATGTTGAAAGAGTATATTTATTTTCAAATATGTGCTTTTTGAAAAGATGAATTTTGATTTTGTTTTTTGAAAGATGATTGTTGATTTTATTTTTGAAATGAAATCTTCATTCAATAAATTTAGGTATCTTGAATGGAGATATTCATTTGTGCTTTTTTTTAAAAAAAAGATGATTTTGGATTTTGATTTTTGAAAAGATGATAGTTTATTTTGTTTTTTTTAAATGAAATCTTCATCAATAAATTTAGGAATATTGAATGGAGATATTCATTTGTGCTTTTTGAAAAATGATTTTGGATTTTGATTTTAAGTTTTTTTTTTTTTTGAAAAGATGATTGTTGATTTTGTTTTTGAAATAAAATCTTCATTCAATACATTTGGGTATATTGAATGGAGATATTCATTTGTGTTTATAAAAAAAATGATTTTGGATTTTGATTTTTTAAATGATGATTGTTGATTTTATTTTTTTGTTTTTTTTGAAATGAAATCTTAATTCAATAAATTTGGGTATGTTGAATGGAGATATAAATTTATGCTTTTTAAAAAAATGAATTTGTATTTTGATTTTTTTTTTGAAAAGATGATCGTTGATTTTGTTTTTGAAATGAAATCATCATTCAATAAATTTGGGTATATTGAATGGACATATTCATTTGTGCTTTTTGCAAAGATGATTGTTGATTTTATTTTTGAAAAGATGATTATTGATCTTGTTTTTGAAATGAATTCATTTAATAAATTTAGGTATATTGAATGGAGATATTCATTTGAGCTTTTTGAAAAGATGATTGTTGATTTTAATTTTGAAATGAAATCTTCATTCAATAAATTTGGGTATATTGAATGAGGATGTCCATTTTCAAATATGTGCTTTTTGAAAATATGATTGTTGATTTTTTTTTGAAAATGTGATTGTTGATTTTATTTTTTAAAAGATGATTGTTGATTTATTTTTTTGAAAAGATGATTGTTGATTTTATTTTTTTTGAAAAGATGATTGTTGATTTTATTTTTGAAAAGATGACTGTTGATTTTATTTTTGAAAACTTGAAATCTTCATTGAACAAATTGAATGAGGATGCTCATTTGTTCTTTTTGAAGAGATGATTTTGGATTTTATTTTTGAAAAGTTGATTGTTGATTTTATTTTAAAAATAAAATCTACATTCAATAAATTGAATGAGGATGTTCTTTTGTTCCTTTTGAAAAGATGATTGTTAACTTTGATTTTTGAAAAGATGATTGTTGATTTTATTTTGAAACTGAAACCTTCATTCAATAAATTGAATGAGGATGTTCATTTGTATTTTTTTTAAAAGATTATTGTTGATTTTTTTTTGAAAATGAAATCTTCATTCAATAAATTGAATGAGGATGTACATTTATGCTTTTTGAAAAGATGATCTTTGATTTTATTTTGGAAATGAAATCTTCATTCAACAAATTTGGGTACATTGAATGAGGATGTTCATTTATGCTTTTTTTTTGAAAAGATCCTACATATAACAATCATGAAGATTATTAGATGAGATTGAAATATTTTATTATGTGAACTATTTTGGAAAAATGCTGGAAAATGTTGTCTTTATAAAAGATTTATTTTCCTTTATTTTTGGAATGAACCTTTCCTTAACATAGAAATGGTAAAGAGGAAGGTCTTTAGTAATCTCTTTTTATTGAATTTTAATTTCAGCTATTGGGAATGATTTAAGACCTACATGGGTGAGGTCCTAAAACCAAGGATGTTGGCTAGCTTAAGGATGAAATAAACTAAGTGCCAACGAAAGAAGGATAATCTCAACTCATAAGTATAAATATCGATACTTAGAGACAATCATTTACCAAAGATGGAGAGGAACCATCCCTGGAGTCATAGAAAATCTTGGTGAAATTTATTTTCATCTTCATCTATCTTTTGAAAAATAATAATACGTTTTGTTGGACACCACGTAGATCCACAGATGTTCTCATTAGGGTGATAGGGTATGGCATTGAGGAATGATGTACTATATTGAGAGAGAGCAATCACCATCCTATAATGGACTGTCATCAAGGACTCAAGGATAATGGGTCTTGAATGTACTAGATTCTTCTCCTACTTTACATGAAAAAGTAAAGTAGGGTTTATTTTAAATCTAGTTCATTAAATTTCCTATGGAGGCAAGCCTCCCCAGTTAACTACATCCTAAGGAATGAGATTCCTTAAGAATACTCTTGATTAAGGTAAATCATCATTGTCTCCAAAGATTTTGAAGATAGGACTATCAACAAATTGGTTACTTTTGGAAGATCAAGTGGGATTGTTTAAAAGAGAGTTATTATCAAAAAAGGGAGATAAGTAGGGGATGCTCATGATGCTAGGAAACCTAAAAAGCATCCCAAACTATCCTATGGTTGAGCTTTATATTTTTAATGTTTGAAGAGAGTTAATTGTTTGAGTTGAATATTTATTAGAAATCTAGGGCTTACAATTTCGCAACATAAGATCATGGAAATGCCTAAGAGGTGAGGATTTATTCTTGTAGCCCGCAAAAAGAAACAGCAACCTCGAATCCTAAATCTAGGGGGCTTTGGTGAGGGCCAAAAGTCAACCTAAATCTAAGGTAAAAATGGGTATATGGTCTACCTCAGAGGATAAACCACCATGTTGGACTTATTTAGGGGTGGCTGCCAACTAACTCCTCCTATAATTTTAAATACATGTAGTAAGTCTTATGCTTTTGTAAGATAGGCATTATAATTAGAAAGAGACTAAGTCCTTAAAGAGATTAGATAATATAGGGCATGATGAATTACTTAAATCTAATGCAAATTTTGTTAAATTTTATTTTTATTTTTGGATAATTTATTTGACACATGTTATGGCATTCATATGCCTAATGCATGAGAAATTGGTTATGGGCCAAAATCAACAAGAAGGAGGTGTGTTTCACCATGGCTCTCAAAGGTCAAGTCATTTTCTCTGGCAAAGGTGGAAGCCCTGCATTAGCAAGAGTGAAGTAGGATGCTTTTATGCATGATGTGAGAACATACAACATCCAGCTAAGGGGTTGTTAAATCTTTTGTTTTTTTGATTTATGTCATAGGCTTTAGGTGAGGTTATGAGTTATTAATTTTTAATTTTGAGTTGATTAATTGGATATAAAATTTATTTTTCCCTAAGATCCTAATCGCATCTAGGCCATTCATCAAATCAAGGAAGAAACTAGGAAAATCATGCCATCTTAATGCACAAGCTAAACAAATATCAAACAATTTTATAAAGCTAGCACAAAAGAATAAGAATTGATGGTTGGTACCACCGCTAAAAGAAAATATGGGTAGCTCTACCCTTTTACAACCCGTATTATAAATGAATAATTACAATTTAGAAAGAATCCATGTTATGGGGGTCTTCATTCTTCATTTCTTTATTTCAAATTTTAATTACAAAATTACATAAAATGAGAAAAGTAAATCTAACTAAACTTGTAAAACAGAGATTAACTAAACATACCACACAATCCCAAGCATCTATATGAATAAGTTGGACTTACCCACATGGGTAAGTCCACCATGGATTATGCTTAGGGGTATAAGCAACCTACAAGCAAAAGCATTTATATTTTTATTACACTTAAGCAATCCCACAAAGATAATGATTATCTAAGATCATCCTATCATCAATCTATGCATACAACATCCAATCTAAAATATTACATCACAAAATAAAATCAAGCATCAAACCATTCTTCTAGAGCTAGAAATAGTGACTTAGCTTGTGTCATTTAAGACTTGTGTGGCATGTATTAGCTAGGCTTTAAGGTTGGAATTTTCTAAGTCAAGAATTCAACTTAGAGGTGGTTTTATTTAAGTGATTTAGTTGATTTATTAATTTTATTTGATGATTTGATTTGGTTTGAAAACACTTAATTACTAAGTGTTGTAAAGAGAAGAAAAGAGAGAACTTCTTTTTATCTACCTAAGTAATTTCTAACATAGATTCATTAATGATTTTTTAGTGAATATTTTATTATGTGTTTTAATTAATCCTAAGTTTAGATTTGCTCTAAAAAAAACCTATTCAATGAGAAAGGTATTTTAAGATTAATTAAGGTGAATTATTATCACAAAACACACAACCATTTATTTCTTTTCAACAAATATACCATGCATATGAAATGATCCTAAGCATAACTATACATCTAAATGCAAATCTTAGCACACCTTAATGATGAATGAAAAGAGATGTTGTTTAGGAAAATTTTGATATTCCATGAATGCATGATTTTGTTATGTAGAAAAAAGGGATCTTTTACCCATTAATCAAATGCACATTTACATGTATAAAAGACATAAGTGAGTGATGCCATTATTTTCTACACCAAGGGTATAAGGTTCAAGACCTTTTTAGGGCTACTTAAAGCCTTCAACCTTGGGATGTCCAGACTAATATACCACTTTTCTTAAATACTTTTCTTCATGATTCAATCAATCCTTCAATCATGAATCCAAATATAAATACAAACTTCAATCATCAAACCAAAACTAAATTCAAAAAATCAAACTCATACCAAACTCATGTTCACCCATTTGAACTTGAAATTGTCAAATGAATCAAAACCCATTTGACTCCAAATCACTTGCAAATGGATTTATATTTAAATCATAAGTCCATATGTGAGTTCAACCAAACTTGATTCAAGCCTTGATCAAGTCAATTGACCCACTTAGGTTCACTTGACCGAAAGTGACCTAAAGTACCCCTTTTGAGCTAATTTCTAATCCTACCCAAATTGGATTGAACTAAGCCCAACTAAGCCTCACATTGTGAGCAACAATCATCATGAGATGATCAATCACTCAAATTGGCCAAACCAAGTCAAACTGGGGTTGACCAAGTCAACACTTAGCCAAAATGAAACTAAACTAAAAAATCCACCATAGGCCAAATTGATTGACACCATTAATCAAAACTCATTCATGATCAATGTTTGAACTTGATCAAGTCATCATTTGAGCCTAACCTAGCCCAATTGGCCACTTGACCCAGATTGACCCAACTTGACCTAAAAAGTCAAAATGGGGCAAAACTTGATCTAAGCCAAATTAATTAAAACCAATGGGTCAAGTTCATTCCAAATTACTTATTGAACTTGACCAAAGCCTCAATTGGCCAACTAGACCCAACCTGCCCAATTGACTTGAACAACTTGACCAAGGTCAAATTGAGCCAAAATCAAATTAAACCAAAAATTGGAAACAAAGATTCCAATACATTTCATATGACCAATGAAACCTAAACTAACCCATGACCTAACCCAAATAGGTCAAATGGTCAAATTGGTCAACTTGACCCATTTGACCTAAATGAAATCAAATGAACCAAATCAAATATAAATCAAATTGAACCTAATGATGCCAAAATATTTCAAATGGTCATATGAACTTGACCCAACCCTTGGTTTGACCCAATTTGACCAATTGGTCAACTTGACCCAGTTGAATTTTGACCTAAATGGGTCAACATGAGCCAAATCATCAAATTAATTCCAAATTCATTATTTAACCAATTTTGAATCATACCAAACATATTCAAACTAAAATTTAACCTAAATGACCATTTTACCCCTAGGTCAAAGGGTAACTCTTGATCAAATTCACTTGGAATTTGGTCAAATCCTCTTGATGGCCACTTGGCACACTCTTAGTGGACCCCATGGACACTAATAAGAGCGGTGCACCTGACCCAATGGGTTTGGGCCAGCTAAACCCAACCCAAGGACAAAATTAACCGCTCCTATCATTTCAAGCACATGGGAATCATTCCTCCACCTTGTTTTGCACATGGGAACTTCTCCACTACCCCTCTCTGCCAAAAATAAATCATTTAAAACCCTTAACAGCCAAAACAACCCATTGAAGGAGGTGAATTTGATCAAAGACAGCATCTCGACCCATCATCCATAGGGAGATATACTCCCCCAATTTCACTTGAATTTCATTCTCTTGCATTCGATTGAGTAGAGAGGAAGGGAGCAAGCTCCCAAGCTGATTCAATTTCCCATTCTGATTCTCCAAATAAATGGGGGTGTGAAACTCATCCAATTAAATTCCTCTTGAGACCAATCAGTTCAGCAAATCTCAAGTTCTCAAGCCACTGGTCTGATCAAGTCTCAAGAAGGATCTACTCATCTAAAGCAGAAACCTTCAACAACGCTTCGTCTCCACCAGACAAAGCTACCTCGATGGTTGGGAGCGCCAGTGATAGCCTCTGATGAGGTATGCCTTCAAACCGAGCCTAGAATAGGGAGTGTGTGGTCCTTTATGAAGATAATTTTCATCTTAGGTAAAAGTGACCATTAGATCTACTTGTGCTTACTCCTAGATGGTGTGGGTAAAATTTGAGTTCAATCTGAGCTCAATCGAGCTTAGATCTTGCCCTAAAGAGTGGATGGATGTCCTCTTCTATAGGAAAACTCAATGATGCATCATGGATCATCCATCCATGAATTTTGGATGGATGGACCTAATCAAGTTGCGTAGGATTTCTGATTTATTCCTTAAGAACTGCGGGCTTAATCCTAACCATCCGATCTTTGATCGGACGGTCGAGGAGAAAGTGTGTAGTCGAGCACGCAGGATTTAACTTAAGTGGCGAATCCCATGCCTAAAAAGTGCCGCGTATACCATGTAGAGGGATTAGTCATATAATTAGGGATTTAATTGCCTAATAAATAAGGAAACTTCAAAATAACATAACTAAATGTAGAAAAATCAAAAAATACAAAATAAAATGCATTGTGAAGATAATTTTGTAAGGAATAATTTAAAATTATTTTAATTAATTTTGAATAATGATTTTCTTAATTAGGGTTTTAGTGAAAACTTAATCCTAATTACTCCTTAATTACTTCATTAATTCATTTCAAATTTCTCAGATGCATTTAGTGGGATGTCTCTGCCTCCCCTAATTTTCTTGGGATTTATTAATGAGTTAATTAGAAAAATTAATTAATGAATCCTTAATCACTCTCTTATGTAATTAAGGGTAATTAAGCATGTGAATAATAGTTTAATCTCTTTATTAAGTTAATTAAGACTTGCTTAAGTAAAGAAGAGGTTTATGGAATGGGTTTGGGGATTTTTTCCTAAGCCATTTCCTAACCCCTTTCCTTCCTTAATTCAAACTTAATTAAGGGCTAATCCACTAATTATCTACTTAATTAACTTGTTAAAATTTTCAAAACATTCTAGAACTTAACCAATTCATCTTGGGTAGGTGCTTAGCTATTCAATAACTTAAGTAGCTTAAGGAAGTCAAAATCCAACCCACATGTATGGGAAGGGTTATGAAAGTACTTAAATTAAATTCGCTAGCTTAATTAATCACTAATTGTGAGTCAATTGCATTAGGCCCTTTCTTTCCTAGGTGCATTGCTGATTTAAATTCCTTGTGTGGTTTTATGTCATATATTGGATCATAATTATTTGATTAAATATGTTAAAGTGGGGTAGGTAAGGGGTAATTAACGCACTTAATTTATATCTTAACCTAAACAAAATATAAAAATCATCTAATGGTTCTAAAATAAACTAATTAAACTCAGACATTGGGAATGGTTTAGGACCAACAAATCTCTTCACATTTCTTAAATTCAAATCAAACTCAAACAAAACTAAAAATCTCTCTAAAATAAATTTGATTTACTTTAAATAATCCTATCTCATAAGATTGTCTTTAGAAATTAATTACGGTGAATGAATTTACATGCTTTCATCACTTTATTTCTTTCCTAACATGCTAAATGTGTATGCCATATGAAAATCATGCATTCATGCCTTTTAAAAATCAAATTAAAAATGAAATATTTCCTTTATATCAAATTGCATATTTTGGCTAAAGTAAGAATACAAATGACTATTATCACTATGAAATCCAAAATTATTTTTAAAACTTATGAATCAAACATTATAACTAAAAGGTATGCTACTTATACTTATTTATAATCTTGCATGTGAGTATAAATATAAAGATATGCATTGTGTGACTTTCCTTCTCTTCTCTTTTAGCATAGTTTTGAATAGGATTTTGTGTATAGTTCATTTGAAAAAGAATACTTGCTTAAATTCAATCCTATTCATTCCTATGTTATCAATTAAGAAGAATATTCACACTTGCATATGTAAAATGCATAAATAAATCAAACAAACAAACATAAACGTTTTGCATCATTCTCTTTCCATGCATTTCTTTTTGTAGATGCACATGTATTTAAGAAAAGTGGTATATTAGTCTAGATGACCCCGGGGTTACGAGATTTTAAGTAGCTCTAAGTAGGTCTTGTACCTTACACCCCTGGTGCTAATAATGGCATCATACTCACTTATTTCGTTTATACTTATAAATGTGCATATGAAAAATGGATAGAAGAATCACTCTTTTTCTACTTAACCAAATCATGCATCATGAAGCATCCTAATTTTCTTAAGTAACATCCTTAGCATTCATCATTAAGATGTGCTAAACATTTGCATTTGCATGTATTGATATTCTTAGGATTCATCCATATGCATGTTGGAAAAGAAATAAAGTGTTGTGTTTTTGTTATAGTATTTCACTTTACTTAATCTTATAATGCATTTATTTTTGGCATAATCTAAAATAGGTCAAGTGGACTTGGTTACCCATGTATGGGGTGCTAAGTCCAATTTATATATATACATGCTTGGGATTGTATGGTTTGTTTGGCTAATCTCTAAGTCCTATTAGATTTCCTTTTTCCATTTTCATGTAATTTTGTAATTAGGATTTTGGAATGATTGTTATGTATTAGGATGAACATTTAATAAAACTATATCTTATACCATGTGAAGCAAGAAACATTCCAACCAGCTAAAAGAAGAAAGAAGAAAGAAGAAATGAAGAATGATGACCATCATAATAATGAATTCCTTCTTGAATGTAATTTATTCATTTGTAATTTGGGTTGTATAAGGGCAGAGCTTAGCTACCCAATTTATTTTTGGGTTTGTGTGGTGGAGCCCGACCAGAAATGGCCTCTTATTCTTTCATGCTAGCTTTATAAATTGATCAATGTTTGTTTAGCTTGTGCATTAAGATGGAATCTTTTCTTAATTTCTTCATTGCTTTGATGTATGGCTTGGATGATGATTAGGATTTTAGGAAAATAAATTTTCTATCAAACTAAAAATAAATAACTCATAATCTCATCTAATGCCTAGATTTGTATTGCTTTTCTCATCATGCATAAAAAGCATATTATTTTACTCTTAACTTGGAGGGCTTCCACCTTCGCCAGAGAACTTGGCTTGACATTTGAGAGCCATGGTGGAAACACACCTCTTTATCTTGCTAATTTTGGCCCATAATCTAATTTCTCATTCATTAGGCATATGAATCCTAAATCCCGTGTCAAATTGATTATTCAAAAATGAAAATAAAATGTGATAAAATTTGTCTTAGATTTAAGTCATTAAATCATGCCTTACATGATGTAGTCTCATAGGGAGTGTGTTTAAGGACTTTATCTCTTTATAAATAAACAACAGCTTAGCTATCTTGCAAAAGCATATGACTTGCATATATGTTTTAAAATCATAGGAGGAGTTAGTGGGCGATGACCTTCAGGTAATTATAAGTCCAAACAGTCGGGTAGTTTATCCTCTCTTATGAAGGTAAATCAAATGTCCATTTTCTCCTTAGATTTAGGTCGTGCTTTTGGCCCTCGTTAAAGCTCCCTAGATTTAGGTTCAGAGGTTGCTACTTCCCTTTATAGGCTATAAGCATAAATCCTCACCTCTTAGGCATTTCCATGACTTTATATCATGGAATTGTAAGCCTTAAATTTTTAATAAAAAATCAATTCAAATAAATCAATTCAATTTAAAAAATATAAAGCCCAACCATAGGATAGTTTGGGATGCTTACTAGGCTTCCTACTATCCTAAGCATCCCCTACTCATCTTCATTTGGCTTCGATAAGAACTCCCTCTTCTTGATCGATCCCACTTGATCTTCTAAAAATAAACCAATCGATTGATAGTCCTACCTTTCAAAATCTTTGGAGAAAACAATCATTTACCTTAATCGAGAGTATTCCTAAGAAATCATGTTCCTTAGGATTTAATTAACTATGGGGCTTGTAGGAACTTAACGAACCGGTTTAAAATAAACCTGCTTTCATATAAAGTAGGGAAGAATCTCATACATTTGACCCATAGTCCTTAGTCCTTATTAAGGTGATTAGGTTCATTGTAGGGTAATGACTTCTATCTTTTGAGATAGTATACCTTTCCTCAATGCCGTACTCAATCACCCTATTAAAAACATCTATGGATTTACGTGGTATTTAACAAGGCATTATATTTATGTTTTTATTTATCCTCTTTCCAAAAGGGGATAGATAAAGCTAGATATTAATTTTCATCACAGATTTTTCTAGCGACTCTGCTGGGGATGGTTCCTCTCTCCATCTTTGGTAAATGATCATTGTCTCCAAGTATCAATAGTGGATTTGTACATTTGTATGAATCCAACACTATCTTTCTTTTCTGTTGTCACTTAGCTTATTTCATCCTTAAGTTAAATTAGCCAACATCTTTAGATTTTAGGACTTCACCTCATGTTGGTCTTACTCCCTTGGGTGAAAATAAAAATTTAATAAAAAGAAAATAATTAAAGACTTCCTCCTTACCATTTTTATGGTAAGGAAAGGTTCATTCAAAAAATAAAGACAAAATAAATCCTTCATAAAAGTCTTTCTTTTCAAAAGCACTTTTTCAAAATACACTTAATAAAATATCTGCATTACATCTAACAATTTTTATAATTGTTACATGTAGAAAATTTCAAAAATAAAACCAACAATCATATTTTCGAAAAGCACAAATGAATAGATTCACTCAATTTACTTGAATGAAGATTTCATCTTCAAAAAAATAATGATCAACATTCCAAAAATAAATAAAAAAATTCAATTTTCAAAAAGTACATATAAACCCTCTCCATTCAATATACCCACATTTATTGAATGGAGGCTTCATTTCCAATCCAAATCAAAAATTAATTTTCAAAAAGCACATATTGAACCTCCCCATTCAATATACCAATATTTATTGAATGGAGGTTTCATTTCCAATCAAAATTAAAAATAAATTTTTAAAAAGCACATATGAAACCTCTCCATTCAATATACCCATATTTATTGGATGGAGGTTTTGTTTCCAATCAAAATCAAAAATAAACTTTGACAAAGCACACATGAACATCTCCATTCAATAAACCGAAATTTATTGAATGAAGATTTCATTACCAAATAAAATGACACTATTTTAAAATCCCACTTAACATATTCAATATATGATTAGGTTGGAATTTCCTCTTTCAAAAGAAAAATCAATAATCACACACGAAACTACATCTTTGAAAAATAAAACATAATTGATTTCCATCTTACATACCCAAATTTGCTAAATGTAAATCTCTCTTTTCAAAATAAACAAAGCACAAATTTTTTAAAAACACATTTGGAACTTCATTTTAGCATACCACATTTGCTAAAGTGAAGTCTCCATTTTCAAAAAAAATTCAAACACATTTGGAACTTCATTTTAGCATACCATTTGCTAAAGTGAAGTCTCCATTTTCAAAACAAAATTTACAACACATTTTTGGAATTTCATTTAGCATACTCAAATTTGCTAAGTGAAATATCCATTTCAAAATTCAAAACACATTTGGAACTTCATTTTAGCATACCACATTTGCTAAAGTGAAGTCCCCATTTTGAAAATAAAATTTGCAATACATTTTTGGAATTTCATTTAGCATACTCAAATTTGCTAAGTGAAATCTCCATTTCAAAAAATTTAAAACATTTGGAACTTCATCTTAGCAAACCACATTTGCTAAAAGTGAAGTCTCCATTTACAAAACACAAAATATTTAAAATAAATTTTTGGAATTTCATTTAGCATACTCAAATTTGCTAAGTGAAATCTCCATTTCATAAAATTTAAAACATTTGTAGCTTCATTTTAGCATACCACATTTGCTAAAGTGAAGTCTCCATTTTCAAAACAAAACCTAAAACAAAAAAGAAAAACATTAGGATTTCCTTAGTATACCCAAATTTGCTAAGAATCCTATTTTAAAAATCAAATCAAAAATAAAAATAATAACACATTGGATTTCCTTAGAATTCCTAAATTTGCTAAGAATCCTATTTTCAAAAATCTTCAAAAACAAAACACACTTGGTTCATTTAGCATACCCAAATTTGCTAAATGAGGATTATCAAATGATTCACAAAATAAAGAAAACAAAGAAAAGAAATTATTTTCAAACACCTCACAAATTTGCTAAGTGAGTGAATTCCAAAAATCTCAAATCAAAAATAAAATCAATTGACCCTTTACTTTAACATAATCAAATTTGTTAAATAAAGGGTCCTCAAAATCAAAAATTAAAATTCAAACATGAACCTATGGAAGCATCTCTCCAAAAATATTTGAACCCATTTTCAACATACCCAAATTTGTTGAAAGTGGATTCTACATTCACAAATCCTCTTTCCAATCAATCTCAAAATCTCTTCTAAATCATTTGAGCCCCACTTATCACTTTCAAGATATTGAGTGTGGGTTCAAATTCTAAAATTTAAATTCAATAAAAAAAGAAATCTAATTCAAGTTTATTTTCAACATTGCAGACTTTCAGTTAGCATCAGTTTCAATTTCAGTTTCAGTTTGAATTGATTGCAATGGAAACATAGAATTATGTGTTCATGTTTCCTCATGAGATGGATTTGGCCTTGGATCTGCCAACCTTCCACGATCTGACTATGACCACCTCATCCACTTTGGTCGAGGCTTTGAGGGGGCCAAGATTACATGTGAGGGATCCCCCCCTACCACATTAGTAGGAGCACGATGAGGCCGATCATCCAGATGACATGCCATCTGGTTATTCCCTCTAAAGAGGAAGGGCGTAGTTCCCACAATAGTAGTATAGTATTGTGCACTCGGTTGTTCCCATCTATTAGGCTAGCACTCTTGGCACCTTCAAGGGAAGACTCCCCCTTCCGGATTGTGTCCCCGCCTTTGAGGTGTAGCTCTACTATGCTCACTACACGGACCTAGTGAAGGAACAAGAATCGCATGATCAAACGATATCATACTCACATTGCTAGGGAGTTGGAGGCAGCTATTCAATCTATTGTTACCTAGGATGGTTTCCCCACTAGTTACAGAAAACTAATTCCACCTCCTCTCAGTTTTGAGAGGATGCTAGGAGGATTTCTTCACCTCTGGTTTAATTTGCACTAGTAGTGAGAGGAGTATGCGCCCTCCAATCAGTTTTACGAGGTGGAACTGGGTGATCGAGCTCAGGATTTAGATCTCATTTAGTAGCGTGGGGAAGCTTGGCGAGAGGCTAGAGAAGCTTTATAGTTCATGTTGGAGGGAGATACAGCGATAGTTGCGCCTCTTATGGATTTTGAGAGATCGGCTACCCATGCCACCATCGATGTCTTACTCACAGGACCACACATCATAGGAGAGCTCCTATCCGAGTCGATGGTGCCTCCACCACCGCTCTTCTCTCTCACCATCTCCACATGTTTGATCTACTATTCTAGCCAAGGCCATGAAGGCCATTGGGAGAGAGAAGACCCCATGATGACCGGTATGAGAGATCCTCCATCTACCACCTCTGATGATAAAGCTCTCTGCTCGACCTTACGCTAGTGGTGAGAAGGAGTGGCGACCTCAGAAGCGTGGTCATCCATCACCACCATAGCGGTTATGGAGATAGTCAGCTTGAAGGAGGAGGAGGCTTTGCCCTATAGCCATAGATCCTCCTAGTACCTCCACATCAGTAGTATCTTTTCTAGTGAGTAGTCCTCACATGACTCACAAGTAGCATCAGGCGGTTAGGTGCCTATCGTTCATAATGATTGACCTACACCATTGGACATTTCATGCCTTTGGTTGGACCATCCTAGATGACATAGTAGCTCATCTAGTGGAAAAAGAAGGAAATCTTAGGATATGCCTAGTCTAATTTGGAGGATGAAAAGGCTAGCTTTGATCCGAGTGAAGATGTTCTGCTAGAGGATTCAGTTGGGGTACACACACAGGGTTCTCTCCTCCATGAGAAGCAGACTTTGGAAGGTGTTGAGGTAGGAAGACCTGACCCAACACCTCAATCATAAATAAAGATGAATAAATAGATAGGATGGGAAGCAACTGAGGACTTGTTAGCGGCGGTCTTACCTTAGATATAACAGCAGTTCATCCTACTAATTGAGACTAGTCATAGAGTTGGCATATCTTGGATCCAACCAAGACTTACCTCCGGTGAGCAGGCGGCACCAGCATGTAGGAAGGTAGTGGATAGTACCTCCATAAAAAAGATATCAAAACCATGGTTGAGCGGGGTGAGAGAAGCATTGGCTCAAGCGGAGGATCATCGTTCCAAAGGGTAGACCTACGGAGGTGATGCCATCCAATATCTAAGGGTACCTTCTTTCAAGAGCTTGATGGCGGTGGAACAACATATTACATCAGCTTGTTGCAATGTCAGTGGCAATGATGCTTTACTCTTCTGTCTATTTTTTAGTAAGTTAGCAGGCATAGCCTTTAATTGGTACGCTGAACTTCCTAATAGTTAAGTGAAGACTTTTACTGAGTTTGAGCAACTCCTCATTAAGAGGTTTGCTGGAGCTCAACAAAGGGTGATCTCGTTGTGACTCAACAAAATCTCGGTGAGTCCCTCATTGATTGCATTCTCAGATGGCATAGTTTGAGTATGAAGTGAACCAAATGCGAGACATGCCATTGAGATTCTTAAGAATATCCATGGCTTCATCTTCATGCTCAAAGGTTTCACCATCAAAATATTTGAGAAACTAATCAACAATCGCTAACAAGGCAAAATAGTCACATTTTTTGACCAATCAATAAAGTAAAAGCCATAAGCTTTTGAAGAAGCGGGGTAGTGATAGCGATAAGGGATAAGCGGCGGAGCGGTTTGAGACATCTGCTCGCATCCATCACTTCCACCTCCTACCACCACGAGGTAGCCGCCACATAGCCTCCATGGCTGCCACCTCTTCCTCGACCATCATGCATACACTACAGGTAGCTATGGTCCACTCTTTTTGGATAAACTTAACAAACCTTATTCATTTAAGAGGAGGTAATCATGAAGATCTTTAAGAATCTCTTAAAGAAGCTAATTTTACAAACCTAGGAGATGGGAGGAAGTGGGCAAAAGTAATCTAACTTTTGCCCCTACCATCTTGGTCATGTTTTGGAAGATTGCTTCACATTCAAGGCTTGAACATAGCAAGATCAAGAGTTATCCCAAGGAATACCTTGTGGAACAACCATCCAGTTCCATTAGGGTAATCCTTGGGATACTTGATCCTTCCAAAAAAAGAAGGTTGGGATATCTCTTATCCAAAACTCTAAGAAAATTATCTCCAAAATCAAGAAACTTTCCTTGGGTGCAGCAAAAACCTCCAACATCAAGGAAGGTTTGCAAGTTGCAGACTTCGAGGAAAGAGGAGCTCTAGCATAGCGGCGCCGCAGGATAGCCAAGTAGCACACCCGAGTCCAAGCCTCAGTCCCATTGCTACTACATTGACTACCTCTACTTTAGCTCTTCTTCTAGTAGACATCTTATATCGTGGATGAGGGCATCAAATCTCTCTTACTTTACTTGATTTATACTATGTACCTCCTTCAAAATCGAAATGAAGAATAAATCTAGCTTGAATTATATCTGTGTCATTTATGGGTTGTCTAAATATATTCCTAATGATAACTCTTCAAGTCTAAACAATAATTATAACAACTCTAATCTTCCTCTTTCTAATTCAGAGTTGGACTTTCCTTCTATGAATACTATGGGTTCACCTCTTGAGATAGACTTGGAATCATCCAATTTTGAGGGTCCCATAGGAGAAGCTATAGGTGAGCCTGACGTGCAGGTAGAATCTTCCATTACCCTACCAGAGATCACTGAAGTCAACCTCCATAATGGCAAGGTTCTACCTCCTAGGGCACACCTCAAGATGAGGAACAAGTCATTGGTTTGATGATCGAAGCCCTCCACGGGATGCTCCACCCTTGGATATGCTTGGAGGATCAGCCCAAGGTGGACTACAATGTCCTCTCACTAAGAAAGTTGCCATCTAAGCTAAGCATATATGATGCCCTTATCTTATCCAAAGAGATGAGGGAATCATTAATCAAGGCTCTGATCACGAGATATGCTTAGCTCACTAATATTGGAGAGGACATTATTCAGAAGCTGGGATCACTTTCATAGATGAAGACCTTCTGGGGACATGGAGCACAACCATCCCCTACATTATGGACATGGGATTGGACATCGAGTTCTCATGATCTAGGTGCATGTGAATATTATGAGTCTAAGACCTTTTCTATTTGAGGATCAATATCTCCACACTCAGGAGATGGATGATGTTGAGAGGATTCAATGAACAAGAGAGGGATTTAGGTTCCATAGTGTTTACCTTTGGAGATAGGTTAAAGCTGAAGTTTTATATCATTGATTTGAATACTTCATTCACCACTTTGCTTTAGGCCTTGGATACATCAGAATAAGATGATTCATCCTCCCTCCATCGTGCATCAAGTTCAGAAGGATGGGATTGAGTATGTGTGTAAAGGAGATGAAAAGTCATTTTAGTTAGAGAGGTTGAGATATATGAGGATGCGACCTACTTCTTCTCAAATATCTTTCTCATGAACTTGGTCAAAATTCAAATTCAAAATGCAAAAGAAAAGAAAAGAAAAAGAAAAAGAAAAGAAAAATGAAAATCCAAGTGAACAAGAAAGTGAGGAAGAAGTGGAGCATATCACTTTCCACCCATAGTTCATTCCATCATATGGACGCGTGGGTAGGATGACTCAACCTCCGTAGAGGTAGAGGTAAATAGGCAGGTGGAAGACCCCGGTTGGCCATCGCCAATGGGGTTATGTTCAGTTCATGAGTACCCTACTATTCACATAGACTTGGAATCCATGAGGATGAGTCTAATGTGATTAGCATACCAACCCCTCAAGCGGTTTCATTGGAGGTGACACTTGATCAGATAGCGATGAAGAGCCTCAGACAAAGCATGAAAGTGAATCAAAATATGTGAAACTATGCGGTTAGAAACCTTAGCTCTAACCTCACTTTCATCTCAAAAGTTGAAGGTTTAGTAGTTAAGGAAGCCCCAAGTCTTCATTGATGAAGCCAAGAGATTCTTTTGGGATCATCATCCTCAAGTCCAAGTTGATGTAGAACTTGAGGATGATTTATATAAAGAATTAATGGAATTGTCTTTTGATTGGTACTCACATTGTGTTCTTAATCTTGCAAAGAATGGTTTAATTCCTTATTCATGGTCTAAGCATAGATCAGAGTACTTTGAAAAGCTATGGAACAATAGAGGCAGGGATGTACAATCAAAATTTGGACTAGGATTCAATATAATGGGTCTAGTTGATGATGATGATTACTACTTAGTTGTCACTAACCATCTAGAGTCTAATAGGTTCTTTTCACACCAAACCAACTCTTATGAGGATGTGTGTTTAGAAACTCTAAATGATCCAGATGATCTCCAAATCAAAGATGCATCACCAAAAATTTGAAGAGGAGATCCATTCAATAATTGACAAGCTTAAAGAAATCAACCTCGAGGATGAAAATCCACCGACATACATCATCATTCTTTGAATGAAGAAAAAATAAATAACTTAGTTATTATATTGACTCAGTTTAAAGACTACTTTGCATAGAGTTATGAAGAAATGCCCAGATTATCTCCTAACATAGCAGTCCACAAACTTGCAATAGACTATAGTGCTAACCTTATCAAGCAAGCTCCTAGACACATGCGATTAAAAATCGAACAAGTCATTTTTGAAGTCAAGAAATTGATCGATGTTGGTTTCATCAGGGAAATAAAATACCCTACTTGGTTGGCCAGTGTTGTCCCAATTAAGAAGAAGGATGGCCAAATTTGCATATACGTAAATTTTAAGGACTTAAACAAGTCATGTCCTAAGGATGAGTTTCCTCTTCCTACACCAAAATTAATGGTGGACATCGCCTCATCTCAAGCAATTTTTTCCTTCATGGATGGGTCACCTGGCTACAAATCAAGATGGCCCCCGAGAATGAGAGAAACACTACTTTTCAAATCCTGATCAGAATCTATTGTTATATGGTCATGCCTTTCGCCTTAAAATGCTTGCTACATACCAGCGGCCATGACTCGATCTTCAATGAACTCATCCATCATCGGTTGAGTTTTGATGATCTAGTAGTCAAAAGAAGGAAGACCATCTCTTTGACTTGAGAGTAGTTTTTGAATGGTTAAGATAATATAACCTCAAAATGAATCCTAAAGTGTGCATTCAGTAGCTTGGAAATTCCTTGGGTTTGTTGTTACATCGGAATAGAAATAGATCCAAAAGATCAAAGCTATCTTAGAAATGCCTCAAAAGTTTAACTCAACTCAGATCTTTCCAAGGGCGGTTCAGATGCTTTATATCCAACCTATCGGGAGATGCAAGCCATTTTAGCACTTGTCAAAAGGATGCAAGTTCAAGTGGGATGATAAGTGCCATGCCTTTGAAGATATCAAGCATTATTTGGAAGCCGTTCTAGCATCTATCCGGCGCCACTCATCCTCTACAATCTTTGCATTGGATGACTCTCTCGGTGCTTTGTTGGCCCAAAATGATGAAAGGGAAGGAGCTCTCTACTACCTCATCATTGTTTGATCCTGCAAACTACCCACCTATTGAAATATTTCTAGCTTTGATCTTTGCATCCCAAAAATCTACACTATATGCTTTCTCATAAGGTGAACTTGATTTTAAGAACAATCCCTACTGTATCTCATGACATGACCAATGCTATCGGATGTTTGGCATGGTCCATGATTCTCTCATAGTTTGATATCACAGTACCCCTATGCGGTAAAAGGATAAGCACTTGATTTCTTAGCGGCACTTTCCCTGATTCTCCACTTAGTGATGATCTCCCGATCAAATCATGAACTTAGAGGATTGACAACCATGGGAGATGTATTTTGATGGTGCGGCTTCTTTTCATAAAGGAGAAGCACCATGATACTCTTCCGAAAGCGGTAGGAATAGTTCTCTTAACTCTGATGAGATTCTCATACTATCTCTCAATCCTTACCAACAATAAAAAGTATGAGGCTTTGATTGTCGGTCTAGAGTTAGCCATCACAGCATGTGTGTCAAGAGCATCAACATCTACATTCGGTTGGTCATCAAGATTGTCGTCTACAAGGTTCTCAAACCCAAGCTTTGTCATTACCATGAGTATACCATGAAGTTGTTGGCCCAAATCCCACAAGTCACCATCTACAAGGTTCCGAGCGAGTGGTAGAGCTTTGGCCAAACTTGCCAAAGAATTGGCATGTCAGATGAGTCCATTCAATAAGGGTCCAAAATAGACAAGTCTTATCCCTTGATGTTGAACTCATCGAGAGACTTTCTCTTGAAGGGGAGGTTGCCATTTATAAGGACAAGGAGGCTGGATTGGAGGCAACCTTCATAGACTATTTGAACAGACAAACTACCTCAAGAAAAGTCACAAGCCCATCAATGAAATAGAGAGCTCTCTCCCTCTCATTGATGGCACCTTATACATCCTTTGACCAAATGTGGTTATGTTATTTGGACAAACATGAAGCCATGGCATTATCAGAGGTACATTTAGGTGCGAGCATCATCGATCCAAAGATGAAGATGAAGATCAAGAGACTAGGATATTCTTGTCCGATGATTACATCGCATGGATGTAGCTAGGAGATGCCATCGGTCTCAATGGTATGGTCTTACATCAACCACCCAAATTCTACACCCTACATTGGCCTCATGGCCATTTGAGTGTTGAGTATTGACATTGTGGGTCATTGATCCTCCTTCTTCCAAGGGCATCATTCATCTTAACTACTACTTTTCCAAGTGGAGACAATCCCACAGAGGTCACAGCTCACATGTGCTTCAATTTTTGAAGACCATATCACATATATGTTGGGTGCCTGACGAATTATATCCGATAATGGTACTACATTCAAAAGCACCAAGATCAACAACTTTGCAAGAAGACACGGTATAGATTGGAGATACTCCACCATCTACTATCCCAGAGCAAATGGTAGCATTCAACAAAACTCTCATCCATACTGAAGAAGACTCTTGATGAATGATAGTGGAATGAGCAGTTGGTTGAAGCCTTGTGGGCATACCACACCACATAGAACTCCAACTCAATCTACCCCATTTTCCTTAGTGTATGGGTCTGAAGCCATTCTACCTTTAGAAGTTCAACTCCCATCACTAAGGATAGCATTGGGTAGCAAGATCACTATAGAGAAGAATGCAAAGTTATGGTTAGAAGAGCTTGAAGGTTTGGAGGAGAGTCACCTACGGGCATGTCTAGAACCTCGAGTTGTACAAGGCCAAAATGATTCAAGCTCACAACAAGCTAGTGCCTAGGTCTTTCAAGTAAGAACTTGTGTTAGTCTAAGGATACCAATTGTTGCTCAAAGATGGGAGGCAAGTTTGAACCCACTTGGGAAGGCCCCATGTCATAGAAGGCCTACCAAGGAGGATCTTATCGACTTATTGATTGTAAAGGGAACACCCGATGCTTCCAATTAATGGGCTCTATCTAAGAAATATTACCCATGAAATAAATCATGTTTGAAAATAATTATTAATAAAAAGACAAAAATCATTTCATTCATCAAATCTTCTCTTCTTTGAAGCATTGTTTGCTTTATCTTGTGAATCATGACGTGTTTAGGTAGGTGTAAGAGTCCCCAGAGGCATCCTCCCTCTTTCACAACACAAACATCTCCCAATTAGAATAGGTGTAAGAGAACCCAGAGGCATCCTATTTGATTAAGCCTAAGATAGGTGTGAGAGAACCCAAGCGACATCCTTTCTTAGTGGGAATCCTTTTTGCCATCCATGACACCATTTCATCAAATCCCAAATATGTTTAAGGTAAGTGAAAGAGTCCCCTAGAGGCGTCCTATTCCTTTTAAACATAAGTATAAAAATAAACACATAAATTTTTTATCTCGAGTTATTTTGATGTGGGAGCAAGCCCCCTGTGGCACTCACTCATTAGCTGCTCTAGGTCGGGTCTACATGCTACCTGCTAGTATGTTACTAGTGGTCATTTGTTTGGAAGATGTGAGTCCCAGCTTTCTTCCTAACTTGACCATTAAAAAACAGAGCACCTTATTAGTGGTAGTCTTCTTGCAATAGCTACCTCATGTTGATTTTTTTTTAAGAAGATGTGAGTCCCGCTTTCTTCTTGAACTAATCATCATGATCTAACTAGGTTCAGTATATTTGAGGTTTAGGATAAGTCCCAGGCTCCTTTCCTCTTGACTACTTTTGAGTTGATATAAGTCCCCAATGGCATTCACTTTGGTTCTAGGTGAATGACACTGTCAAGAGAAGACTATCCCAACAATCATATAGAGGATGTGAGTCCCGAGCTTTCTTCTAGGGATTGTTAAACGATGGGCACCTTAGGTTGGTTGATGTTCCTATGCTTACTCACCGATGGATACACCACTCTTGGTAGATATGAGTCCCCGTGCTTTCTCCTTGAGTTGGACACTGAATACCTATTGGATATATGACTAGCCATGTCATCTTCTCTAGGGTTTTGGATTAAGCCCTTAGTGGCCCATCCCCTGCGGGCACTCTATTTGGATCACATCCTTTGCGACCTCATTTAGACACTACCGTTACTTTGGATTGGATAGTCCCCTTTCCAAGTAACCACCCATGGTTGGAGAATTTGTTCTGGATGTGTAGATTCTCCCTTGGCAAAATGCGAGATAGGTCTACTAATATAAGCTCCTTCGGTTTGATCCCTCACAAACTAACATGGTCCATGATAAATAAACTAAACAAAAAACAAATTAATTCTTGGATTAGGGAAGCCCCCCAAAGGCCCCTTTTCCCAAGCGGGCATCTATCTTTGGCAATGTCGTGAGAACTCCTATAAAATTTGACTACGAGTTGAGATAAATCCCAGTGTCTCACTAGTCACCCTTAGGTTGGGTTCAATCTATTTTTCCATAGCGTTACCTCAGCGGTCATTCTTCTTTGAAGATGTAAGACTATGATGCATTCTTTCTAGCATGATTATTGCAAATCCAGCGGTCGGGGTTTGATTTGTTGCCCAAAGCAATCGATCACCCGATGGTCTTTTGTAGTGGAAGATGTGAGTCCCTGAGCTTTCTTCTCCTGAATTGATCATTGTAAACTAAAGGCACTCCTTTGGTCGGATAGTTCTCCCTCATTGGAAGCTCCCTTTGGTTCATAAATGAGATAGGTCTAGCGATATAAGCTCCTTCTCGGTGTGATCCATCACAAACCAAAAAACCATCAAAATAAACAAATCTAAAAATGAAATTAATCTTGACTATCTTTGAGTTGATCTAAGTCCCCAGCATTCACTCATATCGACCTAAGTTGGGTTCAATTTGTCTTGCCATAGATTGAACCCGATCTCTACTGGATGTGAGTCTACACTTTCTTCTTTGAGCATATCGAAGGCATCCCTTTGGTTTGGTCCTACTATGTGTTTGGTAGACTACCCCTTTGGATTGGTAAATCTAAGTTAGGTCTAGGCCTCCATGGCTCCTACAGTCATTCCATCACAAACCAATGGGTCCATCTCAAAATCTAAATCTAAAATTGAAACAAATTTACCCTCTTCCCTGGTGAAAGTTTCTCCTCAGTGAGACCAAATCAAATCAAACCTCTCATCCTTGGGATGACTTGAACCCTTCCTAGTGGAAGGTTCACACTATCCCTAGTGGATTCTCCTCTCTTATATCTTGGACATAAGTAGAGTCACATTATAAGTTATATATTCTTTTATGTCTTGGGTTAGGATAGATTATTTCTTTTAGTTGTTGATCATTTGGTCAACAACATCTGTGTTCTTTGTCGGTCACACCACACCATTGGCCTTATTGACCTTTTTAGAATGAGCTCTCAAATCCATCTAAATAGTGGATCTCTTACCAACAATCCATCTCAAATCTAAATTATGAAACAAATTGACTCTTCAGTGGAATCTCATGAGACAAAATCAAATCAAACCTCTCATCCCTTGGGTGTTAGACTACTTCCCAAGTGGGGGTTCACACTCATCCCTTAGTGGATTCTTCCCTCTCTTATATCTTAATAAGTAATCTATTAAGTTTGATTCTTTTATCTTGGGTTATAGATCATTTCATTGAGTGATCGTTGTTGATCGTTTGGTCCAAATACATCATGATTCTTTTTAGTCCACCACACCTATTCTGACCTCATTTTTGAAATGAGCTCTCAATCCATCCAAAAATAGGACTTCTCTTAACTTTAATTTCTTAGTCTTAAGACACATCTAGTGATTAGGTGGACACTCAACAAGCCATAGAACTAGAAAATTCATATCATGCCTTAGGTGTTAAATTTTACCCTTAATTCTCATTCCTTCCTTCAAGTCAAACTCCAAATCAATATATGATTTTTCAAACAAATCAATAATGATTGAAATCCATTGAATTCAAATTGAAATTCCATCAAAATCTTTAAGTCCTTAATTCTCTTAAGGACTTAGCCTAAATCATCTTCAAATCAATTCAAACTCATGAAATTTTCTCATTTATTTATATTCTCATTTATATTCATATATAAATGAAATATATAAAATCAATCAAAATCAAATCCAAAAATTAAACCAAATTTAAATCCTTCTTAAGTCCTTAATTTCTTAAGGACTTAGCCTAAATCATTCAAATCAATTCAAATTGAAATTTTCTCATAACTCATTTATATTCTCATTTATATTCACATATATAAATGAAATATAAATTCAATCAACCAAATTAAATTTAAAATTCAAATCCAAAATTCCAAATCTTTCTAAGTCTTCTCTTGAACTTAGCTTAATCATGATCAAATCACTTCAAATCTTGAAATTTTTTTCATCATTTATATTCTCATTTATATTCACATATATAAATGAAATATAAATTCAATCAAAACCACTTCAAAATCAAACTCAAATATTCAAATCCAACTAAATTTCAAATCAAAATCTTGAACTTAGCCAAATCAATTCAAATCAAGCCAAACTGATTTTCCTTTGATTCAATCAATCTTCAATCATGAATCAAATATAAATACAAACTTCAATCTAAATCAAAACTCAATTCAAAAATCAAACCCCAAATCCTTCATGTTCTTCCTTTGAATATGAAAGTCAAATGAATCAAAACCCATTTGACTTCAAACCACTTGCAAATGGATTATATTTCAATCATAAGTCCATACAAGTTCAATCAAACTCAAATCAAGCTTTGACCATTTGACCCACTTAGGCTCACTTGACCCAAAGTGACCTAAAGTACCCTTATGAGCCAAATTCTAATCCTAACCAAATTGGATTGAATCAAACTCACCTATACCTCTCATCATGATCAACAATCATCATGAGATGATCAATCACTCAAATTGGGTCAAACCAAGTCAAACCTAAGGGTTGACCAAGTCAACTTAGCCAAAATGAAACCTACATAGAAATCCACCATAGGCCAAATTGATTGAAACCATTGATCTAAGTTCATTCATGAACTATGTTTGAACTTGACCAAGTCAACATTTGAGCCTAACCTAGCCCAATTGGCTACTTGACCCATGTTGACCCAACTTGACCTAAAAAAAAATCAAAATGTATCAAAACTTGATCTAAGCCAATTTGATTGAAACCAATGGGTCAAGTTCATTCCAAATCACTTTTTGAACTTGACCAAAGCCTCAATTGGCCAACTAGACCTAACTTAGCCCAATTGACCTTGAACCCAACTTGACCTAAAGGGTCATGTTGAGCCAAATTCAAACTTAACCAAATTGATTGGAAACATACCAATCCACTTCATATGACTAACCAAACCTAAACCTACCATGACCTAAATCAAATAGTCATGGGTCAAATTGGTCAACTTGACCCATTTGACCTAAATGAATCATATGAACCAAATTCAAACCTAAACCAAATTGAATCAAACCAAAGCCACCAAACATTTCAAATGGTCATATGAACTTGACAACCTTGGTTTGACCCAATTTGACCAATTGGTCAACTTGACCCAAGTTGACCCATTTTGCCCTAAATGGGTCAACATGAGCCAAACCATATCAAATGAACTCCAAATCAATGAAACTTGGCCAAACCTATTTTCTCAACATACCCAACATATTCAAATTCAAAAATGAGGCAAATGACTATTCTGCCTCTAGGCCATAGAATAAAGTTTGGTCAAATCCATGGAATTTGGTCAATCCTCTTCATACCAACTCTTTCCAATTGTCAAGTAGACCCTATGGAGGTGGTGCACCCAACCAATGGGTTTGGGTCACTTGACCCAAAGGCCAAACAGCACATGGCTCAAATTGGCCATATCCCCCCTTCCTCAATTTGAAGCACATGGAGGTTACCTCCATTCCTTCAAATGACCATGTGCAACAACATATCAAACAACCCAATGCCTAAGGTCAATTGGATCAAAATGATAAGTTAAGTTTTGGTCATCCGATTGCCATAGGGGGAGATATACTCCCCCTAATTCCACTTAAATTCAACAAAGGCAAATTTGATTGAGTGTTAGAAGTCAAAGGAACCATTGTTGAGTGATCCTAAGCTTCTAGAAGGATTTGAATTTGCCATTCTCATTTTCCTCAAATGAAAATGAGCTCCATTGATTTGCAAATTTTCCACACTCAATCAAGTCAATTATCTTTTGCACTCCAGAGGGACAGGCTTGCCCTCTCCAAGTTCCAAAGGCAAGGAGATCTAATTCCATCAAATCAATAAGAGCTAGGAGGGTGTTGGTCCATAGAGCAATCCACTTAACTCAGAGCTAATACTTTCACATAGCTTCATCTCACCGGAAGCTCCTCAAGGGAATTCTGATCACCTCCTGAGGTTAGACATTTTGACCACTAAACTCCATGTGTATTGGTCCTTGTGAAAGAAATGTTAATGGCATGAGATTTCATGTTAGATGTGATGCCATTAGGGTTAGATGGTGTGTGCAAGTTTCATCAATCCGAGCTCAATCGAGCTTGGATCCAGAATATGGATGTCCCATTGATCACAAGCTAGGATAGATCTCGGCCATCCATGCATTTTGGATGGTGAGATTAAACATGCTTAGATATTTATCCCTTTAATGCGGCTTTAATCTCAGTCGATCCTTGATCGACGATCAAAAGCGCATAACACCACCATTGTATGACGACTTTAAGTGGCTCGTTGCTTGATGCGTGGAAAGCTTGAGTCACCGCTTGTCATACCATGGATTAAGATTTAATTAGGATTTATTTAATTTAATTAATCACCTAAACTTAAAATTCATATCTCTAAGAAAAATAAAAATATGAAATTTAGAAAGATAATTCAATCTAGAATATTCTAAAATTGGTTTTAATGGATTTTTAAATATTATCTTTCTATGATTTTGGTTTTATTAAAATCTTAATTTGCTAATTACTCATTAATCCATTGATTAATCTCAAACTTCTTGAGCATATTTTGGGGATGACTTCTCCTTAATTTTCTTGGGATTTATTGTGGCTTAATTGGGAATTGCTAATTCATTTCCTAATTACCCCTTTTTTATGTAATTAGGATATTAAGGGTTTGATTAGTGTTTTAATCCTTATTGAAGTTGATTAAGGTTTGATCCAGTGAATAGGAGGTTTAGAATAATTTTGGGGCATTTTCCTAAGCTATTCCTAAACCCCTTTTCTTTCTTAATCCTCTCTTAATTAAGGGTTAATTCACTAATTACCCTCTTAATTAATTTCTTAAAATTCTAAAACTTTCTAGAACTTAATTAATCTACTTTGAAGATTCTTGGGTGTTCAAGAGCCTAAGTTCAAGAAATCAAAACTCAACTCATATGTGTGAGGGGTGTTTTGAAATTACCTAAGTTAAACCCCTTAGCTTAATTAATCATTAATCATGAGCCAAATTGCATTAGGCCCCTTTCTCTAAATTTAAATTCCTTGTAAGGTTTTATGTCATCTCATTGGCTCATAATTATGTGATTAACTATGTTAAGGTGGTGTAGGTAAGGGTTAATTAACATGCTTAATTCATACCTTAACCTAATCAAAATATAAAATAAATCTAATCATCTAAAAATTAAACAAAAATATCAAACATATGTGGGAATGGGTTAGGAATAGCAAACTCAATTCACATTTTCAAAATTAAATCAAATTCAAAATCAAACAAAAATCATACTAAAATAAACTTTGATTTACTTTAAGCTTCCTTATTTCATATGATTGTTTTTAGGATTTAATTAAAGTGGATGTGTTTACATGCTTTCATTGCTTTAGTTCTTTCCCAACATGATAAATATCTGTGTCATATGGTTTCATGCATCCATGTTTTTCAAAATCAAATTTAAAATGAAAATATTTCCTTTATGTCAAATTGCATGTGTTGGCTAAAGTAAGAATATGGGTATCTATTATCACTATTAAATCAAATTATTTTCAAAATATGAATCAATTATCAAAATTGAAAGTGTGCTACTTATATCTTATTTATAAGTTTGCATGTGAGTAAAATATAAGGATGTGTGCTTAGTGTAGGTTTTCCTTCTCTTCTCTTTTAGTATAGTTTTGAATAGGATTTGTAAGTGTATGGTTCATTTGAAAAGAACCTAACACTTGCCTAATTCCATCTATTCATTCTATACTATCACTTAAGAAGGATACCTTATACTTGCACATATAAATTACATAAACAAAAATAAATCAACAACACAAATTTTGCATTCTTTCTTTTCCATTCATTTCTTTTTGTACACATGCTTGTATTTAAGGAAAGTGGTATATTAGTCTGGACAACCCCAGTTGTGAGGCTTTAAGTAGCCCTAAGTAGGTCTTACCTTACACCTCAGTTAACAATGGCGTCATACTCACTTATGCCTTTCATACATTCATATTTGCATGTGAAAATTGGATAAGAAACTTTTCTACTTAATGAAAATCATGCATCATAAATTTCAAATTTTCTTAAATAAATTGCTTAGCATGCATCATAAAGTGTGTAAACATTCCCATTTGTATGTATAGATACTTAGGACTCATTCATGATGCATATACATGTTGGGAAAGAAATGAAGTGATGTATGTTTTGTGAATTTAGTTCATTTTATTTAATCTTAAAATGCCTTTCTTTTGAATAGGTTTGTTTAGAGTTCATCTAAACTTAGGATTAATTAAAACACTTAATTAAAACATTCACTAAATAAAACCAAATTATGAATCAACTTTAGAAATCACTTAGGTTAGGGAAAGAAAGAGAAGTTCTTTTCTCTTTTCTTCTCTTTATAACTTAGTAATTAATTGTAGGATTCCCTTGACCTATATCAAAACATGAAATAAAATCAACCCAAAATGGATAAATCACTTAAATGAAGCCATCCTCTAATTTGAACATTCTTCACACTTAGAAAATTCTAACTTAAAATCATAGCTAAGCATACCACACAAACCTCCAAAGCACACACATTAGGCTACACCACTTCTAACTTTAGGTTAGGGTTTGCATGGTTTGATGCTTTATATATGTTTTAGTGGATGTTAGGATGTATGTGCATAGAATGAATGGTAGGGTGATCTTAGTCTAACATTATCTCAGGGATTGTGCTTAAGGGGTGTAATAAATAAAATATAAATGCTTTTTTTTGTGCGGTGCTTATACCCATAATCCAATATAACCAGTGGACTTAGTCACCCATGTGTGGGGTGATAAGTCAATATACATGCTTGGGATTATGTGTTTGTTTAGCTAATCTATTTTGCAGTGTTAGCTAGATTTACTTTTCCTTTTCATGTAATTTTGCAATTAGGATTTTGGAATGATTGTTATGGGGATTAGGATGAGCATTGGTCATAAGATCTCATCTTATGCACCATGTGAAACCTTTAGCATCCACCTTCCAACCATCCAAAGAAGGAACCAAAGAAGAAAAGAAGAAAAGAAGAATGAAGAAATGAAGCTTGAAGACCCCATAATGATGATTCCTTGCTTAATTGTATAATTCATTTGTAATCAGTTGTATAAGGGTAGAGCTTCACTACCAATTTATTTTGGGTTTGTGCAGTGGTACCCGACCATAACAGGCTCTTATTCTTTTTTTGATTAGCTTTATAAATTGATTGATGATTTGTTTAGCTTGAACATTAAGTGGCATCTTTTCCTAGTTTTATTCCTTGCTTTATGTATGGCTGGATGTGGATTAGGCTCTTAGAAAAATAAATCTTCTACCAAATTTAACAATTCAAAACTAAAATAAAGAACTCATAACCTCACTAAAGCTTAGATTAAAATCAAGATAAAAGAATTAGCAACCCTTGGATGATAGTACTTCTTTTATAACATCATGACATGCATATTATTTTCACTCTTGATTGGAGGGCTTCCACCTTTGCGAGAAACTTGGCTTGACCTTTGAGAGCCATGGTGGAAACACACACCTCCTCTTCTTGATTTTGGCCAATAATCTCATTTCTCATTCTCATGCATTAGGCATAATCCTATTAGCACGAGTCAAAATAATTGTCCAAAATGAAAATAAAAAATTAATCTAAATTATTAGATTTAGGTCATTTGAAGCATGTCTACATGATCTAGTCTCTTTAGGGAGTGAGTTTAAGGACTTAGTCTCTTTCTAAATAAATAACTAACTTCTATCATAAGACTTGCCTACATGAATTTAAAATCATAGGAGAGTTAGTTGGCGGCCACCCCAGGTTGTAAGTCCAAGCGGTTGTGGTTTGTCCTCTCTTGTGGAGGCAAACCAAATACCCATTTTGCCTTAGATTTAGTTGTGCTTTTGGCCCTAAAGCTCCCTAGATTTAGGTTAGGTTGCTTCTCCCTTTGTGGGCCATAAGCATAAATCCTCACCTCTTAGGCATTTCCATAATCTTGTGTTGTTGAATCATATGCCCTAAATTTCTAATGAAAAATTCAACTCAAAATAAATTAAATCAATTTCAAAAATGTAAAGCCCAACCATAGGATAGTTTGAGATGCTCACTAGATTTCCTAGCATTGTGGGCATCTCCTACTTATCTTCCTTTGGCTTTGATAATAACTCCCTCTCTTTGATCAATCCCATTTGATCTTCTAAAATTAACTAATCTATTGATAGTCCTATTGAAATCTTTGGAGACAATGATCATTTACCTTCGAGAGTATTCTAAGGATCTCATTCCTTAGGATGTAATTAACTATGGGGCTTGCCTATAGGAACTTAACAAACGTTTAAAATAAACCTTACTTTACTTTTCCATGTAAAGTAGGGGAAGAATCTTTGGTACATATGCAAACCCATTGTCTTTAGGAGTCCTTATTGAGGTGATTAGGTCCATTATAGGGTGGTGACTTCTATCTTTCGAGATAGTACACCTCTCATCAATGTCATACCCGATCACCTTCAATAAGAACATCTGCGGACCTACGTGGCATCCCAACAAGACGTATTTATATATTTCTATTTTCATTTATCCTCTTTTCCAAAAAAGGGGGAAGAGATGAATGCAGGAATCTATAAAATTTTCACCACATATTTTTTTGGCGACTCTGTTGGGGATGGTTCCTCTCTCCATCTTTGGTAAATGATCGTTGTCTTCAAATATCGATAGTGGGTTTGTACTTTGGTATGAATCAAGACTATCTTTCTTTCCATTGGCACTTAGCTTATTTCATTCTTAAGTTGAGTTAGCCAACATCTTTAGGTTTTAGGACCTCACATGTTGGTCTTAAAACCCCGTTGGGTTCTCAATGGGTAAAATAAAAGATCTAAATAAAAGAAAATATTTAAAGACTTCCTCCTTATCATTTTATGATAAGGAAAGGTTCATTCTAAAATAATAAAGACAAAATAAATTTTTCATAAAAAATCTTGCTTTTCAAAGCACTCTTTCAAAATGCACATAATAAAATATTTTCCACAAATTTTCTTAAATCACCATCATTTAACAATTCTCATAATTGTTATATGTAGGAATCTTCAAAAATAAAACTAACAATCTTTTCCAAAAGCACAAATGAACATCTTCTTTCCTCATTTTTTATGAAGATTTCATTTTCAAAATAAAATGAACAATCATCTTTCCAAAAATCAAAATCAAAATTAAAAACTTTCAAAAAGCACATATGAACCTTTCCATTCAATATACCCCCACCTATTGAATGGAAGTTTCATTTTCAAATAAAATTAAATTTTCAAAAGCACAAATGAACATTTCATTTTCAAAATAAATGAACAATCATCTTTCAAAAAAATCAAAATCAAAATTAAAATAAAACTTTCAAAAAGCACATATGAACCCCATTATATACCCACACAATAAATGGAATTTCATTTTAAAATAAAATTAAATTTTTCAAAAGCACAAATGAACATCTTCCTTCAATTCATTTTTGATGATTTCATTTTCAAAATAAATGAACAATCATCTTTCCAAAATCAAAATCAAAATTAAAATAAATTTCAAAGCACATATGAATCTCCATTTATATACTCAAATTTGTGAATGAAGATTTCATTCAAATAAAATAAACATTTGGAAATCATTTAAACTATCATATATGATTAAGTGAATTCTCAAAAGCAATAATCACACAAATAAAAATTTTCACATTTGCAAAATTTGACTTCATTTAGCATACTCAAATTTGTTGAGTGAAGTCTCTCAAAAATCAAAAATAAAATTTTCAAAATTCAAACACATTTGGAATTTCATTTAGCATACTCAAATTTGCTAAGTGAAGTCTCCAAATCCAAATTAAAAAATTTTCAAAACACATTTGGAACTTCATTTAGCATACTCAAATTTGCTACGTGAAGTCTCCAAATTCCAAAACCAAAAACAAATTTCAAACACATTTGGAACTTCATTTAGCTTACCCAAATTTGCTAAGTGAAGTCTCCAAATTCAAAAAGTCAAAATTGTCAAACACAATTGAAACTTCATTTAGCATACTCAAATTTGTTAAGTGAAGTCTCCAAACTCGAAACCAAAAATTTTCAAACATATTTGGAACTTCATTTAGCATAATCAAATTTGCTAAGTGAAGTCTCCAAATTCAAAATCAAAATTTTTTTCAAAAACATTTGGAACTTTATGTAGCATACTCAAATTTGCTAAGTGAAGTCTCCAAATTCAAAACAAAAATTTTCAAACACATTTGGAACTTCATTTAGCATACCAAATTTGCTAAGTGAAGTCTCCAAATCAAAATAAAATTTTCAAACACATTTGGAACTTCATTTAGCATACTCAAATTTGCTAAGTGAAGTCTCCAAATTCAAAATAAAAAATTTTCAACACATTTGGAACTTCATTTAGCATACTCAAATTTGCTAAGTGAAGTTCCAAATCAAAAAAAATTCAACACTTTTGGAACTTCATTCTTAGCATACCAAATTTGCTAGAAGTTTTCATTTTCAAAACCAAAAAAACACAAAATTTTACACATCTTTAGAATTTCATTTAACATACTCAAATTTGCTAAGTGAAATTTCATTTCAAAACTTCATCTTTATACCATATTTGCTAAAGTAAAGTTTCCACTTTCAATCAAAATCAAATAAAAAAATGAAACACATTAGATTTCCTTAGCATACCCAAATTTGCTAAGGATCACTTTCAAAATCAAAATATCAAACAAATGAAACACTTAGGATATTCTTAGCATACCAAATTTGCTAGAATCCTATTTTCAAAAAATAAACAAAACACACTTGGGATCTTCACTTAGCATACCTAAATTTGCTAAATTAAATTCAATTTCAAAATCAAAATAACAATTCACAAAAGAAATTATTTTCAAACACACTTAGCATACCCAAATTTTTCTAAGTAAAAACACAAATCAAAAAAAAAAAAAAATCAATTGACCCTTCTTTATACCCAAATTTGTTAAAGGAAATCCTCAAATCAAATCTAAATTCAAACAAACATGAACCTATGGAAGCATCCTTCAAAATATTTGAATCCACTTTTCAACACACAAATTTGTTGAAGTTGATTCATATTCAAAATTCCTCTTTTAATCAAATTTCTAAATCCTCTCTTTTGAACCACTTAACACTTCCAAGATGTTGGATGTGGGTTCAAATTTTCAATTCAAATCAACAAAAATAGAAATCTAATCCAAGCTCATTTCTTGGATTCTCACCATCAATTCTGATACTATAGTTGGTTTTTCTTTGCGGTTGATAAAATGGCTCAGTTTGTATTCACTTTCTCATGGCATGGATTTGGCTTTGGACAACTTCCCCGATTGGATCATACACCTTATCCATTTGGGGGTTTGAGGGAGTGAGGATCACATGAGGGCACTCCCCTCACAACTTTAGTGGATGTGGTAGGGTCATCAGATCGATCTACCTTTGATTGACATCTCCTCATTGAAGAAAAGCGTGGCGGTCCACAGGTTGATACCAACACCGACTCCGATTTGTGCCCATGGTTTCTGCTACTGTGAGGGCTAACCCTCTCATCGGTACCCTCAGGGTAAGGCTCCCCACGATCTCAGATTGCCTCCCCTACTTTTGGGTCTTGCTCTTACTCCTCTCATCCTACCAGACATTGAAGGAAAAAACCACATGATCAAGCGGTATCACCATTGCCAGGAGATGGAGGCACCCGTTCATATTGAGGAGTTTCTTGTTTTACTTCACCCATGGTTACAACAAACCGGTTTCATCTCTCTAGGTGACAGAGATGTTAGGAGATTTACATCACCTCCACTGGTCAGCATCATCACCATTACTAGCGAGGTCGTATGCCTCCGATCATCTTGGGTTGGCGAGCTTATGGGCGTTGAGTCTTGGAGCTCAATCTGAGATCCATCATCCCCAAAGTGGGGAAACATATTCATAGAGAGAGGAGAGGCCCATACATCTTCTCACATTAGGAGAGGCGGTTGATCGCGTCGATAGCTTCTTTTCCTTTCGCGTTACAGACCATGAGATAGCATCCTACTTGGGACTAGTCATCATAGGAGGATAGCTCTATTCATAAGAGTGGTGGTGTCTCCACCACCTACTACCCGTCGCCATCACCGGTCACATCATCTCCGGTTCCATCAAGGCCATGAAGGCCATATCGGAGAAGCGTGCCCGTTGGTGATCCATATGGTTGAGGATCTACCATCTACACACCTATGGTGAGGTGAGCTCTCTGCTCCCCCCGTGGTGGTGCGAGAGGAGTGGCGACCGCATAGTGGTCATCCTTCACCAACTCCACTAGTTGTAGACATGGAGATGGTACTATTATAGAGGTAGCGAATGGCATTGCACCAATGATAGTGGAACCTCCTAGGAATGTCACCCCTTTTATACCTACTGGTAGTCAGGAGTGTTTCTCTTCCAGTGAGTACAGTCCTCATAGGATTGACTCTCTAGTAGCGGGCGAGGTTCGGTGCCTCTCAGTGCATGATAGTGATCACCGCTGAGATCATTTGTTCCCATTTAAATTGATCATTCTCTCGATGAGATAGTAGTACATTATCTTGTAGAGGAGAAGGAGAGGGTATGATTGGTCGATGAGGAGAAAGGTCGACTTTAATCCCAATGAAGATGATTGTTGGGAGACTCATTCGTGCGTATGGTAGATAGAGGATCTCTCTCGAGGGGCGGGCCATGGAAGGTGATGAGGTTGATCAAGAAGACACATAGCCCAATCACCAACACCTCAATATCGGTTGAAAAAAGATGAATAGATAGATGGGATGTCACATAGAGGACTTATTAGGTAGTTTTAGTACTTTAAAATAAGCCCAGTTCATCCTACTACAACATTAGTCAGAGTTAGTTCATGTCTTGGACCCGACCAAGACCTTACCTCCCGTTGAGCAAGGTAGCACTAGCATGTATAGGAAGGTAATGGAAAGTACCTCCATACAAGAAAAGACATTAGATCCATGGTTGAGCGAAGTGAAGGAAGCATTGGCTCAAGTGGAGGATCATCGGTTCCAAAGGGTAGACCCTACAAGGAATTCAATCCAATATCCCAAGGGTTTGTGCCACCTTCCTTCAAAAGCTTTGATGGTGGAAACCCAAGGCACATATAACACACTTTAAGTTATTGCAATGCGTGGCGATGACACTTTGCTATTATTGCCTCTTGTTAGTAGCCTGGATTGCTTTGATTGGTATGCTGAACTTGATTCGGTAAAGATATTTTTGAGTTAGAGAAACTCTTTATCAAGAGGTTTCTTTGGAGCTCAATAAAGGGTTACTATAGGTGATCTCATTGTAGCACAAC